>NC_051170.1:107310425-107910425 GCF_013339725.1 Rhipicephalus microplus
GAGGACAATAGTGTGCCAATAAGTAGGAGCACCGAAGGTGTCATGACTACACCCGTCGCGCATTTTCTTGAAAATCTGGCCCTTTTTTTTCTGCCAAAAGCACGACAAAAAAATGCACATACCCTACACTGTGAAACTCCCAATTGAACTTAGTCACCTTGGATTCATTCAGCCTGTAGACTGTGCGTGATCCCCCGAGTGTGCTCGTGATTGTGTGTGCCTTCTTATCTCTCTACAACCTCTTTTCTCCCCCCCTTCATCCCTTCTCCAGTGCAGGATAGCAACCCGGATGTGCGTCTGGTTAACCTCCCTGCCTTTCCTTGCATACTTATCTCTCTCTCTCTCTCTCTTTCTTGGGTTCATTCATGTACGTCTAAATTTAGGCAGATGGGAATTTACTCATTCAGTCACCATTGCAAAGTAGCCATTATGACCTGGAAACGTACCCTCTTCATCAAGCTTAGAAGTACGATACATTATCTGCTAAGCTACAAAACAGTCTGCGTGGTTTGTTCTTTTTTATTCGTCTGTACAGAACGTGAATTCATAGAAGAGCTGCGGTGCGATAACTTCATGCTGAACACATCTCGATTGGCTCCTGTAAACGTGAACAGCTGAGATCATTTGTAATTGCTAACATATGCATGCGAGATGAAGATCTAAAGAACCGAATTCACAAAGATTTCCGTTCGAAATAGCTCTCTGTCATTGGCTGGCAGACTGCAGTTCTTCACTAACGAAATTTCCAGCAGAACGCCTTGATAAAAGTTACCTTACCATAACAATTTTAGCGCGCAACCTTTTTGTTAGCACGAGTTCTGATCATGACGCGGCCGAACGTATATACGATGCGTTATCCTCTATAATGTGGATAGAAAATTGGATAGAAGTAAGCGCGTCCGAACATTCTAATGCTGGGTGAAATGCTGCAATCGAGCTTTCTACTGTAATGCTGTTTTCTTTATTTGTACCAAGATCGCTTTACGTTTTTTTTTACGTCTGCATTTCTGTTTTCCTGTAACGTCATTTCTTTTTTTTTTTTTTTGCACTGTGGAACTTACAGAATAGGAGCAGCTGAGGTTGCATAATACTACACTTCCGGGATACCAGCCAGTTAGGACAAAATAGAGCATAGAAGCTAAAAGACCGTCAGTTACAACGTCAAAAATGTTTAGAAAGTGCAGTGCTACTATATAGCAGGACGGTAACCTGTATTTACAAAAAATAAAAACAAAAAAGAAAGGTAACAATGCGCTTCGAACAAATTATTAACAAGTTAGGGCACAAATTAGCCCTCCTACGGGACAGCAGTAAACCGAGCCGGATATGGTGTGACGTGTGTCTAGAAAAAGCGGTTAACCTTAGAGTATACTGGGTACTCTGCTATAGAAGATCACAACGCCGTCATGTGGGCCTCAAGCTTGATGAGGCTGTGCCAACTGAAATTACGCTACTAACAAGTTCACGGCGTTAAAACAACAGCGTTCGGCAAACACGCTGTACTATCGACAAAGCTCCAGAAAACATGAGACCATTTTCAATGGAGTCGAAAACGCTGTAGGCCCGTGTGCTCAGATTTGGTTGCACGTTGAAGAACCCCAAGGGGTGGCGATTCCCCGAGCCCTCCACTGCGGCGTCTCTCGTAAACATATGGTGGTTTTGGGACGTTAAACCCCGTCTATTAACCAATCTGAGGCAACCGTTAGTCCATCTGTTAGTCCATACGATCGTTGTGTATTTAGAAAAAAAGTGTTTAACTATTTAAAGTACCTGGTATACTATGCGTGAGCAGAAGACCGTCCCAGGATACCCTCAATGCAACACTAGTTTGCTGAGCACATGCGTTTACAAAAAAAGAATGTTAGAAGATTTAGAGCGCTATGTATACTCTACTGTGAGAAAGCATTAGGCTGTCCCAATGGGAGGATGAAGGAAAGGGGAAAGACGGAAAAGTTGTTGATGGTGTGAGCGCTGATACACTCTAAAACGTTGTCGCGAGTTCGAATCCCGTGTGTTTGCTGCAAACTTTCCAAAATTTATTTCTGAATGTGATGCTCGCACATCGATGGCACGGTATCAATTTTCATGAGAGGGAACCCGCGAGAGCTTGGCCTGCGCTCTGCTGCGGCTACGTATGCCATCAGCCGACAGATGAAGAAAGCGCGTCCGCTTTTGGAGGCATGGCCCGTTCCAAGACCGGAGCGAGATCGTAATTTAGCAGCGCTTGTCCAACGGTCATGACTTGATGCTTCGTTTGCTAACAGATGACGCGAAAAGCGGACGCACGTTTTTTTTTTTTTTCATCTGTCTGTTGATGGTGCTGTAGGCAGCCGCGACAGTGCGCAAGCCACGCACTCGCGTGTTCCCTTTCATAAAAATTTACACTGTAGATCTAATCGAATGCCTGCACGCACTTCGCAAAGCTGATCAAGTCAAGCAAAACCTTTTTTTTTGCAAAAAAGGAAAATAGAAGGAAAAGAACGGCAGAGAGGTTAACAAGCCTATAGGCAGCCGGTTTGCTACCCTGTGCATGAGAGGGGGACGAAGGAGATGAAAGATAGAGAGCAGAGAGGGAAGAGAGATAAACACAGCACATTCGGCAGCACACGCGCGCACACTCAGTCATAGTCCAGTCTTGTCGTTCGCGGTGTGTGCACATTGCTGTTACAGCCGCTTGTTCAAGTCCGTGTCGCGTAGGAATTTCAACAGAGCTTTTGTCGCCTTCTTCCAATGTCTTCTCTCGGGCACTTGACAGAATAGTGTCCAGAGACATTTGGCTGTTGTCGATGCGCGCAAAAACGGACACCAGTGACTGTCTCTGGATGTCATACAACGGACAGTCGCACAGGATGTGGTGTAGCGTCTCTTCGCAATGACAGGCATCGCAGAGAGCGTTGTCGGCCATTCCTATGACAAAAATAACTGTTGCGCTTTTTAGGAGTAACCACGACAGCGCGGCTACTCCTTCGTAGTTACTCCCGAAATGTTGCAATGGGTGTGGCAGGTTAGTTACTCCTCTGAAGAAGCAACCTCGATAACCCTTTTCCTCCTTTACTTCTATATACTGTAGATTGAGTGTAAGTTACAAAACGTACTTGACGATTTGGAGTACTTGGTACCCTACTATGGGACAGCATGCCGTTCCGTGGGCCTCACACTCGATGAGGCCCTGTCGACAAAATTTACGCCGACTCAGGTGGAGTCATCGTGGCGCAGAACGTACGGGCTCACTGCCAATGGAGCGAAAACAGAAGAGCCCAGAAGTGCGCGTTCGTGTAGCTAAAGTGGTTAACGATTAAAAGTACTAGGTACTCTACTATGTGAGAGAATAAACCATTCCATAAGACACACACTTGATGAGGCCGAGCTGTGTTCAGAAAAAGTAGTCAACGATTTCGAGTACTCAGTAGTCGACTATGGGAGAGCCTAAAGCCGTCCCGTTTCCAGAGCCTAAAAAAACAGTCGTTTAAGAGAATTTTATTTCCGGATATATCTGTGTGTTTAGATTAGGTGGTTAACGATTTAGAGTACTCGGTACTCTACTATGGGAGAGCTTAAAGCCGTCCCTATGCTATTCGCGCAATACTCACTGCTGCGCCAGTTATGTGTTTAGAAAAAACGTTGAACAATTTTGAGTACTTGATACTCAACTATGGGAGAGCAGTAAGCCGTCCCGGGTAGTACAGAAAGCAAATAACATTGTCTGCCACCCGAATTGAAGGCGTTTTTGAGATGTATCTACCTGTTCACATAACTATCGCATTAAGTAGTAAGGATGTACACTTTTCAGTGCATACTAGCCAAACTTTTACTGGACGTCCACTCCAGACCAACCATTCTACCTTTCCTTCAAAGAAATCCTGTTTTTGTTGTTCCAAGTGAAGTAGGCAGCACCCAGCCAAAATGAGTACTTTCTTTCGGAACAACCACCTTTTATTTCCTCTTTAGCCTTTAACACTTAGAATGTCAACGCAAGAGCATTACAGCGACGGGCGGAAGCTGTTCAACGCTGCGTTGGATTTGTTTTGACGTTTCCGCAAAGCATACGTAGATGTCTCACGCACCCTGTGTTCTTTTTACGTACTGATATTATTTTCTAACGTCTACTTGATGCGGAATAATGAAATATGCATGTTTTACGTTCCGCTCTCTCAACAGACAAAGAATAAGTAGCCAACGTGAATATCTTTGTACCAACCTCTCCATCTTATTTATTCATATTGTTTCTCTCTCACTCTCAGTGTGGCAACTCCGCTCAATACTAGAGAGAGGGATAAATGTTAAATGAAAGGCGGGTACGCTCAACTGAAAAACATTTTCGGTTTGCTATGCCATCTCTTTGGTCTACACTTTTCCGCCAGAATTAAGTGTCAGTTACCATACAACAATGACGCTCCGAAACATTCACGTATGTAAGGATAGACAATGATGCCGTCCGAGGCGTCCTCCGCCCTTTCAGTGAAATCCCGACTCGAATAGGCTGAGCCCCTATTACGTTCCCGGAAACGAAAAAGCAGCCTTATATACTTAGCACGTCAATCTCCGTAGCGTACCGTACCGCGGCAGCAGCTCGCACCGTTTACCGCACTCAAGCCGCGGGGAATACACCAGCGGCGCGCCGACAGAAATCGAGGGCCGGGCCAAAATAAACGCCTCGAGCGCGGACATTTCGGCCGGCACGGGCGAAGTGCGGACGCCATACGTGACGACGCACAGGGAACCCCTATTGTGGTCGGCACTCTCTCCGCGGCGCGACGTCGAAAGCAGCAGCGGCGATTCCCTGCCGCCGGGCGGCTCCGTTGTCTCAGCGGGCTTCGCGGCCAGTTCAAAGGCGAAACGCCGCGGCGGATTATTGTTTCTAAAGCGCGTTTTCGTGGCGGTCCACGCACCAAGCGGCCCAACCGCGAGGATTCGCCGGAGCCATTCAGGCGCGAAGAGATCGCTGCAAGGCCGGGCACTTTTAATAGGGCTCCCATCGGCGGACAGCGAGAACAAAGGCCTTTTCAATGCGACTGCGCAGAGTCACCGTCCCAAAATTGGACGTGTGCGGAGGTGGACGGGAGAGTGGTACGCGCGTGTGTGGATCTCGCTCCTGTGCCTATCTTTCTACGGCGAAAATTTTCAGAAGCCTCATGAAACGCGAGAGCTGACCGTCGACGCATGTCCGCCGAATTCGCAACGTCACTATGATGTCACACGATTGCGTCATCACGTGACATCGTCGCTTCATAAAAGGTGGACTGATCACGGAGGCAATGTAAAACTAAAAGCTTACAATGCCTTCGATCTCGAAGGCTGTGCAGGCTGTGAAGGCTGCGTAACGTGTCCCACGTTAGGTGCAGCGGTTGGGGATTGGTGCATTTAACTGAAAAGAAAAAGAAGGAAGTGGAGTTCGAGTCATCTCTTGGGGATAAAGAATAGAAAACAAAATGTTCGATCACACCAAGTGTTAACCGGAAAGCTGCCCGTCACAAATCCGCATGCCAGATTCGAATCCACACATACTATAGGCAATCGTTGCTTAAGCGTCAATTCCGCATTCCCTTCTGTGTAACTATATGCAACCCGCACTCCAACGGATACATGGGTGCGGGTAAGCCTTTCCTTCCTAATTGTCAAGCAAATATGCTACTCCGTATAAATTCACATCCTGGGACGGCGGCAACCGATAAACATCGATGTCGCCAATCTGTGCGCGCTCTAAATGTTCCCACGATTGTGCCCTATGATGCCCCGCGCATCGCGAGTCGGCCAAGCGAAACGAAGTTACAGATCTTGCAGGGCGGCTCCGTCGCGACCTTTTCGGTTTAAGGGCGCAAAGCGGCTGCGATCTATTTTCAAACCGGACATTTTATAGCAACAAGAACGGTGGCGACCTCATTCACTCTCACTCGATGATACTTAACTTTAGTGTAAAATGTAGCTCCACTTAATTATGCGTAGTACACCCTCTTGTCGTTATAGATCAGGACTTAACAGTATCGCGACACAAGAGTATCGCGATAGTATTTCAGAGGTATACTTTGCAGTGTCTACATCTCTCTATAGAGATACAATTGAAATATATATTTGTATTTCTAAAGGAAATACATTTACGATGTATCGATTGTATCTGTGCAGGGCACGGGAATCTCGCTTAATTTATTTTGTGAAGAATTAGTCTATGAGCGTTGTCAGTGCTTTCAAGGGGGAATGAGTTTTTTTTTTTTTTTTGGTGTGCGTGTGTGTTTGCCAAGACAACCTAAGGCGCGGCGCTGTTCGGCGACATACATCTATATAGGGTCGTGATAGTTTCGCCTCTAGAACGAATGAGCCATGTTTAAAACACGTGGCACCGCTGACGGGAGAATCACCGACGCAGTGTTGTCGACCTCTGAAAGTCACTATCGCTCAAGGTTAATGCAGTACACCTAGCTATTTTTTTGTGGTGGAAGCCACTTAGTAATTGCACTTTTCAACTGCAACTATGAAAATATTGCCCGTAATGTATTTTGTAAGTCTTCCCTTCCGCCTGTGTGTCTCAATAGCGCTGAACTTACTGCAATAAACGAAAAATAAACTGCGCTGTTAAATGCCGTACAACATTGTTTGCAGCATTATGTTGCACTAATTTATGCTTTTGCGGTATATCAGTGTCCTCAAAAAAAAAAAAAGTATACTTATAACTGTATAGACGGCTTCAAGGTCACAAGCATTGTACCCAAAAAAACTTCCGGTCACCTCATTTACCAGCTCCTAACGTTAAAACCAAAAGCACGTTTTCAGAGTCTTTTCAAGCGTAATCAAAGTTTCAATTTCATTTTTTACCTAAAAGAAACGTGCGTGGAGTACAAGAGAATGTTTCCTATTCTTTTACAGCTCAAAAGAACATCTATTTGAATGTATTTTGTTAAATAATGGAAAGAAACTGTAGAAATTCAGCAGGCTATTTTCTAAAGCTCTTGTGGTCCTCCAATGCTATTAAATAACATCGGTGGACAAAAGCAGAGGGCATCAAGGGGTTGTGTTTGTGAACTTTGAAAGGGTCTATTTGCGAACACTTTTTGCGACTTTTTTCACAAGTAGTTGTGTTTAGAAAAATTGATTAACGATTTTGAGTACTATATACTCTACTATAGGAGAGCAGAAAGCTATCCCGTGTGCAGACAGAGGAAATTCCTTAAGTGTAGCGCTTGTGTAACTGCAGACCAGTATTTCTAAATACATTATACCGTTGCAGAAATATTAGTGCTTCAAGCTTCCAACCGATCCAAACGAAGTATCATCTCTGCCCAGCCCTGTATTATGGCCACGTGAATACGTCACTAATGCAGATATTCTTTTCTATCTGTAGCACTGTTCACGCATTCAAATAACTAGTTTATTACATTATCTTATATCGGCAAATATCTTTAAACATTTAGCGAGAACCACGATTATCACCCCCACAAACCAGCGTGGTTTGTTCTCTTCAACTCCTGCTTCGAACTCCACAGCACTTGGCCTGATTTGGCCATCGTAGAATACAACGTTGCACGTAACACGTTCTCGCCATAAACTACTGACTGTGTGAACTGCTGCTGGCAAAGTGTACATTGGCGCGATATTTAAACTGGTTTCAGTGTGCTATTATGTTTTTTTGTTTGGCCAATATTGACTACCGTTCAGTATTATTCTTTTATTTTTATTTTTCGCTGAAGCACGTATTGATATGGAGTAGCCGAGGCAATATGGACCTCGACTTCTCCACAGCAAAACAATTAAAACAGAAGAGAACAGAACTACTTTACAACTAGTCACGTGACGTAAATCGCGTAGCACCACGTAATACCTGGTCCAGCGACATGTTCTGGCCAAAACCACGTGACAACTGTGTATGGTGTGCGGAACTGACGAAAACCAGCGAAGAAAATTGCCCGCACATTTCCGTGTTTCGCTGCAAAGGACGTCGAAAGACCATAGCCTTCTCTTTGGGGGCGCTGCGTGATGTATGGCGCCATCTGGCAGTAATGTAAGTAAACGTAAGTTTTTCTTAGAATTCTGAGCCACTGGTAGGTGGAAGCACCAAGTTGTTTAATAAAAACCTCTGAAAATTTTCAGCGAACCATATATAGGTAAAACCCACGTTTTCGTTCATATATGGTGTCGCATTGTCAGCGCATCGTAATAAACGCTTCGGCCTATAGAATCACGTGTCTATGCGATTTATAAGTAAAAAGACACACTGCCTAACCATTATTTCTTGACGTTTCACCTCAAACATGCGTAACATTTGCTTTTTGATTGACACGCTTTGCAAGTATGAACGCAGCCACATGATCAACATGTTTGGGGTTCGAGCAAGGGTTTAAACTTTTGCCGAGCGGCTGATTCACCGGACAGATACCAACAGACAGACAGACCGAAATTCTTGCTTTAAAGTACCCAAACAAAGACTATAGGTCTTTAATAGCCAACTCTATACATAATAAGTACTATACTAGACAAAAATTAGCATCGCTAACAAACCCTTGACCTAACTGGCAAAACAAGGCTACGTCGAACACCAGTTACAGCCTTGCACCTTAAGTGCAAGCTGAGCTCTGTACACGGGTGCACGGATAAAGAACGTGTTAGCCTCGTGTTTGTGGGTCAGCTTCGCGTGAACGTAGGTTCTGTCGTGCCGTCATTTTGTCGTAATCGTTATCACTGTTCGGTTCCGTTTCACCCGTTGTTTCTGTCCTGCGTTCGAAGGAGTGTGGTCAGCGTTCAGGACGTGACTTGCAATGATGCAGATGATACAAAGCTGTACGCCAAGAAGTCCCTGACAATAATTGAAGATTGTTGCGTAGAAGAATCAGACAATGCCTGATAGCTTGCCAAGGCAAGAAAAAGTCATTATTGGGCTTTAGATCTGAAGAATGCCGGAAGAATTACGACTATTAAGGCCCGAGCATCGAGAAATAGCTTTGATCAACCAAGAAAAGAAATGCAGCAGAGTAATTTTAACTCACTGGAACCAAGACGCATTTAGTGCGGATATTATCAACTTATAAAGGACAGGTTACTGAAATCTGTAAAAAAAAAGTGAGCGGTAATATTCAACATTAAACTAGCCTAAAATGCCCAAATATGGGAAATAAAAAAAAGAAACATGGGGAGAATTCGAGGGTGCAGCAGAGGGCGAAGAAGGGAAAGATATGCAGCGTGATATTACGATAGGGGGAGACAACTTTGTAGATCATAAGAGGGCCTATGGTGTATTCAATGCTAGAGTTGGCAACCAGAGGACAAAATGGCGCTGGGTAGGACACGTAATGTGAAGGATGATAACGGCTGACCCGTTTGTCAATTATAATAAGTAGCGAAGAAATATATATTGATAATATTTAGAGTTTGCCATCCCAAAACCACCCAACGATAATGGCCTTAGTGAAGGCACCAAAAATTTCGGCCATCTGGTCCTATTTAGCGTGCACAGACATCACACAGTACAAGGGCTTCTAAGGCGTTTCCCCTCCATCATCAAAATTCAACGGCCGCGGTCGAAATCGCACCCGCGACCTTCCCTTTCCTCGCAGCCGAGGAAAGGGAAATGCAAGCACGAAACTAATAGCAGATGACAGGGTGCTATGAAATTGAAGCTTTCCAGGCATGAGGGGGTGGATATAGCTGGCCAGCAACCTGAGAAATCGGAGATATGTGGAAGAAAATCTTTTCTCTGCCATAGGCACAGAAATGTCATTGTCATCATGACGACAATGACGATGGTGGCGAAGAGCAGTACAAACGTGGCGTCGAGAGGAATAGTTGACAGAGAATCGCCATTAGAGAGCAGCTAGTACAAGTTGGCCTAAGAAGGCGACCACAAGTCGCTCAAACGCGGTAAAGGAGGTGTGAAAAAAGCGAAAGGCATTTGGTGTCGCGCCACGGGAACTGGTCTAATCTGGCTGTATGTGTAGACACGCTTCGCAGAAGCTGCTACCCGCTTTGGAAAAGCCGAGATTCGCGCCATGTTTTATGGATTGTATACACGCCGTGAACGCCGGTGCCTGATTGGCCTTTCGATTCGGCGCAGAACGGATCAGAATAGGAGCGCTGCGAAAGTGCGCACCCTCCTCGCCTGTCCTCGTTTCCTGTAGCGCGATTTTTGTTTGCATTCAGCATGTTTATTGATCCACATGCTCCCCGCTTTTCGTATTAGGCACGCCCGATTGCTTTGGCTTCCTGCGAGCGTAAGAGAACGATTTGCCTGTTGTAGTAAGCTGCCGAGATCGTCACCCGGGTTCGTTCGCTGTGTCTGCTGAGGCTTACTGACTAACAATATCGGGGAGTTTTACGTCTCAAAACGACGATAAGATTACGAGGAACGTCGTAGTGA
Source organism: Rhipicephalus microplus (assembly GCF_013339725.1). NCBI lineage: Eukaryota > Metazoa > Arthropoda > Arachnida > Ixodida > Ixodidae > Rhipicephalus > Rhipicephalus microplus. The sequence goes on from NC_051170.1 coordinate 107,320,765, forward strand.
AGGGCTTCGAAAATTTGGACAGCCTGCAGTTTTTGTCATCTTTTTTTTTTAAATTGCGCCCTGAAACTGTGCAGCACACGGGCCTCTGCCACTTCGCCTCCATCGAAATGCGACCACTGCGGCGGCGGGATCTAACCCACGAAGTTGTGGTCAGCAACCGAGCACCTTACCGGTCAGCAACCGGTCAGCAACCGAGTACTCTCTCAGTGATATGCTACAATGACAGTATATTCCCACGAACGGAGCAGTGATTCAGGACATCACATAGAAAACTTGGTCATGTCTTAAATCGACGACATTCGAAGGAATGTTAGTGAGTGACTTGTCATCTGCATGAAGACATTTCCATTTAGCTTCCTGGAAGAACAGAATACAGTGATGGTAATGCGTCAAGCTCGAACAGTTTTCTCATAACTGTTCGTGGAGCGTGAGGGTCGATAGTGTGGCGATGTATTTCAGCCAGTGCAAAGAGCTCAAGTAAAACCCAGACTGCCACAGTGTATGTTGTACGCAGAGCTCACTTTTTGTTTCGACGCTGCTGACTTGGAAAAACATTTGTTATCGATAAAACCCATAGGTGTTATAAATGCACCAGCCTTGTTTGCAGTCCGACTTGATACTCCGTCTGTCGGGTGACGGTTATGACATGTATACGGTAACCTCACGTATTCAGAGATATAAGGTAAGTCGCAGACGCTCGTATATTCGCACGAAAGAGCACTTTCTGCGTGCGTCATCCCTAAAAAGACAAGCAGCGCTATAGCGTTGCGTATCGCACAGGGTGTGCTTTCACACGAGCTCGTGGTTACACTGACATGTAATTACAAGTGTCTGTAATTACAAGTTACACGTAATTACAAGACAGGACCCACGTAACACGCAACTTATATCCAAACATTGATTGATTGATTGATTGATTGATTGATTGATTGATTGATTGATTGATGTGTGGGTTTAACGTCCCAAAACGACCATATGATTATGAGAGACGCCGTAGTGGAGAGCTCCTGAAATTTCGACCAACTTATAGCCAAACAAACGACCATCAGCTGAGCCGGCCGCTCAGTGTAAACCTAGAGTGTAATACTGTCACTGGGGAAGAGATTAAACTTTTTTACGCCCGCCAATAAACAAGCTATAGTACAGACGACGATAGGCCGACTGTATGCAATTCGTCTGAGAAGCAGCAACGAACCATGAATTCGAGGGAGTTGCAAGAGGAACGTTGAGTAGAGACACGCTTCCAAGCGAGCACGGTCGTGTATTCAGAGTGGACAGAAACGACCTTATCGTCCTCATGCAGGCTCACCTGAACAGTCGGTGTTTTGCTGTTTTTGTTTTTGTTTTTGTTCCTCGATATGCGAGTGCCCATGCATGTCGGGTTTTACAGGCCCGATCTTAACACACACTAAACAAGCAAGCGGGACGAGCGCGACAACGCGTAGCGTGAGTGACCGTCTCATCTGAATGTCTGTGTCAAGTTGTCAATTTCGCTGTGAACTTGCGCCCGTGTATACGCGGAATACCGGCGTCGGTGAGGTTCTCAGCAATCGCCTGGTACACTCCATCGTTGTGCTTTTGCCGACTGAGCCGACTCCATTGTTACAAGATACTACGTCGCCGACACAGCAACTGCCGCTGCCAACCCTAACATGATCGCGCTAGTGACGTAATGCAGGCGTTTGAGAGTATGGACAGACTATAGGCCTTCACTTTTCAACAAATCGCACTGCTGCTGAAAATGTAAACATTTTCTCAACGCAAAAAAATACTGACAGGGCACCGCAGTGTTGCGACACGTTTTCTTCTATGTTTCCAATTCGCTGCGGAGAAAGAAAAAAAATACAAGAAAAACAAAAGCTCAATCAGACACGCGTTTCATATCTGTCAAGTCTGACCGCTCAGACATGAGTGACAGCCTGCTTTAATGGCGCACTTTGGGATGAGCGATCGCACAAACGAGCCGTTCTTGTTGTGACAAAGCATTGGGAGTGGCAATTAATGCCCCACACGGGAAACACGTGAATACCGCTTGTACGCAATCTGGATCCACCATTTAATGACTTTCCGGGCGCAACTTACAGCGTGAGATGTCAAGTGTTTCCTGGCTTGCGTGTCCACTTATTTACGGTACTTTTGGAGAACACGACTGCGTATATCACCTCTGGGAAAGCAATTTCGTTGGATAAATGTATTCATTTCGCGCTTTAAACGTGACGTATATCAATCGTGCTGGAAGAGTGACGTGATGTCCTTACGTATACGTTCGATTTCGTCAAGCGTGTAATTGCTCAACGTGTCATATCATGCGATGTACATATACGTCGTGTTTGATGCGTTAAAGTGATTACTATTCCGCTAGAAACTTGATGTGGGTCTCATAGCTTCAGTTTACGATATTGTAGAACCGAGTTTCAGCTGTTGATAGCACCGGCAACCAATCGTACTTCGCCACAATCACAGCGCTTTCAATAACTGGTGTCTTCATTTATTATTATATTTTTGTACGAACGGTGAGAAGAACTTGTCAATAATTACTTTTTTTTCGTCATTTACAACTGCGTTTCGGCACTATAGCGTAATGATGATGATGATATGTGGGGTTTAACGTCCCAAAACCACCATATGATTATGAGAGACGCCGTAGTGGAGGGCTCCGGAAATTTTGACCACCTGGGTTTTTTTAACGTGCGCCCAAATCTGAGCACACGGGCCTACACCATTTCCGCCTCCATGGCACTGCAGCGTAACATGAATGTAATCCGACTATCAAAATGAACCGCAGAGGCAGTTTAGTGGCTATGGCGTTGATATATAAATAGCTTAAGGTCGCAGGTTCGATTCCTTTTTATAGCGAATGAATTTTGATTGGGCTGAAATCTAAAAAACACCAGGGTAGTAAGTAATATTTTAGTGGACAAAACTAATTCATAGTGAGTTATATGTGCTTAGAAAAAGGGGTAACGATTTACAGTAGTCGCTACTCTACTATGGGAGAGCTGAAAGCTGTCCCTTGGGGCTTTGAGCTATGAGAAATAGCGCGTTCCTATTGTTTTGGCATGATACCGGGAGCGGCCGACGAAAAATATTGAACGGTGTCATGCGCTTAGGTTTAAATGCTTCTGCAAAATGCTTCTGCAAGGAAAAAAAAAGGTTATTGGCCTAGTGATTACACTGCTTTAGTTTCACTGCTTCGGTAAGTGGGGCCTTTCAGTTCAGGGGCTCGCTTCCGTGGACCGTTCTATGGAGATGAGAAATATCTGCTACTTTGCCGCCATCTATCGACCTATAAGGTCAATACATCAACTTAGGCAGCGAACAAGGTATTGAGTAATCTTGAACGTTTCTTTTTAAGTACGCCTGTTTTCGGCTGCGATGAATGCGCATTGTTCGAGACCTATACACGTTTTCTTATTTACCCTTGTTTGAACACGCACAACAGACCATCGCGTAGAAAATCGCTTGAATACCCGCTGCTCAACTTTCTTCAACAGCGAAAACATTGTTTTTTTTTCTCATTTTTACAGCACAGAAGTGTTATGATAGAGGTTTAGCTTGATCTGTAGATAGAAAATTATCACTAACCGGCACGATCTCAGTTATTGCCAGAGCACTTGGTACAGATAGTTATTCGTGCGGCCTCTAATCGGTGTTTTCTGCCTGCGTGTTCCCCTGCTATGATTTTTGGCACGTCACCGTGGTGAGAAGCGGGACTTGCTGAATTTCTTTGGCACGTACGTGCAAGTTCATTCAGCAGTGTTGCTATGGTCGAAGCGCGATAAAGATAGAAGGCGAGCAAAGCACCAGAGAGAGAAAAGGAGAGAAAGACACCGAAAGAAAGAGAAAGGAGAAGAGAAAGTGAGGCGAGAGAGACCAAAAAAGGGTAGAAAGAGAGAAAAACAAATAGACCGAGACAAATACCTAAAGATACACCAACCTCCTCCCCTCCCCAAGAAAAAGGTTAAAAAAAGCGAGAGAGAGAGAGAGAGAGAGCAATCATGGCTATGCGTAGTTTAGTAAGGCAGTCGTTGCAAAAGAGATAGGTGAATGGGTAAAAGCCTAGCCAAGCCAAGGCCAGCTACATTCCTACCATCTGTGCTGTGTATAAGGCTGGCGCGACCTAATGCAAGCTGCGGTAATTCTTTTTCCACAGTTCCTTCTTTTTTTATTTGAGCATACATTTCTGCCACCTTTTATTCATTTATAGCATGACATCGCGTATGGTCGCCATGAACAAACGTAGCTCCCTTGTGAATCTCACTAATTCATTTGGCGTTTGCTTGAGTCTCACTGAAATCCCCTGAAACGAAGCTGTTGACGTAAGAGGACTCAGCTGAGCGTCAGGGCACTCCCCAAGTGCGCATGCGCCGGCGAAAGAGCACTCTTTGGATGCTACAAGCTGGCCAGCGCACCTTTGCAGTCCCAGAAGATCGCAAGATGAAAGCGAGCATGACTATGGCTAATGCAAGTTTGAGTTTGCCAAACTTATGTACATAAACTCGTGACCTGTTTCAGAATTAAGCATGAGCAAAGGCGCCTACACATACCCCCTTTTCTTCATTTTCAGACAAACGTTATCACATACTTAAAGGGACAGCGCAATCTTTATCAGTCTTTCATCCAAAGCAGCCACCTCGTACTTGATTCGCGGCCGTAGAGATGAATAACGCAAAGAGGCTGGTCTAATTGGGTCTCGCTTAATGAGGATGCTTTAATTAATCAAGTCCATTCACGCACCTCCATCTGGCCGCAAGATAGAACGGCCGACGCAATTGCGAAGCAACGTTTCCACTTGGTTAGAGAGAACATGTCTTGGGTCCGCTCAGACAAGGTACAATAACTGCCAAAACTAAAGGCAAAGGAAGTACTTGTAGCCATTCGTGCTGTGTACACGTAACTGAGCGCGTTCAATGGCTAAGAAAACGTGTGCAATTTTTCTGGCAGCCTCATGTATATACGCAACTTTCCCCTTTTGTGAGCCTTGAGCATCTGGCCTTGAGCATTTGCCGCATATAATGTATACGCTAGGAGTTTAACAAACGTGCCCTCCATCAAAAAAACGCTGGCCAGACTTCGGTATTGCTGAAAACACCGGTCACTTAAACACCGACAGTTAGCATCGAGGTATAATATTGAACTTTCAATGAACAAATTAAACGCTCGGAGCGTTTGTTTGTGGAGCGAGACCAAACTTTAGGCGAGACTCGACAGCAGAAGTGTACTCGACTGAAGCGCCGACAAACGAAGGCATGGTGTCAGTCACATGATGAGAGCATGCACACGCTCTCCCATACGACTTCCTTGATTCGCCAGTCCCCGTCCTTAAGAACCACAAACTAGGCCAAGATTCGTATCATCTTCAACGTACCTTCGCTTGTCTTCGCCATTGTTAACTGTCAGGAAAACACACACTTCCTCGAGACATTGCCAACGCTCACGAAAGGGGTACTTAATTCGCCGCTAAAAAGGGTTCACTTCTGATTTACGCTAACCGCTGACAACCACTTGTTTTTTCTTGTTGCCAGAGCGGTTGTGCCACCAAAAGGAGAGCAAGAGAGAGAGAAAAAGAGAGGGAAGCGCGCGTTTGTTGAATTTTCTCTTCCGCCTTCTAAAAACCGGGTTACAAACACACTCCGAGAACAACGTAACACGCTCTCGTGTGTTCTTCCTATAACCTCCGATGCCTAAACACACACTTTTACCCGTTCGCGAAAGGGTTCGTTTCGGTGTTGGCCACAGGAGCGCTCAACGCCGGTGCCTTTCGAAACGGACGTCGGAATCTTTCCTGCCGCCGCAGAAACCTGGCTGCCAATAAACACACAACGTCGGTACACGGAGACGCCGGGCGCTCGTTAACAGGCCTTTTCGGAACGGCCTTAACGAGCGGCGCAAAAAACGGCGCGGAGATTAAACACCGCGCAAATTGTCGAAAACGGTCACGCAGACCACGCGCCGCTGCGTATCTCCGCGACGCCCGGCTTCAGCTGCAACCTCGCGGAACATGCACCTACACGCACTTTTGTCTCCCCAAATCCGTGCAGCGTGCCGAAACGAGCAGCCGGCGTTGGCCAATCAGAGCGGCGAACGCTTACGCGGATCCTGTCTACATCCTTCCGCTACAGCGATTTAACATTGTAATGCTGTACGGAAGAGCAAGCGAAAGATGACGTCGTCAAAGGTTCAGGGCGAAGACTTGAAGCCCTGGTTTACTGGAGAGCGTTCGCAGAAGTGGTGCAGGGCAAACAAAACATACGCGATTTGTGGTGTTATTTACAAACGAAAAACAGAGCTAATCGAGTTATGGTGTGACCTGTGCAGTAGTGTTCGTGACGAGGCGAAGGCCTTAACTGTGGAGGCAGCCGTATTAGAACAGTTTCACGGTGGCACATCTACCGCGGAATCCTCGAGTCACTTCGTTCCATTATCGGAACCTCTATCCCGGAAACGCGAGCAACGTGGAAACGAAGAACTACCTTCTAGCGCGCACTAACGACCTCTCCGCGTAGCTTCCAGCGTGCTGCACGCATTTAGAGGCGAAGGAGGCGCCGCGCATGTATACATACCGCACGCTTCGACCGCGACGCTTCAGCGTCGACGCGAGGAGGACGCACAAACGCGCTGCGCGACGTTGTCCACGCAAAGCGAATGCAGAGAGAGAGAGAGACGGACGCAGCGCGCGGGCGCTCCCCCCGCTGGTTTCTATGGACGACCACAAGCAAGGTTGTCGCCGCTGAAACAATGTATGTGCGATACCGCTGCCGATTGAGCCAGCACCGTCGCTGGTCCCCTGGCGACAATGGCGATTTCAATTGCCGCGCGGACCCCCTCCCGGTGCGACTGCGAGAGACAACTTCCGCTGTGCGACGTGACTGCGACAAACGCTGCTCTCTCTCTCTCTCTCTCTCTCTCTCTCTCTCTACACTTACGTATCTCGCGAGTCGAGTATACGTGGCGTGGTGCCGCGGAGCGTAAACCGAAGACAGCCGTTCCAGCGATGTAGACCGCGAGCGCTATGAAAATAATGGGAGGGAGCTTACACTCTTCGAGTTATTTGAGAGTGCGCATTTCGCTTTGAGTACGATGTGTACATTGTAGTATGAACGTTCACTCTTAATTGTCACGACGTCCGATAAATCCTGCGTGAAATGCGGCAAATCCATGATTTGCCGCTGGCTGCTGCCAGCGAGTTGGAAAGAAAGAAAGAAAGAAAGAAAGAAAGAGAGAAAGAAAGAAAGAAAGAAAGAGATAATGAAAGAAAGAAAAGAAAGAGAGAAAGCAAGAAAGAAAGAGAGAAAGCAAGAAAGAAAGAGAGAAAGCAAGAAAGAAAGAGAGAAAGCAAGAAAGAAAGAAAGAAAGAAAGGAAGAAAGAAAGAAAGGAAGAAAGAAAGAAAGAAAGAAAGAAAGAGGGGAAGAAAGAAAGAAAGAAACCGATGCTCCTTTAAATAAGGGAAGCTGCTCCACGTCAAATACGCCATCAGCAACGAGAACGAGGAAATAATTCGTATACTGCTACGAGAGCTGCGACGGTGTTGAAACCACTTCGGAATGTAATTCATTAAAGTTACGCATGTTTGCAGGAAGCAACTTAAAATTTTACGTTAGTCAAACTGCTATGATTCCTTTGCCGTTCAGCAGAAGTGTAGGCACAATTTTTATGTGATGGCAGGGGGGGGGGGGGGGGGGGGTAGGAGCATTTTCTAGAAATGGCCATTTTCGCACTGCATGCCATTGCGAAAAAAAATTCTGGAAGAGGGGCGAGGGGAGGCACGGGTTCATGTGTTACTCGCTGGCTATACGCCACTGTCTTATATATAGATCGTTTTACAGAGTAGCGCTACCAGCTAACCATTTCTCTGCACCGTCTTATGATATCCATCATTGTACCTTTCCTTTGGTTTTCCCTTCCCATTCCATTTCCTTAATATGACCTAAACGGCCTTTTGGACGACCATACAAAAAAAAAAATGCTGAGTTGTCACAAGGTTACACTATAAGTGGTTGTAATTTGTTATACACTTCTAAACATCGAAGAAACGAGTCGGTTGACCTTGATAATCTGTCTTACCTTTTGAAAAGAACAAAGGTAGCTAAAAATATCGGCAGATCCAGTAGCATCTAGCGCGCATGAATCTTACACGAAGTATCCGCTTAACACGATGTAAGCGAACAAACACTCGTGATTGTTAGTAGCCACATAGTATACATCAAGGTCTACCTGATCTACATATAAAACATCTATACGAGTGTTCACGGAGTACGAGCTTTTAAGGCGCCGTGCTGCAGTATGCAGCAGGCCACCTACCTCTATCGATTTCCCTTTCCCTCTGCTTCACTAATGGTTTGTTCCAGACAGCCGCAAACTAAAGGACAGTTTACACAAACAATAAAAGCGTTTTTTCCGAGCTCTCCGTGGCCAGTACGACTTGTTACCGTCGTGCCTGCAGCAGTGCCACGTCGCGTATCAGGCACGTTGCACGCTATAATCTCGCCACTTCCTCTAATTCGCTTCATCCTTTTTTTGTTCGAGGGAAACGGCGCTGCGAGATCTACCGCTTCGGACTCGGCCCCGTGTATCTCATCTCGCGGTCGTTTCGGTCGCACTAAACGAGCCACAGTACGATGCGAAGGAAAGAATGAAGATAGCGTTACGCCATAAGACGCAAGAGTGCTCGGTTGAAGTCGGAGCACGAACCACCTCTACGATAAACAGCAACCCTATAGTGCGCGCAGTTAGCGCTAAGACAAGGTCGCTATACTTCGAATGAGATACGCTAAACTATAGAGTGCCTCGAGGAAAAACGACGAGAAGCCGCTGGACCCATTAAAAGGACTAGATAGCTAACAAGACTGCATGTGGTGTATGCAGAGGTGGCCGCTGCGGCGTTGTAGAAATAGAACTACAATGTGTCCTTCATTTCCTTTAGTGAGCAAGTTTCTAGTTACCTCGCTTCCTCTCTCTCTCCCTCCCCACCATTCATCCGCAATTCAACTAAATTTTGAGCCCTTCACGTTTCCACAGCGGGAGTCGTGATTCCGATAGCTTCAGGGTAATGACTTGCAATCGGCAATCTATTTGCTCGTTAACGTAAGTTACACGCGTATTCGAAACGTGGACGTCGTGATTATACCACCGACAACGGCACTGACAAAGAAACGTGAGTAAAACGTGAAAAATAAAAGAACAAAAAACACGGCTGAGCTGTCGAAAGAAGAATGGGCGGGAATTTCGCAGCAATGAGCGAAGGAGGGGCGGGTCGTCTCAGCTCGGAGTTAACGTGACAGCTAGTAAAGCCCGTGTCATCACTATAGGCACCTGTTTGTGCTTAAGGAACGCTACTTTCGCCTTTACCTTCGTAAGTGTGATTACCTTACGGCAAGCAACATGTCCGCCTCGTAGATCACGGTATATGGTATAGAGCTGTCTCGGGCTATACAGTCTACATGCGAAACGTGATAACGTCAGTGCGCTCTGGAGGGAAAAAAATGGTCAAAGAATGAAACACCCAAATAACAATAATAAAGCTTTTAAGGACGTTGCATACAAATTGTATACAGATGAAGCATCGAAGTATGAGCGCCTCTTGTATAGGTTCCAGCAAGGGAGAGAATGCTTTCACAGATTTTGTATTGGTCATCATAGGAACCTTCAGTAATATGCGCGAGGAAAAAAAGAACTGGATTCTTACGAGCCTTGCATAATGGTGCAGCCTGGAGCCCTGAATATTTTATTGACTATCAAACAAGCGAAACTATTGATCGCAGCAGAGATGAATCCCGAATGAATTTTTAAGCAAACGTTCTGAAGCTAACACTCTCTTATTTCCGGCGCATCGTATGGGCTGCCGACTCAATAAAGCATAATAGAATGCTGAAGTCTGTGAGGAAGTTAACAAAAAACAATGCAGCTCATACAAAAGTTGAGTAGACTGCATTATTCGGGCTGCACGGAGACATTTCGACTTGCTTAAAGGGACCTCGTCGCCCAGTTTTGACTCATAACCTTTGTTATTTGGGTTAACCCTTCGGTGTTTACAAGCAAGCTGGCGGAAGTTCGGTGCATTTAGTCGAGAACCTAATTTTTAATGAGCATTTTTTATAAAGACGCAAGTGGCCCGAATGTCTGGCAACACTGGTGTATACACTCGCGAGCCATGACGTAACAAGCCGCTTGTGTTGCAAGCTCCTTCATGGTCAGCTGCGCGTGCAATGGGGCAATCAGAGCTTTCTTCAGTTGGGCATTGATAACCGAATGGTTCGTCGCGGCTGAAACTTAGGTGGAAGACGACGGCTCGACTCCATGAAGCGCGTGACGTCACACACTCCATGGCATTGTAGGTCACCGGTAGTGGGCACGGTTTACAGCCGGCGAATTCTAAAGCTCATTTGGCAATCAAATATTCCTTTACAGTCCATTTTTACACATGTACGGGCACAATAGAGCTTCTATTTCTATGTTTCGCTGAAGACCACACTTTGATGGGTGGCCGTGTCATGGTCCCCTTAAAGACCTTGCAATAAAGTAGACGACCTGTGCATTCTCCTTGGAGCACCGATTGTCTCATTAGGAATCAAGAGTGACTCGATGGTTTTTGAAAACCCCTGCCACTAACACTGCCACTACTATTACTACTACTACTACTACTACTACTACTACTACTACTACTACTACTACTACTACTACAACCACCACCAGTATACCACCACCAACCCATCACCCATAAGAACAAAAACGTTGACGATGACAACAACAGGGATAGTAACATCCTTGTTATAGTCCGACTGAAAATGCCCCGCCGCCGTGGTCTAATGGCTAAGATACTCGGCTTCTGACCCGCGGGTCGCGGGATCGAATCCCGGCTGCGGCGGCAGCATTTTCGATGGAGGCGAAAATGCTGTAGGCCCATGTGCTCAGATTTGGGTACACGTTAAAGAACCCCTTGTGGTCTAAATTTCCGGAGTCCTCCACTGCGGCGTCTCTCATAATCATATGGTGGTTTTGGGACGTTTAACCCCACATATCATCAGTCCGACAGAAAATGTGTCGTCAGCATCACTTGTGAAATGGGGTAAAGCCCTTTTAAACTCCAAAATATGTGGCACCCTGGTATATGGAACAGAGTCTACATCAGCCTCAATATTTTGTCTCCGTTAGGCGTTGATTGGGCACGGTTCACTGTACTCAAAAAAACGAGATCCGCCGCGACGTGGCGTGTTCGGCACGACGTGCTGCGCGTGACAAATGCCCGTCGAAGGCGTGTTGTAACCGGTTGAGAACTTGTTGGCAGCGGTTTTATAGCCCTACTTTGTATGGCCGCATAAAAAGTAGCACAGGGCACTAACGATCAGGCCATGTGCACTCCTGCTATCAAGCTACAATGTGGCTTCGCTCGGTTAACTTGCAGTCCCAACATCGGCAAGCAGTGGCCGTTTCAAAACTATACAGAAACTTAATATTAGTTGTGTTACGTCCCACAACAACGACCTGATTATGGCGTTATACGTGTGGTTGTGTGTGTGTCTTTGCTGTCCTGGTTATTCGCGCCGTTTTCCTACGATATGTTCAACCAACTATAGACAACCAAGTATAGACAATCAACTATAAGGCCTCATGATTATGGGGAACAAAAAGTCCAGGTGGATCTGCTGCTCTTTAACGTGCATTGACATCGCCTGGCACACGGGCCTCTATACCATTTCGCTTTCGCCGAAATGTGACCGTCACTGCCGGGAACGAACCCGACACCTTCAGGTCAGCACTCGAGCATCGTTACCACTGACTCACCAGGGCGGGAAAAGCTGTAGAAACGCAAAAAACATCCATGTCAGGAGTCTCAAACACACGGCCAGCACATGACTGTCTTCGTCGCATTTTTTTTATTGTTTAGTAACCATGTTTGTGAGCTACGCAAGCATAACTTGTCTAAAGAATTTTTTTCCCCCGAGAGGGAAACGCTGCGGTCACGTGTTGATAATAGAACCGTGAAACAGAAGTATATTTCAGAATCGGTGCCCAGTTTTTAGTCATTTTGGAGGTATACGATGAAGCCTATAGCGCCAAATCCACTTCAGAAAATTACCGATAAACGAGACACAGGAGAGGTCTTTCAAATAGTCATGCTCACTGACATTTTTGTGCAAACTATTCCCACCCACCTCCCGCTCTTATATACAGAGAGGAAGGAGGAGCAGGAGGGAAAGTAAATGCAGGGATGTTAACCAGTCTGGAGCGACCGGTATGCTACCCTATAGACTGGGGATAGGGATGAGGGAGTTTGAAAAATGAATAAAAAATGAGAGAAAGCAGAGCTCGCACACGCGTTGGGTTCACAAATGCTGATGACTTGGAACATGTTGACGCACACTAATCGGCGAAAGTCCGAAAATACGCGGTTCTAGTCCACTGGAGTTGCACTGAATGATAGATGCTTCCTTGACTTCTTAGAAGCGATGGTGATGGTTAGCCATATTTCTTACACTCATCATAGTGTCCAGGCCCTCGGGGGAGTAAGGTTTTGTGGTCTGACAGCTGAGGTGAATTTGAGAGCCCTGATCTTTTTTTTTTTTTTCGAAGCAGAATACATGTTTACGTGACTATAGCCGTTTGGAGCATCTCGGAATTTCACATTTGTCGGCTCACCACGGTCTCGCCTGGTCGGAAATCACGGGACATGATAAGAAGACGTGTAGGGTGAATTATATTTTTCATTCGGTCCCTATGTCTGCTTCTTCGTATGCGTTAAAAAGTGAAAAATGATCTTCGCTGGTTTCATTTCTTTACGTGTCATTTCTAGATGTTCATGTCATGTCATGCCTATAGATTCGAACTCTAGATTACCACGTAATTTCTTCTCAACTCGACTCAGCTTTCCTTCCATTCTGTGTGAAGGTTTATGAAACAAAAATAAGTCTGAATTTAATTTTAAAGCACACTATTTTTCATCCATTCTCCTTGGATTAGCCTTCTTTTAAAAGAATATCTCTATCGGCTTGACGGTCTCTACGTGGGATTAGCCGGGTGGCGTGGGGTTTCCCCTGCGTTTTCTCTGGACCAAATAAAATTTTAACCATCATCATCATCCACTTCCCTCGTTTAAAGAGTGGAACTTCCAAGTCAGACCGCTTACGTGGGCAAATTAAATACGTGGACGAAGCGGGTACGCTGCACACAGGTTTACGACAGTATACCCACTGAGAAGTACGAGCAATGCAGCCCACGTAACAAGTACAAGTGAACAAGTATCAAAGGTGACGCCATATGCATATCGATGAACGCTGGGGGTAGTTTTAGTACACTGTAAAAGAGCCCCATTACATTTTGTACGAGCTATCACATGTTTCATCGTTAAGACATTTGTGTCTGCCCTTTGCCATCGTATCGTCTATTGAGTAACGTCGCCGCGGCATAAGAAAGAAAGAAAGAAAGAAAGAAAGAAAGAAAGAAAGAGAGAAAGAAAGAAATAAAGAAAAGAAAGAACGAAAGAAAGAAAGAAGGGAGGAAAGAAAGAGAGAGAGGAAGAAAGAAAGAAACAGAGAAAGACAGAGAGAAAGAAGAATCAACGCTGGTCGAGACAGTGAAGTCGATGCAGGCCGGCATTCAATCTGCCTATTCGCCATCAATAGCGTGTAAATTGGTTCAATAGATATAATTAGTATTGCACGATATCAAATGAGCACTTCATTGTCGACATATTCTATTCAGGCCATTCGACTATCGCATCTGTGTCTTCAGGCGCAATTATACGGTAGCCGTTGCAACGCACCAGCGATCAATCGTTTCAACGTCTTTTCATTCTTACGCCGTTATGAAGGTATACACACACCACGATGCCGAATGCATGTACACATATACTTCGCGGGCGAGATTAGGAACGGTGTTCTTTACTGGCAAACAAACCACGACTCGACGAGCTGAAAAGGTCCAACATGTGCACGCTTTCTCTTTTGCTTTTTTATAACCGGTATATAGAGTGTGAGACACAGCGAATCGAAAGGCAGGTACACGACAGGTGCCCCATATTTGCCGTTTAGCGGCCCCAGCGAAAGAACGCATAAAGTATGGCAGCGCGGAAATTGAACTCGCGTTGATATAAAAACGTTCCAGTTGGCTCAGTGAGAGTGTGTATACATTTATATAATGAACCACACGACGATCGTTTTTTAAAAGAGCAGCTGTGAACCAGAGACAAACTTTGAAAAAAAAAAAAATTCGCGTGAATTGAATTCGAAGAAACCCTTACGGGGCGAGTCTTTTCAGAGGCCTTTCGACGAAATTCTCTCGCGAGATCAATCGACGGAGCGGCCCGTTCTGATGGTTTATACAAATCTACGAGTTCATTTCGTGTTACGGAAAAAAGCCCTTCATCGTCTATATCGAGCAGTGAACGGCTCTCTTTATGGGTTTAAATGCATCGATACCAAACGCGCGTTGAACGCATTCGAACCGCATACGACTGTATACGCACCTCAGTTCTCCACTTCTTTACACGGACTCACACGTTTCAAAAGATATCTTTCGCAATATGCCGCCCTATAGAAAAGCAACGAATGACCTACGCTAGTCCGTTATTCGTGTATTCAAATATATTTTTTTCGTCGCGCGGTGTAAAGATCCAGTTTGCTCAACGGCACGGACTGCGGCGAAAGTATGTGGATATCCGGACTAACAGATCGACCTGGTTGATCTCTTCGACGGCGTGCAAAATGCGAGCGCCATCTGGGGGAGACATTAACGGGCGATGCGCAGGGCCGCGGAAACACGATCGTAAGAGCAACTGTATATGTGGATACGCTATACGGCGTGAAAGAGGGACAGCCAAGTGCGTAAATGGAGACGATTGCTGGCACACGCGTGCTATGTATAAGCAGGCCTTGACGGGCATAAAGAAACGTTATCGCTCTCGCTCGTTTACCGTCATGACGGCGACGGAAAAAAAAATAGAAGCGACTCAGCTGCGTGGAGGGCACTGCCGCGAGCGCTGTCGATATTCGCCGTTTACATTCGAACGTTCAGTCTACAGCACCCCGTATTTATCGGCCGGGACCCCTCAGATATTGCGAATATACGACGCTTCTGCTCAGTTCGCAGCCGCTCTGCTGCCTTTTCATCCATTTCGGCCCATCCATATGGAATAACGTAGTTCTCGCTTTCAGTCTCTCTCTTCAATAACCTTATACTGCCTCATCACCTCGCTCTCCATTTTCCTCACGTTTGAAGACTACTAGTATCGCGAAGGCGAAAGAGAGAGTGTGTGTGTTTTGCGCCGAGCCGGTGTAATATGCACTGAACACACGGCCCTCCATTGAGTTTCGGTGATGTTGCGATGTGGATCACGGAAACACGATCACGCTTACGTGATCCGACAGCCTCTACAGGTTCTCAGGGTTGTTGTTTTTTTTTTCGGCGAACCTACATTACTACAACGCTTACCAGCACAGCTTGCCTTTAGTAATCTCGATCGAGCCAAAAGGAAGGGTCACATAAGGGAACTCGCTGATTCGATCACGATGACGATGATCAATGTGATTATGGAGACGTTCGCACGACGCAGTGACACGCATTATTATTATTATTATTATTATTATTATTATTAGTAGTAGTAGTAGTAGTAGTAGTAGTAGTAGTAGTATACATACTTTCTCGCAGCATTAAATGTTCTCCCGTTTCGGATAACCGAATCGGAATCAAACAAAAAGTGCAGCTTTAACTTTAATTCAGTTAATGCAGCGATAAATTAAGTATATTACTACTACTACTACTACTACTACTACTACTACTACTACTACTACTAGTTATAATAATAATAATAATAGTAATAATAATAATATTCAATGTATTAATTAAATTACTGTTGGCTCTATTGAGCGATTTCCTAATCATACCAGATAGGTCTAATACCTCTGGAAACGACTCGTAATAGTATAGAACTAACCACGAAAATAATTCGTAGCGTTAACAATCACAACAATCACACTACCACGTGGAATTATAATCGTACAAGTCATCATATTGTTACGTGAGTAACGAGACAAAGTATTGCGAATATATTCGAAAAATATATTTGCAAGAGCGGTTGCAGCACTGGCCAGTCTGGCTCCGAGCTCGAGCAGCCAGCGAGCCTCATCTTCTTCGTCGGGCGCACACGCGCATTCGCACTATGGTTTGTGGCAGCCTACAGGTAGCATATAACCCCCGTCGGCAAAGGCGCCGTCTCGGCGCATCTAGATGTCAAGATCATTGGGCGAGTGGTACTGCTTCAGGCGTGCGACGTGTACGATCTCGCTGGCCCTAGGGGTGGATGAAGACGGCGAGGCAGCAGGAGTGATTTCATAAGTGACGGGAGTCACCTCACGAAGCACTCTGTAGGGCCCTGTGTACCGAGAGAGCAGCTTGTCAGACAGGCCAACGTGCCTGGTCGGAGACCACAGCAGAACCAACGTACCGGGCGAAAAGTGCACATCGCGGTGTCGTTGGTCGTACCGACGCCGTTGGTTTGCTTGGGAGGTCAGAAGGCGAGCACGAGCGGTTTCGCGTGCGTGGGCGGCCCGGCTGATGGCGTCCAGAGCATATTGTGAAGTTGGAGCTGCTGGTAACGGAATCGTCGTATCGAGGGGTAATGTGGGTTCGCGGCCGAACAGCAAGAAAAAAGGGGAGTAACCAGCCGTGTCGTGGCGGGAAGAATTGTAGGCAAATGTCACGTATGGTAAAGCGATGTCCCAGTCAGAGTGATCTGAGGAAACGTACTTTGCAAGCATGTCAGTTAGGGTTCGGTTCAGGCGTTCTGTGAGGCCATTTGTTTGCGGATGGTACGACGTAGTGAGCTTGTGGCGTGTTGCACAAGAGCGTAGAATGTCCGCTATGACTTTCGATAGAAATGTGCGGCCTCGGTCCGTGAGCAGCTGGCGTGGAGCACCATGTTGCAAGATCACGTCGTGTAGAAGAAAATCGGCGACGTCAGTGGCGCAACTTGTTGGAAGGGCGCGTGTGATTGCGTAGCGTGTGGCGTAGTCTGTGGCCACAGCTATCCACCTGTTGCCAGCAGAAGACAGAGGAAAAGGGCCGAGTAAGTCCAAGCCGACGCGAAAGAAAGGTTCAGTAGAAATATCGAGTGGTTGAAGGCGCCCAGCCGGAAGCGTCGATGGTGTTTTGCGGCGCTGACATTCCTCACACGCCGCGACGTATCTTCTGACGGACCGTGCCAGACCTGGCCAATAGAAGCGACGGCGAATCCGGTCGTATGTGCGGGACACACCCAGGTGACCGGCAGTAGGAACGTCATGAAGTTCGTGGAGTACAGCCAAGCGGAGGTGTTTGGGTATGGCAAGCAGCAGAGATGGGCCGTCTGGATGGAAGTTACGCCGGTATAATGTGCCATTCTGGAGTACGAACGAGCGATAGGATCGGTTTCGATGGGGAGGAGTCGAGGCGCTCAATGATAGCTCGTAGGGCTGCATCACGGCGTTGCTCGTCGGCTATGTGGTTCAGTTGAGAAACGGAGCAGACGCAGGCGTCGTTGTCAGGTATGGTGGCCGATGGGTCAACTGGATAGCGAGAAAGGCAATCGGCGTCCTGGTGCAGGCGTCCAGACTTGTATATCACAGAAAAGGTGTATTCTTGCAGTCGCAGAGCCCAGCGACCAAGTCGACCTGTAGGATCTCTTAAGGATGAAAGCCAGCAGAGCGCGTGGTGGTCGGTGACGACGGAAAAGTGAGTGCCATATAAATATGGACGGAATTTTGAGACCGCCCAGACAAGAGCAAGGCATTCTCGCTCTGTGATCGAATAGTTACGCTCTGCAGGTGTGAGGAGGCGGCTAGCATACGCGATAACGCGGTCGTGTCCCTGTTGGCATTGGGCGAGAACGGCTCCGATACCGTGACCACTGGCATCAGTTCGGACCTCAGTTCGGGCAGATGGGTCAAAGTGGGCGAGGATAGGGGGCGTCGTCAAAAGTGTTATGAGGTGAGAGAAGGCGGCAGCTTGAGTGGACCCCCACGAAAATGGAACGCCTTTCTTCAAAAGATCGGTAAGTGGTTGGGCGATTGCCGCAAAATCTTTCACGAACCGCCTAAAGTAGGAGCAAAGTCCCACAAAGCTCCGGACATCTTTGGCGGATTGGGGTACTGGGAAATTCGTGACGGCACGAATTTTCTCAGGGTCCGGTCTCACACCAGAAGCATCGACAAGGTGGCCCAGCACGGTAATCTGTCGGCGGCCGAAGTGACACTTCGAGGAGTTCAACTGGAGGCCAGCTTTGCGGAAGACGTCGAGAATGGCCGACAGACGCTCAAGGTGGGTCTCAAACGTAGGTGCAAATACGAGGACGTCGTCTAGGTAACACAGGCATGTTGACCATTTGAACCCGTGTAGCAGAGAGTCCATCATACGTTCGAACGTGGCGGGGGCATTGCATAGGCCGAAGGGCATAACCTTGAATTGGTATAGGCCATCTGGAGTGATGAAGGCGGTCTTTTCTTGGTCTTTCTCGTCTACGGCAATCTGCCAATAACCAGAACGAAGGTCGATGGATGAAAAGTAGCGTGCGCCGTGGAGACAATCGAGGGCGTCATCAATACGTGGTAAAGGATACACGTCCTTTTTGGTGATTCGATTTAGATGCCGGTAATCGATGCAAAAACGCCATGTGTTGTCCTTCTTTTTAACCAGGACGACGGGTGACGCCCATGGGCTTGATGAGGGCTCAATAATGCCTTTAGTTAACATCTTATTCACTTCAGCTTGAATAATCTGGCGCTCCGACGCGGACACGCGATACGGTCGACGGTGAATGGGAGCAGCATCACCGGTGTTGATGCGGTGCTTTACAAGAGAAGTTTGGCCGAGTGAGCGGTCGTCAAGGTCGAAGATGTCACGGTAGGAAGCTAGAAGGCGTGCGAGAGCGGCTGATTGCGCTGGGGGAAGGTCAGGGTCGATCATGGGACGTATTGACATGTCGAGGCATGTGGCATCGAGTGGGCGACAAGGAAAATTGGGGCATGCGTCGGCTGCGAAAGTGGTGACGTGATCATCGGCTAAGGACCGCAACGTGGCAATTAGGATGCCTTCAGGGAGGACTTGCTTTGTGAAGCCGAAATTTATGACGGGTAGACGGGTCCGGTTGGAGGCTACAGTTACGATGCAGTGAGGGACGGTGACGTCACGTGCCAGTAGGACATCAGGAATCGGCGTGACGATGTAATTCCCATCCAATACGGGTGAGGTCGTGGCGAATTCGGTGAATGTGAGGGCTTTAGGCGGTAAGCGGAGGAAGTCTGTGGCAGAAAGGCCGTGTTGAGGTTCAGGGTGAATATCCGGCTGAAGAGGAAGGTCTAAGCAAAGAGTACCAGCGGAACAGTCGATCAGAGCAGAATGGGTCGACAGGAAGTCCATCCCTAAGATGAGGTCATGAGGACAGTTCTGGAGCACCGTGAATAGAACAGGGATGTAACGGTCGGCGATGCGTATGCGAGCCGTACACATGCCAATGACAGGAACAGTGCCGCCATCGGCCACACGTACAGCTTCGGTAGCAGGGGGCGTGAGTACTTTTCTTAAGCGGCGACAAAGATGAACGCTGATTATGGATACATGAGCGCCAGTATCGACTAGTGCCGACAGAGAAATACCGTCCACGTGTACATCGACAAGATTTTTGTTCGTATGAAGCGTCAATGGAGGGTTTGGTTCAGACAGGGATGATGCAGCACTACCTCCAGGGGCTGCACTGTCTAGTTTTCCGTCGGGTACGATGAAAAGTTAGGCGGCGAGTGATGGCGGCGTGGCTGGGGCGACGGGGAACGACGGCGTTGAGGGGACGGAGAACGAGCAGGAAGGCGGCTGTTAGACGTGTCGAAAGCAGGGGCGGTACGGCTGGACGAATACCGGCGAAGATCTTCATATGGGCTATAAGGTGCGAAAAACTGGCTCCTATGTGGCGGCGTCCAGGAGGCACGGCAGTAGCGGGAGACATGTCCAACGCGGTGGCACCGGAAGCAGATCGGTTTGTCGTCAGGAGTTCGCCATTCCGCCGGGTTGCGAGATCGTGGAGCAACAAATGGGTCACGTCGAGGTGCATTAATGGGAATTGGTCTGGAGGAGGGGCAAGAGATGGGGCAAGCATCAGGGAACCCGCGGTTGGCGAATTCTTGTCGTACGACCGCCTGAATAACGGAGATCGCGGGGGTTGTCGGTATCGTATGTTCGAAAGAAGTGGGCTGAAGCGGCGCTGGACTTGCTGCTTCAAGTTCCCGTCGAACGATACGCGTTACACTCTGCTCAAAGGGCGGTGTGACGGTAGAATCGGAGCAGGTGGACGTAGCCGCCGTGTTTGGCAACCGAGAAAAAGGAGGGCGCACCCGACGGCTTTTTGCTGTTTCGAAACGGCGGCATTCTTGAATTACACGGTCGATGGTCGAGACGTTAGTGTACACCAGCAAATTGAAGGCGTCGTCCGCGATCCCCTTCAAAACGTGTCCAACCTTTTCAGCCTCAGACATCGCCTCGTCCACTTTTCGGCAAAGAGCGAGAACTTCTTGGATGTATGACACATACGATTCAGTTGGCGACTGGACACGGGTAGCCAGCTCCTGTCGTGCAGCTGCGTGGCGACCGGTCGGGTCCCCAAAGATGTCACGTAGCTTCTCCTTGAACGTGTCCCAGCTGGTGAGTTCGGACTCATTTGTCTCGTACCAGACACGCGGGGTTCCGTCCAAGTAGAAGAGAACATTAGCGAGCATCATGGTAGGGTCCCAACGGTGAGTTTGACTGACCCGTTCATAAAGGCGAAGCCATTTGTCGACGTCGAGGCCAGGTTGCGCAGAAAATGTCCCGGGATCACGTGGTGTTTGGACGGCGACAAAGGTTGTCGGAGAAGCCGCAGATGATGAAGCGGACGCGTTGTCACTGGAAGCCATGGCGGGAAGCTGGAGGATGCGGCCACTGCGGAGCTGCGTGGTGAGGACGGGGATCGTTCCACCTCCACCAAATATGTTACGTGAGTAACGAGACAAAGTATTGCGAATATATTCGAAAAATATATTTGCAAGAGCGGTTGCAGCACTGGCCAGTCTGGCTCCGAGCTCGAGCAGCCAGCGAGCCTCATCTTCTTCGTCGGGCGCACACGCGCATTCGCACTATGGTTTGTGGCAGCCTACAGGTAGCAATATTATGCGCTGCTATACACTTTAACGGATCACTCGTACTCCTATAAAAGAAGCGCTCATGTACTGCTGGCATAGCTGGTAGCGAATTCTTTATTTTTTTATTAAACTTGGGCCACTATACATGGCCATAATGAATATATGACAACTTTGGGACGTTAAACGGAACAATTTCTATTGCAACAATTATAGGTGTACACCCTTCTGTTCTTCAACACCCTCACGAACGGCATAATAACACTTTTATGCCCATTACACCCTTCTCTGAGGGTGTACCAGCAAAGAAAAGGGTGTTACATTCATTCAAAAAGGGTGTAAATCTTTAACACACCATTTTTACACCCGTAGGGATGTAAAATTGTACTCTGTACTGGTTCGGCGCACGCGCAGCGGCTCCTGCACCAACGTCGTCGGAGGCGATCGCTCGGGCGCGAGAGGTCATCGTCGAAGTCGTGTACGCGCCTTGTCGAACAGCGATCTGCGATGTTCGGTGAGGTCGTTATTGCCTCGCAAACTGCCTCGCTACGCCCTGGCCACCAACGCCTTCTCGTTCAACGTGTGAGGGTGTCGTCGCCGTAGGTGCGGGTGAATAAGGCGTTCTAAAGAGCCGAACCATCGGTGTCCTACATTCGCCAAGCGACCCTCTCTTCTGCTGCTCCAGCTGCACCGCTATCAAACTGCGAATGCATGCAATCTGCGTCTTCGATATCGATGCCAACGAGGAAGGAACTACACAGGCCTCTTACGGGCTGCATGTACAGAAGCGCCGAGCGCGAGTACAATCTGGACCGTTAATGTGTGGTATACCCCGGGTGCATAGAAGTGTGGATATTTCGTGCACGTTTAGCGCTCCAGGTAAAGCTGCCCACTGCGCGCAGTAATAAATGTTCGTCGTGAATTTGAATGCGCCCAACGATCGGGTCGGACGATCGCACGAGCTCAAAAGAAAGAGAGAGATAAAGAAAAAGAAAATTGGAAAGTTTCTCAAGCATTGGTCGGTTTCAAGTGCTTGAGAGCAGAGAAATGAAGGCAAACACTGCGGCAATTATATCTTATGCTGGGCATTCAGCGATACTCACTATACATCGCATTCAGACGAGACAGGGGCGAAAACAAAAAGGTTAATATTTTTTATTGTTAGTGCGGAGAAAATTCCACGGAACATAACTTCACGACGCAGCGCATATCCACCCGGTTTTGCACAGAATGTCTTTTTAACAGAAAAGCTACTTAAGCTAGTCGTAATTTGCACGGCTTAGTAAAAAACTATCATCATCATAAAATGGTATGTGCCAGAGATATTGAGCGAACTTCACTTACTCTCCACCTGTCAACTTATAATGAAAACTTCAACAGTTGGCCCAACAACAAATAGTCGCGAATCGACGGCGGTGTGCTGGAGACCCCCCGAGTATACGTACAACGAGGGCGTACGATACAACTCAAAAGGCAACGCCGGATTCGAGAAGACATCCGAAGCAATGGAAGGCCGACACCAAAGACGACGTAACCGTAGATCAACGAGAGGCGCTAATGTTTGGTTTCAGCGCAACCCTCTGACCGGAGTTTGGACAACCGTGCCTGTAAGCGTCTGTCCTCCAAATCAAACCCCTTTCCGCTGAAAATCGACGTAGAGCCAACCTAGTATCACCTATAGCTACAAGCTTAGCAACAAACTAAAAAGCAATCTAGGATCTGCATCACCATATTGGTATAGAGACAACCAGATCAGTCATCAGAATCTTCCAGCCGCGCTGTTTCGAGCCCTGCGCGTCTTACTGCAAGCTTCGCCAGATTATTATTATTATTATTATTATTATTATTATTATTATTATTATTATTATTATTATTATTATTATTATTATTATTGTGCTGCACGCGATATCACATCCGTCACACGACTCGTGATATGGGCAGCTCATAGATCCTTCAATGGTTTTTTTTTTTAATTAACACTTCGAATATTCCCGCGTCGCAACTCACTACACTTTATTGTTCTAAATTTTCAATCAGGGAGCTTCTTTTGTTTTTTTTTGTTTTTCTGTGAAAGGAGTAGATAAATATTCTCTGCACACGCGCCTCATCATTGCGAAGCCTTGCTTTCGTAACACAATATTTCGTCAGGCGGTATCAACGTATGTAAAATAATCATGCAGTTTTAAGCTAAAACTGTCCAGTTTACGCGAATTTAATGAATTGCACATCGTCCCATGCATGCTCAATGGTCATTCGTACATAGAATGTGGTGGTGCTATTTCCTTATATTGGAGACTCCATGGCTTGAATGGCTTCAGGCCATTCAAGACATCGAGTTTAGTAACAGCTGCCGGTACCCAAAGCCATGATCTCGTATGGCCGCCTCCGGCCTTATAGCGACCACGACGAGAAGTTTTGGAGCCGCACGATTACGATGCTTAGCTGCACCGAATGACGGCGAATGATTGATATTAAAGCTGTAGCTGAAACGTGGCCTGACTACGTCCACTGCAGGACAAAGGCCTCTCCCATGTTCCGCCAGTTAACCCCGTCCTGTGCTTGCTGCTGCCAATTTGTTCCCGCAAACTTCTTAATCTCATCTGCCCACCTAACCTTCTGTCTCCCCCTAACCCTAATAAATTGGCAGCAGCAAGCACAGGACCGGGTTAACTGGCGGAACATGGGAGAGGCTTTTGTCCTGCAGTGGACGTAGTCAGGCTGATGATGTTGATGATGATGATGATGATGAAACGTGGCTGAGTAGCTGCGCTAAATATAAATGTCTAATAAAAGATAGACTTATACCGTACACACAAAACAATATAATGCGGTACAAAAGCTGCCAAAACGAAAACCTAATTCGCCCGAGAAAAACAAAATGCGCGACAGAAAGTTAGGCATTAATTCTGCCAACACGCTAAAATAAAGAAAAAAAGAAGAGAACAGTAAAATAAAAGTAGCGGCATATATTCATTCACCAACAGTCTGAGTTTAGTGGAGACCAACAGCAGCGAAAACATTACAACAATTACAAAAAGAAATAAAACAACATACCATCACACTTCCATGAAAACAAAAAAAAAGGGAAAAGCGTTTTTTTTTCTTTTTTTCACCTCGTTATAAATCATAGGATAACCAGATAACTAGCAGGAAGCGAGAACGCGTCCGCCGGTTCTTCGCCTCCGAAGTGTGGAAAAGAAAGCTCTAGCAGGCGGCGCTCGTGCGATCCCACGCACGCGGAAGCCATGTTCGAAGCTTCTGCGGCCAGCCGAAAAAGTCACGAGGCATTTCGCCGCTCATAAACAGCTCACGAAGGCAGCTCCGCGCGAGTGCGACCTCTCCCCGCACACCCTCTCCATCTCCAATAGGCGTGCCTCGTACCTCGGCGGCTGGGCACGTAGGCAGCTGCAGCAGGTTGAGGAGAGCTGCCCGTTCCATCATCGCCGCAACTCCTCGCGCCGCACAGCGAAAGACGATCTAGCGGACAGGGGGCACGGCCGAGGAGACAGAAATTGCCAGAGAAGGAACAGGCGCGTCGAAAAAGACATACTTATAGCCCAGGCCTCTCCTCCTCGATGGCGTTTGGAAGGACGGACGACCGGGTATACGTAACTGCGCTCTGGAGGCCATCGCCGAAGCGGGCCTTTCTCCGCCAGCGGACGCGAGAACGACGTGACTGAAAGACGGCAGCGGCGGAAGATGGGAGGGGAGGCGAGGGAACAAGACAGCTGCGAAGCCTCATCGTGGTATCAAGTGACAACGACGCCGACGGGGGCCCTTGCGTGCGACTCCAGCGCGCTGGCACTCGCTCAGCACAGCGGCGGCGAAGAGTCTCAGATAGCTTCCACAAGACGCCACCCCCACCGCAACCCCCTCTCCCGACTGCTGGACCCTCCTGACGCGTATAACTTCGTCTCGGGCTCCCCCATGTGTTACGGCCCCTGCTAGTGCGTATGAGAAAGCCACAGAAAATTTTATCCGCAAAGCCAAGCCTCCATCCAGCACAGCGGCAACCGCCGTCCAACCAGCCGTGTTCCTTTGGGAAGCCCTTTCTTTCGCCCCGGTGGCGTGATGCGGCGACAAACTTCATACCCAGCCTTCTTTGAGCACATAAAGGAGACGAGAGTAAATAAACAAATAAATGAGCGAACGGAAGATAGGGAGAGGGAGCATTGGGAGCATGCATGCACGGCTTCCAGTATACAGCACGGCGTCTCGTAATGAATGGCGCTCGTCAGGTTTTCCTCTTCCGATTTTGGCAGAGCACGCGCTTCTTCTTCTTCCTCAGTGAGCTCTTCGTTAAGCGCCAGAAGAGACGGCGTTCTGCGGGTTGCCGCCTTCCATAAACAGCGGATGGGCGTCCCTATCCCCCTATTCTGGGTGCCGGATACTTTCCGGAGACAATGTGCGGTGCCTCGGAGGCCCCGCAAGGCGCACAAACGATGCCGATGATGGCCTCACAGTAAGGTGAAGTATATATGCGCGCACCCTTGAAGGGGAGCCGCCACCGCCCGCTTCCTGGCGAGGCGTGTGCCTTTCATGCCGTTCTGTCTTTCATGCCGTTCAGCCATTGCAATGCGCGTGGGCGGCTGCTGTGAGCAAGAATGAACTACACGCCACTGGTGAGCGATAATCAATATAAGTTTCTTGCGAACAAGACCAGTACGGCATGGTGCTCCATACAATGTGTCAACAAGGTCTTCTTGTAAGAAAGAAGGCTTGCAAGGCCGCGGCTGCTATAAAAGCCAGTTGCAGTAAACGAATTGTAAGTATCCCCTATGTGTCTCATGCGGGACGACAGCCTTTGTCGCAGTACTCACATATTCCATGTCTCACGACCTTCACCAACCGAACCAATGCTGTGCTTGCTTATCTGCGAGTCAACGAGCCTACACTGCTTTTTTAGCCCTTTCGAACCTGCTTCTTTTATTTCCGAGCCTATATGTCACTTAAATACTACGCTAACATAATACTATATTAATGATCGGTATAATACATCACCTTTTACTCCTTTCACGTAAGCTAGAACACGAAAACGCTGACGCTTGATCGTTAGTCAATACCGCCTTTTTTTTTAATTTTTCGAAGCAATGCGCCTGTTATTTTCAGTCTAGTAGTCTTAGTTTGAGTTGAGGTTGCGTTGTTTTGTTATCAATGCATAGCTTCGTTTCCCTTGGTTACAGCACAGCAAAACGGCACGAAATAAAATCGTATGTTCGAAATGGAAGCTTGGTGCATGGTGTATACGTTCTTCTCCAGAAATTTCTTAAATGTTTAGTGTGCCTCATTATGACTATATGCAACTTGCTTAACTTGCTTATTTCAGTGAACCCACTTTCCTTCTAGTTCTAAGCAGGCAATAATGCATTTAGCGTTATCGCCTGCTTAAAACTAGAAGGAAATTATCAGCATATATAATCGGCATATGTCTGACTGTTCGTCATAATCGAAACGTTCTTGCGATAAAGCTTGCATGCTAAATTCGACTTACACAACATACGGCAGAACCACATGGCGGGACGCAATGAACGCTTAACAGGCAACTAACCACACGCGATTCATAACTGAACGTGTTTGCTGTGCGGCGTCTCCAGGGCATCGAAGTGTGCTTTTCAGATTTACATACCGGCTGGACGATGCCATGAACAGCTTTGTTTCTTCTTCTGCAATTTCGAACATTGCGACGTCAAAAAGAGCTTGACAGCTCATACATCTCGTCACACAAGAAAGCGTTGCAGTTCCGACTGATATACACGTAACGTATTCAAAAAAAAAGATTAATCATGAACATTAGGACGCGCATGCATGAGGTTGTGCTATTAACAACAATTCGACCGCAACTAATTGACACACGTGCGACGCGAGAAATATTGCACCGACAGCCGAGGTGACCCCACTCCGGAAAAATAAACTCTAAAACTCTCGTGTATGACGGTAGAACATGTTCGTTTAAGCACCCACCGGTATAGCACGCGGTTAAGCGTCCGTGACGGAAATACGTCATCAACTCCTGGCTGACCCTGGCATAAAGCAATTTCGTGTAACGAAAATTGCTTCCTGTGGCAGCCGATTCATGCCAGTACGCCGAATATATTCACAAATGCCGAGCGATTGGAAGTTTAGACGCGTGACTCGGACTGACAGAGTTTTGCGCGCCGGTGACAAAACGCGCCCATCCACGCTCATTCGCACGTGGGCATGACATCGGCACAATGAAAATAGGCGCCTATAAGAGCCGCCGAACGCAGGTGTGCAAGACCATATGGCATACTCGGTTTGTGCGAATAAAAAAAAAGTAAGGAAAGAAGAGAAATAAATGAAAAAAAAAGCGAAGAGTGCAAACAGCCGTCGGCGCCATCTGCATGAGTTGGCGCAGTATATCACCGCGCGCAAAGTGTTGATGCGGCTTTTCAAGGTGAGTTTCCCGCATCATGAGCTATATAGCATATACAGTGTCAAAAAAAAAAAAAAGTGCCGCCGTGAAAGCATTCCTCGCGGAAGAGAGCATGCAATCTCGCGACTCGCGAGGTCAAAGGAGCACTCATTAAAGAGCCGTAAAATATCACGCCGGTATGTCTTCCGCGCTATATAGATGTCATCTCTATATACTTGACGAAGCCGACGGCGTATAAGGTAGTGAATCACCTTGGTGCTTTTGGCTCGATGAGATACGAAGTCATCATGCCCGTGGTAACTGTACTGCAGCGAAGCTGAACCATAGCTTCAGTATAATTTCGGTCGCAAGGGCAAAGGGACGGCACACCTGGATAGGTCCCAATGGCAACAATGATTTACTTATTATGGCGCTCTGCTCGTGATGAGTGTTTTGGGCAGAATAAAATACGCATGCGCGTGTGTTCTCAAATCACGCGAATTCAGAAGAGCGAGAAACATTCTCGCCGAGTAACACCACTTTCTGATTAAGAAGTATACCAACGGGCACAGAGAAGTTGATTGATATGTGAGGTTTAACGTCCTAAAACCACCCTATGATTATGAGAGACGCCGTAGTGGAGGGCTCCGGAAGTTTCGACCACCTGGGGTTCTTTAACGTGCACCGAAATCTGAGTACACGGGCCTACAACATTTCCGCCTCCATCGGAAATGCAGCCGCCGCAGCCGGGATATGAACCCGCGACCTGCGGGCCAGCAGCCGAGTACCTTAGCCACTAGACCACCGCGGCGGGGCGGACACAGAGAAGTCGCAAAACACACCTTTCTCTTAGAAAATTATACGTACAACATGAAAATTCACCATTACGAAAAAAATGCACCGATGGATCATTTTGATGACACTTTCGCTGGTTGTATTGCGGTCACGGTGCATTTTACCAGCGTCACTATATATATATATAGTTAGAATGTGCGTCTGAGGAAAATGAATTTAATTCATTTTTGTTTGAACATGGTTAGCTCAGAGGCGTTTGAGGCTGAAGCCATGCCCCGCACTGTTCACAAAGCCTGCGACTCAGTCTAACTACCACAGCTTATGGCTTGATTTCGCCAAGCTATATATATATATTGTTACGTGAAGGAGACTGACTCAGAGGGGTAGTCACCGATGTATTTACAGACGGTTAGGCGAGCAGCGCCAGCCACACAGATTAGCTCGTGCCAGTCTATCTGCTTCGTCTTCTTCAGCTCCATGCACTGGCACGTAGCATGACCCCCGGCGGCGGAGGCACCGTCCCGGTGCTTTAAAGGTCGTTATCTGACGCATTATTGTAGGGCTTGATCCGCGAGACGTGTACGATATCACTGGGCCGCATAGTAGATGATGATGGGCAGATGGGGCTGATCTCGTAGGTGACAGGTGTTACTTGACGCAATATACGATAGGGTCCCGTGTAATGAGACAGAAGTTTTTCGGATAGGCCCAGCCGACGATGAGGGGACCAGAGTAAAACGAGGGTACCGGGAGCGAAATGTACGTCTCTATGTTCCGCATCGTACCGACGGAATTGGTTGGTTTGCGACGCCATCAGCCGAGCGCGAGCGAGCTGACGGGCATGATCGGCTCGCGCAATCGCGTCGCGGGCATACTCGCTGGTGGACGAGGTGTGAGCTGAGATGACTGTGTCCAGTGGTAAAGTCGGCTCTCTTCCGTACAATAAGTAGAACGGCGAAAAGCCCGCTGTGTCGTGACGGGATGAATTATACGCGAAAGTTGCGTAGGGTAAGGCAAGGTCCCAGTCTCGGTGGTCGGGCGACACGTACATAGCGAGCATATTTGTTAAAGTGCGGTTAAATCGTTCCGTAAGGCCGTTTGTTTGAGGGTGGTAAGCGGTTGTCAGTGTGTGTTGCGTCGAACAAGAACGCAGAATGTCGGCGATGACTTGGGATAAAAATGTACGGCCACGGTCTGTGAGAAGCTGTCTCGGCGCACCGTGAATCAATATAACGTCCCGTAACAAGAAGTCAGCGACGTCGGTTGCACAGCTGGTCGGTAGAGCTCGCGTAATAGCGTAGCGTGTAGCGTAGTCTGTGATAACGGCTATCCATTTGTTTCCCAATGTTGATGTGGGAAAAGGACCAAGCAGGTCTAACCCAACACGGTAAAATGGTTCCGCGGGTATGTCAATTGGTTGAAGATGGCCAGCGGGTAGCAGCGATGGTGTCTTACGACGTTGGCATAGGTCACATGTGGCGACGTATCGGCGTACCGAACGAGCAAGGCCTGGCCAGAAAAAACGGCGCTGGACGCGCTCGTACGTGCGGGATACGCCAAGGTGTCCAGCCGTGGGAGCGTCGTGAAGTTCGGTGAGATCACAGCGGCGCAAATGCTTAGGCACAACAATGAGAAGGTCGGGCCCGTCTAGTCGGAAATTGCGACGGTATAGCACACCCTTTTGAATGACAAAGTAGCGGACGGAAGCATCATTTGTGGAGGATTCCATACGGCTGATGATGTCAAGCAGCTCTGGATCACGCTTCTGTTCTTCCCCAATATTAAGGAAGTCGGACACTGACAAGATAGAGTTCTCCGTGGGCTCGTCAGTGTCCTCAGGATCGTCGACAGGGTACCGGGAGAGGCAATCGGCATCACGGTGTAGGTGGCCAGATTTGTAGACCACCGAATAGGAAAACTCTTGCAGGCGCAAAGCCCAGCGACCAAGGCGGCCTGATGGATCTTTCAGAGAGTTCAGCCAGCAGAGTGCGTGGTGGTCGGTAACTACCGAAAATGGGCGTCCGTATAGATAAGGTCGAAATTTCGCTACCGCCCATACAAGAGCCAAGCACTCACGCTCTGTTATCGAATAGTTACGTTCAGGGGCGGATAGGAGGCGGCTGGCATATGCAATAACGCAATCATGGCCATGTTGTTTCTGAGCCAGCACTGCACCAATGCCATGCCCACTCGCATCTGTACGGATTTCCGTAGGGGCAGCAGGGTTGAAGTGTGCCAGAATCGGAGGGGTAGTGAGAAGAGCGACGAGAGTCGAGAACGCAGAAGCCTCTTCGGAGCCCCATGAAAACGGGACTTCTTTCTTGAGGAGCTGCGTAAGCGGCCTCGCTATGTGCGCAAAATTTTTCACGAATCGTCGGAAGTAGGAGCATAGTCCGATAAAGCTGCGTACATCCTTCGCAGATCGTGGTACAGGAAAGTTTTTGACGGCGCTGATTTTTGCCGGGTCTGGTTGTACACCGTTGGCGTCTCCTAAATGGCCAAGCACTGTGATTTGATGGCGTCCAAAGTGACATTTGGACGAGTTGAGCTGTAGGCCAGCGCGACGGAAGATTCCCAGGATGGCTGAGAGGCGCTCTATGTGAGTTTCAAACGTTGGTGAAAAGACGATGACGTCGTCCAAGTAGCACAAACATGTGGACCATTTGAATCCTCTGAGCAGGGAGTCCATCATTCGTTCGAAGGTGGCTGGAGCGTTACAAAGGCCGAAGGGCATGACCTTGAACTGATATAGGCCATCGGGGGTGATGAATGCCGTCTTTTCACGGTCCATTTCATCTACCTCTATCTGCCAGTAGCCGGAACGAAGGTCTATGGAGGAAAAATAGTGGGACCCATAGAGGCAATCAAGCGCATCATCTATTCGTGGCAGAGGGTAGACGTCTTTTTTGGTAATTTTGTTTAGATGTCGATAATCCACACAGAAACGCCATGCACCGTCTTTCTTGCGGACTAGCACTACAGGAGAAGCCCAAGGACTGCAAGATGGCTCAATGATGTCCTTGGCGAGCATTTTGTCGACCTCACTTTGGATGATGTGACGCTCGGCCGCCGACACCCGATATGGGCGCCTATGAATAGGATGCTCATTACCAGTGTTTATGCGGTGGCTCATACCGGTAGCTTTCCCCAACGGACGG
Organism: Rhipicephalus microplus; assembly: GCF_013339725.1. Taxonomy (NCBI): domain Eukaryota; kingdom Metazoa; phylum Arthropoda; class Arachnida; order Ixodida; family Ixodidae; genus Rhipicephalus; species Rhipicephalus microplus. The sequence goes on from NC_051170.1 coordinate 107,352,223, forward strand.
CCGCTGATGTCAAATACGTCGATGTAGGACAGCAGAACCCGGTGGAGCTCATCAGTCTGCTGCGGTGTTAAGTTGGAAGCGATCATCGAAGTAATAGCGCTGTCGGAGCAAGTGGCAGACTGATGTTGAGCGTGGGGTTCAGAAGGGGCGGCCATCGCGAAAACATCTACCGCATTGTCTTCTAAGGTGCAGAGCAACGCTAAAGACATCCCTTGTGGCAAAACTTGAGGTGTCAAGCTAAAGTTGACAACTGGGAGGCACGTAGAATTTCCTGCGACGGACAGAATGGTGTGCGGTAATGTAATGCCACGGCTTATGAGAACATCGGTGATAGGGGTCAGAACATAGTCACCGTCGGGAACTGGTGGTATTGAGACGAGCTCTATGTAGGTCAGTGTCTGTGGAGGGAGGCGCGCGTGTCCCGTTGTGCAGAGGCGACTCGGCCGTTGTGTAAGAGGTTCTGTTGCGGGCAAGTGTAGACGGAGCGTACTGGTCGAACAGTCTATGAGGGCAGAATGCGCGGATAGGAAGTCGAGGCCTAAAATTACGTCGTGGGGGCATTTATCAAGGACGGTGAAGAGAACAACTGTGTGTCGATCCGCAATGCTCACACGAGCGGAGCACATTCCAACGATCGATGCTATGCCACCATCCGCAACACGGACGAACTGGGTGGTCGCAGGTGTGAGAACCTTCTTGAGCTTGCGGCGAAAATCACTCGTCATCACGGAAAGTTGGGCGCCGGTGTCGACAAGAGCAGTGACATGTAGGCCGTCTACTTGTACGTCTATGAGGTTCCGTTTTGTCGGTATCGTCAAAAGAGGATTTTCGGTCAGTCCGAGCGATGCAGCGCCACCTCCGGGGGCTGCAACGCTTAGGTTTCCGTCGGAGAACCTCGTGGGAAGGCGGGGGAAGATGGTCGGCGGGGCTGTGGAGAACGAGACTGGCGACGTTGGGGGGATGGAGAGCGGGAGTAGCGGCGTTCAGAAGCAGGTTCCTGGGCAAAATGGTCGCGGTTGGTCTCATGGCGATAGGCAGGACGTGCATATAAGGGACGAGAGGACGGTTGTGCAGGAGGACCCCAGCGACTTCTGCAATGGCGAGAAATGTGCCCGATTCTGTGACACGAGAAGCATATCGGCTTGTCATCGTGTGTTCGCCATGCGGACGGATTACGGAACGTTGAGGGAGAGCCGGTCGGGAAGGGACGTGCAGGCGTGTATCGGGGCTGGTAGTCGGTGCGGGTAGGCGGTGAGATAGAGTGAATTCCCAAGCTGGCGATTTCCTGCCGGACGACTGCTTGAATTAGAGGCAGCGTAATTGGCGGAGAGGGGTCAGGGGACGTTGTTCCCACCTTAGCTGGAGCAGCCGCTTCAAGCTCCCGCCTGACGATTCGCGTCAAGTTGTCACAGTTGTCTGGTGGATGATATGTCTCGAGACATGAGGACGTCGCAGTGGTGTTCGGGAGGCGCTGGAACTGATGGGAGATGCGTCTGCTTTTAGCTTGTTGGAACCGGCGGCATTCTTGAATGATGGCATCAACAGACGACACATTGTTGAATACCAACAAGTTGAACGCATCGTCGGCGATACCCTTTAGGATATGGGCAACTTTTTCAGGTTCAGACATATTTTCGTCAGCTTGGCGGCATAGTGAAAGGACAGCCTGAATATAACCGATGTAGGGCTCCGTGGAAGATTGTGCGCGAGTCGACAACTCATTTTTCGCAGCTTCACGACGACCAGAGATGTTGCCAAAAAGCTCACGGATCTTTGCCTTGAAGCTGTCCCAGCTTGTTATGTCATGCTCGTGGTTATCAAACCAAACACGAGGTGTTCCGTCGAGATAAAAGATGACGTTTGCCAGCATAAGAGTGGGATCCCACCTGTAAGTGGCGCTGACGCGTTCGTAGAGGCGTAGCCACTGGTCGACGTCGGAACCCTCGCTGCCCGAGAACACGCCGGGGTCTTTGAGCGCGGGAAGCGTCACGAATGTTGTTGCGGGCGCTGGGTTGACAGGTCGGGCAGAAGGGGGAGCGACCGGAGAGGATGTAGCCGAGTCTTGGGTGGTCATGTTGTAAGCCGCGAGTGAGCGTCCGCTTCGGAGTTCCGTGGCGAGGACGGGGATCGCACAACTCCACCAAATATGTTACGTGAAGGAGACTGACTCAGAGGGGTAGTCACCGATGTATTTACAGACGGTTAGGCGAGCAGCGCCAGCCACACAGATTAGCTCGTGCCAGTCTATCTGCTTCGTCTTCTTCAGCTCCATGCACTGGCACGTAGCAATATATATATATATATATATATATATATATATATATATATATATATATACACTTGTATCGCCGACAGGAGTTACCTATAGTGTTAACAGAATGAGCAAGTCGTTCCTCATGATCACGTGGAAAAGCTACTTAAGTCAGACCTACCACTGTTTATTGAATGTAGCGCGTGCAATGCATAGATTTGCATTTTGCAATCCAGTTAATTCGAATTGTCAGCTAGGTGCAGTGTTGTCCGCTATAGATCATACCTATAGTGCACTACTAACATGTTTTTTTTTTTCATACCATTCCTTTTACTTTTTCCTGTTCAGTCGTCATGTCGGTACACTGAATTGCAGACCAGCGGCACCGCATAAGCTGTGGACAATAATTCTTCAGTAGCCAATGCTTCAAAGGGCTGCACATGTTTGGTCTTTAAGGTGTTGAGCTGAAACTACTGGTCATACAAGAAGGACAATATCGACCAAAAAACAGCATCCACCTTAGTTCATTTCACAGTACTACGCTACGACAATGATTAAAGAGACGTTGATAGATCATTGATTCACACACCGAGAACTCGTAGGTTCGATAGTGTGAAAGAATGGAACCGATGATGATGATGATGATGATGATGATGATAATGGCATGAATGCTACATAAAATTTGGGGAGAGGCGAAACATGGCTGTATTTTGGTTCTCCTGTGACCAATAAATGTTATCGTCGCGCTTAAGACACAAACAATAAAAAACACGTAAACAAGGAATATGGAAATACACGCGCAAACAAATAAACAAACAAAAAAAGAAATTGCGAGAGGCCTCACATGTTTAGGTTACATTTTTTCCAATATCGATCTCTATAAGTGGCGTTGAAAACGAAATAAAATGCAAGTAAATATGTCCTACAAGGTCTCAAGTCTATTAAACTGCAGGCGGGCCCTCCTATGCTTTAACAAGAGAATGTACACTATAGATGTGCACCACGGCAAAAAAGAAAGAAAAAAAACAATTCATGGCATATCCACGGAGTGAATGATAATGAGTGGGGTTAAGCTTGAAAGGGTTTTATCGGCAAACCGTGAATCATCCGCTGGCCGAGCCCATCCGTCCATCCATCCGTCAGTACGTCCATCCGTCCGTCCGTCTATTGAACACTCCAAGTACCGCCATCTCGCATCTTTTCGTAATATATTCATCATATAGAAGTTACCGCCGTTCAGTGGGCATTCCAAGGACTAAAACGAGAGGTGACTACTACATACAGGAGACGTAAGACCCACGCTTTAAGGAGCTTCGCCCCTGAAAAGCGGGTACAAATTACAAGTGACACGACGCTACCCTTAAGTTCCCACTTGTCGACAAAAACATACCCACAATCAGAACTCAGAAAGCAACGAGCCCCGCGCCTTGTACCTTCATCGAAATGCCATTATTCATACGGAATGCCAATTCAACCTACAGGTAGGTTTTTTTAAAGAAATACGCCCAACGTATCGGCGATGAGGTCTCAGTGTGAAACCCGAGGCCGTCTGGTCTACATATTCTAAGTAAATGTATAGATATATGTATTTTCCCTCCTGTATACAACTAGCTACCTTCGTTAAATAAAATAAAATGTAGTTGTGCATGAACAAGTACATATACTTCACCACAAAACCCACGGCTATCACCAGTTCACATGCCTATACGCGGAAGTGGTTGCCTCGACACAGTTAATAATTACTTTTTTTTGCTCCCTGCTTTCTACAGACCTCTTGCCTTTAAGGTGGTATAATTTAAATGCTAAATAATTAGAACAGTGTTGCAATGTATGGGGGCAGCCAACGAGGGGCTGGGGTAGTTCAACCCCCCCGCCCCTCAAAAGGTTTCAGCTTTGCTTGCGTATATATAAACCCACCCCACACGCACAAACACGCGTATACAAACATACGTAAATTATCGTTGAAGCCTGCCCCCCCCCCCTTTTTTTTTCTCCCGGAAATAATTTTGGCTGCGCCCCTGTTACAAAGAACCGTCACATCGCACGCCATATCCCATGCATCAATATCAATTATGACTTTGAGATATGAGGAGGAATATTGATTTCAGCGTTATATTCAGTGTGTTATTCGAAACGTCGCATGCTAAAACCGCATACTGCCGATGTCTCCACTGTTATGCTGACACTGATATCGCATTCTGCCAGCAAACACTTCGTCGAGCTGTTTGTTCGTGTGCAGGTAAGCCTAACAAGAAAGCATACATACGACTCCCCTGACTTAAATGTTTAAGCTAAAAACTAGAGCTGGTGAAAGAATTTGGGGAAACAACAATCCCTGCTCCTAAAATGTTTTTATAACAGACAGCTTGGGTTGTACCAGAGGACACACATAAGGTGTCAAGTAATTATGTGCTATAGTCCTATACATCTGTGTTCATTTGTACATGGATCATTCTAACCTCTAGCACATTTCATTAATTAATTGATGAATTGATTGATATGCCCTGTACCAACAGAGGCCATTACATGTTTACAAAAAGTTTATTTACAGCACGTACAGAACACAAATGCTTCATACCATTCCAGTAACAGGGCACATACACTTCGGCACATCTATATTTCACGACTAACATCACTACGTTACAGTGAAAACATTTGCTCTAATATACATGATTATGTTGGCATACATGTACACAAAAATTCAATGTGATATCACGATACAAGGGTATAACGATACATAGGCTCTTATGCACAGCTCCTAATTAATTTTCCCGACACGTTTTTATTAGACGCGTATACAAATGGAGGGGCACAAGATTCCAACACAAGTCACCCTTTTAAGTCACGTGACTTCGTACAGCTCCATGACGTCATTCTGGGGTATATAGTTACTCTACAAAAAAAAAAAGAAACGCTGCGCCCCACATTTAGCTAAACTTCGATGCAACCCTCGCACACACCATTTAGATCTCACGCATAGCGTGGGAAAACTGTATTCAGCACACGTTCACGGGTGCTGCACAGAAACTGCAGGCATATAATACGAGTAGGCGATATAAACGCTGATATAGCGGCAGAAAATAGAAGTATCAACCGCAAGAACAGAAATCGCCTTAAGCGATTACGAAAGGATTCTCTCTCTAAGCGCAAACCGTTAATCCGAATACGCATCATCTTTTTCGAATACATATCCGTATATATACACGCGTAAAATACCGAAGACCCACCAAGCATGCATGCGGGCCTGTAGTTTCCCACGTTTTGTCGCCAAAGGAACAGCGGGGCATTTTTTTTTTTTCACGCTTGATTTAAAGGAAACAAAACCAGTCTCTTATGCCGTCACCATCGAGTGCAATTAAAGTGCCGCGTAAGAGAGCCCGAGACACCCATTAAGAACGTGAAATAACAAAAAAAAGGGGGTCTTTCCATTTCCGCCTGCCGCGCCACGCGAAGAGGTCAGGTTATTCGTACAATACGTGCGTCGCCGTACTATAGGCGCGTGACCAAGCTGCTAAAGATGCGGCGTGTAAAACAATAAAAAATAGAGGACTGCGAGGTCGCCCGCTGGTGGCGCGTATCACACCGCTACTTCGCACACAACCGAATTGCGGTGTGCCAAACGACGCGCCAACGACTGCATACGACACGCACGCACAAACAGAAATTTAAAGACAGATAAATACGAGCCTGAGAAAGAGAGCGGCCGTAATAACGAAACGAGCCAGCAGCGGGAGCCGCCAAGAGACCAAGCCGTTCCAGTTATCCTGGCAGCCTATACCGCATAACGATTGTAATGCGTGCTTTATCGCCCGTTTGCGGTCCAAATAAAATAGCGTTGCGGTCGACAAAGTGGTACCCGCTCGCTACTTCGCCAGCCAAGAGATCCGCGAACCTCGTCGCGAGGGCCCAGGAGACGGCCTTTGCCTGCGCGTAGAAATACGCTTATACGTACATTCCAACCCTGCCGCGCAACCGATCTCGGCGCCCTTAACGTGTCGTGCTCCGTGATTACCTTACAAAGAGTCACATTAGCGGCGGCCATCTATCCTTTTGCGCGAGAAGTATACAGCGTACAGTCTTTCCTTCTCCTCCCTCTCTTCCAGCGTCGCGCTATATCGTCGTGCGGCCGCGGGTTACGCAACGCCAAGTGCAACCCCGCGATCAGCGTAGCTGATACCACCGGCTCGCCGGCACCGTATAATTTCTTCTCGCACACAGGACATACATACTTACACTGCGCAGCGCACACTTATACGGCTCTCGAAAGCGTGACGAATAAGGGGGAAAAAAGCAAAAACAGAGAGAGAGAAAGGGAAAATGCAGCTCCTCGAAGTCGCTTGGGGCTGCGCGAAGAAGAGGCTCTCGAGAAATCTCGAAGATGGGGAGCGGGAGTCGGAATACGTAGTAGTATACCATAATACAACAGTCGCGAGGTAGCGGCAATAAGAAGAGCCGTAAAGATGTATATAGATCGGCTTGTGTGTTTGTATATTGATATAGCGTTTCGCAATCGATAGACGAGATAAGCCTGCTAAATAAAAAAAAGAGGAGCCTGTGTATAAACGCGGACGCAGGTTCATAAAAAAGATAAATAAGAAAGAGAAGGTTTTCCTTCATCCAGTGAAGAAGGAGAGAGAGAGAGAATCGTATATTCGCCGCGCTGTTGCGCCGGGGTGGGCATTGGAGAGCTCTTTCATGTATTTTGCTTTTAATCTCTTGCTGAATCTTAAGGGAGAAAGGGGGGGGGGATCAATTTCTTGAGACTTGGAGGAGTGGTTGGAAGCGGCATGTTGGTGGGAGGGGGGGGGGGGGGGGGGGGGGTGGAGGGAAAAGAGAAAGAGAGGTTCGATGCTCTGCGCCATGCTACGTACGGTATAGAGCAGCTGTGTAGGCCGGTGTGAACGTCAGTGCTTGCTTCGAGAAGAACAAAATGGCGCTTCGATGAAAGAGGGCGGGAGGGTTGGGCGGATTAAAGCGTTTTTGTATGCGTCGTTTCGGGAGGTTTAGCGTAAACGCGGCGTTGTACGCTCAGTCATGTGCAGCCATGCATCGTGAGACCTCGTGTACACGTTCTGTGCGTTACACGGCGGAGCATAGCGGCAGCACAGACAGCGCACTCTGTCCCCTTTTCTTCGGGATTTAACAACCAAGTCGGATAATAAGGGTCGCGAGTTCGAACTATATACGAACGTTGCATATCGACGTATCGACGACCCTCGCAATAGAAAACCTTATCGAAGCCTACTCAAGTGAGTCAACGAACGAGAAAGACATGGCGCAGTGTGGATTCTTACTCCCATTCGCACGGTTGTTATCGTTTTAGAGTACGCGCGGAGAAGCGAGCAATCGGTGAATGAGGACGCTAAAGCCTGTAGATCTGTACAGGCCACCTTCAATGGTTGTAGCCGACTCTCAAAGTGCATGCAGCGCCACGACACGGCCTGCTGCAACCACGGCTACTCGTGGTTGCAAATGGGCAAAAATCCGTAGCTTTAAAACACCACTATAAGTAAACCATCTGTTTTGCCGAATGAGACTACACATCTTGAAGAAAAAAAAGAACTAAGTTGCGAATCATATATCTGTCTGTAAGCTCTTAGTCAGCGCAAACGCTTCATTGGCGTAACACAATAATTTGCTCGGTGTCATTGTGTAATATCATTCCTCCTTGCGTCGTATTTATGTGGCTACGGCAGTCATCCGTATAGTCATGACATTCCATCTATATATAGTTCAACAACGCTTCAAAGTCCTATATAGACTGGAGTGCTGTTAGAATACGTGCTCAGTACACGAACGAGAGGCTTCAGCTCCGCACTGTTCCACATGACTGGATGGAAGAAGTTTCACTGTCGAAAAGGGGACCCTCATGACAGTTCCAGAACACAACCGAAGCGCTGCCGCGTTTTCTCAAGGACGCCGCTCTCATTCGTCGTTTGTGATGTCAAACGGTGGTGGTGGTATAGTGGTTAGAAGATGAGAAAGCCATCTAATTTCTGCAGCCCGGTCGGGAACACGGCGCAGTGCCTGAAGTTGCAGCGCATCGGCTCCATCAATGACTTTTCTCCTCTCCACATATCACTTTCCTGTCCCCTCCTTCTCGCCCAGTGCAATCAGTGCGAGATAGCCTATACCGGGATCAGCCATGGTTAACCTTCCCGAGTTTCTTCTATTCTTACTATAGACATGTATGCATATATGTTATTCCATTGCACGCGATATTCACAACCAAAAAGTGTACTTTTTACCACTTTGTAACGTTTGAATAAAGATATTGGAAGCTAGCGCCAGTGTCGTCACTTGTGTCTGGCTTTTATGTTAGCCTTGTACTCTGACGATGTGCTTTCTTTTTTCCGTAAACGCTACGCGATAAATTAAGATCATGTTCTTACACGAAACTTAGGGAATTAGTGTTTAGAAAGCTTAAGGTAGAGTGTACTAGAGCAGGGGAGTGCCCGGACCGAGATCTGAAAATTGAAGCCCCAACAGGGTCAAGCCCCTTGTGGCACTGCGATCGGTATAGTCTGCAATGCGTCGTCGTTTCATGAGGTGCGCGCGACACGACCAAAGTGGCTCAGAAGTATAATATATATATATATATATATATATATATATATATATATATATTATATATATATATATATATATATATATATATATATATATATATATATATATATATATATATATATATATATATATATATATATATATATAGAACGCCCGGTTCCAACTCGAATGGCCCATGTTCGAATGGCAGCTGCAGATGTCAAGTTTTTATTTTTTGGCGTAAGTTGTTAGAGTTGTATTGTTGATATTTTAAAACTAGGTTCAATTTGTATACAATACTATTAAGTGTCACTTGATATGCGAAGCAAAACAGAAAAAAAATGAACAGTGTATGTGATTGAGCATGGTGGTGCTGCAAATAATCACACTCAGGGTCCTTTTTTTTCTGTTTTACTTCACATATCAAGTTACATTTTGTAGCATTATGTACAAATTTAAACTAGTTCTTCTTAATAAACAATACAACTTTAAAAAGTTACGCCAAGAAATCAGAACGTTGATAACATCTGCAGCTGCAATTCGAAGCTTGCCAAGTCGAGTGAGAAGGGGGCATTCCAGCCTCTGAGCCACTTTGGTGGAGCCGCGCGCAGCTCTTAAAACGACGACACATTGCAGACTATACCGATCACAGCGCCACAAGCGGCTTTACCCGGTTTTGGGCTTCACTTTCAATGCGTTGGTGCTGCGGCCGTTCCGAGCACTCCCCTGTTATAGTGTACTCTACCTTAAGGCAAACGACAAACTGGGAGTGCTGATGGCTCTAATACTTCATGGGACAACCAAAGCGATGCTTGTATAGCACAGGGCGTGACGTCACATCATCCCGATAAATTTGGGTTGAACATTGACAGGGACGTGTTTACTGAACGTTTCTGGAGGGGGGAGGGGGGAGAACAAAAAAAAAGGTAAATCAGGCATCAAGCAGAAAAACTTTTTTTTTTCTGAACTAAAACTAACAGCGCAAATACACGAGACATCCGTCATAGACAAGAGACGACACACACGAGCGCTGGCCATGAAATGGCAGTTAATTGTCGGCACTCGTGCATGTGTTGCCTTTTTTTATGTGGGGTGTCTTTTGTGAATGCGCTGTTAATTTAAGTTCAGAAATGTGTAACAAGTAGGCCAAAATGAAATTTTATTGCAGTTTTTCAAAACGGAGGTGCCTGATGGTTGCATTTATGAGCTTTTATGCGTTATATAGTTTATGAAGGCGAGATACAGATACATGCAAGGAGCAATAACTTTCAATATTGCACATACCACTCGATTATCAAGTCGCACGCATTGCATGAGTCTACACGTGAGTACTGGTCACGGTGTAGTACATACCAGTGTTACTGCTGCAGATAAATACTGTGTACATGTGATAGGAAGGAGAAGTGGAATACGAACACAGACAAAACGTAGCCGCTGTGCGCGATATTATATACTGAATTATATGCAGCAATGAGCGTTCAACAGCTTCCTCGAAATCACGAACAGGTCTGCTCCATGTCTGTCACGCATAAATTTTCACTCGTTTGTGCACGAATGGGACAGACTGGTATAGAATATTACGCTGCTTTTCTTTATTTTTCATTTTCTGACAAGGCAACTGAGTTTCGACTGGCTGCATTTTAACCGCCACGCCATGGAGTCTAGCCCAAACGACGACGCACTCTGCAGCGAAGCTATACTCAACACTTACTTTCGAACAAAAAAAAAAGGTAAAGACAAAAAGGTTTCTGTTCGAGTGCACAAAACACAACCTCATGTGCATTCTTGTTCTTATTTCCTTTGTTTAGTTCCCTCATCACGTGCCGGCATTCATATTCGGTATACGAACGGCATATAGCGACAATATAAGATTTAGGATCACTACAGGGTCTCCGAACTGTGTACGTGCTCCAATCCAGAAGCTTATCTCGAGTCGTAAAATACAGCCAACGACAGCGCCACAGTATACGTTCGACATAACAATGGAACGTTTTTGAAACCTCGAATGGGGACAAATTAAACGAGACAACGTGCGGCAAAAAGGAAGGGGGAGGAAGGCTTGAAATCTAAACAGCTTCAAAATAGCAACATCGCGCGAGGTGCTGCTTCGATACAGTTCCAAAGCTTCCCGCGGTTGAGGGTGGCGCTGCAGACGTAGAATTGAAGCCGTATATCAAACTTAAATCACACGTTCTGCTTGTCGTAGCCCAGCCATAAAACGAAATCAGAGAGCGAGGGGGGTTGAGGCGAAAAAGATTTGCCTGTCAAGAAAGTTGCGCCGAACTGTGCACGTGGGTACATAAGTATACATACGCGCACAACAGGCGTACAATGCGCACCGTTTCTACGAGTTACAGACTAACAAGGGCGCTGTTCGCAGAAACGGAGTTTATTTTGCTGACTCTGATTAGCGTTACTGGGCGGAGAAACCATTACACTTCGCGTATATTGATAAGGCTATAAGAGCGCAGGCAAACTTTTTTCGGGGATTGGGGGAGGGGGGGGGGGGGGGGCTGGTGTGGTGCCACTTCCCGGCTACGCAACTGGTATAGGCTATTTCGCTAGTATACTGTAGGTGTATTACGCAAAAAAACGTCTGAATTTGAGCATTCGACGTTTCACGGCTTTCTTATTGCGGGTTGAGGTACAGAAAAAAATAACGAAACATTCGTATTATAGTCCAAGGTGACGAAACTCGTCTGAATCTGCTTCGTCTAAATCGTCTAAATCTGCTTCGACTGCTGGCGAAATAGGCCAGGATTGAGATCGTCGCAAACGATGGCGAGGAATCATCGACGACTGCAGCCGCTAGCAGAACGACCGCAGTTTCCCGTTGACTCCAGTCGAGGCGGACGGTCTTTTGAAGCGTGCAGTGCGAGCTCTGCTGTGTACCGCACGCAGGCACGTCGAGCGTAAACGTGTACGTACAGATGAGTAGGTAGCGCTACGCCGAACGAAGCAATGCGTCGTCGTTCGCTTCAAGAACAAAAATAAAAGAAAAAAGAAAAAGAAAACGGCGTCACGGGACAAAAGAGTTCGGGGTTGTTTCTCGGCATGAGGTGGTGGCGGTGGCCCGGAGTCCATCCAGCGCGGTGACGGTCTGCGTATTTCCGTATAATACAGTTCGGAGCGGAGACAACCCGTACAGAGAGAGCATGCAGTGCAGGTCACGAGGGACAAGGAATTTCAAGGTCACCGTAGAAACGGAGTCGAGCGAAAGAAGCTGCAGGCTCGGAGCGAGTGCGAGGCGAGAGGGTTTAAGTCAGAGCCCCTGATTTACGGCATCGGCTCCGCTAACGCGCTCCCGCCGTTCTCCCAGCTAGCGCGGCGCTGCCGAGCGGGTGTATAAATCCCGCGCAATAAAGAGCGAAAGGTGTTCTCAAGTGGCGACCGTAGAGTATAGTGGCAGCAGCGCAGTTCTGGACCGCGAAGAGGCGAAGCGGGAGCAGTCGAGAGGACGTTTGTCTTTCTGCGTATTAGTATAGGGGCGCACGTAATGAGTCACTTGAAAACGCCCCAGCGTTTCTTCCGACAGCCCACGTATATATGTGTGTGTTTGTGCGTGGCCACGCAGGAGGGTTGGAGACGTGGTTCGGTGGGAAGGGGTTACGAGTGGCGTGCGAGAAAACATGAAACGTCGATCGGCTTGCGACAACTTAAAGGCGAGGTCTCTCACGTGACTCTTGGTAAAGACCGTGTGCGCCGAGTGTTATACATGCGTAAGAAAGAAAGAAAGAAAGAAAGAAAGAAAGGAAGAAAGAAAGAAAGAAAGAAAGAAAGAAAGAAAGAAAGAAAGAAAGAGAGAGAGAGAAAGTCACTTGACGTCATCCGCAAGGGGCGCTAGGGTCGCGGCAGCCGTGGTGGGGCGCTCGGTCGCCATCGTAGAGAGAGAGAGAGAGAGAGAGAGAGAGAGAGAGAGAGAGAGAGAGAGAGAGATAAAGATGCAAGGAAAGGCAGGGAGGTTAACCAGACGCACATCCGGTTTGCTACCCTGCACTGGGGAAGGGATAAAGGGGAGAAAAGAGGTTGCAGAAAGATGAGAAGGTACACACAATCACGAGCACACTCGGGGAGCACACACAGTCTACAGGCGGTCGTTCAGGTTTGTTGACTTTAGTTAAAGTAGCAGTGCTTTAGTTGCTTTCTGCGCAACTGAAGCAGATGCCCAAGGTCCTAGTATCTTCTGCACACAAAATGGTCCGGGGTCAAGTTGATTCAAAACCATCCGGAGCTGGCATCGCTGTGTAGTAATTACAACAAAGGTGCTTGGCCACGTGTATTGCTTTGACAACCTTGCTCATAACATCAGAATTTCGAATGCCGTACAGCTGAACTAACATGGCTGTGTTGGAGAAATGTATACGCAATTGCTGCCGCTGCCTGGCGGACGGAGATCAGTTAGTACACTATACGCAAGAAATAGTCCTACTTATTAGGACTCGACGGAAGTCCGTGTCATCACGATGAACAAAAGTAAAAAAATCTGTGAGCACGTTCAGATGCAGGAGATTCAAAACCACGAAATTTCTTTGCATCATTTTTTTGCTCTATCGCTATAGTTCAACATGTTTAGGTCATTTTGGTATGATAGAATAGTTATAGTATGAGGTAGATAACTTGATAGTACACTTGTTAGCATTGGGTACACTGATCGATGGATATCCGGATTCAAATAACACAACTTCAAGCCCTTCGCTCACTTCACTTTTTCTTTCTATCTCTCACATAAGAGCTGCAAATCTTGTTCTCCCTTAACATTATATAGACATTCGGTGTTCAGATTATTTAGAGGTTAGGTCATTCTAGTCTCACTGAAGAACACAGGGATCAAGTTATCTGAGCCAATTAGCAGATTTATAGAGGCTAGAAAAAGTGTATTAAGCGTATTAAGCCCGCTTTTCATCACAAACGTTATACCTGTCCATACGCAAAATATTTTGCGCAGAGCTCTGCCTTTAAGAGGCAATCAATCTTTCTAGATGTCGAGTAAGTTGCTCTGATTTGTGGTGTTTGACACCACTGAACGGTTATTCATTGCTGAGTGAAGAACGCAGAAACCAAATGGAGTTATTTAACGTCTATGAGATACGCCGTATCGTGGAGGGCCTCCGCATAGTTACGACCACCTGGGGTTCTCCAAGGTACACTGACATTCCGCATTGCAGGGGCCCGTCATATATCGCCTTCATCGAAATGAGATCATCATGGCCCACTGTATCAAACTCGCGGTGTGTCTTTCGGGGTACCAGTCAAGTGCACTAATCATTGGAGCACCTAGACAAAACCTCCATGTGCAAACTGTTCGTACGTATACACTCTTCAAAAAAAAAAAAGCAGTGCTACTTACTAACTTTGAGGTAGTAAATTGTTGTCACAATATTCACTACCTAAGTAGTAACTGTAGGTAGTAGACCACAGACATTTACTACCTCTGGTTGCTTCTGAGGTAGAGTAAACGTACGTGATCTACTACCTGCAGTTACTACTTAGGTAGTGAATGTTGTGACAAAATTTACTACCTCAAAGATAGCAAGTAGCACTGCCTTTTTTTTTTTAAAGAGTGTACTTCAGCAATGCTTCCAATCATCCCTGCGCCCCCGACACTTGCTTTGGAAACCCGCTTGCTTAGCGTTAATCGCATGCATTATCCTTTAATATCAAAGCGTCCTATACGTGCGTATCATTTCTCCTCTAATCTGAATGACTCAACCACCATTTTCGACACACTATCGAGTGTTTCGTCATGTTACTGCGATCTCCCTCTAAAGTACACATGTTTTCTGCTTAACGAACGCCATTAATTCGAAACTGCTTTCTGCACCGACATTTACGAGCATAAGTGGCTCACGCTCCTGGTTTTCCAGAATAACGCTACTGCTCGTGATTGGCGTTCGAATTCCAATAAAAAATTAGAAAAAAACATAAATAATAGCGAATAGAGAGACCAATAAATGTCGCTCTATACTCCACTATTCCTACGTTCGTTAAGAAAAAAAAATCTCAATGCGGTGCTCAAAAGCAGTTAATGACGAGCGAGAGAGAGAGCAGTCCTCGAAAATAAGAAATAGATATGACGCCGCCTGCATTTCTGAAATCCATTTACGCCTTTCGATTACTCTGCGTCCGCGCGTCCTTGCCAAAAGAGCGCACTCGCCGAGACAGGTATCCTCACGGATCTCGAAAGGCTCGCATCTGACTGTAAGCAGCTCGGAACGATTTAAAAAAAAAAAAAGGCCAACCTAAAAGCTTCTTAATGGGAAAACGGCCATTAAAACCAGCCTCAGCACCGAGGCGATTTGGTTTCCCGTATTCGGTGCGGGTGCGCACGTCTACATGCGAAGCAGGTGCGGTATAAACTGCGAATTTCCTCATTATGTTAATGACTTTCAGCCGAGAGGAAACTGTTTATGAGGGAGCATATATGCGAGTGAGCCATAAACTCGAGCACACCTGTGCTCAATGCTATAACGCGTACCTTAGTACCTTAGTCCAGCACAAGGTCCGGTCGGACAACTGGCTAGCCTCCCTGTCCTTCCTTCTTCAATCCTCCTTCTCCTCCTCCTCCTTAGTATTTGTGAAGTGAAGTGAAGTTTATTTTCCTTTCATACAAATGAGGAAGCCGGGGCTAAAGGCTGGGGTGCCTGGCAAAGGCCTCGGCTCCATTGTACAGACTGACGACAGTCAATAAAACAATACAACTACATACATGACATAATAAATAGATAAATCAGCTACACTTGCAAAAACAACAAAATAAACTGTTTTTTAGCATATAGCAGTGAAAATGTTATACCTAACAGAAACCAGAGTCGAGTAATTATTTCTTTGTTTCCTTTTTAAATATTTTCATTGAAACATCAAAACTAACATTTGTAGACATTTTATTCATAGCCACAGTCACCTGATAAGTTAATTTTTGTTTGCCATAGTTAAGTAGACCAAGATCGATTTAAGTAGACCAAGATCGAAACGAAGGCCTCACGAGTCTCGAATGATTGAACGCTGTCTCTTCTGTTATATCGCACGTATATACTGGAAACGAATTGAATGAAGGATCTTCGTATGATTTGACGACGTCATGCGGCCTAGTTACGTTTCTGTCCTTATTTTGACGTCATCAAATGGGCATGCTATGTGACACTGAAGATATATTAAAGACATACCTACAAAAATATTCGAAATGATTCTAGAACGAAATTACACCTGAAATACTTTTGAGAAATACGGCAGCTTCAAACTTGAAGTATTTATTGTCGGTGACGCTTATTCCGGCGCTTGAGGCGGGTCTCACGCTGTGCCAGTGCGTCTTGAGCGATTTGTGCTTGGCATTCGGTTTGACGTGACAGATAGAGAATTTATAACAGTGTCGCCAGTTTCACTTAAAATAAGCAGATATGGGACTCTGTTTTCTCCGAGTCCCTCGGACAATTTTGCAGTCGCTTGTCACTTTTTGGGGTGTTCCTTTGCCTTTTTACAGCAAACAGAGTTATGTTAGTAATCATGAAATTCTCCAATAGCGCATTTGTTGACGGCTTTATGCTGTTGCAGCACTTGAAGCCAAGCATAAGTATACGGGAGTCAACAAACAACGCCAATCATGCACTGGCGAACGAATGTTTTTTTTTTTTTTTCAAGCGAGTGGAGACAATTATGTTGACAAGTTAATAAGGGCTTTCATTCGTTCGTATATTTATTTTCACTGTGCCATATATAATTTAAGTGACTTTCTCCCCTATCTTTCGTACCTTAGTGAAATTTTCTAATATATCAAATAAATCTTGAAAAATAATTCGTTATATTTCTTTAAACTGTTCTTTCGGGCTTCTTCGCAAAAGTCGCACCGCTTTCCTTTCTCTTTTCTTTTCGAGGGGGGAGGGGGACGTTTTATTTCTGTTGATTATTCGCTTGACAGCTTGGCGTCTGGCAACCGCGATATATACGTTTATTGGTTATGATACGATAACTCGCATCAGAATGAAAAATCAGAGCTACCGTTTTTACTTTCCTCGTGATCATCAAGTAAGGTACTTTCGTCTTTTCCCTCCAAGTATATTTTTTGACGACTCGAATGACGTCTTTGGCTGGCGTCAGTCGTCGCGAAAGATAAAGCAGTCCGACAACATGTTTGATGCACGCACTTGTTTGTCTACGCAGTAGCGTGGAGATACATGCATCCCTACGAGTTGACGAATAAATGACTCGGTCTGAACTAGCAAACGACGATCCGAAACGTTTTACCGAGCTTTCCGGAGCCACTTATGCTGTTCCTTGCTTATTGCATACTGTACAGTATACGATTGTAAAATCAGGCACCAATATAGGCTCCAATACAGTACAACCTGCCCCGCCACGGTGATCTAGTGGCTAACTGTACTCTGCTGCTGACCCGCAGGTCGCAGGATCGAATCCCGGCTTCGGCAGCTGCATTTTCGATGGAGGTGAAAATGCTGTACGCCCGTGTGCTCAGATTTGGGTGCACCTTAAACAACCCCACGTGGTCGAAATTTCCCGAGCCCCCTACTACGGCGTCTCTTATAGCCCTATGGTGGTTTTGGGACGTTAAACCCCACGTATCAATCAATCAATACGGTACAACGTGTTCGAAGTAAAATTCTTCGCGCTGCAAAGTACCCTGCAAATTACACTCCGCATAAACACTGAACTGCGAAGCAGGGTTGGTACGTTCCACAAATCAATAACTTCCATATGCACGCAAGACCCAGTCAGGGATATTGCCAAGAGCACCCAATCAAGTGGGTTCAATCGATACTACGCCATTACAGTGAGAATAAGGCAAACTGCGTAAACTCCAAGGATAAAAAAAAAAGCTTGAGAATACGCTGAAATCAGGAGCTTTGGGGTAATTTTCGAAGAAATGAGCGCTTTGATGGACACACTCACAGCCCGATTCTCGTTGTGCGACGCCTGTATAGTTGTTATTTCAACTGTCCACAACCTATAATAATATGTATGTTAACGCGATTTTTTCATAGGCATGAAGGCTTTATAGGGATCTTTTGAGAAAGAGTTTCATGCAACACATTGGCTTTGTGCTAGCCAATGCTTCCACGCCGAGGGCCTCGGTTCGACTTCCGATCCGTCCTATCTTTTAATCAATTCATTTTTTTCTTGTTTACACAATAGCACTTACGGACACTGGTAGCGGCGGACAACTACGGCACCTCGTTGGGCTGCTGTTGTGTTCTCATAACAGATTTCGCTGTAATGCGAGTGAGGTAGAAGAGATGCTTGATCCGAAATTAGTACTAGATGTAACAAAGTCAGACCAAACAAGTGCATTGAGGCAGTTATATATATAGTGCGTGCGTGCATGTGTGTGTGTGTGTGTGTGTGTGTGTGTGTGTGTGTGTGTGTGTGTGTGTGTGTGTGCGCGTGCGTGTGCGTGTGTGTGTGCGTGCGTGTGTGTGTGTGTGTGTGTGTGCGTGTGTGTGTGTGTGTGTGTGTGTGTGTGTGTGTGTGTGTGTGTGTGTGTGTGTGTGTCCATTCTTTGTGTTCAATGCGCTACGCGCGAGGTAATAACATGCATGATGTAATCACCCGGCGAAATGACCTCCCCATTAGCCTCGCAAACAGGAAAACAAAGTCTCACTCTCATACTTGGCCACTCTGGGGGGGGGGGGGGGGGGTATGTAAGTTGGACCGATAAGAAAAGCGGTTCACCTGAGCTGACTCTTAAATGACAATCGTCGAAGGTAAGACAGAGCACTCTGAGTCATCGCTCATAACAACAGGCGCCAAAGCATAACGCAGTTAGGTTCAGCTTTTATTCTTCGTGCGTGCCAAGTGGAGAAAATTAACGTTTCGTTTTGATTGAACGCCTGTTTCTTTTATGTGCCGACTTCGCTTCTTCTGCGTCATGGGACACTTTGTTATTTGACATGCGCAAAGTCGTCACCGGAGTTCATTGATCATTCTGAGCAGCGTATACGGTAGGCAGCAGTGGGGATGGTAGCGGTGATATGTCGTCAAGGGGTCGATGACCTCCCTGCGTGAGCTGTTGTGTTTACGGAATTTTTTTCTCCAGCCGAGAACAAAGCTTTTGCAGCTTCCTCGCAGGTGGCGGGAGAAAGCGAATTCGTATTTAAAAAAAAAACACGAGCGCGCGTTGTGGAGACTGCGCACGCCTTTACGCGATCTGATAAGAAACTAAATATCGCGTTACTCACTCACTCCACTCTTTTTGTATCGCTGTCACCTGTATCAAGTTGATTACCCACTTTGTCATTTCGAAGTGCCCGGAAAGGCTACAAAGTCCGCCATTGTCGTTGTATAGTTCTCGATAGTGGTGACCATATAACAGCAAATAAAACGGAGTGTAGTCTTTCTCAGAACAGCTTACCGGGGAACAAACGCTATACCAGAAAAGCAAACTCATCGCAGGACAATTATTTAGTTGCCAAAGAGTATATGCTCCTGCTGAAAAGAATGAAGAATCAGTTACACTTGAGCTTATTTGAAGATGTGGACTACCCACAGCACTGGAATACAAGAAAAAATATAAAAAACGACGTGGTTTCGACTGCCGGCTACACTAAAAAAAGAAAAAAAGTGTGTTTGACTCCTTACGGGTAGTCCTGAGGTGCACGCATACAATATTTTAATAGAGGCACGTGCGTTGACTTGCATATCATAAGACTCTCAAAAGGGTGTATACGACCCCTGAAAGAGAATCACCGGGCCTCTTTAGAGAGAGTCGTACACGTGGTAAGTGAGGACTTCCCAAAAGGAGTGAAAGGACTTTTTTTTTTCTTATAGTGTGCCGCGGCTGCGTTTGCATGGAGCTTGAATGTAAGAACGCCCTTTTGTTTACATCATGGCTGCACGTTGAAGAATCCCCGATGGTAAAAATTAACCTTCTTCACCGTTGCATCTTTTCTTCATTATCAAACTGAGCTGCAGGTGTAGCAATACGACGGTATAAACCAGCCGCACCCTGAAAACAATGATATAACTTTTGTTTTATGAAGTACGAAGTAAGGCTACGAAGGACGAATGCGGTCCAAGCACGAAGACATAAAAGCCGCACTTATAGTTGGCGCCTCGGGAACATACGCGGGAAGATCAGTGTGTAGCAAAACTCGAAGACGTGTTTGGCGTTCGCCAAGCGATACGGACAAACACATTTACGAGCCCCGGAATTAGACACAAGAAGCCAACATAAGACAATCAGACAGAAAGAGAGGCCCCCTTCTTCCCCAAACACAGACACACATACACTCGCGCGTTTCTTACACTTCCTCGCGCGAGCTGAGGCGCGTAACGACAGCCCGAACAAAGGACTGTAAATTACGAACGCAACGAGTAAGCGGCTGGCGCACGTTGCTCTATAGCGGCCGCGATAACAACCTCGGAGCGGAAGTGCGCAGGCGCAGATTGTAGCAGCTGCCTGCGCACTGCATACGGTCACATTTATTGCGCATTTCGAGCCGTTATGTGCGCGCGTATAATTACGCATCGCATTATACCGCAGGAAGGTTATGCTATAGCGCGGGGACTTTCCTGGCGCCTCGGAGCGAACCGGCCTGTACCACACGCACCCTGTACCGTGCAGCTGCAGATGACGTCAGCTGCGGAGATGCACTCTTCCTTGCGTGGACGGGCGAACCAAAACGTTGCGGTGGGTCACATTATGTGAATTAAATTATAATAATTGGCTATCTTTCATTTAATATTGAGCTACGACATGGTTATGAGGCTTCCGACAGGGTGGTATAGCGTGTGATCGGATGCTGACTTGAAGATTACGGCTTCGATCACGGTCCCGTCGTTCGGATTTCGTTGGAGGCGAAATGGCCAGTATATTCTGCGATATAGGTGCCGGTTAAAGAAGACCAGATGGTCGACATTTATGGAGCCTTGCACTATACGGCGTGCCTTATAATCATACTGTTGTTTTTGCACGTGAAACACTAGGTGCCATTTTAACAATCATTATGAGACACATCTTAGCGGCGTTTTCAATTTTACCAGTTGGGTTCTTTAACGCGAACGCGAAGCGAAGTATACATATGCAGGTGTTCTTCACATCTCACTCCCATCGAAACGGGGACGCCATGGCGGAGAAGGCGAATCCCATGACCTCGAGATTCGCAGCACGAATGTACGAAAAATGTACGACGCTTAGCATGCCACGAGAGGTTCCTATATACTAGTGGAGGCCGAAGAGTGCGTCAGGTCGCGCCACTTCGTTCCTCAGCCTTACTATATATACACAGACGTTTCACTAATAAATTTCATTTAAGTTTCAACTGGCTACGTAATTCGTGTAAAATATTTCCCGCAAAATTTCATCTCAAGTTCTTGATGTGGAGAACCAAGCCCTACCCACAAAAAGCTGAGCATATTCAGACTCCACTCTGCTCTCACTCTCCCACTCGTTCTAGAGCTAGCCCACGCATGCAGTGTTTTAGCACTGGAGTAGTTCTTAACATAAAGGCGCAGCCGTACATGGTGGATGACATATTAGTTCAGGGAGACCGTTGGCAAAGCATGCTCAGGAACCAGCCGGGATATGTGAATTTTGACTATGGTTATCGGGAACCGAAATTAAGGCGCTGTATCTTCTGAAGGACTTTCTGTCATCGGTCAAGTTGGCTTCGTCAACATGTCCAGCCGTGGCCTCCGCGATCAACTCCGCCACCAGGCAACGGCACGCTTCCGGCGCTGATTGTGGAGGCCACGGTCCAGCCTCACGATCGGCTGCAATACTGTCTTGCGAAAAATACTATAGCGAAAGTCGTTTTCATGTAATCTTATTATGTTAGCCGGATCCCTATTGAGAGTCGAAGTAGCCTCCCACCACTGAAGACGTCAGTGTACACACAACCTACCTTTCCATTTATGCTGTGTACAAACGTATAGCACCACCACGTTTACATGTGGCCATGCGTCATTTATGAGAAGTACGCAAATTCTACGGCCTGTGTCTTGCAATATAGTTCCAATTGAGACGCACGCTTTCTCTGAAGGAGTAAGCGAGACTTCATGCGCTGCAGAGCGTATACTTGCAAAGGGAATATTGAGGAAGTCGATGGCACTTTAAAGAAAATATGTGCTATTTTCGGTGCTGGTCAATTATTATCCATAGGCGCATGATATCGCAGATAAAACTTCTACACGCAAGCACACATATGAGTAGTCCCAGATAAACCTGTACATTCGCGATAAATGTGTTTAATAACACATAAAAACGAGACCATTCACATTGCACTTCCTTGAGTCTTACTTTGGCTGTTTAATTTTTACAGAAAAATCAAGCCACTGCAAATCACTGCATCGCCACGTTGAGTGCGCTGTTCGCTGCACCAGGCTATGGTGATAATGGCTGATCTTTTCATTTAAACGTGCAAAACGTGGTAATCTTATTTTATAACGAGACGTCGAGGACCCATGAAACCAAGGAATAAAAGAAATGAAGGTGACAAGCTTTCGTATAACTCTGGCCTCGTCTACAAATGAACTGCATTGTTTTCCTCCAGCCTCTTGCTGTTTATCAAAGTTTCGCTGAGCTTTTAGTTACAGCATATGGTGGGATCAAAGTACACACGACATGGAAAAATACAAAACAGAGACACTTAATTGAGTCTAAGTCTATACCTTTAACGCGTTATCTATTGCCACGTGTTAGACGCGCTGCACTCAATATCCCAGTTCTGTTGTTCAAATTTTCCTTGCGAGGAACTCTGTCATCCAGTTGTCACTACAGGAAATAATTACTCTATACGAGTTTCAAAACACCGTGTATACAATAGAAAAACCACATGAACCACAGAAATAAAAGAGGCATTTTCACAATAACGCGCATTATAGATTCACAATAACGACTTCAAACAAATTCTTGCATTTAGAAAACAGGCCGTTTAAGCTAAGCGCTACTTAATAGGGCATAATGAGCAAACTTCTTTCCATAAATTGGTAATTGTGAAGTGAAAAAAAAAAGATAATCGCGTGACATTTCATTAATGCCGGACTAGCTAACTCTAAGCGGGATAGCCAGTGTAGCAGAGGGCATAAAACAAATTTTAGTCACACCTATACACGGGAAAGAGAGAAATACCTGCAGCATATATCGACTGTATGTGATGCCGCTAGACTTTTTGCAGGTGCCAGTGTTAGTCAGAGCTTTCAAGATAACTGCCGTAGCATAACAGCGCCTATGAACACGTGCGTATATTAAGGGTTTTTTAGTGTTTCTTCAAGAACCCGGGCATGTGCAAGAAACTCTGGCCAGAGACGCAAAGCATGGATTTAGCCACAAATGTTTATTTATAGGGTAGCGTTTCAGTATGCCCTTATGTATATACTCGTGCATGCGTTTGGATGTGTTTAGTGTACGCATGCATACATATTGTGAAAAAAAAAATAACTGCGGCGTGGGAAGAGAATTGCACCACATCTCCTCCCTTTGTCAATGTCGTAACCCCACACACGTCATTGCATTGACGGCTTATCTACTTGATCACTTCATTCCCACCTGTCACTTTCCTTGCTGATTCTCCCAGTGTAGGATAGCCAACCAAACCCTTTTCTGGTTAACTTCCCATCCTTGTGATTTTTTTGTGTATTTCCTTCCATCCATCATGCAAAATAGCGGTAACTATTTTATGAATAGTTTGTAGCCGATGCGTTTTTTTCCTTGTAGCCATGTAATAATTTACAATCGTCCTTTGTGTCTTGATCACTGACAATGTTTTCAGTAGTTTTTACCGAAAGGTTTTGCACAATTTAGTTGATATTTAGGTGAACGATTCTTGCCATCACAAGCGGGAGGCCCTCATTCGGTGGCAAATTCTACGGGACCTGCGCATGCATATATACTTTGTGAACTGTGAACTGTAACTTTGCGAAATGATTAAAATCGTTCTACTTACTAGTAGCTAAAGATACAACAAAAAAAAAACAGCGGCCCTCAGTGTTCCTTGCGTCAACTGCTTTTAAATATAATTAACGAAACAGCTCTAAGAATGCAGACACAGAAAAAAAAAGGGGGGGGTGGAGGGAGAATGACGCACTTCGTCGCCACTTGCGGGAATATAAGCATACTTTGTATAGAACGATGGACACCAAATGTTACGTCATGCACGCCATTTCCAGATTTGCTTTCTTGCCATTTATCATAAAGCTTCCCCAATGATATGTGTGGCATAAGCATGCTTCGGGATTTCTCTTACGAGCAGTTTTTATAGCGTAAGACATCTGTGTGAATGCGGGCACTGCCTCGCGCCGTTTTCTGTAAGTGCGAGAGGCCCACATGTATGTTCCCGAACGCACTCGTGCTTCGATCCCCACGTGCAGACAGGGCTCTGACACTGTGCAGTCGTGGATTGTATATTAGTATGCATATCGCTGTGTATACATATAGTCGTACAGAATGCACCGTGAGCACACGCCATTGTGGAGACGACGCGTAAAGAACGTTGCGGTGACGGATCGGATGCTCACGGAGTGAATGAATAAGAAGCGAATGCGATGCCCCCTCCGCGTGCTTTACAAGAAAATTAAAAATGAACAAATGTTAACATACTTCCTCGAACGTTAATTCATTCATTCAAATGAGGAAGTTTAACGTTTCACTGCGTGTATGCCATTTAAAATCGAATAAGTATACTGCAGCAGGTCAGTGGAGTTCCGGATACGAGCCACAAACACGAACGCAGTTTGTTTATCGCCGAAACTTGCGCTTTGTTTATCCCACCTGCGCAACGGCTGATGACTGTATATAGCCGGGCGTAAATTATAGGATGCGCGTGTTTACAGGTGCCGATGCATGGCTCCGACTACGTTTATGGTACTTTCAAGAGGTTCTGTAGCATAAGTAAACATTCTCGTTAGGCATACTCCATTTGGGGTTGGAATAATAGATGACATGGGCTCACAGCGACGAAAAACACTATCAGTTGCTGCTGTCGTAACGGGACCTGAACACCCCCATAAAAAAAACCTAAAATCAATTTCATCACTAAGCATGCAGAGATATTAGAGAACGGCAATGTAGTTGTCAAAGCTGATTACTTATACCTCTGGTCACGTCGAACTTGCTATACGACATCGACAACAGACATTTGTAAGTATTGCAAATGCGTCAATAATCTCATGCCCCGTAACCTGGCCTGTACGTCGTTTTCTATTAATTACCCATCTAATGAAAACGGCTGGTTGTTTACGCTTAATCCACTGCCCCAACCTCTATCTTCAATGGTTAACGTCTAACCTCTCCCATGGACATTGCAAAAGCTCCCGTAGCTTCCTCTTCCTGGTATATAAGCTTTCATCCGTTTGCAGCGAGCCTATGAATAAGCATACACGATGAAACGGACGGTCTCTTGGTTTCGCGGAATAACACTGTGACCTCCGCTGCGACTCAATATGTGACGCGGCGTGTGTGAGTCGGCGGCGCTGCTGCTTTGGGCCCTTTACGCTGTCATTGCACTTATGCCCTTGCCGCAGACACAAGCACAGAAGCCAGCGTTCTCCCGAAACTCGCCAGCGGCGAGCGTGGACCACTGGAACATGTGGTCCAACGTAACATCTACGGACGACCTTCTTAGTCACGTCTCACCTGCAAGCGCCATCCAAGGGTAGCGCGGTACGTCGGCCAGGGCGTCCTCGGGCCTGACCACTCCGAGCCGGGGCAGCGGGTAGGCGAGTTCGGCCGCGGCCAGGAACTGTTGGGAGGCCATCAACGAGGCCGTCGCGGCAGGTGACGTCGCCGCGCCGCTAGCCGCGGCGGCGGCGGCGGCGTGCGGCCCCAGACCCAGGGCTGCGGCCGCGTATCCAGCCGCCGCCGCTGCCATCGCGTCCGACTTGGCCAGGTCCATGGACGTGAAGTAACCAAGCGGCGAGGCCGTCGACGTCGGCGGTGGTGCCGCCGCGTGCACGAACGGGTACATGTCCGAGGCGCGCGTCACAGTCGTCGTCTGGAAGGGACGGAACGGCACGGGGGCGGCCGTCACGGCGGAAGCGACCGTCGCTGCCACCGCGTCTGGCGGTTTCACCACGCTACTACCCAAGAGGCCGTCCATGAAATTGACGCTCATGGCTCATTATGTTGGCAAGTCGCAGTTTCTGTCGGACTCCGCGGGTACGTCTTCCTCGTCGCCGTAGGGCCGACCGGCAACAGCCTCCACACGCACGCACGCACACGCGCGTGCTAGAGAAAAAAAAGCCCGCAACAGCGGCCGTCGATGCCGCCGCCGGCGTGTTCGCAGAGAGGAGCCCCCCCTCGCGGCCACCCTCACCGCCTCCTCGCAGACATCAGCTGTGCTGCGAGGGTAAACAAGGCACGCCAATGGCAGAAACCGGCCAGGTCCCGCTTTCCACGGCAGCCAATGGGCCGCCCATTCACGCCGGACGTGAAACAAGTGCGACACACAAACGTACGCGCTCGGCGCTTTCTCGGGCGCACCCCGTGGCTTGGGGAATCACGTGACAACGATGATGTGCCGTTTGCGTTAGCAACCCGGCTGTGCCTTCCACGCGCCGGCGCTCGTTAATTACGCACTCTTGGTCACACGAGTCGTGTATGCATGCCTCCTCGGAGTCGAGATCCTGCAACCCTCGCCCACCCATCGCCGCCGAGGCTCCCGCCCCTCAAAGCCGGGAAGGTACTATACGTGAAAAAGAAAAAAAAAATGGAAGAAGCGGAAGGAAAAGCCATAGACAGACGAAAGAGAGAGAGAGAGAGAGAGGGCCAACACCTCGGCTGAATGCCTCATTAGTCTTTATTCTGACGCGCCTAATGCGCGAGAAATGATCGGCGCCAGCGATCGCGTTATAGCAGCTGCTGTATAACAGCAGCAAGGCCCGGCGTATAGCGCCTCGGCGTGTTTTCCGTTTGGGCAACGTACAACCATGTACGAACTCTCTCCCTTTTCCTTCTCCGCAGCCAATCTGTGTCGGAAGGCGTGCGCACGAGCTCAAATTGATCACCCCTTGAAGCGGCCACTGATTTACGTGCGCACGCCGTGCCTGATGCCTGTCGATCGCATTCGCAGCCTTGTTTCGCGTCGCGGGACTAAGTCGATACGGACCTACCACGTATTACGGGGCCAACCGCACATACAACTGTTGCTCGACGCTCTTTAGTGAAGCGTCTGGCTGCCACTTCTATAGGCGGCGAGAAGAACCCTTCAACCTGACTAATTTTTTAGAGGATTTTCTACTGTTCCGATGCCTGTTGCATCTATAGACCATAGCAGTTCTCCAGACTATGTTATATATATATATATATATATATATATATATATATATATATATATATATATATATATATATATATATATATATATATATATATATATATATATCTTTTTCTTGCTCAGACCTTCACGTCACGACAAAGAAAACAAAAGAGCACACAAATGAACAAAATTAAGCGTTTCGCATCGAATAAGAATTTGAGTACACGTCGTTTTTTTTTTTCTGTTCTGTGCAAACCAGAGTGAAAAATATCTGACATTTTCTGTTGTTTTTTTTTTTTCACGCCTCTGCTATGTGTAGCTGAAGCAGTGGTTGATTGTGCGCCCTTCGGAAGTCGTTTATAGCGGTCGAATGAAATTCTGTAGCGCAGCGTTTCTTATAACAAGCGAACCCTGATTAGGTTCTCAGGTTTCGAAGTCGCTGCTCGAGCACGCTGTTCTGGCTGCTTATTTTCCTTCCACACACCGGCTCGGCAGGCAGTAAAGTTTAGACTAGCGTATAACCAGGTGTAAAGAGGAGGCAAGTTCCACCGCAGAGGAAACCTGGAGGAAACACTCGCGGCGTACAATCAGCGTTCGTTTTGTTTCTTCAGTTTGTTTCTTCAGGCAAAAATAAGGCTATAGAAATCATATGTTCATTTATTTGTTTCTTTGTATGTTAGTGCTGTAATAAGAAATAAATGAAATGCTACACTAGCTAAATATCACGAAATTACATTTAATTGTATGCTTTGTTTTTGTAAGCTTCCGAAATTTACTTATTGATAGTTCCGATTTATGGTCTCAGGCCCGTAGCCAGAAAATTTTGCCCTAAAGGCTCCTTCCCCCCCCCCCATATCCGGATGGAAGGGTGTGTTTTACCGAGAATACATAATGAAAATAGGTGCTTTTCAAAACATTCAACAAGTGTCCCCCCCCCCCCCTTTAACCCCCTAAAAATTCATCTACGGGCCTGTGTGGCCCTCTTCTTAGCTACGGTAATGTAAAGATTGAACTTCTCGTCCTGAAGCTCCAGGAATTAAAAAAAATGTTGATAGTACAGCAATAAATAAAAATTAAAGTTATGATAAATAACTTTTCATAAAATGTAATAACTAAGTGTTCACATGAGCTTAATTGTTTACTGATATCGTTAAACGCTTCTGTTTCTGTCAATTTTTCTGTATGGTTTATAAATAAGTTCACTGCTCTCTATGCTATAGAAGATAAAGCAATATTCTCCAAGAACACAAATACGTGTAAAGCTAATTAGCTAGAAATGCCCCCACGACCAAATTTCGGTTGTCACTACTCATAATGTGTCTTTAGTAAGTGGTGGTATTATGACCGTATGGTCCAGGTAACCAATGAAAGATTTACGCTTGGTTTATCTAGGCCTTGTTGAGTGTCTACGCAAGGCTCGAAATCTATCTCTGCTAATACGCTAAAGCCTCAGTTATAGCCATGATTATTTACAATGAAAAAGGAATGTATGATTTAGCTTTTTGTTTGTGGTTTAAAAATCAATGCATACGGGGTTTATTCTGCCCACAGGAGAACATTTGCTCTCACCTATGCAGGACTGTATATATTTATATATGCTATTGTTTTTTTATATTTTTATTTGTACCAATTAAGTGGAAAGGGGTAGCCGTCACCAAGTAACGGTGACAAAACTCCTTCATTTATTTTCGATTTCAATAAAAAATAAATCTCGAACACCTGCTCGGTCCGAAAGATATTCAACCGAAAATTTGCTGGCCGACTCTGTTTGAATTTTTTTTTTGAAATAAGCCTTCGTTATGTATAGAAACAAAACATACGAAACTTGTTGTTGGGATCCTGGAAATCATGTACAAGCTATGCATGCTGCACAGTTTAGTATAACATTTAATGCGCGAACGTTGGCAGGCCCACGCAATAAATTTCGCAGACAACTGAGACACCTTCTTTTCGTACCGAGAAATCGCATGCCACCTATAGGAAATCACCCCACATGGCAAACAATGTCATTGTTCAGTCCGTAACGGACAGAGATGACATTTACAGTGCAATATTAAACTTAGCGCTAATCGTGAAATAAAAAAAAAAGCTGGAAAGAAAACCAAGACCACGGGAGGAGCCGGGGTGAAGAGGGGGGGGGGGGGGCAGGGTCCAAATATTTTGACGTCCAATACTCAGCTGTGGGTATCATAGTTGACATAACATTACTCCCCCCCCACCGTCACTAAACTAATCCTGTATCCGTGCCTGTTCACGACACTACGTAGTTAGCGAGACGAATTACCACAAAGTCACTCGCGTTTATAAGCTAGTGCACAATAGGAGCGTAGGCAAATTTTTTGTTGTTGTTAAGGGGGGGGGAGGGGGGAGCCATGTCATTGAAATGATCATTTCTCACTCTGTACACCATGGCTAAAAAAATTTCGGAAGGGGTGGTTTAGACCCGGTGTGCGCCACTCCTGCATACGCCACTGGTGCAGAACATTTGGAAGTCTTTCGCATGAGAATGAACAAAAAATATACAAAAATGTTGGAGAAACAGTAAACCTGTGCCACTTAGTGCACGCATAACCATTAAAAATATACTAACATAAAAAATACATTTGCTCTGTACACACGCAAACACTTCTTTTGTTCATGCATACGCATGCGGTGATGCGCGCATGCACGTGAGCCGGAATTCGTTCAAAATGCGTCAGTTCATCTTAAACCGGAGGTGATTCTTGCATTGACATATCTTTAGACATCGAAAAATGCATCGATTACTTGGTCAGATCACTAAAGCCAGGATAAACAAGAGCATAAAGCATCCGCGGAACATATATGCAGAGAATTTTCGATGTCCCTCGCACTCAGAGACGTGTTAACAAAACGGATCGGTAAAATATAGCTCGTTGAAAGTTGTAGGAATATATCCTCATATCACGTCCGATGCATCTGAATATAGCTGATGTGGTCAGCGGCAAAAGTAATGCTCAGAACAAACAACGTTCACAATGACCGAGTCTGGAAATATAAGTAGGATATAGTACACCGACGATTTATAAGACGAAAGCCCTAAGCGTCTTCTTGCGCTGTAACGGTGAGGGAAACATGGTAAGCTAATTAAGTGGTGCAGAAACCCACGTGACCTATACTCCTGGCGAGCGGCGCGTATGGAGGCAATTGCTTGTTGGAACGTTATCACGGTCTCCAAATTTTCCGACGTCGTCATGAAATATGACCGTGCAATCAGATAGCACCGTCGCTTGGACAAGGTAGCAAGGAGGGGGGGGGGATGACAACACTATCAGCCTAAAACTTCAAGGTATTTTAATGCCTGCGCGGTCACACTGCAACCCATTATATAATGCTTGACAAAAAGCTTGGTCAGCGATTGTAGAACTCAGCGCATTACAGTACTTGGAGCAGGCTTCCACATAAATTTTAAGGGTCCAAAGAATTTCAGCTGCAGTCATGCGTTTTTTCTAATGCGGCAAAAAAAAAAAAACAGACCCGTGAGTATCTGTAATTATCATATAAAAGCTGGAGGATAATTAACATTCAACTCCTGCTGCGGAAATTCTTGTCAGATCAGAATAAATATAAATAAATTCCTCCCTTATACAGGCGATATGTCAGCGCATGACAACTGTTGATTTCATTACGAAGGCATGGCGAAGTTTCCGTGCTCCTATCACTTTATTTTTGTATATTTGATCAAATTCGCATGGGATAATGCACGCGTTTAGTTTGTATTGATCATCGTATACACACAACATCGTGTTTCATACCCCTATGTCCCACAATATTCTTGCACTGCTAGCTGTGATAAACCATAAAAATATATATAATGAACTGCAAGCACTTCACAGTTGTAATTAATCACTGATATGCAAGAAAGAAGAAATTGTAATTGGAAAATAGTTAATTACCATGCAAGTCTTCTCTTAATATCTTTTCCTGGTTTGTGTGAATGACATCGCATAGTTAAGAATTCTGAAATTACATTTTCTTACTTTGACAGTGCATCTAATAACTGTTTTGTTTTGTACAAAGCCGCAAACGAGATCGGAATGATACTGGGCACATTTAAACGCAAAATGATATAGCAACTGCAGAGTTCCATTTTGTGCGAAACGGCATATATAATCACACACACAAAGTTGAAAGCAAAAGCTTCCGAACTGCTCCTTTGCTTGGCAATTATGGGATATGCCACAGAAGACCATCAATTTTCCCAGGCTGAGTTGGTACAGGTTCACGGTGCAACCGACGCACAGATTCAGAACTTGTGTGTGAGTCTTTTTAATCAGCGACTCAACAAAAAGATTGCCCGAATCATAAGGCACTAACCAATAAGAAAGTGCATATGATGCTAACTAGATTTAGGTCAACCAGAGTAATATTGCGTATCATCAGAGAGCACCTGCATAGTATGTAGATTTCAATTTATTGAAAATTTTGAGTCCACCATTCGTGACAGGAAGACAAAAAGCAGAGGCAAGGTTTATCACCGTATATTTTAATACATATTGTAATGATGTGTAGGGGAAGTTCGCGCCTTTATAGCGGCACGGGCCACTCCTTCTGGCTTCAAAAAAAGCTAAGCATCAAATACAAAGAAGAAGGAGACGAAGAAAGGCGCTAAATATGTCACTCCATAGAACCCCAATTCTTAAAACGCCACACAATCCAGCAGTACATGAGACGCGTGAACACGAGGCATGGCCTACAAAAAACATGTGCCACATACAGCATATGACACAACGCACAAACTCAGGTAAGCTGAATGTTTACATGTTCGCGTATTAAGCCAAATGTTTTGTATGGTTTCACACATCGACAGACACAGAAGGAAAAAAAAATTACGTGAGGTAAAGCACACGACCATAGCATTACACAGTTTTGAGAACAACAGCATTATGTCCCCCATCCAGATTCCAAGATAAACCAAATATCAATATTTAAAAATATATATATTCGTTTATTTGAGGAGATGTTACTTCATGTTTCATATATAATTCTGTGAAGTCGCTGGCCGCTGTCGAAATGAAACGAGAAACAGTGAGATTAATGGTGAAGGCAAAAATGTTCCTGTCACGTCTGTGATGTCATTGGCAAAAGAGTTTGATAATGAGTTCAGTGTAAGAATTCTGAAGACGTGGGCTGAAAGGGTTTTTAGTGCATGCTTTTACCAATTCACTGTCTTCATGTCATAAAAAAAAGGAAGTAGGACTATTGAAAACGTGTTTTGTTTCAGAAAATAATTGATTCACGTTAACGTTGTTCACATGAAGTGTTATGACGATTTCGCAGGCTACACCGAAAGAAATAAAAAAAGAGCTCATTTTTGCAGCCAAAAACCAAAGAGCCCCGCGACTGTGCGCACCAGAATATTTTCCCAGAGCTCTGACTAGTATAGTTCAAGGGCTGGGCTGTATTGCACACGTTTCTGGCGCAGAAATAATAACAAGAACGATAGAAGTGTTGGATGCAACTTTCAAAGTAATAGCTAAATTCAAATTTTACACACACCACTGGCAATACGATCACGAGGCAATGTTGTAGCTTAGGACGCCTAAAAAAGCTTGACTAACTCATTCAACTGGTAACACTGTAGACAGCACGAGAGTTAACACATCATCATTGCAAAGACACAACAGTGTTTTTAGCTATTTTAATATGCACTCTAGCGCTTTTGCAGTTCACTGCTTGACAAATTTCATTACCGTGACCAAAATTGAACCCACGAATTTCACCTCAGCCTGACGATGACTCAACCAAGCAGTTCCGAAATTTCGATTGCGTAAGGTTCAATGTCATATTGGCACACACAGCAACGAAGTGTCGACCAAAGTAAAACGAATTACTGACTCCTCTTTGGCTCCTTTAAGTATAAAAGCAATAAAATTTCATTTCTTGTTGAACTGTAACTATTGCGTCAATCGTCTCTGTACTATTACGTAACTATTTCAGTATCCACAGCTGAGGCATTCTCCAAACGCATTAAAAACACAACTATGGGTTTTCCATTATTCACATAAACGGCACCGAAATGCCACTTGCTGCACCCGGCAATTCGATGCATCTAACTCAGCCATTTATTATTCCCTCTATTCCCTGTGAAGTTTCTGTTGAGTCCATATAGTAGAAACATACGAGATGCAAAAGAGACTTCCCCTTGCTTGCCAGACATTAAGGACATTGCATTATTTCTGGGATGGGTGATATTCACGTGCGCTCAGAGTAGTTGAAGAACAAACGCTTCGGGTGAGTAGGGCATGTGACTTTTCAACTTGACGTAAAGCAAGGTTGCTTTGAGCATATATAGGTGATAGTTATCTGAAATGTGTTTATCTGTTCGATAAAGTAGACCTCTGAAACAGAGATAGGTGTCGAGTGTTTTCTTTTTTATTTCTGAGTTATCAATGATGTCGTACACAAGACAACCGACTTCTATCTGTAGTTACGCGATCAATGTTTATCTCTGGTTGTCTTGTATAGAAATAGCAATAAAAGGTAGAGTTTTTTTTTTAAGATAAGAATGGGTGAGAAATAATGTCGAAATTCACAATTCTAATTCATTGAAACCGTGGTGAAGACTTTTAAAAAGTGCGAGGTTATGTTCAGTGTAGAATTTCTGCAGCCAATTCCAGTTACTTGTTATTTCACCTAAACAGCTTTTAGGAGAAAGTTATTTCTTCCCACAAGAATACTCCCACGCATTTTTCTTGATATCTGCTCTCCTTTTGAAGCAATCATCTGATTAGCTTTTTTAGGCGACTAAATGTGGCACTGAAGCTGAATTCTATCAGTAAAAGAGATACGCTCTTTCTTCAGACGCACACAAAAATATCGGATAAAACGCTAAGAAGTATGACCAGCATTTCTACCCTTTGAAAATCTGATATTAAAATAACACTATATCCTTGTGTCTGAGTTATCTCTATTGCTCGCAAATAGTAGAATTATTTTTTTCTTTTAATGTATTACTCGCACATCGTAGCTACGCTGCTATTCACAGATGAACCAATAAAGAAACAAGATTCCCCGCATTTGCCTCAATGCCAACTTTCTAATTCTTCTTTACACTAAAAGCCAATTGAGGTTGCGCCATTCAGATTAAGCGAGAGAAATTCATTAAGTGCTTCGCCGCTCTACAACGAACATTTTTATAATCTACCGGGTTTGCAATACACTCTTTTTCTGAACGTAATTATATGGATCCCTTGTTTTGACATGACATGGTCAAAATGAGATTTCCAACCTCATTTGAAGTCGCACTAAAATTGTACATTGTAGATTCAGATTGGGTCTATATAACGCCACATTTGACGTATAATTAGAAAGACCAACAGTCCTGTCAGGTTAGCAAATACATACATAAAAATATCAACGTAGTATGGCACTAAACTTGCGCACTAATAATTTTCCTGGAATTTTATGTACTAAATTAAAATATTAGTTAGGAAGTATTTATGGTGTTTGGGGTTTAAAAGATTGCCGACCTAACTGTCTGAGTAATGAGAACTGAGATACAGTTATGTCAAGGAAAGTATGGGGAACATTATTAGAAGTAATTGCAATGTAAATGTGAAGAAAGAAAAGTGTACGAAAATACAATTTGCCGTGGGCAGGAATCGAACCGGTGACCTTCGTATAACGTGTCCAATGCTCTACCAACTAAGCTTCGCCGGTGGTCACTCCGCGATCCGCTTTATAGGGTATATATGTGCATTAAAGGGGCCCTGAAACACTTTCTTCAAATAACCATGAAATGGATTCACTGATAGAGTTTATTGCAGCGTGAATACAACACCACGAAAATTTTAGGAATACGTCCAGTACGACCGCAGTTACGAAGATTTGTCACACGCTCCAATGGCATTCTCTCTTCGCTCGTCCAGACGGAAGCGCTGGAAGCTAAGCAGAGAAGGATTGCAGGGTGGGGGGGGGGGGGGGAGATGCAGCATATTTACGGAGTGAATGATGGAGAGTGGGGCGAAGCATCCGTCCGTCCATTCGTTCTTGCTTCCGTCCGTCCATGCGACCATCTGCGTGACCGTCCATGCGTCCATCCGCCCGTCCGTGCGTGCGTCTGTTCGTGCTTCCGCACGTCCATCTGTGCGTCCGTCCCTGCGTTCGTTCAAGCATCCGCTCGTGCATCCGTCCGTGCAGCCATCCGTGCGTCCGTCCATGCATCTGTCTGTGTATCCATTCGTACATCTATTCAACACTCCAAGTAACTACATCTCGCATCTTTTCGTCATATATTCCCCCTACAGAAGCATTGCCACCCAGCGGACATTCCAAGGACTAAACGAGAGGTGGCACACGCACACTTTCTTACGGCTTGCGCCTCGGGTCTACTTCCAACCTCTAACCACCTCGAGTTCATGGTATATGCCAGTGCACTACATGTATTCATGGCACTGCGGCCCAACGCTGGCTAAACCTGTCTAAAACCAAGGAGGTTACGCCCAGCGAGTATAACGTAGCAACCCTTTCTTGTCAGATAGTGCTCAATGTACATTCCAATGGCTGTTAACGGGGAATGAGAGACAGGAGAATTCAGCTTTTACTTTCTTACGGCTTGCGCTTCGTATCTACTTCCCACCTTTAACCACCTCGAGTTCATGGTGTATACCAGTTCACTGTATTCATGGCACTGCGGCCCAACGCTCGCTAAACCTGTCTAAAACCAAGGAGGTTAGGCCCAGCGAGTATAAGGTAGCAACCAGTATAACGTAGCATTTTTTATTGTTCAACAACGCACAAGAGAAATCTCCCACTGGCACCACCTTGCAGGTCAAAACGTAAGGCTGGTTACACACTACGACTACGACTACTACGAGGGACGAACGGGTGCCGCTTTAAGGAGCTTCGCCCCTAAAACGTCACGCACACATCGTAACATTGAGCACTTTCTTTCTTTCTTTTTCTTTGAATACATGACTTTTTTCAGTGATTTCGCGCGTGCACACGTGGACAAGTCATGGCCTCCCACGGCGATCCCTGTGAAGACTGATCGCGCCATGTTCAAATCAGCCAATTGCTGATAGATGGCCTTTCACGAGTGATTTTCGAACTTCTTCCGTCATTTGTCGAGAGAAGAGAAATTGATTTTCAGCTGACTTCGATGATTTATTGTGAATTAATGAGCTATATAATATTTGGCTCGTGTGTTCCCGGGAGCCTCTGCGACAGATCCGCAGCAATTTCTGATCATGCTAAAAAATGTTTTCAGGTTCCTTTTAAACTTGAGAGCGTGAGTCAGCGTCACCTGTCGCCATATCGGTGAATGTGGGGCACTAATTTTCTCCCAGTCGGCGCCCCGTAGCGCGTGATCCTTTAGTAAAAGCTGGCAGCTGAGCAACAACCCGTCGCATATCACCTGAAGGCACTAAGTCTGTGAGAACGAGACCCTTGCTAGAAATCAAGAAAACAATTTAAAGGCTCATTTTTTTGTTAGACATGGTATTAATGAAAATCGACAGACAATTATGCCAAGGAAAGTTTATTGTTCCTGGTTTCCTGCAGTAAAAGCCGCAAAAAGCAATAGAGATAACCTGGTCTTTTTTAGGAAATTTTGTGGGTGATACAGTGGTCAGTTCAGCGTTCTTCAGCATGTTTGAACTATTGCATGTGTCGATGCTATTCTTGCCACACAAACAATTTTATGAAGCGGCACAACACTAATGTCAAGCTTTCAAAGTAGAGCTAGCGACAATACTAACGACAATGCTGTAGACGCTCCATCATGTCGTCATTGATGAAGATAACGATAATCCTTGTCATACACACAAAATTTGGTGCACTGTCAGTGTGAGAGTTGTGGAATGAAAAATGTATACATCGTCCATGTTTCCCGTGCCGAGCTGCATAACTGAAGATTACGTTGACAGGTAATGCGAAGTCCGGCCACACGTGTCAAAATAATTATTTGTGGTTGTTTGAAAGGTACAAGTGACAGGGACGTTTCAGATAGCAGAAAAGAGTGGTTATTTATGACAAATAGGAGAGGTCTCCATCTGAAATCGGAGATGAAGTATGTGGTGATGTATATGGTGATGATATCTTCCAGCCCTACGCATAATATTTCATGGTGACATTTGCACTTTCAATGTTGGGGAGTCATTGGCACATACATTTATCTTTTCTTGATTCACGGACATGTTTTTCTTTGCTCTATACAAACTATAAACTATGCTCCATTTCAGTAACCACCCAACTGCATGCCATGTAAGTTTTATAACATCTGGCCCAGCCAGTCACCAGACTTCTCAACCCTTTTTAATATATATTTAATTTTCAGGATTTCGTCGGAGTCATCTCTTCGTCACTGCATTCACGCAATTATCCCTATGTTAAGTTGAGAAATAAAGAATATTGGCTTTATTTGGGGTGAAATTGCTAAGGACAAC
Organism: Rhipicephalus microplus; assembly: GCF_013339725.1. Lineage (NCBI taxonomy): Eukaryota > Metazoa > Arthropoda > Arachnida > Ixodida > Ixodidae > Rhipicephalus > Rhipicephalus microplus. The sequence continues at coordinate 107,389,629 of NC_051170.1, forward strand.
GCTAATGACACTTACCTCGAAGTTCGTGTCAGTATCAAAAGTTCAAACGTTGATAAATTGGTCATGGCTTGTGCAGATTTTGTTGGTGCCACGGTGCTGATGTTTATGTTGCCTGAAAGACAGAAGGGTAGTGCAGGTATAATTTTTGTTGTGTAGTTAGTCTCGGAATGTTAGTGAAAGAAAACAAACACTCAGCAGCACCTTGAATACCTTATTTACACTGACCCCACTTTACCTTCACAGGTTGAAGAGCATCAGTGATATAAAATTAGATTTTTTTTAAAGCTAATTTGAAAGAAAAGCAGAAAAAGAGGGAGAGCGACAGAAGGAAAGGAAAAGGTGACTGTTTTTTATTGTGTTGTCATTTGTTTTCTGTTTCAGCAAACTATATTTACTTATACGAGTTTACTTCGCCTGACAGAGAAAGCCGTGAAAAGGAACAGCGTGTTTACAGTGCTATTATTTTTTCAAATAATTAACTAGTGTCCAGCACACCTAGTTATGACGTTGGCATCGAGTGCTATTTAAGGTATAAGCATTATACATGCCTTAGCGAGAGAAAATGCCTGAACAGAGTCTTCCTTTGCCTTCTACACGCCTTGACATCACTCACTGTATTGCTTTAGATACAGGTCCCCATTTTTTTTTATGGTATTAGCTCATTCGTGTTGCCCATGTGTTAGCATACACATTGATTTTTCATGTTACAAGTAAACGTTCGACGTTCACTATAGCTTCTGTAGGCTCTGTTTACAAGCATTCTGAATATGAAATGTCGCAAGAGTGTAACTCCTCTGGCCCATCCATTATTTGCAACTTCATATTCAGAAACGCACCAGCTGACGGCGTTACATTGCTTTTCTCGTGTGAAAGGGAACCATAAATTGATTTTTCGAAGCGAAATTTGAAAACAGAAAATGCAAGTGGTCTCACTGCTATTTGTGAAAGTGACAGAAAACGACAACTAATTTTTCATACATGCTCGCATGGTATAGCCTAAAAGGTCAAGCTAGGTTTCACTGGTAGAAAAGCATGAATTATAAAAACAATAAAACTGTGGTAATTGTTACTGGACCGTGTACCTAAAGCAAAAGCTTGTATCATACAGCTATCAGTTATCCTCCATTTCAATTGAACTTACATTAGTTATTTCACAATAAAAAAGTGACAGAATTTTAGATGATCAAGACTTTTCTAGCTTGAAAGGTTGCATGCACATAACTAGTTGATTGATATGTGGGGTTTGACGTCCCAAAACCACCATATATTATGAGAGACGCCGTAGTGGAGGGCCCCGGAAATTTCGACCACCTGGGGTTCTTTAACGTGCACCCAGACCTGAGCAAACAGACCTCGGTGTTTTTGCCTCCATCGAAAATGCAGTCGCTGCAGCCGGGATTCGATCCCGCGACCTGCGGGTCAGCAGCCGAGTACTTTATCTACTAGACTACCACCGCGGGGTAGACTTATTTAGATAAGCCAGCAGAGCATATAAGTGTCCCGTGAAGCATCCACAGAACTGACTCCCAGCTGTGGGAAGGTGGGAATAATAATTATTATAACTATAAATATTCAATGATGTCATGACACATATCTGAAAGATGAGTAAACACGCAATTCTAATGCAACTAATATCCACATTAGTGCATGCTGCAGCCGTACAATGAAGCATTTCGCAAAAAAAAAAAAACAAGGAAAAAAAAGACACGTGGGACTTTTACATGTTCCGTTCAAAGATACCATATATGGCACATATTTGCCGGTATCTTGTGGTCTGCAGGTTCAAATGAAACGAGTCCATAGAAGCCCAGTGTCTGAATGCATGTATATTAAAGGAATACAGCAAGATACTGATGCTATCGGTATCTGAACAACCGTATCAAGAAAGGAATCGATTGATAAACTATATCACACGTTACAGCATTTGATTTGGTGTTTCAGTGTAATTCAGGTAGATTCTTGACATTAACAAGCTTTCATGCGACAAGAATGACCACCAGCTGCCATTTCGCCCTTATGCTCGCAACTGCAGACGATCGCCATTTAAACTGTTTACGACATGCAGAGTCGCATTTTGAAAAAAAAAAAAAAGCGAAGTCAACGTACAATGCAATAAAAAGATTGTCATGGCTATTTGTTTTTATGCCCATGAGGTATGGGAAATTTCACCAAAAAGTTTCGTTAAAATTCAAAATAGTGTAATTGTGCGGTAGTTATCTGAATTTGTAAGAGTCAGGGGCATGCAAGTATGAGTTCATTTACTTTTCTCACGAAGGAGTAATTTCTAGGTATAGCTAGTACCACATGCGTACATCTATGTTGTGCACGACTAGATGCCACGTGTATGTATGTATGTATGTATGTATGTATGTATGTATGTATGGTATGTATGTATGTATGTATGTATGTATGTATGTATGTATGTAGTATGTATGTATGTATGTATGTATGTATGTATGTATGTATGTATGTAGTATGTATGTATGTATGTATGTATGTATGTATGTATGTATGTATGTATGTATGTATGTATGTATGTATGAGCATGAGTGCGTGCGTACGTACGGTTTACGCACACCCACAACGCTACACTTCCGAGTTTTGTTGATAGAGATGCTTACCGTATTGTTGACGGAGATCTGTTTGTATGACGGAGATCTTTACCGGGATATATCGCATGACGTGACTCTCGGAGACGCTTCCACCCAACGACACCTCTTATACTCGTATACTTTAGTCTGAAATGGAACAAGAAACAAGCAAGACAGTTACTTTTGTTGCCAGAAATGTACTACATCAGCCAGAAATAAAGGACCATACGTATGTGTCTGCAAGTTGCTTTACTACCGCCATTTCTAACGTTGTGAAAACAAATGCTGAATATGTTGCATGCATACGTTGATCCGTAACAATAATCACCAAAACACACAAGTTCGGTGTCTTTTCATTATTTCAACAATCTGCGTCACAAATTAAGAATAAAAGAAAACGAATTACATGTAAGGCTGTAGGAGTTATGCCGCAGAGCGTCATGGTCTTCGCAACAGGAATGGAAGGCGCCCACGAGAAGTCACGTTCCCCTGAGTGTCAGCCCCATAAACTGCTTGCAGGCGCAAAACTCATCTCCGGTAACTGAGGCCTTGCTCCGTATACAAAACGAAGAATTGACTGCCCACACCCTTCCCCACCAAATAAGCGCACTTGAGAGTCTGCCTTGAGAGCCGGCGGATGCACAGGCTTTGGAATACGAGCCACGGGCGGGGGTCAGGGATCAGTTGGAGACCGCTGTCAGCAGCAGGGGAAAGCGGAACGCCATTCGTGCTGGGCCGAAGTGCTCCCTTCGTTCTTCATCTCATTCTCTCTCTCCCACTCCCTGTGTTCTTCGATTGTAAACACCTCACAACGGGCCGTGAAGCAGCAATCTGGGCTGTAAGCACGGAACGCGAGGCTCTGCGCTGCGTACTTCCTCGCAGTACCCTGGGCTCTAACACCAAGTGGTGTGTAGAAGAGTGAGGGCCTCTTGGTTGCATTACTAAGTGTAAATTAGTCTTCGCACTTGCAGTTACCCTATGCAAATGTAGTACAGTTTGCTAATAATCATTGAACGTCTCCTGTCCAATGCTTCACACCGCTGAGCTACATCATCAAGGATCTATCGCTGTAACTTCATGGGAACAAGAGAACCTTTACTGCGCGGAATCTCTACTTCCCGAACTGAATAAGGAAACTCAGGGAGGAGGAGGAAGCAACAAAAAGGGAGAAGGCAGGGAGGTTAACCAGAAAGACATCCGGTTGGCTACCCTACACTGGGGGATAAAGGAAGGGGACAAGAAAGACGAGAAAGAAGGAAGAGAGGGAAAAAAGAGGGTGGGAGAGAGACTGACAGTTTTTTCACTGCAGCGTGTAGAACTCTACCGCATGTCAGAGGCGTTCACACAAGCCTGTCTTTCTCAGGAAACGCAGCAGGGCTTTCACTGCCTTGTGGGCTGTCGAGGCATGTGTGCGTTGCTGTAATAGCACCTGCACAGAAAGAGGCCGATCATCCAGTCGCCGCATTGCGTTGGCAAGTACTTGTCTCTCTGAGGCAAATCGAGGACAATGACACAGCAGGTGTTCGATATTTTCGTCGGTGCCGCAAACATCGCACGCCGCACTGTCAGTAATTCTGATTAACGTGGTATAGGCTTTCGTGAAAGCAACTCCCAGCCAAAGGCGATAGAGAAGCGAAGCTTCACGTCGATGTAGGCCGGGTGGAGGCCGGAGTTGCAGTGAAGGGTCGAGCTCGTGTAGTCGTGTACGTCGTATGCTTGGTGTGTTCCACTCAGTCAGTGTGAGACTGCGGGCCAGTTGACGAATCTGCCTCGCCGCATCCGCTCTTGAAAGCGGTATCGGAACGCTGTTCGCTTCTTTATGTGACGTGCGAGCAGCATGATCTGCAGAATCATTGCCGCCGATACCACTATGCCCAGGTAACCACTGAAGAAAACTCAGGGAAATAGTAAAAATACAAACAGGGAAATAGTAAAAATACAAAAAACAACATCTCGCCCCACCTAACAGCTCTGAAGAGAGCGTAGTGTTGTATAAGCTTTGCTATTAGAACATACACATGCATTCGGCAGATCTCACGCATCATGGCAGTCGATATCATTGGAAGCATGCATCAAGAGGGAAGGTAACTGTAGTGTACTTTGTTTATTCATCTAAGCGCCCCGAAACAACGCGAAAATTATGTACAAGTGTACGTATAGAGACCTACACGTTGAACAGTCGCATACGTTTTATATAAACAGTTGTTTAGAACTACCTAACGATGCCAACAGCAACATGTCTATTACCAACACCTGAAGTGATAAGCTGATATAGTGATGATTGATTGATATGTGGGGTTTAACGTCTCGAAACCACCATATGATTATGAGAGACGCCGCAGTGGAGAGCTCAGGAAATTTCGACCACCTGGTGTTCTTGAACGTGCACCCTTATCTGAGCACACGGGCCTACAGCATTTTCGCCTTCATCGATAATGCAGCCGCCAAAGTCGGGATTAGATCCGGCGTCCTGTGGCACAGCAGCACAGAACAGCCAATATAGACCACCGTGGCGGAGCGTATTAGAAGCTCTGGCGCTTGTGAGAATGGCTGCCCTGGATTGTATATACGTAGACAGACCTCAGTGGATAACAGTTAACTCGACGTGACGCCTGTATCATAAAAATACAGATGTAATGCTTTTTTTAATTATATATCCGGCACTGCACCCACAGTCGACGTTTCACCAACAGTGCCTCCGAAGGGTGTTTTTCGAGAACTGGCGTGGTTCTGTGCCACAATACTTGCTTGTCACGTAGAATTCTCGGGTTCAATTCCTGCTGGGACCATGACACTTAATGTTTGCATTCGTCGGATCAACACTGCCAACGTGAGCTTTTCTTAACGCTCACGCAATAAAATCACAATGTTTGTTTTCACCGTTGATGACTATACATAGATATGAACTGTCAATCATCTTGACGCCTACCCGCATGCCGCAACCCGGATTATATGAGCGCGTGTTGCAAATGTTTGAAGGAAAGGGTTTGACGACGTATACAGACGTAATTTTCAAGGTATTCATGTCATAACCAGCCATATATATTTATCAAAGCCTAACACACAATCATACTAGTTATGGTGGACCTGAAGTAAATAACGCGACCACGAGAGCACCCAGACGCAAGCGGCTAGATAAATAGATATACAGATGGATAGGTACGTAGAAAGAAACGCTCAAAGAACCTGCAGTTCGCTAAGAAATATCTCTCTATAGGCGTAAAAGGGCGTGTGATATTCTCAAGGGTATCGTATTTTCATTTAATATATAGCTTCACGTTTAATGGGTACGAGTGTATGGCTGGTAAAATAACAATGATTTCCTTGTTCGCTGCCTTTTCAATACACGTGAAAAGATATGGCAGCTGCAACATATGGCGAGAAAGGCACAGCAAAAAAAAAAGCTATTTTTTGCTGCTGCTTCATTCTCGAAGTGATGCTATGCACTCAAGTTTTTCATCGTTAGCGTAAAGTTTTGAACGATACCTGTTGTCATCTGACAAAAAGCATCGATGTCAAGTGTAATAAATGTTTCCTATAGCTTTAGAGATAAGGGAGTTAACTCATCCAACAAAGGAACGCCTTGAAGGGTGCAAACATTTTTGGAGTAATTAATTAACAAACCGATTCCAATTTCTAGCACGTAGAAAGGTTTGACTGTAGAATATGAATAAATGTATTCCAAGCAGAACTTACTGTTTCTATCTATCAGGGTTGCCGACTGCAGCAATACACCACCATTTACGCACAGCATAAAATAAAATGTAAAACAAAAATAAAATATCTATAACACAAAAATTTATATATTTTTTTCTTTTGATCGGAGTTATGGCACAACCTCATTATGCGCGAAGGCCTTTTAGTGAAGGCATTCGAGCCTGAAACTTTCTTACTGACATGTTACTGTTGCATGCACATTATCTCGTATTCACCAAAGCATCCAATCTGCTGTGTGTAACATAGTTTCGGAATTCGATAATATGCAATTATTTATGACATTCAACTTCCCTTACTTTGTTATCCTTCCGTGAATTAGCCCTTATGCCTTCACTGTGAGCACTACGTGATACATAGTGATAAATGCCATAGAGGGAAGTGTTTTGTTCGTATCCATTTCCTAATAGATCTTCTGATTGCGATTCCGTTTGCATCACTCTTAACTGCGAAACGGTACGTCGGTAGCAAAGGGGAAAAGGAATGGTGCAATAATGAGCTACGGAGCGTTATCGGGATAGAATAGGTACGAAATGCTTTGAGGTGTGTGGAAAGGCGTAACGGTTCCGGGATTACATTTGGGAACTACTAAGGGGTGTGCATGAAGTCAGAGGTGCGATCAGGAATGAATGTATCAAAGAACTGTGGGACGCCTCGCGTTGGTTGCTCACGGGAAGACGAGAAATGAGGATGTAAAGGGGGATATGAGATGGACAGGCTTTCCAGTAGGGGAAGCTCAAAACAAAATGAGATTTGAAAAGAGGCTTAGGAAAATGAAAGAGAGCAGATAAACCGGGAAGGTGTTCAGGTATTGGTATAGGAAGAGCGTGAAAACAAAGTGGACAAAAAGAACTAGGAGGCTCACTAGTAAATATGTGGCTGGCAGTGTGGGCAATGTGGCAACACTGAGCATCACAGAAAAGCCAGAGAGGCGGAGAGGGTTTATTGGATGACAGCGATCGAAAAGAAGCTGGCTCTCAGTAACTACCGAAATGGCAACAACTAAATAAGGAGGGAGATGTTTTATGTCAATTGAAAAGAAAGCGCTTTACTGTGCGAAGCGAGGTCTGTTTGCCTTAGAACGCGTAGATTTAAGGGGATATTCAATAAAGAAGAATTATGTACAGGTTGTGGGAAAGCTAAGAAAACGATGGAGCATGTTCTAATCGAATGTGGTGATATCCACCCATGGGTATACGTGTGGGTACAAGCCTACCTGAGCCTTTGGGTTTCAGGGACAAACATGGAAAGCTGAACACATCCGCGATAGAACCAAGTAAGAGACGGTTAGAGTATCGGTGGCAGAAAAGTAGAGATAAAGCGCGAAACTAGTGGGAAAAATGAGGACATTCTGCCTGGAGAGGCAGGGAGATAGACCATGAATTTATATTTTTTTGTTCATTAAGATAGATTTAATTTAAGAAGATTAGGTATTAGGCCAACATAAAAAGAAAGTTTTTTGCTTTTGTTTTCTTCTTCGTGCCTGGTGGCACACATGTCACCACGCCGTTATAAAAGGGACGCATAATATATATCATTCATCCATCTATCTACAATACAGGTAGCTGAAATGCTGGGTCTATGCCTCTGAGCTGAAATGGTGGGTTCGTTATACCGGACGTTGCAGTCCCAGAACAACATGCACTCATAAATAAAATGAAGTCCCCTTCTTTCCCACATCCCGTTTCAACGGCGTGTTTCATAATGAAATTTGTGGTATTGTGTTTTAACTCTGTTTCATTGTGTACGCTTATATTCATTCGACCAATCCGCCTTATATTCCGTTTGGTTAAGCAGAGCACAACGGCGTCTTCATTTCGTTAAGAAAACTCAACATGCAACTCAGTAGTACTTGTTGCCTGGTTATTCAGTCCACATTGTTTTGCGTGACGTACTCTGACAACTTAAGAGGTGATCAACAAACAAGGTGCAGAGGTTGTGAGCTCGATACGAAGGGAGAACTATTACTTTGTTCCCGTGTCTCCTTCGAAAATCATACATTCTCGAAGACATTCATGCTGACTAGCGCTTGCAAAGTGACGTTGCAAGCACTCGTCTCTATAACCAATATGCAGCTGTTTCTCCCAAAGCTGTTTTTGCAAGGAGGTCTTGACGGCCTTCTTGCTTGTTTGTATATATCTACAGCATAAGCCTCCGTACGCGATTTCACGTGCTCTTCCGGTGATAACACGGGCTTCACGCTTTCGTGGAGAAGACATCATGGCGACACACAAGAGTACGCCGTTTCAATAGATAAGGAGCGTCAAGAGCATCGCATCGACGCGCGGTTACTCCACCCTCCTGTGAAAGGGCGTATCGCGTTCGTTCCGCCACCTGTCGGTGGCGCCGACAGTGGAAAAAAGAAGCATAATAACCCACGACCGAAATGCGACGTACGAAAGGGGAGACGTTTGAAGTGATACATCACGCGGGACCCCACAACACCTTTGCACTCGCTGACGTGGTTCACAAATAAGCCATCCCGTTTCTTTCAGCGGAAGTGTTTCTGATGGGCATGCAAATTCGAGTAAAGTGGGAGCTTTAGTTGTCACTCTCTCTTCTTTTTTTTTTCCTTTTTTGGCTTGTTAAGTTGCTTTAGGTGCCGTTGACCCAGAATAAATTCAGTCTGAAGACGTTTCAAGGTTATGTATGGCTGCTTGAGCGTTATATGGCATATTGGCTGCATCGTCTTTCATACACGTTCGTAATGAGGCTCATAATTAGAGCTTAGCACCGTACATCATACAATAACCCCAGTAACGGCAGAAGGAAGTGATGAATGTATGTATCGTTCTGCAGGACACGTTTAAAATAAGAAACCAAGGTAGTGCCAAAAATATTGCGCTGAGCGTTCCCCAACGTCATTTTTTTTCCTTGTTCATATCTCAAATGTTAGGCACTTCATAAATTAATTAACAGGTATAAATCAGCCTTCGTTCAAGCATTGTTATTTTACCACAATTATTATAACAAGGTATTTATAACTATTAAATGTTACAAGCAGTGCGCAAGAGATATTGCGTCGGTTATAGGTGCATATGATCAAAATGTATCACCGACATTTGCCAACTTGTGTGTAGCGCGCTACATTCAAACTGGCTTGTTGTCTACTTTGTTACACGTCTATATGCTTTTTTACACAAGATCTCACTGAAGGACGAAAATGCTTGCTTGTCTCTTCCATTGTAGGATGTTATCTGAGAGCCCAATGAAAATATATACGCTCGTTGTTTCCATTGCTTTTTTGTAACGTTTGAATATTGATTTAATTGATTTATTTATTGATTGATTGATTGACATGTGGGGTTTAACGTCCTCAAACTACCACATGATTATGAGAGATGCCGTAGTGGGGGGCTCCGGAAATTTCGACCACCTGGTGTCCTTTAACGTGCACCCAAATCCGAGCACATGGGCCTACAACATTTTCGCCTGCATCGAAAATGCAGCCGCCACAGCCGGGATTCGAATCCGCGACCAGCGGGTCCGCAGCCGAGTACCTTAGCCACTAGACAACTGCGGTGGGGCTAACGTTTGAATTTTCGAAAGTTGATGTGTTGTGAGTAATATTTCTCGAGGGCTCCATTAAAAAGCATGATGCATACGGAGATGACAGGATGGGTATAATTGTAACTAGGAAGCGCTGACTCACTAACGAAGCCTACATCACCTTAAGTCACCTCCGAGAACTAATAAGGCATGATAATGTACTCTTTACTACAGCTCTACAAGCTTCTGCTATTTAGTATAGAATTCAAACAATATACGCCACATCATGACGTAAGTTGTGTCATTTTAGCTTCGACTTAGCGGAAAGCAACCACGTGACACTCCGACAATGCTCATTACAATCCAAAATAAATGTCTTGTAGGTTATACGCCAACATGTGGTGAATACACATTGTTATCTGTTATCACGTTCATCACCTTTGTACGAGTTACAAAAAAAAAGCTCCTATTAGTTAAACCGTTATGTAGAATGAGCGTAGCACATGCAAAGTCACGATGCATCGAACGACCTCAAAACTAGTGTTGCAAAGAAAACTGGTAGGCATGCATAGCTACTGGTAGGCACGTATGCAAAAAAAAAAAGGGGAGGGGGGAGAGATTTTAATCTGGCTCTTTATAAACAAAATAGCACTTACAGAGTAACATTGCATCTATAATGATCTTAGAATGAGTGGTGCAAAGAAAATTGGTAGGAATGCATGGTTGTTTTCTAAACAAGTTCTATGATGGTTTTCTTCCTTTTCTTTGTCTTTCTTCTTTTGTGCTGGCGAAACCACATTGCAAACGTTTTGTAAACACATGCGAAAACGCACAGCATATCTTTATTTTTTCGGGTGCCTAGCGTGCCTTTTTTCTGTGATATTCTTTCGTGAATGTGACCTTGTATATATAATATTTAACTACCAACCCCCTCCCCCCCTTTAGGTAATATATAAGCCAAGGGCCTATCATAAATGGTGACGACGATAAGAGGGTGGAAAAGGGGCATGTACGCGATGAAGTGCAGAAATATTAAATACTAAGTTACATTATAGAAGAAGTTAGAGCAGGTGGCGTCTCCTATATAGAATGGCTAATTGTTGATCCATCAGAATAACAAGTGAGAACCGTAAACGGCAAATTCAGTTTATAGCAAAGTAGGTCCCAGAATATATAAAAAGGGCGTATGGAAGCTTATAAATGAATGTAGGGTGATCCACACAGGGAAAAATCACATCTCTAGCAGAAATACCTGTACTCCACTTTACCTTATTCCCCCATGTCCCCCTGTTACTATACCAAACGCCTAAGTTGGACCCTATCACATAGATTCCAGAGCGTTAAGCAGATGCAATCAGAGCACTCGCCAGATTCCTCCTGCCTTTCTTTTAATTTGGTCAAGATGGCCGCGTGCTCTTCAACTAAGACAAATGACGACATTTCAGTCGTGCTGCCACAGCGACTCACAGACACCGACCCTGAATGAGGTCATTAAGGCCACCTACTCGCAATCAGAGACAACAAAGATTGATAGCAGTAGTAGTGGATAAACGAAAACTTCCGTTAAATTATATAGGCTCACCATAACTGCTTATTCAGACGGCAGGACGTGAGTAGAGGGATATTCGAGTGTTGTTGAGAAGACATCTTGGTCGGATCCAGTGTACCTGTTACAAGCGCACACAGTGAGAAACGAATTTACCAATAAATATACAAATAGTGCAGCAAATCGCCCGATTCTCAGAATTTCTTTTACTGGTGAGTGCCAAATTAAATGCTTATAGTATGCGCGGAAAATAACAAAGCCCCATGAAGAAGCTATATTTTTTTTATGAACTCACAATACAGAAATTCCACAAAAAGACAATTGCAGCAAAACATAGTCACGAAACTTTAATTTCTGGTATAGGGCGTTTCTACTTGTAAACGGTTCTCACAGTGACGCATGATAAAAGCATGGTAAAGAAACAAGCCATTTTACTCTTATTGGTAATCCTAACTTGTCGCCTAAATAACTATGTTTAATAATGCTTGCTCAATATATTTGGAAATCATTACACACACTTCAGAGTATCGTGAAAACCATGAACTCACGGAAAAGATTAACAGGTACTATTTGTTCTTATTCAGTGTGTGCGTTCAAAACAATGATGCACGATGTAGCAGCTAGACCAAACTTAAACACCTATCAGACCACAAAGCTCTGGTAACATATTCAGTGCAGTGAAACACCTCTGCAAAAGGTTGCGGTGTTAGCTCCAAGTGCCACTAAAGCGTGAAATTCAAAACACTCGCGGTAGTTCTCGATGATTCCTATACGGCAGCTTTAGGGATAGTGCTCGATAAGCAACAGCTATATCCCTTCCTTCAATGATATGGTGTTGCAGATGCACGCGCACAAAATGAATAAGAATAATACAAGACTGTGACTTATGAAGTTAGAATAAGTTTTTGTCACTGATCACTGTGATGCAATCCTGCACTTATTGTCATCATTTATCATTTATACAATACCGCAATGAAGGGCAACAGCATACCTTATAGCTACTGCATCTGACGTCATGACTGATGATTTAACAAAATATTCAATTATTCACTTAAGCTTGAACAATCGGATAAAAATAATTGCCAAACTCATTTAAATAAACGAATTTATATATATTTGGTGCCTTTAAGTGGTGCTGCAAACTCTTCTTCTATTGCGGGAACGTTGCCTAAAATTTTGATTGATACTTGGGGTTTAACGTCCCAAAACAATATATGATTATGAGATATGCCGTAGTGGAGGGCTCCGGAAATTTCGACCACCTGGGGTTCTGACGTGCACCCAAATCTGAGCACACGGGCCTAACATTTCCGCCTCCATCGGAAATGCAGCTGCCGCAGCCGGGATCCTGTGACCTGTGGGTCAGCAGCCGAGTACCTTAGCCACTAGACTACCGCGGCGGGGCTGAGTAAAGTTTTCCACAAGAACAAAAAAAAAGTCAAATAATGACTGAAAAAATTACGCTGCAGGTGCTGCGAGACCGAAGTTAGGGAGGAAGAAATGAACACTACAAGTCGGTTACAGTCGCAACGCAGCCGTCAGCTCCTGCAAGCCGGCCTTCGCTACAGCGGCGCAAGCAGTTATGACCACTGTATACATGACAAGACATTCCAGAAGACACCACTTAACTTCATACCGTACACCAGCCTAACGGCGCACATTTTATAAACCTATACACACAAAGTATTGTGCTTTCAGGGTAAATCTATGTCGCAATTAAAAAATGTACGTGAATGAGCATTTAATTATTCAATTTAGATGCTTCCATGTAAATGTTCATGCAACAAGAAAGTTCAGACGGCATGAACTTTCACGCGACCTAAACGTCCACACTCAAAAGAAGAGTTTAACAGGAACTACTGAAGGAGGTAAACGAAGATACAGATGATACTCGGCACTTCCATCTGTCTCGTGATTAGCACTATTTACTGCAACTGTCTTATTCGCAGAAGCAAATGCATCAAAGGCACAAAATGACAGAAACAAGTCATTGAAAGTGCCCGTTGATAACTCAGATTCAAAGCAATATTATTCATCCATGATTTGGTACTTCTCGATTTCGCTAGTTCCCCAGAAACGGCCATAATGCGTGCGAATAGTAATGTTTTTCACCATTTTGTCTTTGATAAAGGCTAAAAAAGTTTCACAGTGGCTGTCTATTCAAACCAAGTAGGAAGTATGTATATATATATATATATATATATATATATATATATATATATATATATATATATATATATATATATATATATATATTATATATATATATATATATATATATATATATATATATATATATATATATATATATATATATATATATATATATGTGTGTGTGTGTGTGTGTGTGTGTGTGTGTGTGTGTGTGTGTGTGTGTGTGTGTGTGTGTGTGGTGTGTGTGTGTGTGTGTGTGTGTGTGTGTATGCATGTGCGTGCACATATGATGCATAACTGCATTTCCTTGGTTGTCAGGCTCCTGTTCTCGTTCGCGTGAACTATGAGACCACATGGCATCTACTTCTTGTTTTACTAATTCCGCTCACGGAGGATCTCTATCTACTAGACTATATGCAACGCTACGGCCACTCAACCACCATGCCTGCCTATATATATATATATATATATATATATATATATATATATATATATACTCTTGTTTGTCTCTTCTCTTGCGTCCCGTTAGTTTCCGCTTCCAATATTTCACTGTGAATATAAATATCTGTTTAATAATTTCCACACCAGCTGCTAGTTCTTGAAGAAATGATACGACAATTTAATTTCTGGTAATTCGCTTTCACAAAGGCACACGAACGCGACTATGACATTCGAGCGCATTTGCTAAATTTCCTTTAAAATATTCTTGATCTTCACATGAGAAAGTTGTCATGAGACTATGCTAAATGGCAGTCGATTTACGTATTTTAAATGCTAATAAAACTTTATCGTGTTTCTACGTTGGTCTGTTTTTTATGCTGTTGCACACTATGAAAATGTCACTTTATCACCCTACTGTTGTATGCAGATTTCAAAAGCTGCATGCTTTTTTTCTTGCCTGATTATAAAAAAAATCATTAGTCAATACTTATCACTATGTGAAGAAGCACGACATGTGAAGCTGTGCACACTATTTATACAGGGTTTGTTTGAAAAGTAGTGGCAAAATACAGAAATGCACCTGTCTTAGGGGTATTGGTGTAACGCCTCAAGAGCCTTCATAGTACATCCCCTGAGCATCGACACAGTTTTGTCTACGGCTTTTCCAAGACACAAAGGCGCATTTCGGATTACATTTTGATGGCACACGTGCAAGATTTTTTGATGGAGATGTTTTTTGAGGGGCGTATTTCACCCTTGAGACTCATAATAATAAACATTGGTGTGCACCAAGACGAGGCCATAAGTACTTGGGGACTCGTTTCAATTTCGTTTATCGTTAAATATAATAGGACCAATGGAAAATTTAATATTCAACCATGCAATTCCTTACTGCATTATGTGTTCTCACCAAGTCACTCGATAGGGGGCCCCCCAAAACACGAAAACGCCCGCAGGCGACTGTCACTTGACGCCTTTTCAAAGTTATATCTCCCACCACAGAACAAGTGAGCTTCGAGCATGCTGCAACGTACAGTAACGTCATTAATAAGGTGTTCCCGTTACTTTTCATACGAACCCTGAGTTTTTTTTTATTTAGTATATGTTTCTTTAAAGCGATTATAAGTTTGTGTGGGTAAGAATTGTGGTGAGCCGTTTGTTTACTCAATTGTGATGTAATTATTTAATTAATGAGCTTACTTCATAATTTATGTCATTCTGTTCATTCGTAGGTACACCTAGTGGTGAAAAGCATAGTTTGCCCAATTTCTGTAGCCTATACCTGTTAGCGGTTTCCCGCTGAGTACGAAATATTGAATAGGAAACTGTCCGCGAAACTCTGAAATCTTCACTTTGTAACTTTTTCTTTTTACCACTCCCATGGTCGCAATCACGTCAACATACTCTCTCTTTCCTTATCTCCTTATTTATTCTTAGTGTCCCGTTTCTCCTTCTCCTGTGTAGGGTAGCAGAACGGGTGCAACCTGCTTAACTTCCTTGCTTTTCTTTTGCTTTTTTTTTCTCTCTCTCTTCCCAGTTCGCCAGTTGTCGTTTCAGGGAAGTTTAAATGTCATGGTCACTTTTTTTTATTTGAAGGTAATGGCTCCTCATGATTATGGTAGTTTTTGTTGGGTAGGTAATAGTTCGGGGAGTTAAAAATGGAGTAGTTATTTATATAAAACATCATTGTTGGAAGGCACGTACAGATTCGATGCAGAAAGTAAGACGGCTACCTGCGTGAATTGGTATCGGTTCGTTCTTCAGTGTAACAGCGCACCACAACAATACCACAGGACTAAAAGATTCGATGGTGCGTTTCGACCCGTTGTTTCGTTGTGATGTGCGGTTATATTAAAGTTTGAATACTTGACTGCGTGTGGAACTCTCTTAGAAGCGCACAGCAGGACAGGATGACTCATGCTACCTTAGTGGTCAGCAGCAATAAGAGGGCAGATGATTCAAAGAGATACAACCTTGCCGCGGTGATCTAATGGTTACGGCGCTCAACTGCTCACTTGAAAGTAACGTTATCGTATCCCGCTGCAGTGGTGGCATTTTCGAATGATGCGAAAATGCTTGAAGCCCGTGTAGTTAGATTTAAGTGCACGTTAAAAAAACCTTGTGAGGTCGAAATATTCGGAGTCCTCCACTATGGTATCTCTCATAATCTTATTGTGGTTTTCGGACGTCAAACCCTAGATGATATTATTATTATTATTATTATTATTATTATTATTATTATTATTATTATTATTATTATTATTATTATTATTATTATTATTATTATTATTATTATTAAAGGAATACAGATTGAAGTACATTTGCCGTGACGATAAACTTCAGATAACTGATGTGCCCGTGTACCATGAGGGGTAGAATGAATATCCGATTTTAATAAAAAATATATATAGACTGCATTACTTACGTGCTGAATAGACGCCTAGAGCACTCTCGTAATGCCTGAACAGCTGTAGACCAAGGCCCCATCACACAGATCAAGGAGGTTCATCCGCGATGACACGAATAATAGGACATCTATCCGATAACGCGTGCTTGAATCTCCCGCGTTGACGTACACCGAAATTGGAAGCTCTCCACGGCGGAGCACACCACCACAGCGCTGGAATCGGCAGCGGAGAACTCCCGAACTGCAACAAGAAAGGAGAATGAGCAAGAGGAGAGTTATGCAAGTGCGCCTCTCGCGGTGGCGACCTGAACTTGAACCACAGCTTAGAACGGAGCGGTTGTACGCCGATAAGTACAATTGTGCTGGGGTGTGAGGGATGAGTATTATTTGACTGAAAGATACAGCTTTTTCGTAGCCTGAGGATTTTCACCAGATGTGAGAGCAACAAATAGTAAGTTATAGTGGTAGTGTGGGATTTACGATGGTCAAATAAACGTGTATAGCTCATATTAACGAAATGCTTGGCTCGCCCTTCTATTTTTGGTTGATTACTCAAAATGCTAGAATTGACATTTTCTTGTGAAGAAAAGAACGTTTCGTTCAGTAAAGTGAGCCGCAGGGTCTCATTTGTGTAAAGGTACATAGATTACTCATTCGACGTTATTTCTGAAAAGAAGTTTAAAAGTGAAAAAGAGCGAGGAGCTCAAATGACTTAGGAAACAACTAACAGCACTAGAAAAATTAAAGAAAGCTCGACCCAGAAACGCTTGAACAGAGCTACTCATTTACCTTCTAATGACTACACTTTGTTTTATTTACATCATTTGTGGGCGGAATATTGTCGGTACTAAACCGCATACGCAGGTACGGTGGACAAGTTTTATAAAAATAATGCTACAGATACTTGAGGAACGTATTGCCCACTATACTTCATAGTCTTCAAATTTGGCACTAATATATGTCCAGACTCTTTTGATTATATATATATATATATATATATATATATATATATATATATATATATATATATATATATATATATAAGTGCAAGAGAACATGCCTTGGCTACACAAAAGTGTACACAGTGTCATCGAAATGTAGTTCAGGATCTCTCTCTATGCACAGCCTTAAACATGGACTGTCTATTGATTTCTATTTCTAATTATTTTTTTATTTATAAATGTTACAATTCCTGCTTAAGATTTTGCTAGAGTGGGAAAATAGAGAGTGCATGATCTGATTCAAGGAAATTAGTAAAACAAGAAGTAGGTGCCACGTGGTCTCATAGTTCACGCGAACGAGAAGAAAAGCCAAGAATACGCAGTTATGAATCATATGTGCACGCACACATATATGTGTGCGTGTGCGTGCACATGTGATGCACAATTGCATATCTATGGTTGTTAGGCTTCTGTTCACGTTCGCACGAACTATGAGACCACGTGGCACCTACTTCTTGTTTTACTAATATACCTAATGTAGGTATGCAAAGTAAAAACAAGGCACGATACACAAAAATGCGGTTATTCACGCACACAAAAATCTGTAATATTTAAATTGACACTTGCGTCGCATAGAGATAAATGGTAGCTACCTCTGTCGAGTTTTGCGGCACACCTAAATAATTTGCCATTCAACGACGCTGTGTAGCTACTGGTCAACAAAAATACTTTACCCGTGGCAATCCCTGTACTTTACAGTACTTCACGAGTACATTATGTACAATCAAGCTGCAATATAAATATGTGGCGCGTTCTGAAATTGAACTAAATCACAACTATTGACTGGTTGGTCAAGGAAATGCTAAAATAAAGTCAGCTAGATGAAATAAATTTCTCTTGCCCAAAGAGACTACATACTGGGAAAAAAGTACGCTTGCTTGGACGTAACCTTTGTCCATAGGAATTTGAAGTTTCATGTAAATATATTGAGGGTAAAGTATTTTAGATCCTAGCAGCCTCCTGCTTCGTGAAAAAATAAAGGTAACCGGCTATACGTCCTTCGTGTTCCAGTTGAGGCTCCCTTTTACTGCTAATGACTTAGAATTTTCGCTTTCGAGAGTATCGTCTTTGGCCTCTGTATCCTATGGCATCATGCGCGTGGCATGCGAATTTTCACCAACAAGCTTAGAACTCAAAACGGCGTTGTATAGTGCTGTCTATCAGTGCTGCCGTTGAAGTAATACCGTGTTTATTGCTAACAGCGACTGCCCCTCCTATACTTTACTTGGTCTTCACGATGTATTGGTGCTCTACAAATAAACGTGTTGCGCTCAGATGACATGGCTTTAGTGTAAATAAAAGAGTGCAGCCGCAGATTCGAAACACTTTCGCACTCACGGCATTGCGGTGTGGGCTAAACGCGAAAATTCTCGAACACTTCGATGCGCATGTTTAGAAATCAGGGCGCTTAAAAATAACATGGCTCGTCTTACAACGACGTCAGAGATTTCGGCAGTAATGCCTTACAATAATTTTTTTTATTTATTGATTGATATATGGTATTTTAACATCCCAAAACTACCATATGAATATGAGAGACGCCGTGGTGAAGGGCTCTCGAAATTTCGACCACCTGGGGTTCTGTAACGTGCCCCCAAATATGAGCACACGGGCCTACAACATTTCCGCCTCCATCGAAAATGCAATCTTTGCTACATAAATTTTAAAGTTAATTCATATTCCTTGAAGGATGGAAAAAAGAAAGCTCTTTAACAAAAAAAAAAAAACACGGAATTCAGCCAGTGGGGGGGGGGGGGGGGGAGTAGAAAAAGTGGTTATTGATACCTAGATGCTACTTCGTACACTCTTCATCGCGTACTGCGTAAAATGCTAGGCATATCCAGAAAACCTGATGAAAATGGTCTGGTCTCCTGGCTATATAGCTTGCAATTTACGGGGTCTTTGTTATAAGTAAGGGAAACGATATTGAAGAGAGAGAGACCATAGAAGAAAGAAGAAATGGTTTATATAATTTCTCTTGTTATGGGTGCACCTCATGAAGTGCGTTATGTAAATAGGCAAAATAAATGGACTGTGAGAAAAACAAAAGGCATGTTTTGATTCACCCAGTGAGCCCACTAAGTGATGAAGAGGCAAGACCTCGGTGTCCCCCCGTAGGAGACCTATATACGCTGTGCCACTCAAACTGCTGGTTCTCAGTAAAGTTTATGCCTTTTCCTTCTCACACATAACGCGAGAAAGGTTACATATGAACAAAGTGATTTACTTGCCATTGTTCTTTGTTTTCTTTTGCAGATGGTGAAAAGACCATTGTGTCTGTGCTGGTGCTCGCGTGTGCATACGTGCAATGATAAGTGATCAGTGTTAGTGAACGTCACGCCTCACGACGGAGTGAGCGATCGACGAACGGATATACTGTTTACTGGTGAGTATCGAAAATAAGTGTCCTGCCTTGTACTTTTTTTTCTCCTCCATGCTGATGGCCGGAATTGAAGACTCACTGCTTGATTCACTTGCAATGTTGACTAACGAAGCAACGATCATTGCGTTGGTGTGTTGTTATTTCATTGCGCCCTTTCACTTTAGGGCTCGCATGTTAGTTTCAGGACTATATATAGTGCCTTGCTGAGTTACCTCCGCTTTATCTCCCAGTCATCACAAGTACGACGTTACCTTCTTACGCGCTGACGTAGCAGTTTAATTCTGTTTTGCTTCATTTGAATACCTGCATATGCACCGGCTGTTCCACCGCAGGTAAACAATGTCTTACCTTGTCTCACCCAGCTGAAGTTGCCTACACAAAACACAGTCGGGAGACACCCAGCGATCTGCGCATAGCCAGCGGCTACGCTGCGCATACTCGCAGAGTAACCCGACAACAAACCAGTATTTCACAAGGAATGGGTCGTAAAACTTCCGTAAGCACCACCACCAGTTCGTTGAAGGCCCGGTGAACAGCCTGCTTTGCCTGGAGATCTTGCGTAACGTGTGGCTTCTGGCGAATTAAGGCATATACACTGTAATTCTATCTTTCCGTTTCTCTTCTATTATTTTGCTTCCGGACTAAATGTTGTCACGCATGCGTACACAGTCACTTTGGCGCTTGCCTGTTTTGCATACGTTCCACGCGTTTCCTTCGCCCACTAAAAAGGCGCTGTTTGACACGAGTGTGGACAAAGAGTGTATACGTGATGAGGCTGAAGGACATGGCGGTTCTGTTCCCCTGCCGCCTATCAGAGCCGCGACGTGAGCTCTCTGTCCTCATTTGACGTCATTTTAAACGCCTCCAGCCACTTAAGGAACAATCGACACCCCATTTAGAACAGAACAGCGCGGCCTTTAGCCACCGTCACGTCTCTTAGAAGCTGGTTTGCGGTGCACCTTGTGTGAGACAGCGGGGAATAGAAAAGCGCATTAGAGATGTATACCCGATAGTCCCGTGAACCGACGCGGGCGCGGCTGGGAATTGTGTGACGTAGAATGTAGAGGCTGCCATTTGCGTCATCTAGTACCCTGTGCCAACTCGCCGCATTTGGTCCCAGGTTTCCTTGAAACGAAATTGTGATCGGCTCTGATCCTTTAACAAAGGCCAAGTATTTGAAGTGAAGAAGAATCGGCATGCGAGAACATTGAGCATGAAGAGTGACGCTGGTTTGTAAATCATTATGCAAGATGGGATGCCAACGTTTGACACTGATTGCCTTAAGCGCACCCCACAAACTTAATGTCAAAATCGCGTATTTCTTGCATTCGTAGTGTTGCCTCAAATTTATGTGTGCTTAATTATACGGTTATTCGGTGTAGTCGCGGCAGCAGCAATCTAGACAGGCCACTCAGTAAGCAATAAAGTTAGCTTGACGTTTTGTCTAATATAATATTCCTATAATCTTTGTTACAAATCCCTTGACCAAAGCCTGACGTGTCCTGCCAGTGTTGTTTTGGCTGATTTATCTTCAAAAGAGCGCTTTATAAACGCGGACACGGGATGAACAAAATGTTGATAGTTTACACTCGTTGCATGAGCGCGAACTAGCCAACTTTTACCTAATAATTAATTTATTTATTTATATATTTATTTACTTATTTCTTACTTACTTATTTATTTATTTATTTATTATACATACTGCTGACCTGTTTTCCAGGTCTTAAACAGAAATGGGCATATAGAACTGTTTAGATAAAAAACATAATTAACATCACACAACATAGCGACATTAGTAATGATTGTAAAAAGCCATACGGAAAGCATAATATACAATGCAAAAAAAAGCATACATTTCAACCCTTTTGTGCCATGTTGGTGTTTACAAAGTGAACTTTCGAAGATGAATCGACACCAGGTAATCCACCTTATAGCTATTCCTATTGTTTTTGTTAAAATTTGTTTTATCAAGTGCTGTGTTTGTACTTTTTTTTGTAACCATCTCGCGTTTGTGGAAATCCTTGTGTGCACACCATGATAACATGTGTAACCTGGCAATATTCAATGAATTGTTTAGAGTGATATTTGTGCTGTCTTATGTATGTCGATCATCCTGATTTGTTGTGCTATTCGATGCACAAATTTACAGGAATGGGTGCAGAGAATGGTTTCTATTGCTGGAGGCAGTACACCAAAAAGAACGTACCGCAAATGAAAGCATTTACGATTTATTATCCTTGTCGGTAGAATGTTCAATCATTGACTTTCTTTTTTGCTGCCTGTGCTTTAACATTGTATCCTTCTGGTTTGTTTGCTGTATCACGGGGCCATTAAATTTGAGAAATTAATGTTTTAACTATAGCCCACCAAACCATTTTCGTAAACGGGACTTATTCTTCACCCACAGTGTGGTTAAATAAACTTACATTAAAATGCTTCCTGCTTCAACTCTTGCACGTACATGTAAAAGCCTTTACGAATTTCAAGGCACTTTGTTGACTATTTGTGTGTGTACTATATCTCTATAGCATGCCTTCGTATGCATTTGTTTTCTTTCGACCAACCAGCCTAACTACTATAAGTGTACCAAGATGGCAACTTTGCTACCGATGTTAGCTTCGTCGAAGTTTTAATTCTCCCTAAGCACTAGCTGACTCTCGCATATTTGCTGAACATAGTTCCACATACCGAAATTCATAGCGGTACCAATATCCAGCAGGATACTGGTCATACCCATTAGAAATGTAGAAGTTGCCGCTTACTGTGTGAGAAAGTGAATGTGACCCATATAAAAATTGTTGCACGTTATGTGAAGTGTAATAAGTTTCTGTCACTTTCACATAAACGTGGTTGGTGGGTCAAGTACGCCTGCGTTTGAAAGAGCGTGCTCAACTTCGGACAACGAAGAGGAGCTCGTACACACTTCTTCCTGAAATGAATGTTTGTGCCCCCTCTTTATCGTGACGTCACGGAGCCTTGTGAGAAGTATATATGGCAAGGTTCGTGGAGGCAGCTTCAATGTTAACTTGCAATTTTGTTAATGAGAACACGTGATGACTGACGTATTTGTGACACTTGCGAAAGGCCTCTCGAAGCGCCTGCATTGTACCTTGCCAAACTGTATTCGCTCTTCATTTGGTTAATCCAAAGTGCTGTGAAAAAAACAACAACAACAAAACAATAACTCTCCAGCGAAGCTGCCTTTCACCTCACAAGTTAGAGTACTTTACTAGATTGCGTCAACAAGACTAACATTTATATGCTCTGCTTGTGGTCTTTAACGCTTTGTGCGAAAGCGGAACACGTATACGTCTAATCTTAGTCTGCATAAAAAAATTTCTCCCACATACACTGTAGCTAATAGCGCACTGCTAAGTCACTCATCACTTACCTTAGTATTCGTAATCTCGAAGAAAGTTTTTAACGACGCTTTGAAATGGCGAATGTAGAGTTGCGATGGCGTTGAATTTCGGTCAGTTTTCTTTATAATAGCTTCTGAATTTTCCTTGAGTGTGCGCATGTGTGCTGCCGAATGTGCTGTGTTTATGTCTCTTCCCTCTCTGTTCTCTATCCTTCATCTCTCCCATCCCCCTCCCAAGTGCAGGGTAGCAAACCGGCTGCCTATAGGCTGGTTAACCTACCTGCCGTTCTTTTCCTCCTATTTTCCTTCCTTCCTTCCTTCCCCATTTTCCTCTTCATGAGATAGAGCATACACGTGAAAATGCCGGATAATTTTCCTTTCTTTGTTTTTCCAGGGAAGTAATATTAGCGTTTAGTCATGACATGTTTTTTTGTAATTTTACGCAATAACTTGACCAATAAATGTACCGGAACAATCCCCTGCGAATTTGTCCCGCTAATCCCTTGGTGCAATCACGGTGCACAATTATCGCCTACCTGTTGAGTACAGCTGTACTCAACAATTTTTACAGCAAAATCAAGGGCAGCCAAGTAAGAAAAAATAGTTGGTGCATTCGGTGAAGTAAGCCTTAAAGGAACAGACAACAGCACTATGACGACTCACAAGAGTCGCCACTGCAGATGGTGTTCCCCTGCTGAAAAGAGTTGCATGTGCACAAGTTCCCTCGGCACAGCTTCAAAAGTGATACTCTGTGCCACTTTCTTCGACCTTTCATCCCACATACCAATTGATGCAATCGCAAGAAGATGCATTCTTCAGGCAGTGGGACAGTATTCTCCCACTGTGTATATATACTTCGATAAACTATGTACTGACCTGATTTTGATGAAATTGGCTGCATACTATTCCTTTGTGGTTCATACTACTGTACCATAACCAGTTTTTACAGCGCGATGTCATAAATATGAGTAAATCTACAAAGGGTTAAAATATCTATCACCCAAGAGCGTCATTCACTACTATTTAAGAACCGTCGTAAAAACGAAAACAAAAATGGTCAAGGGCATAAGTGCGTCTGTACAGAGGTTGATATTACTTACATAGTAACTACACCACAAAGAACCTGATGTTTTTTGGCAATGGTATACTGTTAAAGCTGGAAGTTGCAGAAGGCAATGTCGGTACATGTGTGCCTTCGCCAAAGGGGACGGTCTCAGAACAAACGCTGACAACACTACATGCAAGGACATTACGCATCATCTTCTGAGAAACTTGCCAGCTCACCTTGGACAAATCAAAGACTCCCCTTCCAACCTCAACGAAGCAGCGCACGAGGCGGCGCGAGACCTCCCCAATTGCACCTCCCCGGGCATGTGTTCTACCGGTGAAGAAGACAGTTGGGAAATTCTCACTAAATATAACGAGCTTACTAAACATTTCTACCTGTCTAGAAGGATTTTCTCTCCACCTCAAAAAAAAAAAAATCTAACTTGGCCCCAAGCACTTACATTAAGGGTTTTGCAAACGCGGATGTACCTTATATGTTTTGAAAATGTTACCCATCATGTACCCTGACCTATACCCAAGTAATATTTGCCCACATTGTGGGGAAATAGCTTAATTAGAACACATGCTCTGGCAGTGAACCAAATTAGCTCATTTACAGAACATCACCTCTGCCAGATGGGAGGTGGCAATCCGCAGCTCGTCCTTGGCAGATGAGCTCTGGGCTGTCCATCAAGCCTGCGAGGCGGCTGAGGAGCTCGGCATCTCAGATCTCCACGTGGGAGTGGCCTGCGACACAGTGATCTGTGTTTGGAGGACCCAATTAAGTTTATCTTATCCAATCGTGCTCGCCTCGACCACCAGCGGGCATGGTGCGTCGAGGAACTTGCCAAGAGTAAGAGGAGCTTCACCCCTAGTACAACATAAAAATAAAGATAAACGAACAAATTCTGGTTCTCAGAAATACAAACATGAACTCAGAAAAGGCAGAACCCACATAATAGAGGAAGTCAACTTCGTTATAAAAATAAAAAAAAGCTTAAGTATACGTTTGTTTACACAAAAGGATGACAGAGACGCGATAGTGTTGGGAAAAACCAACAAGCCCATAAATGTTTAAATAGTTTTAATTTAATTAGCAAAAATAATGGAAGGTAAAAAGATAGAGTTATGTGCAAGCCTGGTGTTATCCTTACAAATAAAATGTCTATACCTTAGCGAGACTCTTCAGCCAATTGAGCTCGAACGACGACGATCGCAAGCTTCATTTTTCACTCACGATTGGGTTGTAAATGTTAGGCCCCAGGACACCTCTATGCTCTCCCATAGTAGAGTGCGAAGTACTCTAAATCGTTACCCACTTTTCTAAACACACCCCCAGCCCTTTCGTGTTCGTCTTCGAGAGACGTGTGAAGCTTGTCTTTCGGCCTACCTGGTTTTGATAGGCTGATTATAATTCATTACTGGTATAAACACATATGTTTGTCTTATTTTTAAATGCGAAGCATTCTTACGAACTTCGGCGACTTTGAGCGTATCTATCTATCTATCTATCTATCTATCTATCTATCTATCTATCTATCTATCTATCTATCTATCTATCTATCTATCTATCTATCTATCTATCTATCTATCTATCTATCTATCTATCTATCTATCTATCTGTCTGTCTTGTCTGTCTGTCTGTCTGTCCTGTCTGTCTGTCTGTCTGTCTGTCTGTCCTGTCTGTCTGTCTGTCTGTCTGTCCTGTCTGTCTGTCTATCTATCTATCTATCTATCTATCGATCTATCTATCTATCTATCTATCTATCTATCTATCTATCTATCTATCTATCCTGGACGTTTCGATAATGGTATTGATACCAACTTGGTATGACGTAACATGACTGGATACAAAGGACACATTTGACTAGTCATAACATTAAAATCATGATATGTATGTCATGAATGTCGAAATTTACATTTCATGGTTCTGCAGCTCTTGCGGTGGTTACGTTTACATGGCACGTTGAAAAACTGGTACGGTATGACATGATTGCATGGCAAGCACATGTGACAGAGCCTAACATGAAAATCATGACATGCATGTCATGTAACAACATGACTGCTTGCCACGCTCATGATGCGCTGGTGGCTGTTTCGCTAGCTTCACTTATACCAAATTTGGTACCACGGTACGTGAATGGATGACAAAAGTATGTGACTGGTGCAAACATGATAATTATGAGATGCCGTGTCATGTAACAACATGGCTACATGCAACGCTCATGATGCGCTGGTGGCTGTTTCGCTAGCTTCACTTATACCAAATTTGGTATTACGGGACGTGAATCGATGACGAAGGTATGGTACTGGTGCAAACATGATTAACATAAGTTGCGTGTCATGTCACAACATTACTACATGATGTGCTCATGATGCGCTCGCGGCCGTTTGGCTAGCTTAACATGTACCAAACTCGGTATTAAACGACTCGAACGGACGACATAGGTAACTGACAGATCCGAACATGATAATCACGACAAGCGTGTCATGAAACAACATGACTACATGCCACACTCATGATGCGCTCGTGACCGTTTCGCTAGCTTCACATATGCAAAATTTTGTATTGTGTGACGTCAATCGCTGACGACAGTATGCGACTGGTGCAAACAAGATAATCATGAAATGCGTGCCAGGCGAGAATATGACTACATGCCACAGTCAAGGCGCCAATACATTTCGACGTTGACGCGGCGCGCGTGCTCACCGGCGTTCATTTCTTCGCGTCACGCCGGCGTTGCCACGCCAGGCGCCGGTCTTGCCATATGTACTCGCAGGCGCGCGCTGCGCTGCGTTGCTTTGACGCATGCGCGTTTCAGTGCCTTCGGCGTCCCTCCGTCACGAAAAAAGGGAGACGCAGTGTTGTCTGGGTAACGCATCGGCGCGAAATGCCGCACGTCGCATTTCGCGCCGGCTGCCGTCGGGCCGCGCCGGTCGCGACTGGTGTCAGACTATATAGAGTGCTCGTGTTTTGCTAACGTAGCGTCGCTGTGACCAGCGTGCGCGCGCGTCAACGTTACATTGCAGTATATTGGGGGCTTCACAATGCGCTAGCGGCCGTTTTGCTAACTCCACATATACCAAATTCGCCGTTACGTGACGTCGATGAATGACGAAAGTATATGACTGGTATAAACATTATAATGCTATCAAGCGTGTCATTTAAGAAAATGACAACATACCACGCTCATAGCGTGCTCGCGGCCGTTTCGCTAGCTCCACGTATACTAAATTTGGTATCACGTGACGTGAATAGATGACGAATGTAAATGACACATCCGCACTGATAATCATGGCTCGTAAGTAATGTACGGCATCATTTACCTCCATCTCGCAACATTGTGCTGATTTTAGACTCTTCATCCCTTCCCCAGTGCAGGGTAGCAAACCAGATGTGCGTCAGGTTAACCTCCCTGCCTTTCCTTGCATCTTTATCTCTCTCTTTCTAGAGTGACATATCAACTTTCCCCATTCGTGCTTCGCACATAATTGATTCCCACTGTATATGTGGGATCTGCCATTTGATACGTTACGGCGGTACAAATTGCGGTATGTAGCCTCGTCAAAAACTAGTGTCGTGACCATGGTGGCTAAATGTTCTAACACGATAGGCTTACTGCGCATGTCCGAAGAATCGTCTTCTGCGTAAAAAACTGAAAGAAAAAAATCACTGCGTACTATACTAGCTCATCCAGTTGCGGAAAAACTTGCATGTCCGACCGGGCTATAGCTTGACCCTACGTTAAATCTTGAAGTCCCGTCGGGTCTTCACCGAGCAGACGCGACTGTTTTGTGTAGGCTGTTGTTGGTCGTTGCGTTTACCAACGCCAATGCTTTCTGCATTGGAATGGCCGACACCACAGCCATATTTTTTTATCTGACTGTATAGTATCGCAGTGACTATGGCTTCGCCATGAGCTCAACAAATTATATAATCAACCTGCGTCGGAAGAAAGAATTTTATGTAATCGTCAGGTTGGAAAGTCCCAGAAAAAGGCCCTGCAAGTGTTACTGCGCTTTTTAGACAGGTCGGTACTGCGTTACCGGCCTTTCTGTATACGGTTGTCACCTGAACGCCCTTCCTGTGTGCCTTTTTTGTTCTCTCCGGCCTGCACGTGCATTTTTCTCCTTTTGTTTTCTCTCCCTCACTCCACCCCCTTATTCTTGCTCCTATTTTCTCACCCACAGTGCAGGGTAGCAAACCGGATGCCAATATATGGTTATCCACCCGGCCTTTCTTTTCTCTCGCTCTCTCTACTCCAGAAAACTTCGTTGAACCGAGTTCAGTGTCAAGAAAGCGTCGTTAATTGGATCTAACCGCAATGTTGAACAACACGAGTTCCTCTGGGGTGATGGTAATCTTTTCATTAGATGGGAAAATTCGTATGATCGATTGTCGTTAGAACATGTTAATAGCGATTGAGCGTAAATGTCTCTCATTCTACACTATCTCGGCGTGGACGCTTCCTTATCCCTGTATACAAAATGCTAGCGCATGTGTGTATCGCATTTACACCAATCGGCAGTACCTTTCATTGCTACAGAAATTATTCGGACAATGCGAAGAGAAATCTAGGGGGCTGCTTTGGCTGTATACCACTGAGGTTGATTTCGTGTCGGTATAGGGTTTGTGGTGATAGCAACTTGTCTGATCCAACTGACGGACTTTTCGGGAGGGCGACATTGGCTTTGTCGCAGTGGTCGACATCAGCCACGAAGCGACGTCACGTCAGCTGTCAACATTGAATCGGGAGGCCGGCATTGGCTGGAAAAAGGCACGCGGCATACCAAGAAGAGAATGCCGGAGCCGCGCATCCGATCGGGTTTCCACGTTTTCTGGATGTGCATTTCCCGCGCGTTTCTTGCGGATGTGAGGCTGCTTCTTGCTGTACTTCTCGTTATATCCTGTGACTTTCGTTTCGTCCATACTGATGCATGTTGGGGCAGCTTCTCAGTGGGTGGTTGTTGTGAGAATGTTCTCTCCTTTTTTGTAGCTAGTACCGGGAGGTGATATAGGGGACAATAGGTGACTGCTCTATATAGAAGCCGAATAAGAGACTCCAGTGGGTCAGCAAGCACGGCAGATGATGCTATGTATCCTTACAGTACGTGTAATAGAGGCATGCCAAGCATGACAAAAGCCAGCATCTGCGCGTGTCCCTGCGACAACGAGGCTGTAAGATCCACTCCTTCATCTTCGCTGCATGAGACCTTCCTCTATCAATATTACGGCGTCGGATGCAGGCGCAGAAACGCAGACGAGCAACGGAGCGCAGCCCATGCCTTTGACGTCTTCCGTAGAGCAGCCACAGCAGCTATCTGTTGTGGGGCTCGAGGGCATCGACAGGCAATCAAGGTGGTGCGTCACGATAATTCGATCTTCAAAGAAGGGCAGGTTCAATGGACAGCCGCGTTGCACCATCGACGCTGTGCTCCTCGCAGCTCACGTGAGTGTCTTGGTCATGAAGAAAGCGGTCACAAGTATCGCAAAGTGGTCGAAAAACACTCGCCAGTGTCGCACACCACTCTGTCTAGGAGCGTTGTCTGACTGCTTCGTAGCTGTGCCACGCCTTGGCAGCCCCGCGAAGGCAGTCAATGGCCATTACCTATTTTCGATCTTCCAGCCCGGCATGTCTCGCTTCCAAGAAATCGCAGTAACAAACGTCGTTTTTTTTTCTTTCTCTACCCAATATCTTAACGAACGGCTGTGTCACTATCAACCGCGCTTTTCACAAACATGGTGGTTTTCTAAAAAAAAAAAAATTCTTAGTGCGAGCCATGGCGTGCTGGAACGTGTGGTCACCTTTCACAATGTTGACAGATTTTCCGAAACAGGTCTTTATGCTATTCGCACTTATTACAATACTCGACGTGACTTATTCGGTGTGGCGATCTTATTTCCGCGAACAGGAATAGCTAACACACTACTGCATTTAAGATGCTTGAATATGAAACCCTAATGTGAACTGACACATACACGCCTTCACAATTTATGATGAACTTCAAGTTAGCATAACTACCATACCTATTTTGCGGTAAAAACGTTTCGAAATGCACAATTAACAACATAAGTTATTATTCACCAGAGCGGCACACCAAAAAGGGGACAAAAATGATTTGGCCGACATATGAATCAGTGACTTCAAAGTCAATAAAGATAAGGCTTGTGTTTTTGGTTTTTTATGTGCCAGTTATCATATATATATATATATATATATATATATATATATATATATATATATATATATATATATATATATATATATGTGTGTGTGTGTGTGTCTGTGTGTGTGAGAGAGATCTAACATGACAAAAGGCAAGGGTAAGTTATTAAACCGATTAGTAATGTAACTGTGAACAAAGAAAACTGAGTGAAAAGATAACTTGCCGTGGTCAGGAACCGAAGCTGCGATATTCGAATAACATATAAATTCAATATATATCCAATAAAGTGTCTGGGAGGAAAGCCGCCATATATCTCAGTGGTAGATCATCAAAAAAAATTTAGGTCACAGGTTCGCTTTCGGCCCACGGCAAGTTATCTTTTCACCTACTTTTCTATCTTCCCATTTACTATATGATTCAGTCTAACGGCTTCCCTTATACTTTCTTTGGCATTATTGTCTGTTAGATGTAAATAATATTGTTTCAAACACCGGAAAAACGAGCACTCTATGTACGCATTACTTAACATATATATATATATATATATATATATATATATATATATATATATATATATATATATATATATATATATATATATATTTATCGATCGGATCCTGCCCACGGCAAGTTATCTTTTCACCCACTTTTCTTCATATATACATTACAATTTGGTCTAATATCTTCCCCTATACTTTCCTTGGCATTATTGTCTGTTAGATATCATTAATATTGTGTAAAACACCGAAAAACGAGCCCTTAGGTATACACTTCTTTCCTTTTTCATTGAACGAGGGTCTACTGGCAAACTTAGTGCCTTTAAGTTGTATGCAAGGGACTATTTGTCAGCTGCCGACTGGTAACAAGTTCACGTGGTACGTGACGCCAAACAGGCTCAAAAGAGTGTGCCACACTCGCCGCCATGGCTACTGGTGGCGCTGACTGACACTCCCACGTTGAATTCACATATAAACCCTATAAAGTGGCTGGGGGGATCGATAGCTGTCGTGGTAGCTCAGGGGTAGAGCATCGAAAGCGTCATTCGAAGGTCGCAGGTTCAGATCCTGCCCACGGCAAGTTATCTTTTCACCCACTTTACTTCATATTTACATTACAATTTGGTCTAATGTCTTCCCTTATACTTTTCTTGGCATTATTGTCTGTTAGATCTCATTGTTATTGTGCAAAACACGGAAAAACGAGCCCTTCGATATACACTTCTTTCCTTATCTCTCTCTCTCCCTCGATATATATATATATATATATATATATATATATATATATATATATATATATATATATATATATGTATATGTATATATATATATTCATGCTCAGTTGGCTTCTAATTACATTTTTAATAATAAATCACTAATACAGATTCAACTAAAGAATTCATGAATAATTTAATTAGATTTGGTTTATTTATTTCTTCTATATATATACGTATACAATTCTTTGTGTCTATTTTACTGTGGCAATAACGCGAGGATGAGAGAGCCATGCAAGAGGCAACGGAAGCAGGAAACATGTTTTCTATAAGTCAAGCTTAGTGCGCGTCACTTCGCCTTTATACTGTGCCTTCCTCTACTGTGTAGTTCACCTCTACACGGCGTCCTAATTGCGTCATCACTGCTATTAATTTCGCGCAGGATGGCGCAGAATATCAGGTTTCTATATTCCGCACGGCCTTAAACTTGAACAACAAACACCGGAGAGAGCGAGAGAAGCGTTTTGTATACAGAGACGCAAGGACGCCCATAAAGCAGATGTGTCTTTAATGCCGTAATAAGCGGCTTTTTACGGACTCCATTAACGGCTGCTCTGCAAGTTTCAGTTTTTTTTTTTTTCGCATAAAGAAGTGGTTGCCAACTCGTCTTATCACACCCGAATGCCCGGATCAAGAACGTGAGGAGAATGCGCAATGTCTTTCTGGCATCGCGCCATTTTCATGGCCACGTTGTGCAGATCTCCTGCAAACTGTACGCCCGGATGCATGTAAAGGGTGCACTGCACAGGAGATACTTCATGGCCGCATTACGTGCAGCCAAATTCTGCAGTCAACCTTCAAAAAAAAAAAAGATTAAAAGAAAGAAAGAAAGCAAGAAAGAGAGAAAGAAAGAAACAAGAAATAGGTACAGCAATAAATAAATAAATAAATAAATAAAGGAATAAATTAAGAAAGAAAGAAAGAAAGCCATGAGCTATGGCGTCTAAATAAGTTTCATTTACAAAAAGCCAGTTTACGTAATCGAGTGAGTGTTAAGCAACGCTTAATGTGGAAACATGCTGGATGGGGTGTAAAAAATCAGAAAATGAAAAATTTACATTTTTTTGCGTGTCACAGGTGAAAAACTAAACGCCTAACATCCGCAAAAAGAAAAAGTCAAGTCAGAAGAAATCAGAAAACTTTGACCTTCTCCCGCTAAAGGGAATCGTGTAGATGCAAAGCAGCGGCCGCTAACGCTTACACTGGCGGCGATGTCGACGCTAGCGCTCATCAAGCCAACGCCAAAGACGCCATTGACGGAATTCTTAACGCGTGATACAGTGCCTACATACACGAGGTGGCCAGTGAATGGTTGTGCAGCGTGAGAAGTCGGTTTTTTACTATAGCAGATGCTGCATGCGTCGGCCTTGTGATGAGAGAGGGGGAGGGGACCTAGTTTTGCGGGTGTCTTCCTGCACCTGCACGAGACTAGAGCATGCGCAGGGGGAGGGGGGAGGGGGGTGTACGGAGGGACAGCGTTACACAGGCTAGACATAGAGCTGCTTCGCATTAAAAAAAATCACAGCATATCCACGGAGTGAATGGTGATGAGCGAGGCGAAGCTTCGAAGCAGTTTATCGGCAAACCGTGAATCATCGGCCACGTCCATCCATCCGTCCGTCCGTCCGTCCGTCCGTCCGTCCGTCCGTATGTATGTATGTATGTATGTATGTATGTATGTATGTATGTATGTATGTATGTATGTATGTATGTATGTATGTATGTATGTATGTATGTATGTATGTATGTATGTATGTATGTATGTATGTATGTATGTATGTGTGTGTATGTATGTATGTGTGTGTGTGTGTGTCCACCCGTCCGTCCATCTAGTGAACACTCTTAGTACAGCCATCTCACATCTTTTCATCATGTATTCATTATAATCAAGTACCGCCATCCAACGGACTTTCCAAGGACTAAAACGAGAGGAGACGGACGACCACGCCTTAAGCAGCTTCGCCCCTAAAAAATTACCTTTGGTAACCTTCAAAAGCTGCTTAAGGCTTGTAATATATTCCGGTATGTTACACGTTCATAAGGACGCTTCTACGCGATAATATGGCACCTGGCCAAAGGTTGATGTTGCAGGTAGTCGGCGAAGATGATAAAGCATCTAGTATAAGCCGAGTCATGGTCCGAATTCACAAGGCTTTTTCTTTGTAAGTGCTGATTACTATTACCTAATTGACTTCGCAAAGAATGTATGCATTAATTACATTGCACGTAGCTGAAAATCTTTCGTACGAACAGTTTTGTATCGTCGCAGGTTTTTCTGGGCCCTCTTTTTACTACATTGATAAATGACATTGTTGTCATCATAGGTCAGCAAAAAGAGTGGAACTTACTGAGACTCGAAAAATATGTACTGCACTTACGACTGAGTCGAGCTGAGACTCAGCAAACTTTTCATGGCCCGAACTCACCCGGATGCACACTCACGAAGATTTTATTCAAACGGATTCACTCGGACTCCTAACTCACCAAAACATTACTCACCAAGACAATTTCAGGCACACACTCATGGCTTGATCTGTGTCTGAATGAGCGCTAGTGAGTCGACTCATGAGGCCGTAAGCTTCGAATTCGCTTTTTTGACCATGGTATCAATGCTCTTTAATACCAATATATCATGTAACAGGGGTGTTTCTTGGCATTTTTTGATATATAGTACGTTCGAAGACGAGCTATCAATGCTCGCAATCTATTAAGCTCGTTTTTCTTGAAATAGATGACAGCGTGATATACATATCAAGAAGTTACGTGCAATACAGTTTTAGGGTGGAAGTTAGGGCATCCCCCTGCCTACCTAATTCAGGCCTCTGATTAGTAATCATTGAAATGCTGTTTAAAAAGCACTGCTTTGGAATACCTGTGAGCAGACGATAGCATAAACATGAATCCAATGCTGAAAATGAGTATAGACAGGAGTTCCCGTCAAACATGCTATAAACACCTACAGCCCCTTGCGCAAGATGTCTTTCAGTTTATCGTTCACTATGGTTGCATTGTAAGATAAACAAATTTTAGATAAATCATACAGAAAAATACCCCAGTAGAGACGGGTAGCTTTATGTCACTATCACTAACGTTTAACGCTCAATAATGCCTGCAAATATCGCTTCTGTTTTCATCATACCGTTCACGCACAGCTGTTATTGTTTCATCTGGTTAATTATTTCATGCCACAGAAGGTGCATTAAACACTGAGGTTGTATTTGTTGACCACAACTTAAAATTTATTTGTAGACTGTTATGGTGTTGCATTTTCCTTATACAATATTGTGTATGTTGCACTTTCGTATACGTTATTTTCAAGAACTTAGCGTGCATTTTTAAAAGAAAGAAACCATCCTGGAAATATTTTACGGGAGCTCGAGATATGTACTTATAAACAATGAAACACGCGATCTCTGTGAAAGCCTACATCAATCATATTAGTTAGGGAATCACACACAAGAATAATCGATATTGACATGCGACATAGTCCGCATGTCAATGTGCAAATAACACGGTTTACTGCAGACATCCGAGCAATTTGAACTCATCCTAGCGTCTGCTATTTCTTTACCGACAGTGAGGCGGTATTCGTTTCACTACAGAAACAGTACCCCCAAACTATGTCCTTGCAACGACAAATTTTAGTTGCTTAGTTTTTATTATTGATATTATTGCAACTACTGCTGTCATCAGTTCTGTAATCTTTTCATTGCCCGTGAAAGTTTTTTTTTATTTACCTTTCCACCCCCCCCCCCCCTGAATAGTCCACATCATGCAGGGCGCACATAGTGATAATTTCTGCCTCAGGCCTGTCAAGCTTGTCTGCCCGCATGGAGGTATGCGATTGCACCTGATCAGTGCGATAACAACGACTATAGGGTCTTTTGCTTTCATGATAGCATACAAATGGCACATTCTCTCGCATCAGCGCAGACATTGCAGAGATTAAAGTGAGAAGAGTCGCCGCGTTTTGCTTGCATTACGCTATTTCTTACCGGTTCCCTCTCGCAAGCGCGCCCATCGGACACAACTTGTCTTGACCGGTTTGAGGTGGGCATTCTGTCGTCAGACTGTAAATCCTGCGTCTCGTTCCATGGAGCACCGCACGACGCCGGCAGTACTTCTCATGGGGTCATGGACCTGTGACGTTTTCAGGAGAGTAACCTTGCAACTGGCCAACCGCATATAGTCTCTGTAAATGCAAGCAAAAATATGGAGACACCGTAAGGAAGCGCAACGGCCCATATTCTTCTACTATAAGATTTACAAATTAAGGAATAACAGGGGTGGTGAAAATTAAGCAATAGTCCTTCACTATGTACCGTGATAACTGAAAAAAGATCGATTTATAAAAAAAAATGGACAGCAACTTCCTTTCAGTTGCACTTCAGAATAGTGAGAAAAAAGCAATTATATTCTCCCACTGTGCCTAAAAATATCGACGCATGTCGACGAAGCGAATAATGACAAGTGAGTGAAGTTCTGCGAATTGTACCGGTCAGTAACAGTACGTTACCAGAGCATTACCTCATATAATGTGAGCTCAGTGACAGTAAGTGTTTATAGAAATGTAAATGCATTTCCCGATCCGTCGTCTCTGGCAATTCAAGGAGGATTTAGAAATGGCTACAGAGTGGTGGATATGCTTCAAAACTGAATCCGTAAGCCCGCCATCTTATAGGGTGGCAAGATGCCATTTTAATATGGGTAATTTGTTGATACATGTAATTCTAGACGTGTGCCTTTGTGTTACAGGTTTACCTCGAGGAGCCGATCGCCTAGGCATATCTTTCTGTAGACGTCAACTCATCAGTACTCTTCTCGATAGATTACCTTCGCCAGAAACAACCGTCTCTCATATTTTAATGAGTCCTATGTCCACGTTGAATTCTATTGTGAAACTTCATTTCATGTTTCACATATGTTTCGACTATGGCAACGGTTTTATACCATCACCACAATGAAAGACAAGGCTAGGTCCTAAGAGCAACGCCCCTAAGAAAGAAAATAAAGCTATTATCCAGTAGCTATATCTCTTTAATTTCACTCTGTAGTGCAATAATTGCTCATAGGCACATCTATATATTTCGCAATTTAATGGCATTACAGTATACACAATTTGTGACGCTTTGCTTTTAGTGTCATTCCGCTAGCATACTAATACTAAATGTAATTAACGATACGTATACATGCTCATGTGTGACTCAGGCCTATAGGTACTGATTTTGCAGAATAATTGTAAAGCAGCACACAATCAAAAGATCTTTCAAGTACACACATAAACGAATACTCACAAACTTAGCTCCAGTGCACTTTAATAAAATAACTGTCAACTAAACACAACAGTTGACGCAACACAGATTCACAAAACTGAAGTATCTGCCGAAATAAATAGGTTTTTGGTGAATTTCGCTTACTGACACTGCACTAAACAGCCTGTATAAACCAAAAAAAAAAAGAGAGAAAACTTCTGATTACGCACTCGATCGGCCCATATTCGCTGACAAAACAAGCAATAATCCTCAATCACTAATTCTTATTCGCTAAACGCAATATCCAGTCGGGGCTTTAGATATGGAGAAGCTGCATTTTTTTTTTCACAAAACATATTTTACGTTTGTTATATAGTAAAAACATGCAATGAACTTGTAGAGCGAGTCCATCCTATAAGCTTCAGCGCCCCAAGCCCTCATTTTGAACTAATTATTTTTATTCTTTTTTTCTTTTCCGGTTCCCTAAAACCTCCTTTACATACGAAAAAAAAAAAGACCAGTTATGACGATAAATAATATCTATGATTCGCCTACAGTCCATGTTTTTCCTGATGAACAACATATAATCGACTAAAAATGAGCACAATGGAAACCTAGGGCTTTCTTTTTTATTGTACAGAACTATATCGCAGAGAGATTTTCTGTACAAAATCATGGTATACTATGCGAAACATTCAGTGATGTTGCGCAAGGGCTTAGCATTACACCAGCTTTATGTTTTTCAGCATTGTTGTAGTAGGAGATCACCCATAGATAAGTAAACATTCGGCGGTGTTGATGTTATGCCTGAAAACGCGGTAAAGTTCACCCGGCAGGCTTCAGATAAACTAAGAGACATAAAATTTTCGATAACAAACATTTTGTCTTAATTGGAGTCTTATATAAGATTTTCAGTTAGATGCACTAAAACAATAAAAACCAAGGTTATATAATGTTTTCTTTTTAATGCTTAGAAGTAGTGAAGCTGCCGTAATAAAGCTCGATTTGTTTTGACATTAACTGCGTCACACAAGTGGTACAAAATATCTGGAAGGCGGCATGTACCTTGTGGAGGTTGTAAAGGAGACACATGGATGAATAACAGGGGGACCAGCCATGTATCGAGTAATTTATCATAGCTCTTCTGCGTGTTTTTTAGAATAAATTTCGGGCGCTTCTTCGTTAAACTACATACTCCACCAAGTACATTTAAAGACATGCCGTCGCACCATGGGTGTGCTGTCACATCGAAGTGCATTGCACTTTCTCGACAGCTGGCTTCAAGAAGAACGCCACACCCTCCTCAGGCCTGGCGAAATTTCTGGATGCCACAATATCTGGCACAAAATTAAATTCTGCAGCACCTCAGTGGTCTATGGATCATTGTTAGTATAGTCACCTCTGTGTTCACGGTCTGTGCGTTGGCCTTTCAGTTTTAGATGCGAAGTAGCTCTTTGACTAGCCTGTGTAACGCTGTCCCGTGCGTCCACACAAACCACCTCACTGCAGGTGTTGGAGTGGTGCCAAGTAGGTCAAATCACAGCTGCCGCCTGCCAGCCTGCCAGCCTGCAAATGGCTGGCAGGCTGCGTCCGTACGGCTGCTGTAAACTCATGACTAAATCTTTCAACTATTTAGGCTCTTTTATCTTCGATGAAACCTACACGAAACCCACCCCGCCTCACGTGTCTTTGCGCTCCAAGCAAACGTTTACTCGAGTAGACGCTACACTGACTTTCGCTTAAAACCGTTCTTCCAGCACCCGCGTTGACTCCCGTTTCAACCGGGTCAATGCCATGTGCACCGCTTCTGCTTCGCATACCATCAGGTTTCCCTTCGAAGAGATGGTTCATAACTTTTAGGGGCGAAGCTCCTTAGGCCGTGGGTGTGTCGTTCCTTCGTATGTATGTATGTATGTATGTATGTATGTATGTATGTATGTATGTATGTATGTATGTATGTATGTATGTATGTATGTATGTATGTATGTATGTATGTATGTATGTATGTAGCACGGATGACACATACCCGCTCTAGAGCGGGTATGTGCCACAGGGGATGCGAGATGGGAGATGGCGGTACTTGGAGTGTTCACTAGATGGATGCACAGACAGACAGACTAGCAGACAGACGGACGGAAGCAAGGACGGGCTGACGGACGCTTCGTCTCACTCATCATCATTCACTCCGTGGGTATGCTGC
Organism: Rhipicephalus microplus; assembly: GCF_013339725.1. Lineage (NCBI taxonomy): Eukaryota > Metazoa > Arthropoda > Arachnida > Ixodida > Ixodidae > Rhipicephalus > Rhipicephalus microplus. Next base: position 107,428,653 of record NC_051170.1, read on the forward strand.
AATCTTTTTTTTTCTTTTTGCGATGATTTAATGACTTCTTTTCTTCTTTTCGTGTTTATGTACCAACTTGTCGAACAAGCACTAGACTTGAATGAATCAATGCTTCTATTGGTATTCGGTGTATATGCCATCATCACGATGACACCCTCTCTTTCCGGTCCTGAGTATGTTTGATGCGAGCAAAACGAGACAGAGGAAAGGCGACGATGTTAACCAGTTTGGCATTGCACAGGAGAAAGGGGTGAGAGGTATATATGTTTGAGATTCATGCATTACTAAGGAAAGAAAGAAGAAAAATAATGATCTAAGGGCTTGCTCACTTTGTGAGACACGCCATTAGTGATTGTCCATAGTACTATAGGGTTAATAAAGCTAAAGTAATGTTTCTTTATTACTTTATTCTCCTCCTTCGGCTCAGTAAGCCAGGAAATATGAGAACAGAAACACGTAGGCTGAATTCTACCATCCGCTCGGCGTTATCTCATTCCGCAGTGTTTTTAAGGGATGTTATGTAAATAAAAACACGCAAGTGTTGTACTTTATTTTATACTTCATTCAAAACAATAATATTCTGAATGTCTAATGATACATACAAAAGAAAGGCTTTGCAGATAAACACAATATCATAACATAACGAAATCACAACATACATATAAAACTGCCTTCACAATATTTATTTATTTATTTATTTATATGTTTATTTATTTATTCGTTTATTTTACTTTTCTGGGTCGGTAGTTGTCCAACTGAAAGCAATAAACTTGTCCTCAATGTACTTTAAGCAATTCCGTGCTTTGAACACTCGAGACCCAGTTGGTGTAACGCTAAATCTGGAGGACGACGAGGACACAGCAGCGGGACAGACGCATTCTGGTTTGATATATTGCTTTAATGAGACCATGACACGGTAACGCAACAATTCGTGCTCTTCAGCGAAAATCGTACGTATAGGGTCTGTCGTGTCTGTATCGGTACGAAAAGTGATAAAAGAATATTTCAAAGTACGTGGCTGTGCACCCCACCCTTCATGGACGACAGCCATTCGGTCACGTGACGGTACGTGGGGAGTCACCCAGTTTTACTAAATTATCAGCCGCGGAAAACTGCTGAATTTCAGTGCCAAGGAGTAAAAAAAAAAAATCAAACTTTTTCTATTTCATGCACAGCTCGCCACAACATAATATATTGCACCAAATGCAGACACTCGCACACTTAGTCGCTTACATTACGTCACGGCGTGCAAATGCACCAGTGTTGCCCGACTTTCATGCCACTCACGTGTTTATAAAGCTATTCAATGCCGATTTAATATTAGGACGTCAAGTGTTGTCCAATGACTATGCGTTCACCCATAAATTGTTGTCTCGTTAGTCATCTTCTTTTTCGAAAATTGATTATATATACCTCCTTTGTATACTGATCAGCGCCCCCTATCTCTTTTTTTTATTATCTCTCATACACTTTTTAAACGTCTCTGTATTTACCCTCTCAGAGTGCTTGCTCAGGGAGCCGGCAGGCATGCGTGGGACATGCATGCCATGCCTGATAGAGCCTTTCTCAGCAAATACTTGATCTCCTGTCTATGATAGATCGAGCTTCACGCCGAAAAGGGACGAAGGCCCTCCTAAAGTTTCTGCGATCGACCCACCTTGTCGAATGATTGTGACATTCTAGTATGTGTGTGTGTGTTTTTTCGCTTCCCTCTCACTCTGATTTTCTCATTCGGTTTTCCTACTTTTCTGTCTCCCATTCCCCCTTCCCCAATGCAGGGTGGCATACCAGATACTTGCTTTCCGGCTAACCTCCCTGCCTTTCTTCATATCTCTCCCTCCCTCCCCCCCTTTCTCTCTCTATGATACTTTGTGAGCAAGCTAATCTAGAAAAACAATAATACTAATTCGTTGCCGCCGCGCTTACATTAATTGATAGAGTTCTGTGAGGCCACTGCTGTAAGTGACCCTTAATCAGTCAGCTTCTGTCAACGAGAACAAACGAATAAAACACGAACGTGATTTGTGCTGTCGGTGAACATTGCTAAAGAAGCGGCTGGTTTGTCTCTTTTGTATACTGAGAGTGTAGCTGGAGAAATCACCCATGCACGCGTCTTTTGTAATGAGTCTACAATCGCTGATGTAATTCTAGAACGCCTGGCAGCAGCGCGTTAAAGAGAAATACAGAAATTGGGGACAAAGCTGCCGCCGATTTGCTTTTGTCTTCGAAGTCATTCGCTTTACGCTGAACGACGACAACGCATGACGCGAAAAATGAAACATTGCTCCGAAAGTGGAGCGCACTGCTCCGCCCTCGCAGCTGGCAATCAACACCACGTCACAGCGTCGAAGCAATAGCGGCTCTCCGGGGAGCGTGGAGAGGAGCGTCAGGGGTGGTCCCGGACGTTGCTGTCCAATAGCGAGCGACGCGGTGGGTTGACGCCGCCGGCTCCGCCCTCTCTCTCCCACGTTGGGCGCCAGTTCTTTCCCAGTCGAGCGGCTGGTACGCGTCGTGCGGGCCTGGAGCGATGTTAGCGTGGTCGAATTACCATTGCAGATTGCGATGCGCCGCCGTGCCGCACTGGCTGCGACCGACGGACAAGCGAGTTTCCCCGCACGCGTTCGAGCCACGACGGACCATCGGCAGATAGGCCACCGGCGAGAGATTTATGGTTCGATGCTCGCTCCTTATCGCTGACCTATGTGCCTCTCTGCGTGTAAGGTGAAGGTTAGCTTTCCTTTCCCATATCTTGAGCTTATTCCTTCAACCTATGTAGCTTCGTTCTCTGTCGCTCTCTCTTGTGCACTTCAATCCTGGCCTGCAGAGAACTGAAACCTGACACGGAGAATAATGAGTCGGCCGTAGGTGGAAACGGAAATAAGTAAATAAATAAATAAAAAAGATGGCGTAGCGCGGGAGTCCACGGAACAGTGGTTCGATCTTTTGAAACGCTTTTCGATCGAGCAACTCTGCTTGCCTCGGGGTGGGGATAATGGACGCCGAGCACTGGTCTGCCTCTATATATGCATGCGCACGGCACTATCACATGCCAGTCCGCTCGCTCTGCCGTGCTGTGCGCGCTTAATGCTACGGTGCGTTATCCAACGGCGCTCTGCACAACTTACCGACCGGGAAGGCCATCCGTCGCTTGCAGATTGAAGCGAAAGTGGTCCAAGTATGATAAAGCTGACCTTGCGATTTTCAGCCTCCCGGCCCGTGTTTGATTTCGTTTAGGGTTTGTTACACCGAGTGTAGCTTTTGCTTTATAATACCATGTTATCCGTGCTATCCGGGAGGTTGGTTTTCTTATTGTCATTTATCATTTAACCAGAGGTATAGATGGCGGCTGCATTTCCGATGGAGGCGTAAATGCTATAGTGTGTGCTCAGATTTGGGTGCACGTTAAAGAACCTCAGGTGGTCGAAATTTTCGGAGCCCTCCACTACGGCGCCTCTCATAATCATATCGTGGTTTTGGGTCGTTAAGTCCCACATATAGATAGAAACAGAGGTACCGATGCATTTTTTTTTTCAGGTAGGTCATTCAGTGCAGATTACGGTAGATGACTAGCATCTGCTTATCTTTTTTTTATTATTTGATATCTTTTTCTCACCATGCACTCAGGTCTTGGCACAGAATATAGTCTATTTGAACCGATAGATTAGCGAACATGCAAGCTTATGGTTTTAAGAATTGTATAAGCTCGAAAGGAGGTAATTTGTTCTTCAAATCTGTATAGCATTAATTTCTGCCACGTTGGTTGAGTTGGTTACGGTGCAGTCGGCTGCTTACGGTAATACGCGGGTACGGCCCCGCCTGCGGGTGTTTTTATGGAGGTGAAATGTCAGATGCCCATGTCTGTGCACGCAAACAAATTCTGTGTTATCAAAATTAGCCTGAGCTTTCTGCTACGATTGCCATTATCGGAGTCGTTCCGGGGCATTCAATCACCCAAACCACCAACATTTAAGGCATTACAAACTGGAGTTGCGCATATCATGAAATAAATAGTATCGTCACTATACATCAAGTGATGTGAATGACGCCATGCATTCCAATCAGTAATCTGCACGAAATTCGCCGCGAATTCGGAACACATACGGCATGAGTGCAAATTCAAAACGCAAAGACGTTATCAAACAAGTAAACAATGAAAAAAGTCGCAGCATATCCACGGAGTGAATGATGATGAGTGGAACGAAGCGTCCATCAGCCCGTTCGTACATCCGTCCGTTAATTCGTTCTTGCTTCCATCCGTCCGCGTGACCATCCGTATGTCCATCCATGTGTCCATCCGTCTGTCTATGCATCCCTCCATGCGTCCGTCCATGCGTTCGTCCATGCGTTCGTCCATGAGCCCGTCCGTCCTCTGTCCGTTGGTTCATGCGTGCGTCCATCCGTCCGTACATCCGCGCGTCCATCCATTAATCTGTCCATCTGCTTGTCTGTCTGTTCGTCCGTCCATCCATCTATCCGCCCGCGCGTCCATCTAGTGAACACTACAAGTACCGCCATCTCCCATCTCGCAACCCCTGTGGCACCGGTGGCTATACGCACTACAGACGCACGCCCTAAGGAGATTCGCCCCTAAAAATAAAACCCTTCGGATCATTTGTGAGGTAATGCAGAGCTTGATCGAAGGAGTTCCTATTTCTTTTGAAATGAGAGCGCACTACTTAGACGCTTAGACGCATTTCAAAACAATCATGTATCACAAACTCGCCCAATCAACCATATTGACAACGTAGATTCCTATTTATGGTGGTGATGGTGACAACAACAACAACAACAACAACAACAACAAGAAACAAAGCTTTGTCCCTTACGACAATGTTTGATCATTTCCATTGTGCACATGGTGTCGAGTCTGTGTTTTGATCATATATGTCTGGTTGAGTAGTGTATAGGGGCCCAGCGTATTGTTTAGATGTACGGATATCGCTGAGAGTCGTATATTTTCATTTCTCATAGCTTCAGTAACGAATTGTTACAGTGAATTTTACATATGGATGGTGGGTTGCAGTGTCAAGAAATAAAAAAAACGTGTGAATTGTAAATTCAATTAAAACCTAGGCACTGTGCTTATATAAGACAGTGATAATTGCCCTGAAGCCATGTTTGAAAAATATGCAGCCTAGTTCGGAATGCAACAAAGACAAAATATTGATTACGCGGTAGAAAATAGTAATAAGCATTTATTTCGCTCTCTCAGTATTACAGACACACAAGAAAAGTTAGAGTTAAATCGTTCGAGGCCGCAAGTCATTGAATTATTCCATCTAACCGTCAATGCAACTATATACAATAAATGTTTGTACATAGTTAACAGGGAGTAAGTGCATTCCTGTGAGTATAAAAATAGATTATAACAGAATCTGGAAAATAGAGAATAGTAAATATTACTTACACCAGAATATTTATTGCTCATACAAAAATGACCTAAACAAGCTCTACAGCACTTACCTTCTGGTTATCGATTTTGCATTTATTTGCGACGTACAAGTTTTGCCATGTATTTGCCAAAATTATGTATAACGATCTAGTGCATAGAAGCGAGTTAATTGAGCACTATGCATTACTTTAAGCATCCTTTCATCCTCATTTGCCCGATGCAATGTCCGTTTTTATTTGTAAACTAAGTCATGAGTGCGCATTTGTTGGCGTGTGTCATAACACAACCCAGCAATAATTAATGCGTGGTTTTTATTATCACGTACAAAGTAAATAGAGTCGCCCTTGCAGCAATCTGAAATGGGCCCCGACTCCTTCGCTCACTGTCTTCATGCATAGGAATTGTGCAAAGTAATTAATGATTGAGAAGCCATGAGTACACGTTGAGGCAGACGCTCTTTTAAGAAGTGCGAGCTCTTTCGAACAACAGCAAAACCAAAGCCAAAAATTTAAATGTATAAGCAGCCTTCGAAGCTCTGTCTCCGTTTTTAACGGCTAGAAGGATGTACTTAATGCAAGCTATGTACCTTAACGTACCGTAGTCTTGCCTAAATACTTCAGAGATAATGCTATTAACCAATAGTGAGCAATCATCCCGAATTTTCATTGAGGCGGGATCATTAGATGCCTCCTCAAACGCAAGAATTGACTCTCGCTGGTTCGCGGTCTCTGACATGCATGACTGAACCAAAAAATCATCACGGGATGAGGAACACATATGTTGCCATGATGACGTCACTACATGACGTCACATAATGACGTCCTCGCACTACATCGAAACTTGCTCAAAGGTGGACCGATCACGGAGGCAATGCAAAACCTTGGCAGGCGTGGAAAGCTTGCAATACTTCTGATCCCAGAGGCCCTGCGGCACCACGTTGGGTGTACAGACCTTTCGGATGGGGGTGGGGCAGGTTGAATACAGTGACTGAGAAGGAAACAAAGATGTTTTCATCTTTCGAGTCATCTTAGGTGAATGCAAAAGCGACTCTGTATTTTATTATTTTTTTGGTGATAGGTCTGAATTTTTTTTTACTGTGTGTCTCTTATAATACGTTAATGAGAACTACCAGACGATGACGCCCAGCAAAGTATTGAGGATTATTTTGGTAGTAATGGTAACGTAAGTGGGAAGAAAGAAAAGTGGACGAAACAATAACTTGCCGCTAGCAGGGACGGAAGTTTCGACCTTCGAATGACGCATCCGATGCTCTATACCAACCGAGCTACTGCGGTGGTCTTCCCTCCGTCCACTTTACGGGGTGTATATGTAAAGTGCGAGTGTGCTTCTGATTGCTGCAAATGAAATATGAGGAATCGGATTAACCCGTTTGAGACCGCAAACCGTGAGTGCTACAGTAGTTTTTGTTTTTTTTTTTTCATCAAAATCTACGCCCCTTCGGGCTCAGTATATATAGTTGTCTAATTCTCAAGAATCAGTTCATCGTTCGTCATTTATCGTTTTTATCATTATTATTTATTGTTATTATTTATCGTTACTTATCATTATTATTATTTATCGTTCGTTATTTATTGTTCATCGTTCATCATTTATTTTTATGGTATGAATAACTGTATTAAGGGATTGATGCCGGCTGATGCTCCCACATCAGGGAATGCAGAGAGGCTAAGCCCCTCCGCCACGTTTCAACATATTTCTGTAATGTACGATCACGGCATCTCTGCGTGTACTCATACGTATGGCTTTTTGCGTACGACGCTTATTTACACTGCAGTATTTGCGCTCACTATAGGCACCCGTTGTATACGTATCACACCTAAATAAATCCTCACATGAGAACTGCAAAGGCTGATAATTTTTATCGTGACAACGCTCAAACTCACGCCTGTGTTTCGATTTCTTGTGCTTTTTATTAGAACGGCGTGGACTTAAACCTGTCGCATTTATTTCTGCGTAAACTTCAAACCTTTATATTGCTTATATAGTGCAGTCATGTTACCGAGAGTCTGACACTTGGCAAAACAATGAGAACGACGACAATGTACTCGCATGGTGCACTGGTACAATTCTCTCGAAATGGTAACGGCCGGCAAACCCCTAACAAGCACATGGAAAAACTCACTAAATCTGTTGAACATCATGCGCTTTATAATTATAACCACTGAAATGCCCCTTTTTCGGGTACAACGCTCTACAGACCAAGTCGCTTTCTTAGAAACGAATCGGATGATGTCCACAAATTTTTATTTCATTAATAAGAGCAATAATACTAAGTCACTAAATTTTATACCACTTTTATACCGCCAAGTCACTAAATTTTATACAGCACAGCCTGACACAAGCGCCGGCATGTTTGAAATCAACGACGTATTCAACATACATTCGCCCTATGCTTGAATACGCCTGTGCCGTGTGGGACCCCTGGAAAAGTACTTTAAGTTAAAAACTTGAAAAAATACAAAATAGAGCTGCAAGGTTTGTCCTAAGCCGGTACTCAAGAAATGACAGTTGCACCAATATGAAAAATGAACTAGGCTGGGAATTACTCTCATCGCGTCGAAAGAAACTGCGGCTAAAGCTCCTGTACCAAATATTTCATGGTAAAACCGGCATTCGAAAAGAAAAGTACCTTCACAGTCGTCATTATATCTTTTCGCGAAATGACCATTGTTTCAAGATTTTAGAGCACCGTACCAGATCTAATTTGTATGCTAATTCGTTTTTTGTTCGTTCCATTAGAGAATGGAATCACTTATCAAATGAACAAGTGTGCTGTATTAATGAAGATGTGTTTTTCTCGACATTGTAACCCCCCTGCTGCAGCGCCTTTGGGCTAAGCGGGGTAATCATTGAATATAAAAAAATAAAAAAAAATATTTATCGTTGCTAGCATGCCATGTACAGACGGGTCCACTGTTAAAGGGAACACCTGCGTGAGCAGCATGTTTAGATTTCGCTATCTTATGGAATCATAGCGGCTTAGATATGCATAAGGTGGTTAAATGTTCCGACTCCTCTTGACAGACTATTGACGTACATGATGACTGTTTCTTAATGCACTTGCTCTTAGACGGCCAGTAATATTGATGGTGTGCATTCGAGTGTTCCCTGTAACAGTGGACCATACTGTACATCAGAGCTGCACGCTGTCGAACTGTAACACAAGGGGACCGGGCTTAGTCAAGCTGCAGAAAGGCAGCTTTTTCCCGCGAGCCCCTTTTTCCTTGCTGAGAAGAAATAAAGTTTGATTTGATTTTATGTATACCTTCTATCCCGTTCCCTGCCAAGCTTTCGGCCGAAAACGGTGTAATAAAACTGATGTCTTTATTTTTTAATTGCCAATTTGATTATACATCTTTTGAAACAACTGAAAAATAATTTAAAAACCCAATATTCGCAAGAGACAAGAAAAATAGTTTTTTTTTTTCCTTCTAAAGAAATGCAGAGGATGAGCTTCACTGCTTAGCACCATGAAAAGTGCCTTTGTCTCTCCAGTGCTCAGTGACAAGAAAATGCCTGAAATATAAACAATGCAGCGCCGGTACGAGCGTGTCCGTGAAAAAAAGCCCTGGACGCGCCTTGCTGCTATGCGCAGTCACTGCCACATACGAATGGAGAAGTCCATTCTGCTTCATTTCACTAAACTTCGTTTCCTTTTTTGTTTGTACGCGAAAAGCCTTTATTAGCCCTATATACTCGCGTCCATTTGTCCGTCCATACGTACTCTGGAACGGTGCCAGCTGTGGCCACTCTCCCTTCCACTTTCTCAGCAAGCACGTGATTGCTCAGAGAGTGCAAAAAACAAAAAACAATATACAGTCAGGCCAAATGGCCACAGGCTTTCGTCAAACACAGTTTGAAACTTGCAAGGTTTCCAACTTTTTTATGAACGGGTCACGCACAGAGCAGGATGCATTTTCGAAGTATTTTTATCTACCAAAATGCATGCTTTGAACACATTTTTATTTTTTTATTGTGCGATTTGTTCAAGCCAAAGAGAAAACAGCAAAATAAATCCGGGCACGCAACTGCAGTGCCTCCAAATGGATGAACGCATCAGGGTGGACGAGCCAAGCTCCTGTTCGGTAAAGACTGGGTTAATGGAAATGAACTACAAAATTATATACCATTCACCGTTCCAACACCAGCGTGCAATAGAAGAAAGTGGGAAATATTTGTTGTAGTACAAAACTGAATTTTGACACGCTGATGATGTTTCGAGTTAAACCCGCACTAACATATCAGCTATATAAGCATATATATATATATGTATACATTGTCTGGCTGTGTCCGAGTTGTCGGTGTCCTGTTTACCGCACAAAATCATTAGACGTGATTTTGTCAGATTTAAAAGTGACAACGCTATTAGTCAAACTTTGAGCACCTCACGTACTGTGAAGTCAACAATATCAGACAATTTAGCGATGAGAGAAGAGTGGGTCAGGCAACAAATCGGGGTTGAAAATATCTTAGTTAAAATCAAGAAGAATAAATAGGCATGGGCAGGGCACGTAGCGCGTAATAGCACGGTAACCGCTGGTCATTACGGGTAACTGACTGGATTCCCAGAGATGGCAAACGCACGAAGGCGAGACAGAAAGTTTAGTGGGCCGATAAGATTAAAACGTTCGCACCTATACCGTGGCAGCAGAAAGCATTAAAAGGCCTGGTTGTATGGCGGAGCCTTTGCCCTGCCGTGGGCGTAGTCAGGCTGATGATGATGAAGGAAGGAAATGTTTCTTTAATCCCGCAGACATGCTTTCAAGGGAACCCGGCATGTTATACAGTGTGTGTTAGCTATGGTGTTTCTGTTATATCTACGGAGGATAAGACTATATATTAAGCTACTAAACAAAAAGAGCAAAGAGAGTGAGAGGGGCAATGAAAGACAGGTCTGTAGTTCTTCAGTAAGCTGTCCTGTAAATATGAAGGGCAAACGAGGTATAAAAGAATTAATAAAGAAAAAGAGAGCCTGCCATAATATTACAATGTCAAGACAATAGCACTGGCCGAAAGCAATGCACCAATGAAGTGAATTGGGAAAAAAAGAATACAAGGAACGATTTATATCTAAGGCAGTCTAGTACACAATGTGGGCTTGTATTAGTTGGTTCGACCAAGTAAAATATAAAAGTGTGAAGAGTAACAGATGGATAATATAAAAAAATGCGAAAAAAAAACGCGGCGCCATTCTGTGTGTGTATGTGCGTGCGTGCGTGTGTGTGTGTGTGTGTGTGTGTGTGTGTGTGTCAGCGAGCAGGTTCTGCTTCCGCGTTGTCATCGTTTTGTCATTAACAGTTGGGCCATGGTTGTCAACATGCCCACATTACCACGTAAATTGTGCTACTGATTGTCCAAATATATATATATATATATATATATATATATATATATATATATATATATATATATATATATATATATATATATATATATATCAGCCCGTATAAGTTCTCGGTATCTTTGAAAAATTCATTTTATAGCAGTCTTTTATAGCTAGAAACAATTTTGTAATATTATTTCCTGGTGACACCAAGCGAATCGATAGGTTGCCACAATGGATAGACGTTTGTTCAGGCATGTTATCTTAACTGCGAAGCTGTTTAAGTCAGCCTTAAGAACGAATTTGTTAAACTTCACTATTTACTTCTACTCCACAAAAAAAAAATCAAGAAGGCAACAGAAAGACGGGCATGTTCAATTAGAATTTATGGAAAAACGTAACAAGTAATTTAGATAAGCTTCGGTCTACCGACGGGATTAGGCCAGTGTCAACATTGTGGCCATACGGTTTACCTTCGATGAAGCATGTGTATGCTGACTGCTTCAGCAGCAACTACAACGAAATAATAATTAGAAAACGGGAAAGGGCAGCAGCGCCTGCATGAGAGAAGACTTTGAATCGATGGAAGCCCTCCGGCAATGACGACGTGCCCGTAGATTTATGGGAGGCGCAAATGCTCAATTTCAGTACGAGTTTCTATCTCTACAGTTTTGGACGCGCGTGTTGTGCATGTGATCGTATGTGGCTTAATTCGACCCTCGTGCACTGTGCTGAGAAGCAACCTAGACACCTCCTCACGTAGCAAGGACCTGTAGCAACAACCTATAGATGAAACCAGATAAGACTTCAGAATCGACCTGTTTCGCTGTTTCGAGCCTTGAGTTACTTTAGTGCAAACTTGGCCATTCTTTTCGTTTGATTTGAAATATATTGCTCAGTTATATTTGGCATTTCATTAGTCCCTTTGGTAAGCAGTGTGTTGTTTTAGCCTTTGCCACAGAGTACACAGGACCCCTCGTTTATGTCAAACACCCAAGGGCCCCTCCCGGATCATTTTCCTGGCTCGAAATTCCCGCTAAAAACAGGAACTTCATCACCGACACATGGTACAACATTGTGTCATATACATGTTTTAAGCATAACATAAAGAGAGGCTAAAATAGGTGCTGAAAAGACTGGGGAGGTAACTAGACTATGCCCAGTTTTCTGCCCTGAGCTTGTAGAGGGAAACAAGGAGAGAAATTCACAAATGTAAGAACGCACGGGCCCTTGTCCCTTGTCTAACTTGATGCTCTCAAACTTACAAAAAGAAAGTGTATCTGCCCAAAGTGTGTCACTTCGACTAATGTATAGCAGTGACACTTAGAGTGATGCCGAGAGCTAACCACTACTTCAAGAATGAAACAATAATTAGTTTGAACAGTACACATTATTCTACTAAGCAGTGTCACTCTACATCTCCAGGTGGCATTAATAACAGCGTGAAGGTCTCCGATAAATATAAGAGCGCAGGAAGTCATCCAGTGTCCCCGCCGTGCACTGCAGGCTTCTCTCACGTTCCCTTCTCTCAGCAGCTCAGGTCTATCGCTGAGTGAAAAGTGGACGCTTGTAGAGACAGGAAGGCCGCGCTATACAGACTGGGCGGGCCTCTCTTTTTGAAAACGAGGTCCGCATGCCAATGTGATCCGCACTTGTCAGCGCTGTCAACGCCACGCAGCGTGTGTCTCCAGCACATTGGTAAGGTCTGCGCCGGCTCATCTCCACGGCACGCTTATTACCATGCGACGCATATTTCACCAGGCGGGCTTCGACCGTACTTTTGACTTTGCTTTGGCTGCGGATTCCCCCCCCCCCTTTTTTTTGCTTCTTGCTATCTCGTTTTCATCTACTGGAGTTCACATCGGCGTCGCGACACAACAGGCGGCCGTCACCTGGCTTGCACGTCAAAACAGCGCGCGGTGCAATACTGAAGGACAAACGAGCACGGATAGTTCAGGGGCAAGAGGGAAAAAAAAAAGAACCAATTTCGGTTAGGAAGCGAATGAGATGAAACAAAACAAAGTAAATGTTACTAAGGTGTACAGATTCGAGCAGGGAAGTCTCGCAAAGAGGAGAGAAACACTAAAAATAACAACAAAATAAAAACAATCGCAGGGATTTTCGCGCGCACAGACACTCCTGCAAGGGAGAGGGTGAGACTTTAGAGAGGGCGGTCGCTTAGTTTGGGACCTGTCACTGAGGGCTTGAAGAATTTACGACGGACGCGGGGGTTCACCCGCGGCGGGGACCTCCACTCCGAAGCAGGGAGACAGAGCGGCGCTCTACAAAAGCCTTCCCGACTAACTCAGCGTGCGCGCCCTGTTATTTTCTCTCTTTCTTTCCTTCTATGGCCCTCGCCTTTGCAAACCGCGGGGTTTTTCGCCGAGAACATTCATCCACCACCGAAGCGCGCAGGAGAGGAGGAGCCGCAAGAAGCTAGTGTGTCCCTCTCCACCTCAGCGGCGGTCGCAGCAGGCCTTGGTTTGCCCCATCGGCGCCCCCAGCCAGGCATAAGGCCCCGATTATGCCTGCCACAGCGCACCCACCCTGCGCTCTCGGTTCGTGAACTACCGAAGCCCGCGCGATTTCCCTCCTTCTCCGCGGGCTTCCTTTTCACGAGCCGCGCTCAAACCGCCCGCCACTTTTGCGCGTAGCGGAGCAAACGCCCCCTAGCGGTCGAGGCGGCGGTTCGCGGTGGGGCCCGCCGCATGTTGCCAGAGCTTGTGCGGGAGGTACGTTTGCATGTAGAGGTGGAAAAGATTTTGGTATGTCATTTGAGGAAATTGTGGCGTGAATCCAACTAACGTGCACTGTTGCTAAGCGCGCGAGGCACAGCTAGCGAGCTACATGATAGGGCTTAAGTAGGGGACTAACGTTACCAAACGAGCATAAGCAATGACGCTGACGTGGTACACACCAACGTCTTCGCCGCTTGCTTCAGGTTACCATGGAGATATCGCTGCCGAAAAGCGGTGCTGGTAGAGTCATGATCATGTTCCAGACGGCAGCATGTTACTTCACTCATTTTTTTCCCCTTTTATTTCTAGGCTAAGAAACTTGAATCGCCTTTACGGTGGCTGATATTCGAAAAGAGTGGATACCGGGAGAATAGTAAGGTGTGGCAGTTACGAGGCGGAAAAAATGAAACGACGAACGCCAATTAGCCGCGAGGGCCTCCACTAGAGAGGCCAGCGCTGCGATCGTTTTGACGTCACAGATAGGGTAGTAGTTATGGAATACGGCAGCTGTGCTTTCTAGACACCAACCACTTGCATGTTCCGCCAAGGCTGCACCGGTTCTTAGTTGCGATTTTACGATGCAAATTAGACACGAGAGTGCCACCGGGGCCACCAATTCGTAGTTTGCTTGTCGGTATTTTCATGTCTTACGGATTACTTATGCACCGAGCTCCAAAACAAAGGGAAGCACGCATGGTGCCCACAGCAAAAGCGCAGGAAATGCGGTGTTCTAGCAGCATCCCATAAGTGACGTCATCACGTAGGTGGCGCCACGGTATGTCCTCGAAGCCAATAGCGCACCCAGTCTCTCAACCTGCATGCCAAGAAGACAAGAAAGAAAAAGAATTTCTCACTTATTTTTGGCGGATAGCTTAAGTGAAAACATGTATTACGATGTTTCATGAAGTTTTAACTTAAGGTAGAATTAGCAGATATATTTTTCAAAATATATCGTTTTACAGCAAAGAATAATAAGTGACAAGAAACGAGACGTCCAGCGACAAAATTTTCTTGGCTGAGTCGATGAAATTAAGATTAATCCATGGTGTATCATTTCTACATGGGTGCAACACATTTTGTGAAAAGCATGACAGTTTATGGTAAAGTGTGACAATTCCCTAGTTATTGTCTGACATTGCTCCTTAACTATGTAATCGTCATTGCCTCACAACTAACTTTCTTATGTAGTGAGTCAATATTATTGTCATACCTAGTGGGGTGACGAAGATAATTATCATGGCCTGCTTATGAGCCAAAAGGACATGTGTTAGTGTCCAGGTTGCTGAGTCCACATTCCTAATAAAGCCTGAACTTAGGAACGCTCGTGCTCCATGCACTCATTTTGGCCATAATAACAAAAATAAAAAGTAAAAGTTAATACATAACCCTTCTTTTTATAACACCGCAGAGGCCCTGTACAAATGTATGGTGTGACAGCCACGGTGTAGGTGTGTAGGTGTGACAAATGTATGGTGTGACTCATCCCGTGACAGCCTCGTCCATGAATTAATTTAATTAATCTCTCAGTCAATCACTTACGCACCCTCTTATTCAATCACCGATGTTTACTGTAGCCAATATTGGTACATTTCATTTGCTTGCGTTTTGTAAGCAGAGTACATGGTGCAAATGCAGTTGAATAGGGCTGAAAGCAGGGATAGTTGGTTACTGATGATCACACCGAGTGGTGAAGTGGCGCCCATTTGACGAAAGCAAAGAGTAGAAGAAATGTCTTTCTTGCACCCTTTGCTCCTTTTGTCTGCGCTGCATACGCTGTGAAAGTGCGCTGCTTCACCATACGATGTAATGATTAATGATGCAGTCTTAGTTAAATATTGCGTTTTTTAAAATATCCACCTTCGCTACTCCTCTATTCTACGTATACGGTAAATTATTTCTGAGGTGCAGTACCGACGCACCCTAAGTCGTAAAAATATTGTGTAAAAATCATCGTCAAAAAAAAATTGGCCTGGTACCTGCATGTTTCACTTCAAATGTCGTCGAAAGACGATAGTCTTGCGTCTGGAGAGAGTGAATAAAACGTTTATTTGATGTTTTGCGCGAGGAAATCTATGAATTGTATTCCGGAGGCGCTGCGTTAGAGTGCCTCGATTCGTGAAGCGAAGGCGCGCCTGTCTTGGAGGTGACAAGTGTAGAACGCAAAGCCATGGGCAGGTGCCACCAGCGTGTCGTCCTAGCAAAGCGCTGGCAACACTTGCCCTTTTGTGCATAACGTTGCATTGTCAGTGCAGCGTGATAAACACTACGGTCTTTAGAATTACTTATGTATGCCTTCTCTAGCATAAAGACACACATACAGAATATTGAAGGGTTGTTGTGGTGCCTCAGATATGCGCAATAATTGATTTTTAATTGACAACCGCACAAGTATGAACGCTGAAACCTGAGCTATATTGGTAGGCGCTGCGGAGGGGTTTGGCCGTTTGGGTTATATCATTACGGCACACAAACAGACACATGTACAGACAAACAGACAGACAGACAGACAGATAGATAGATAGATAGATAGATAGATAGATAGATAGATAGATAGATAGATAGATAGATAGATAGATAGATAGATAGATAGATAGATAGATAGATAGATAGATAGATAGATAGATAGATAGATAGATAGATAGATAGATAGATAGATAGATAGATAGATAGATAGATAGATAGATAGATAGATAGATAGATAGATAGATAGATAGATAGACAGACAGACAGACAGACAGACAGACAGAAATTGGTGCGTCGAAGTACCTCAAGAAAGACTATCGTCTTTAATAACAACGGTTACTTCGTAAGCAGCGCACAGAGATGTTTAAGTGGACATTATATTATCCATCACTTACTCACACATTGTGTTGACTTGTAGCGCCGGGATTGCTAAGCTAAGGTAAAGGAAGGTTTGAAATAAAGCTTTTCAACACCGTTTGAAGTCAGGATGACTGCTTGAATTGAACATTAAAATGTTCTTAAGATGCGTATGCTTGTATACCTTTAACCTTGTAAACCTGCATTACCCTGACAGCCTCCGAAATGTAATATTACTTTAGAAGGCACTATATTTTGACAGAATAAGGCAGTTTCCTAACTCGGGATGGTCGCAGACTTTAATGTTTCTGATCAGGATGACATAGTTTCTAGTTTTTTTGCTTAGAAGTTTCACAGGCGTATTTATTCTGATGTATAAGAATCGGTTAGCTTGAGCCAAGTGTTGAGTTGGCATGAATATATACATTATTTTTACATAGAACTGATTTGTCAGAGCCACTTTGTAGCATAACGGTCTTAAATTAGTATGCTATAACAAAAGATGTAAACTTGTGTATGCAAGTTGCCGCGTTCTTCAGATTGCATCACGTGTGTTTGACAAATATGTATGGTCTACAAATAGTGTGTCTTCTCAATGCTCAAGTCTGAATGAGTGAGTGAATGAGTGAGTCTGATTCTAAAACCACAATCTACAAAAAAAAAAATGAGTGACTTCGGGGTTAGGCGACCGTGAGCACGTGGGCCTGGAAATATTTACTACAGAGCGCAATGTTTGAGTACACATCACGTATCTATATAATGTGAATTGGTATAAGTTGTGTTGTTACGTACAGCGAACGTCTACGCGAGGTGTCAGCGCTCCGAAATGCGCCAGTGCATTATATACTTAACGGTAACTCACAACAACATTCATAAATCATATGTACAATGCAAAGATATGTACAGGTATACATGTATACCAGTTGAGATAACAGGGCAGTCTAAACGGGAACCCAGTCGCAGAAAACCCAAGTAATTGTGTATTTGTGGAAAAAAAAAAAAAACTTTCGGTGTGGAGAGACGTCACACCATTTTTCAAGTTTTTATGTTTTCTGGAGGGCCATGGGCGAATCTATAGAAATGTAAATGCAATTATTTTTGCAAACCACATGTCCATAATTACACGTGTGAAATGTAAAATGTAGATGTGGCCAGAAATTATGGAGCCCGGTGCCAAAAGCAATCTTTATAACAAGCCTATAGCTAACAGTTCACCTTCATTTCCATATGATCGGTGGGAACACTATTCAAACAAGATATGAAAAATATATAGATATGAGCTCTACCATAAAAAAAAAACGATCACAAAGATTTTTAGCAACAATGATGCTCGCACGAATGTTGGCATTTTCGCATTTATAAAACATCCAGACTTGTGGCTCAAGACAACGCAATCACCAGTTGTCCTGAAAAAGCGAAAAAAAAAAACACTCTATCGACACTTTCATAAAGTTTTTTTGCGTTTTCAGAATTTTCAGCATGCCTGCCTTGAAAATGCTGCAGTTTTAAGCGGTTATTTTATTGTACCGTAGGAACAAGCCCTGCGCAGCATTCAATCGTCTGCAGATTGGTATACAATGCGCCAACGGAAAGCGAAGAAAAGAAAGAAGAAAAGAAAATCAGCAGGACACCAAGACCCATGCCAGCTTCATTGACGCGAACCAGACCTTACACGGGACAAGAGCATGCCTTCTCAACGGTAGCACACCCAGCACACCAGGAGGTCAACGAACGAAAAAAACCAGCCGTCCGTTGTTTTTCTTCCGTCATCCGCGCGACCGACTCAGTCATCAGGACCGAGCACTGCCGCATCGGCACGCAGCCATTTTGGGCCGCCGTCGGTGACGAGAAGGCTGGCAGGCACAATGCTGCCGCTTTTTTTTTTTTTCTTAGCTCTCCCAACCGCAGCTTCCTCTGCCAGCCGGCATCTTCCCAGAGCCGTCGTTGCGTCCGTTGCCATGGAAACCGCAGCCCGGTGACGAGGCTCTCCCCGCGCGCGATCGATGAGCACGACGCACCCATTGGACGCTGCCAACCCGCCGTGATCGGGTGGCGCGGGTGCGCTGATTTGACTCCCCCGGCTCGGTGGGCGAATGGGCGAACCAGGGCTCGGGGCGCGAACATGCCATCGGAGAAGCCGGGTGTCCTATTCAATGGGATGGCGTATAGTTCGGGCCTCAGCATCAGGGACAATTCAAAGCGATTGGCGCCTTAGAAAAATAAAGCGCAGTATGCTATATTATACTGTACTACGCTATATTGATATATTATATAATATAGTATAGTATATTCGAACCAAATATACAGTAAACACTTGAAAATGTCAATAATAACGTCATCATCAGCCTATATTTATGTCCATTGCAGGGCGAACTTTCTCTCAATTATCTCCAACTGAGTCTGCCTTGCGCAAATTGACATTATTTCACACCTGCAAATTTCCTCATTATATCGTCCAGCCTGTACTTTTATTCAGTCCTCGGAGGTGATTCCCGGTAACCATCCCGTCACTATAGTTTTTTTCATCTACTGCCACATCAGTGCCTGTGGGCTTTGAGATGCTGGCAAATCCGTTAGCGCGCTGCTGTCTCCTGATGTCTTGGCTAGCTCAGATTGTAGAGCAACGGCATCGGAAAGGTGGTGGTTCCTGGTTTTGTATTCCAATCTTGGTGGAGTCCTTCTTCAACTAAGATGCTTTCCCTGTCGGGAGTCCCAAGGCAACCATCGTGTTGGTGAGAGATTTAAAGCTGTTGAATTTCAGCTTTTTCGTTTTCATGATAGTCACATTTTCTTCAGGAAGAAGGATAAACACACAAATAAAAGTGAGCACCGTTCTTCTCTGGCTGTCTTGAATTTATACGCAGCTTTTGGTAATGAAAACAGTTCTCACATGCATTGGTCGCCTATACTTTCAGCGTGTTCTCTGACTGGGCCAGAGACTGGCAGACACTTCCATCTTGCGATTGCCTAGCAGATGGTATACGCTAAGAATTTGTTAAAAAATAAAACACAGAAAATTTTTGTTAAAAACTGACTGTTATGCGTCGTTTTCCATACCGCACAAAGAAAAAAAAAACGAAAACGACAACAACTGGAATATACGTTCTCAATCTCCTTTCAAAGTTCGTGCGTTTTTCGCTAAATAGGTAAGATTTGATGAACGGCCAATGTCGCCTTCGGCGTGTTAACGCCAACACCATGTTATCATTTACTGCCACTCGTACCACAAAATGTCAGTGCTTTTCTTCGTAACAGTGCCTCTTGAGCTGGCATCTGTGTAATACCAGAAACCTATGATGTATTTGAACGGCAATCATTCGCTTACACTGCTAATTAGGCCCTGGTTCAATATATATATATATATATATATATATATATAATATATATATATATATATATATATATATATATATATATATATATATATATATATATATATATAGGAAACCAAGTGAAAAGCGTCCGGTTGCATGGCTGTATCTAGCTCTTTAAGTAGGACCCTATGAAGAGTAATACTATACGAGAGGCAACCAAATGTATTGCTGTTTATCCCCAATTACTAAAAATATGCATCTTTTTCTGAACTCGCGCTTAATTCTATCTAAGAGCACACTTTACGAAGTGTGCATAACTGCACATATCCCGTAGACTCATATATGTTATACGCTCGAATCACTACAACGACCTGATAAGAAAACTGCTTTAATATATGTGGAGCAAATACTAAAACAAAAAGACGAGGAAAAAAAGAACAAAACCCTAGTTGAACACTTTACTGTATAACATGTTACTGTATACTTACTGTATCACAGTTAGTCACTGTATAACAGTTAGTCACTGTATAACAGTTAGTCACTGTATAACAGTTACTGTTACTTACTGTATAACAGTTAGCAAATGCTTGAGTAAGAAAGCGAAAAAAAAATATCGGAAATTGCTAAGACGATATTTTCGCCACAGCAAGCATAAATCTGGCGCCTTCGGCGTGCTTTATGGCAAACATTTCATGGGTCAATACGCACGCGCCGGTTCCGCCTGGATCGATAGTCCCCGAAGCATGCAGAGACCCGATTTAGGACAACACCGGCCATGGCGTTGCTTACACGTATATGGGCGTGCTCTCGAAACGTTCGAATGACGCGCTGCATAACCAGTATTGACAGCAGTTGTTTGTTAATGAACTATGGTTCCACTGCCTGTTATATATTGATTTGAAATACTTGACTAATTCAGCTTTTAGCATGAATAAGTGAAATATACAGAACTGGTTAACGTTTGAAAATAAAATAAAATGCTCAGGTACTTAACATGATCTGGTAGTTCCCGTCAAGCAACACATCTTTCACACATGAAACAGTCAGAAACAGTCATTAGTAGGTATGACTAATGTGTGATTTTAGTTCTGTCCTAAATTTGTTTCTAAGTCAGTCAGTCAAGAACTTTAATATATGGTCCTGAGGAGTTTAAGCCACCAGGGTGCCCACGTGGGACATCCTAGCAGCCGCTACCGTAGGCGACGCCCGAGTCGGGGCGGGAACGTGGTGGCGTTCCGCCAGTTCTTGGGCCCTCTGGACTGCCTTAAGTTGGTTTCGGAGATTGGGGCTCCTGAGTGCCTCCTCCCAGTCGGACTCACTGGTGAGAGGTCCCTGAGGTAACGCGGGACATTGCCAGAGCATGTGCGCGAGTGAACAGTACACTTCTGTGCAATCTGGGCACTGTGAATTTATGTCTGAGTTATAATGGCTGAGTCGGCCCCGTGATGGGTACGATCTCGTTTGTAACATTCTAAAGGCTACTTCTTGCGCGCGTTCGAGTTTTGAATGGGGTAAAGGGTATCGGCTTCTGTTGTGTCGGTAGTGGGAGGTAATTTCATGGAAGGTGAGTAGTGGGTCATTAAACTGCACGTCTGGGCCCAGCTCTTCGGTGGCTGATTGATCGTCACGGCGGGTCAGTTCTCGTGCTCGATCATGAGCCATTTCGTTGAGGTTGGGTTGTTGTGGGTGAACGTCTTTGCCCATGTGGGCAGGGAACCAAGAGAGGTAGTGCGAGCCCGTATATTTCCGTGTTTGTAAAATGCGGGCTGCTTCTGGAGCGATGTTGCCGGTTTCGTAAGCCCGAATGGCGGCGCGAGAGTCTGTGAAGACATTAGTGAGTGAGGGGTCGGTCATCGCTAAAGCTATAGCAACTTGTTCGGCTATGGCGCTTGTTGATAGCCTAACCGAGGCGGCTGAGCGTAGGGCTCCGTCGCCATCTACTACCGCGAGTGCGAAAGAGGAGGAGTTACCGTATTGCGCTGCGTCGACGAATGCGGTAGAGTTGCGATTCGCGGCGGTACGGTTTAGGATCGCGCGAGCGCGGGCCAGCCGTCTGCCTTCGTTGTGTTGTGGGTGGACATTTCGCGGAAATGGGGTTACCATGTAAGTAGCTCGGACAACTCTGGGGAGGGTTACTGCGCGTTCAAGGCAGGGGTGTGGGGACATGCCGGCCTCGCTTAGAAGTCGGCGGCCTGCCTTGGAGGAGGAGAGGCGGATCACTTGGGCCGTGGTCTGGGCCTCGATCACTTCATCGATGCCGTTGTGCATGCCTAGTTGGTCGAGACGGGAAGTGCTCGTGTTTTGAGGCAAACCAAGGACTTGTTTAATGCTTTTGCGCATGAGTGTGTTTAGTTTCGTCTTTTCTACCTTCGTCCAGTTGTGGGCAGAGGCGACGTAATTGATGTGACTCATTAGGAACGCGTGGTATATGCGCAGAAGGTTGGCCTCTCCAAGGCCTCGTCTACGACCCGAGACTCGCTGAATGAGTCGGAGCATGTTCTCGGTTTTAGCTGTGATATGTTTAATTGTTCTTGCATGACAGCCAGTGGCCTCGACGAGGAGGCCGAGAATGCGTATGGAGTCCACGCGGGGTATTCGCTGCCCATCTTTGGCGTGTAGCGCTATGGGTAGATCACCTAAGGGTGTTAAGTTACGAACGCCTTGGCGAGATTGCCGGTACAGTAGCAACTCTGATTTTGTGGGCGACAAACGAAGTCCAGTGTTTATTAAGTAGGCTTCTGTGGTATTGAGAGCAGTTTGAAGGGCTTGCTCCAACTCCGCCAATGAGCCTCCCGGGCACCAGATGGTGATGTCATCTGCGTATATAGCATGGTTTATGTTTGGGATCTCGCGGAGTTTGTCAGATAGTCCCTTCATTACTATGTTAAAAAGGAGTGGAGAAATGACTGCCCCTTGTGGTGTCCCGTTGGAACCTAATGTGTAAGTGTCGGATGTAAGTTGCGATAAATGCAGCTGAGCTTTTCGATTTTGCAGAAAAGAACGAATGTACGCCTGGAATCTTTTACCGAGACCAAGGCTGGCAATGGATTCCAGTATAAAGCGGTGTGAGACGCTGTCGAATGCTTTAGTGAGGTCTAGGGCGAGAATGCCACGAACATCTCTCGTTTTTGAGTCGAAGATCTGTTTCTTAGTAATAGCATGACGTCTTGTGTTGAAAGGTGCGGACGGAACCCGACCATGTTGAACGGAAAGAGTTCGTGATCCTCTATGTAGCGCGATACACGATTTAGGATGACATGTTCAGCTGCTTTTCCTATGCATGAGGTTAGGGAAATCGGGCGTAGATTGTCGAAGTTGAGTGGTTTACCTGGCTTTGAGAGAAGGATTACCGTGGCCGTGCGCCATTGTTCAGGTACCTGGCCAGTTTCCCACATGTAATTAATGTCTTTTGTGAGTAGTGTGATGGCTTGGTCGTCTAAATTTCGCAACAGGCGGTTGGTTACCTTGTCAGGACCGGGGGCTGATCTGCTGTTGAGGTTGTGTAATGCCTCCCGAATTTCTGACTCCGTGAAGGGTTCGTCGAGTTCGGGTATCGTTTCGCATTCTATTTCTGGGTAGTCGGTGGGTTGTGCTGTGTTTAAGGGGAGGTGACGTTTGGAGATTTCTTCAAGAAAGGATGAGTTGTTCCTCCCATCTTTTTGTGCGAGTGTAGGAGCCGGTCTATGGCATGACTCTGGTTGTTTTTTGTTTCGCAGTCGTCCAGCATGTATTTTAGGAGGTTCCATTTACCCCCAGTTCGCATGCGGCCGTCGACCGCCGAGCAGAGTTCATGCCATTGGAGTCGTGTGAGCTCCGTGCAATATTTGGCAATGTCTTGGTTCAGTATTGATAGACGTTTTCGTAAGCGTCTGTTTAGTCGTTGTGTTTTCCAGCGCGCGAGTATTGACGCTTTTGCCTCGAGCAAATGTGCCAGATGTGGGTCCATTCTCGGGACCTCGAGTTCTGTTTGTATTGTTTTCGTTGTTTTGGCTATGTCTTCCTGAAGTGAGGTGAGTAGTTCGATGAATGTGTTGTATTCCTTTGTGTTGTTTTTTGCGGAGGCATCCCAGTCCGTTAGCGTGAATGTACGGGGTGGGGCTGATGCGTTGGGTAGTTCGGTTCGTATGATGAAGTGATCGCTGCCCAGGTTTTCCTGCGTATTGGTCAGGTGTGGCCTGTGACGTTACGGGTAAATACCAAGTCCGGCGTAGTGTCGCGTTGTACCGATGTTCCAAGTCTCGTAGGGAATCGGTGATCTGTGATGAGTGTGAGGGACAAGTCGTCAATTGCTCGCGTGAGGTTAGTGCCTTTAGCCGTTGCCTGGGGGTAACCCCATGACGGGTGGGGGGCATTGAAGTCGCCTGCTATAACAAGCGGAGAGTTTCGCGCGAGCGTTGTGGCTTTAGTTAAGAGCGCATGGAAGGACTGTCTGTAGTCTGACGGGGAGCTGTAAACGTTAAGGATAAAAACGCTTGTTTTAAAAAACGGTTTGGTACGAGTTCGACGAGTATCGCTTCCAGGCGGCTGCGGGTGGGTAATACCTCATGTACTATGTGAGCAAATTTCTTGCTAATCAGCGTGGCTATACCTCTCTTGGTATCCCCTCGTTGTGAGATGGGGTGGTAACCCGATAATGTGAGAGTATCACAAAGGGTCTCCTGCAGTAATATTACGTGTGGCTTCTTGGGTTGCGCTTTAATGTACTGCAGCAGTGGGGTTTTACGGGTCGCGAAGCTAGCGCAATTCCACTGCCAAATTTCTAACGTGTTTTGGGTTGTGGAAGCCATGATGATTACATTGAATTTGGTGGCCCAGGCAGATTTGCCGTAGGATCCACAGAAACTACTGTTCTGGCTTTGGTTTTAGCTTTTATGGTGGCTTTTTGCTCTAGTGCTTCCACCCGGCGTGACAGCGTGTCGATGTTATCGTGGTTTTCTCGCGTGAGACGTAAGATTTCGTTTAGAGTGTCTTCTGGTGAGTCGCTGTCATTCGTTGTCCGCTTCGCGGAGTGGTGGGGCTCTGCGTTTAGGTTTGCTAACATCTACAGTGGATGAGGGGGGATCTTTAGGAGCTGTGAGAGTTTGTATTTGGTGCCTCGCCTCATTTAGTTGTGTGGTGAGCTGTTGTATGGTTGCCCGAAGACCTGCTAGTTCTGCTCGTAGAGTTGTAACTACCTCGCTTTCATGCTCTGGCAATGAGGGCCGCGTTACCTTTGTGACTGGCGGCGTGCTCCGTAGCGGTGGTTTCTTCCCTTGGACTCGGTCCGCCCATGTCAGCTCAGCCTGGCGAGATGGGGAGTGTCTCCTGGAGCGGGAGTGGCTGCGCTGGGCACTGCGACGTCTCGCTGTCGGTGGAGGGAGCGGCTTCGCCTGGATGTCGCATAGGTGCTCGAGGTGGCGCTGGAATCGCGGGAGCTGGCTCCACTCGATCCTCGGGAGCGGCTACGACCGCGTCGACGGCGTCGGCGTCGTCGTTGGCGTACGATGTACGGAACTTGAAATTTACGTTTGCAGTCCTTATCGGCAGTGGGGTGTGGTCCACCGCAGAGGGTGCAGTGGGGCTTACATTGGTGGTTTTCGGGTGGGGTTTTGAGTCCGCACTTTCGGCACCACGTTGTGTTAGGATTAGGGCAAACGTCTGCACGATGGCCGAGGCTGCCGCAGTTGTAACAAACTTCCGTGTGTCTGCGGAAAAGCGTGCATCGAACTATGCTCGCCCCGCAGTATACATAATTGGGAACTTGCATTCCTTGGAACAGGATGGTGACGGCTGTGGTGTTCTTGATGCGTTTCACCTCCAGGGCACTCGGGTTGCGCTTTGTGACGATCAGTTCTCGGAGCTGGGTATCGGTGAGGTGTTTCTAAGTGACATGAATTTTTTTAAAGAGAGATGGTGGTGTATTGCATAAGGATATCGATGAAAATGTAAGTTTGGTTGTCATAATTAGTGCATACTCTAAGCAAAAATACGTTATTGTTTTGCGCCCATCTACTATTACCATGAGTGATCATGATAGATGATGAGAAGCAGATTGAATGTTGTGCCTTGGTTATGCATTTATACAATGCAATACCTAAGTTATCTTTGAAGAGCTCTAAAAGTACGAGCTGATGGGATTCCATATAAGCACAACATAATCGCACTCTTACCAGGTACTCAGTATATAGCGTGCCACATATACAGTCATGAAGGTATACACCAAGACATCCGGTTTTCTGTACATAGCTAGCGGTTTATGCGCAGGATCTGGTGAACGTATATGGTGAAGCGCAGACAAAGGGTAAATGAAACAAAATTAAATGATTGGGTCCTGAATATACCGACACCACGATTAATGAGGCACCCATTAGCGGCGAGCTTTGCAACATCTCTTCTTCTGTCATTTCTTACTCCACTTGCACCCTTCCCCCAGCACAGGGTAGCCAGCTGATGTAAGAACTGACTGAGCTCCCTGTCCTTACATTTCTCTTTTCCTTCTCCTTGAGATATACACTGATTAAATATTGTATTTTTTCAACGAATCCCAAACATATGCACGCAATCTTTTAGCCCTTCTTCCAACCTACACAACCGAAATGGCAGCAATGATAAGTTCATCACCACAATAACTGATAACTCCGGAGGTTTAATGCGTGGAAATGCCTTACTACGAACAGTTCAGTCATACATATATGTTGAGTAAATGACTTGCTATGTGAATTGTGTACATAGTACTAAACATGTTAAACAGAACTTTGTTTCTCAAACGAAATGTTTGTCCGGAATGCGCATCGTTTCAAAATGGAAGGAACGACTAATTTAAAAGGTGATATTTATGAAGCGAAAACCCATTCGCTTGAGTTCCCATTTTCTTCTCGCACTGCTGTGTGGTGAGTACATGCATTAAGATGCCGCGACAATAGTTGCACGCTCCATGTGTCCGCTCTTTCTCACGTCCAGAAACGTGAACGTCAAAGAACGGTGCTGCGAGACCACTTATGAGTCGTCAATTCCTCCTCGGTCACAACATTTGCAAAAGCATGCTAACCTCTCTCGGTGTAGTCGATTTACTTTCTTAAAATTTTTACTGCGTGCTTCACAGCTTCTTTGTAACGGGTTGCATCTGTACATGTCATCCCAACTAAAACGAAAAAAAAGAAAAATGAGAAATAAATTACGCTGATGCACGGCTAGCTTGCCTGTTTCCCCCTCTTGAACAGCCTTTCAAGTCGACAGTACCATCACGCCGTACATTACGACAGTCTCCAGATATCTAGCGCGAAGTAAATGGAACACGATTACAGAATTATACGACACCGCCACTACTCCTAACAGGATACCCGCGGTTTTCTTTCTTTTTCTCCACTTAGTCGAAAGAAAGTCCGATTAAACGACGGCAAAAGCGATAAAGCTACCGCATTGATGGAAAACATCGGTCGAACGCGCCATCTAGGACTACTCCCCTGTTCCTTCTTTCTCTCTTTCCATTGCGAGCGCCATTCCAAGGAAGACAGTGACCCCACGCGGCAGGCACCAGCGGCGTCAGTATGCACGCAGCTAACGTTTTGAACGCTGTCTGAGGACCAGAGGCTGGCACAGAGCACAGAAGCCCCGACCGGAGACGAGCTGAGATAGGAGGCGAATGCAGACACGCCCTCGGGTAATGGCGCGCCGCGGAGCGGCGGGGAGTGAAAAGCAGCACGCCGATTATGTGACGTATGGGCGCTGGCATGATGGCAGGCAGGCAGGCAGGCAGGACGGCCAGATGAATGCACGCGTTCCGACTCGCCGCTTCGCCCGTATCTTCTCGGGCTCTCCGAACGGCAATCGCCAGAAGCGTTCGCCGCCAGACGCCGCATATAGTGAGCCGCGCTACCGGCAGGTTCTGCTGATGCAGCCGCCCGCCCCATCGTGGCCACCTCGTTTATCAGGGCTACGTACTCATTTCGAAATTCTCTTGTATTTTTCATTTTTTATTTTCGTCGAGCACGCACTTTGAACGGCGAGGAAATCTTCACCCCTCCTTCTCCCGGTGGCACCGAAAATAGTCGATGAATAAACACACGGCTCCACGATCTGGTCTGGCTTCGCGAAGCTATCCCGCGGCTATCGGAACGGTTGACATATCGCCACTTCGGTCGCGGATTCTTTCGGCTCAAACGTCAGCCTGAGCAAAGATGTGGCATATATATATATATATATATATATATATATATATATATATATATATATATATATATATATATATATATATATATATATATATATATATATATATATATATATATATATATATATATATATATATTTACACATATATATATATATATATATATATATATATATATATATATATATATATATATATATATATATTGATATGGATGGCAGACGGTACATTTAACGTTATAATAAGTTATAATAATGAAGTCGCTGGTTTTCGATTTCCTCTCCGATACAACACAGCGTTCGACTGACGGAACTTCCACGTCTGCTATGCCCGCACGGACTTACAGAAAGCCTTAGCTGGCTATAATGTTCATATAAAATCTGTTTGTAGACTCAGGCTTCGCCGATCACCCTCGGTTACCCTACGGAAACATGTATGATCAGTTGACGTGCCGACGGACAATTTAATCACGTAAGCGATTCATAAATGTAAGCAGCCCGGTTCTTCGAAAGCGACTACGTCGGGCACATTCCTTGCGAGTGGTTTGGAATATTCTATGCTGCTTTGTGTTCCCCTGTGTAATATTCATCCCTGGTATGCACCGATTCGACTCGGCAGTCACGTGGTCTATTCCCACATCACGTATACGTGCCCGCATTTGTGATGTGTTAACATACTTACAAACTCAATAAATCACATAAATTAATAAACTTATATACCTTTACCTGCGTGTAAACAAGTGATATAAATAACATTAAGAGATGACACGTTACAAGAGGGCTAAGAGAACAGACACGAGTTGCGGATATCTTAGTTGACATCAAGCGGGGGAAAAATGAACCTGGGCTGGTCACATATTGTGTAGAAGAGACAACCGGTCGACAGCAAGGGCTACAGATTGTTTAGCAAGGCATGGGGAAGTCAGTGAGTTAGATGCAGTGACGTAACTATATAGGAGCTTTGCAGGAATAAAATGGAAACACCCCGCACTGCAGGTTAGCGTAAGCTTGAAGTTATTGGGAGAGGCCTAAGTGTTGAAGTGGATGCACTAAAGCAGGCTGGGAATGATGATGATTATGGTTATGATGATGATGATGATGATACGATTCCTGAGCGCATTTTTCAAAAATCACCTTTATTTGCCAACAGGTTGCAATTAAATGCAATCACTCTCCCACGAAATTAATACAGCTCCCTTTTGCCAAATATTTCTTTCACCTGCTTTATGTACGTCGAATGAAATTTTTGCGTGTGCACGTGACATCATCTTCGCTGAGATCATATATTTGGGGGCAGAAAAGCAAGAGTTGCCTTAGATTTATTTATATGAATGTCACCCGACACAAACGCCATGAACTTCCCGAAACATTATATGCCCTGCCATTTCCTACTTGCTTTTCTATAATATACAGTTCTCATCAGGCCCAGATTGTTTGCATAGCGTGATTCCCGAACGGTGCTGTTCAGTATAGGCCTACACAAAAAAGGACAAATGAGAAGTTCTTTATTATTATAAAGTCTTCGTGTGACTTGACACAAACAACTCAAGACGACAGGATTTCAGTCGCAGCATCAGAAGAGGTCTCCATATTATATGTGCATCCGCGTATACGAATAAAAAAAATGACTAATTTAATCCGTGTTTCATATTGCCACATCTGCCGCGCCGCGGTGGTCTAGTGGCTAAGGTACTCGGCTGCTGACCCGCAGGTTGCGGGTTCAAATCCCGGCTGCGGCGGCTGCATTTCCGACGGAGGTGGAAGTGTAGGCTCGCGTGCTCAGATTTGGGTGCACGTTAAAGAACCCACGTGGTCGAAATTTCCTAAGCCCTCCACTACGGCGTCTCTCATAATCATATGGTGGTATTGGGACGTTAAACCTCACATATCAATCAATCATATTGCCACATGATACATTCTCAAGGGCGACAAGTGATGCCCTTGAGTATGACATGAACTGTCTTGTCGCTGGAATGAGCAATACAGACAGCAACATGGTTTCAATAGTCCACTTATTGTTAGTGGAGATGGTTTGCTATGCTCGCTTTATGGCTGACTTCTTTCTTTTTTATGAGGCTATAGCAGCAAACCGAAAACTATAATACTGAAAAACAAGTGCTGAATTTTCGTCAGCTCTCCTTTTGTACAAGAACACCAGCTCACGAAAAACATTCTTTTTCACACTCGCCGCCAGGGCAAAAAGCTGCGCTGGCTAACACTCACTGGTTTACATGCACTGAATGTCCGATAATGTGGACGGGAAGATGGAAGCCGCTGTAACTCAAATTGTAGAGCATTAGACGCGATATCTGAATGACGGCTGGTTGTATTTTTGTCCACTTCAATTTTTTACACTGACATCACAGCAACTGCACTACGTGTAAAGACGACTGCAAATAACCTTACCAGCACATAATAAGACTCCGTCGTCTATTGACTTTGTTAGATTGTGTCTAACAAAAAAAAAATAAGTGATTCGATTATCCCTCCCCCCCCCTTGTTTTTTTATTCATACAATCACGAAAAGTGATTTTAAGCGAGGCAGAAAGAGAAAAACTACGAGGTTGGTTGTCAGGTAAGCTGCTAAGAAACGGAAAGGGTTCGAAGTGGATTATGGACACGACATGCCGCGCCTATATATAAGCCTGCGGAGAAGTCTGCATACAAAGCAGCTCCGAAAGCCTCGCGTCGGTGCTGACTCACGCAGCACCCGCTTCCTGCCACTTGGGAGTGATCGTGTGACCTTTCACGCTCACGTGACGTCACTTTTAAGCATGACACTTAGTGATCAATATTTTTTTTTTCACCTCGTATCTGCTGTCACTGTTGTGTGCTATCTCATCGTGCAATTGGCACCGCTATCTGAGACATCTTCGAATGTGACTCCCCGTGAACACATAGGTGAAACCAATTGAGCCTAAACAAAAATGCTTAGCTTCGTTAAAGCGTGATTAAGATTCTTGAAGCATAATTAGTGTAGCATAATTTCAGCACAGCTATCACTTTTGTGCTGAAGTGTGGTAACTGTGTTTCTCTTATGCTGTTGTGAAATTGACCTATGTATTCGTTGTTCACGTCTGTAAGGGCCTGTTTAGGCTCACGGTGAATGTCCAACAAATCAATAAATAATTAAACGTTTATGGTTTTACCCAAAATAATGAAACAATACCCTTAACATGACAAAGGTGTGACTGACTCGTTGCTGTGTTATACGTTAAATATGCGTATGCGTTAAATGGTGCTATTCACAAGGTGTGAAAAAGGGCGAGTGCATTAATGGTATAAAAATTCGAAAGAAAAACAGCACGGAAGGGTTTAAAACGGTTGCACAAAATCGATCGGAGACAGTATTTCGAAAGCGCTCCGTTGGTAGAGTTTATTTAGAAAAGTAAAAATCAGTTTCCTTTTGTATTTTTTTTAACTCAGCAGGCGACATAAATTGTAGGTTGAATATTTTTAGACACATTAAAGAGGGTCCACGGATGTTTTTCTATGAACTTTATGTCTTTTGTCTATACTGGCAACCTATGAACGTGTCACATTCAACTCATTCAAGTCTAACGATTTCTGCAAGGGAGCCTTTCTGTGTGCCACAATATATACCTAACGAAAAGTTCATGCACCACTGCAGTGATAGTGAGATTGGCGACTTATATAAATCTCTGCAAAAAAAAGTACAATAAGAAAACAGTGCACCAATTAACTGCCCATTCTCTAAAATACATTTTTTTAAAAGTCACTGAGCAATACACATACCGACAACGTCACTGCAAATTACTGTTTCGAACGTG
Organism: Rhipicephalus microplus; assembly: GCF_013339725.1. Taxonomy (NCBI): domain Eukaryota; kingdom Metazoa; phylum Arthropoda; class Arachnida; order Ixodida; family Ixodidae; genus Rhipicephalus; species Rhipicephalus microplus. The sequence goes on from NC_051170.1 coordinate 107,460,191, forward strand.
GTAAGTTATACAAACAATTCACGAAAGAGGTCATACATTATTGGCTGATAATGTAAATTAGAGCCCGTTCAAGGACGAATTCATTTTTCTGCCCGATGAATCCACTCATAGCTTTCGAAACTGCTTGCATGACAGAAGCTATAAACATTGTGTCGTACGGTGAGAACGGCGAAACAGCGTAAATAGAAACACGAACTGTACGAATTGATACCTTGAAACATGACCCGAACAAGGCCAGGTGTTCTAATTGAATATCCCGCTGGCTTTCCCATCTTAGGTGTCGCGCAGTATAGGCGCTGGCGATAGCTTAGCTGTTCTAACCACCGCCCTAAAGTGACGAAAAGCGGGCATGTCTCCATCTTCCCCAACAGCCCTCTTCCTTCCTCCTCCTCACTGAACATTAAAAAAAAAAAACATTTTTATTCGCGGTGCCCCATGCATAACATATAGACCGACCAACCTTGAAGCGAACACACCGCCTTGGGTGCGAACAACCCAACGATGCTACGGCTACAGCTCCGCGTGGCTCAAAAGACGGACCAAGGTCGCATTTTCGCGCGGTGATTCGTGCGAGCTGCATAGCGAAGAAACGCGAGAACGCAGCGAGCACGCCCCAGTATTAGCCGTCGCAACATCCTTCTTACCGCATACACCAGTCAACCTTTCAGTTGCCTTGTTCTATAGGCTTGCGCCCGTTGCGATAAACATTAAGGGCTAAGGCCCACGGTGTGTGTACAGAAGCACATGCACGAGGACGGCCTCCCCTCGCTTGCCCCTTCAAAGAAGTGCCGTTTTACAGTCGTATGCCTGCGCACTGCTCGCATAACTCTCCCTCACGCCGCCTGTATACTATAGCAGTCGAACGAAAGGTTTTGCGCATGGGATAAGCGAAGAAAGGGTCTGTGGGGGTTCGAGCTATAGATGACTTGTTACGAGTAAGCTTATTCGTGTCCTTGATTCCAGGGCAGGCAATCGATGTCAGTACCAAAGGGGACAGCCACCACACCCAAGTTTACAGCCGCAACCAACGTCGAATTACGTTTATCCGTGAATCGAGCGGGCAGGAAACTGGGCAAGGCGCACACTGAGCTTCCCTGTTCTGTGATAATATATTAGGCACTCAAAACCTTCTAGGTCTTGGTGTACAGTTAAAGAATTATGGGCGCCTACGGAAACCTATTCTAGTCTATCTATCTATCTATCTATCTATCTATCTATCTATCTATCTATCTATCTATCTATCTATCTATCTATCTATATATATATATATATATATATATATATATATATATATATATATATATATATATATATATATATATATATATATATATATATATATATATATATATATATATATATATATAGGTATGGGATATGGCACAACGGGAGCGTTGTCAACAAGGATAAATATATTTATTTCCCAACAGTTTCGGGAGGGGTCCTCCCTTCATCAGGGGATGAGTTATACTCATCCCCTGAAGGGAGGACCCCTCCCGAAACTGTTGGGAAATAAATATATTTATCCTTGTTGACAACGCTCCCGTTGTGCCATATCCCCTACGTTCACGAAGACTAACTGGCCCATTGAATTATTACTCCCACTATATATATATATATATATATATATATATATATATATATATATATATATATATATATATATATATATATATATATATATATATATATATATATATATACCATGTACTCGATGTATAATTATCGTACGTGCTTCATGCCTAACAATAGCGTGTTGTAAACACCGGTGTAATGAATATAACCCTATTTCTACGAATCGTCACGTAAAGTAAAGTCTAAAGTGAGTTGGGGCAACTGTGAGAATACTTCGGGGACACCTTTCGAAGCGTATCAGAGCTGTCAACAACACTGCGACAGCAGAATAAAAAAAAAAGAATGAAATTGACATGCTTCTCTACATGCAATGGTTTTCACTCGTGCGCTTTGCACAAATACAATAGAAGCATCATCACTTTATTCAGAAATGCGAAAGCTAATTCGCAACGTTCATATGCAAGCTAAACATTAAGGAGTTACACTTTCAGGCACTTAAAGAGTATTGCATGCTTCCATGGATGGAAACTCGCTTATCGCAACCTCTGTCATTCTGTGCGTGGTGGACGCTGTATAGATAATTGTCGCTTGCGCCCGCGAACAAATCTACTCAATAGCCCCATCACGGCCCTGCACCATACTAGAGTCCAGAACAGTGGAGCGCCCACGAGCACAGAGTTGCATGATTTACGCCGGACGGCTGGACATTATGACTGCTCATTTTCGTGGGGGGTGCCTGTTTTATCACCCTACCAAGGCGTCTGATCCTTGTTCATCATATATATGGGAAAAAACGAACGTGGCAGGGCATCGCAACGTATAATATCGGCGCTTCTTTTCGCTCATCGCTGAACCCCCCCCCCCCCCCCGCCCCCTATACTCGCCACTCTCTTTCAGTTTTCATTTCTATGATTGTATCGTACTCACACACACAAGACCGAGCGATCCACCACCGATCTTATATCCTTCTTATAGTTGCGTGCGTATTTAGGTTCGCCCACACATTCGCAACACGCAAGCGACACCACGGCTCGCTATAAGGCTGCACGCAGCACACAAATATAAGCGCGAGGCCCACACGAGGCGTCAGTCGAGAAGTGCATTTCTTCCTTCCCTCGATATGTCTACGAACACAACCATAGACGGCACGTTTACGACGCGTACAGATCGCATTTTCCTGCGCTTTTTGTTCGCTCGCGAAGAAAAAGTGAAATAGGATGCGAGCTATATGGACCACGTGGAGGCGCATGCAGAGAGTCTTCGTTCATCGATTGATGCCATTCAGGAAGCAGGACATCCGGGTTCGTTTTCACGAAGCCTGTTTAGCCTCCTGCGTGGTTGGGCTGCACCGCCCTGCTGGCGTCAGAAGGCTGACGGTCCTGATTCATTCTTTGTAGAAGGCATGGAGTAGGGTTCCTCTGCTCTTCATCCCCCCTCCCCCCAATTTGTTTTTACGTTGTAGCTAACACGAAACTACGCAGCCTTTCTGAACACTCAGAGGTTCGTGATGTACAACAGGCTTCATCCGTGGCTCTGCTTTTTTATATGGCACCAGACTGCCACGGAAACTAGGAAAAAAGTGAAGCATATTTACAGAGAAGGCTGGCAATTGAAATATGCTATATTTCACCTAGTCTTGTTTTTGTTTTTTTTACCAATGCCGCCATAACTGCTTAGTCATTTGATCGCAACAGTTCTCATTACTTGCAATACAGTGTATACTGCTATGAGAAATTTGAAAACGAAAAGAGGACACGTCGGCCTTAGTACTTCCCCCCCCCCCCTCGTTTCTTGTTTTCAAATTTCGCATCGCAACCTTCCATATACGCATGTTTCCTTCTCGCCTTTGTAGTGTATACCGCTGTTGATAATGGGTATTATGCATTAACACCTCATACAATGCCTGTGACGTATTTTTAACAAATACATGAATAAATAGATATTAAATAAACAAACAAACAAATAAATAAATATTGCAACTTTTCTTTTAGATCGCATAAGGTGATTCGTTAGGCCCACACGTTTAAATATTTTGGAAATATGACGGCTTCATGGCTACAAGTTCGTGGTGGTGCTTTTTGGAAATATATTGAAATAACGTAAGCTTATCTGCTTCCTTTTTTATCCACACAATTTTAAATCCACGCAAGCTTACACAAAGCGATGCTTTACAGCGTGCTTTGCTTTGTCGGAATTGATCACCGACATTTTTGTGAACCTTCTTGCACTGTATGTACCTTTCAATATATATATATATATATATATATATATATATATATATATATATATATATATATATATATATATATATATATATATATATATATATATATATATATATATCAGCCTGAAGAAAGAAAAGCGGGTGAAAAGATAACTTGCCGTGGGCACCCACTTTTCTTTCTTCACATTTACATTACAATTTGGTCTTGTAACTTCCAATATACTTTCCTTGGTATTATTGTCTGTTACATCTCATTATTATTGTGTGAAACACGGAAAAACGAGCCCTTATGCATACACTAATTTCCCTTATTCATTAACGAGGGTCTCGTGCCTTTAGGTTGCATACGAGTGACTATTGGTCAGCTGCCAGCTTGTAATAAGTTCACGTGCTACGTGATGCCAAACAGGCTCATAAAGAGTGTGCCACACTCGCCGCCATGGCTACTGAGGGCGTCGACTGATACTCCCACGTTTAAATTCACATATTTACCCAATAAAAGTGGTTGGGGGGATAGCCGCCGTGGTAGCCAAGTTTATTAATAGAGCATCGAATGCGTTATTCGAAGGTCGCTGGGTCGCTTTGTGCCCACGGCAAGTATCTTCTCACCCACTTTTCTATCTTCAAATTTACGTGACAATAGGGTCTAGTAACTTCCCCTATACTTTCCTCGGCATTATTGTCTGTTAGATCTTATTATTATTGTGTGAAACACGAGAAACCAGCCGTTAAGTTTACACTTCTTTCTCTTATATATATATATATATATATATATATATATATATATATATATATATATATATATATATATATATATATATATATATATATATATATATATATATATATATATATATATATAATATTACAAATGTGCAAATTCGGTCACCGTAAAAAACATTTACTTAACTAATGTTTCCATGATGATAGTTATATAGAAACGCTGGGCTTGCTTGCTATTCACTTCACTTAACGTTGGTCCAGTATTTGAGCCGTCATGTTGGGTAGCCGCTGCAATGACATCACTGACTTCTGTAGATAATGTTTCGTCGCTTCAGTATCAAGCTGTGACAGTCTCCATCCCGAATACTACCATAAAAAGAAAATAAAACATGTTCATTGCGCTAGTATTTTATTTCCAAGGCTTATATGACCCTGATATATACAGTTTGAACGTTTATTTACCGACTCAACTCCCTCGATTATTATGATCGTTTGGCAAAGCTGTAGGTGCTTAGATAAGCCCCCACAACTTCGCTCGGTAATCCGTAATTTACAGGATCACCTTTCGCGGCTTTACCAGGTTGACAAGTAATCCACAGTATATATATTTGTTGGCTGCTACCTGTGCGCTCAGTGCCAGCGAGAATGACTTACGCACGAATAAAACTCGATCGTATCAGTCTGACATTTGCATTATAAATGAGGATGCAGATGACATCTTCGCAGTAGCGTATACAAGTTATTAAGCAGCTTAAATCAAAATTTTAAGCAGAAGCAGCTGCCGGCTTCATTCTCGCAGTTGATATTTCTTTTCTTCTAACTGGCTTTCTCCCCGGAAAAAAAAAAACAAACTAAAGAAGTGAGGGGGTGGTTATGTGCAAAACGATGCCACTGATTTCACCCCTAAAAAATCGATGTAATATCTGAAAATCGGCGATCAAGCTTTCTCATTGAAACTGTATGTGGTGAATTCGGTAGGCACATGCCATTAAACTGCGTGCAACACAATAAGCTGCTCACGCATGCCTTGTTTACCGTCATTCGTAATCTGTATGTGTAATGCGGATAAGCAATATCGAAAGCAATATTCCAAGTCACTGTTTACTGTAAAAACGCGTAAAAATAAGGACGAGACCAGGGGCACGTGTAATGGCAATAATATAGGTCATAAAAGACACAGAAGCCAGAAGGAAGGTGCTATTATAATGATGCATGTTTCAGAAGTTTCACGAGTTGGATCGATACAGATCTGTTGCCTCTACTTGTACAGCGTGTCTTAGGTTGTGGAACAGTGATCTTCGAGCTCTTTCAAGGTAAACACTATGCAAATTTGTGAAGGTGAATAGAACGTGGCTGTGCAGTTGGAGACCAAATGAAAAAAAAACAACAAAAAAATGTTGACCTGCTTTCGTCTGTTGTTGATCGCAATTCAAGTCCTTTATTTTTACCGATAGTTCAGACTTTATGTACGACAGCGCTGCTTGCGATCATTGCGCCAGCGATGAAACGATAGAGCACGTTCTCTGTCACTGCCCTCGTTACAGCCTGCAAAGACAGCCGCTAGCAGCTGCGTTAGCCCACCTTGACGACAGATTCTTGTCAGAACAGTCAGTGCTCGAAACCCGACATGATCTGTCTTCACACAGGAAATCAGTGAAAGCTTTATCGAGCTTTTTGCGTGGTAGTGGCCTGTTAAATAGGCTATAGCACGCCCGCTCTCTTTTTTAGAGGCAAAGCTCTTTATGGGTCTGTCACTCCTCCTCCTCCTCCCCCTCCTCCTCCTTCTCCGTATGTATGTATGTATGTATGTATGTATGTATGTATGTATGTACATGTATGTATGTATGTATGCATGTATGTACATGTATGTATGTATGTATGTATGCATGCAGATAGATATCTGGGGTTTAACGTCCCAAAACCACTATATGATTATGAGAGACGCCGTAGTGGAGGGCTCCGGAAATTTTGACCACCTGGGGTTCTTTAACGTGCACCCAAATCTGAGCACACGGGCCTACAACATTTCCGCCTCCATCGGAAATGCAGCCGCCGCAGCCGGGATTCGAACCCGCGCCCTGCGGGTCAGCAGCCGAGTACCTTAGCCACTAGACCACCGCGGCGGGGCGTATGTATGCATGCATGCATGTATGTATGTATGTATGTATGTATGTATGTATGTATGTATGTATGTATGTATGTATGTATGTATGTATGTATGTATGTATGTATGTATGTATGTATGTATGTATGTATGTATGTATGTATGTATGTATTGATTGATTTGTGGGGTTTAACGTCCCAAAAGCACCATATGATTATGAGAGACGCCGTAGTGGAGGGCTCCGGAAATTTCGACCACCTGGGGTTCTTTAACGTGCCCCCAAATCTGAGCACACGGGCCTACAACATTTCCGCCTCCATCGGAATGTATGTATGTATGTATGTATGTATGTATGTATGTATGTATGTATGTATGTATGTATGTATGTATGTATGTATGTATGTATGTATGTATGTATGTATGTATGTATGTATGTATGTATGTATGTATGTATGTATGAATGTAGCCACCAGTGGCACCTATATACCCACGCTAGAGCGGGTTGTTGAGAAACGACGGACCGATCCCGCCGAAGCCACCACTGTTGCGAAAGACGGCGACGCCAACACGGTGCCGAAGGCGCCACTGCTTTCAACTCCGCCGGGAAGGTCACCAGCCGTTTGGTAGCGTATGTTTATCAGCTCGCGACTGCTTCTGCGCAGAGCTGATAAGACGAGCGGACGAGACGACGGTGAGTTAAACAAGGTTTATGTACAGCATATTTACAGAGGCGTTACAATTTCGGCACTGGGGCCGACAGAGACTCGAAGAGCCGAGCTCTTCTCTCTAACACATAGGTCAGTCTTTCGCCTAAGACCGCTGACTCACACACATGTCGGCACTCCGACACGGGGACGCCTCTCACATAGGACCGCCGATCGCGACGCGCCGCAGGGCTTCTTTTATTTACACCGGGTCCAACCAAAATGTCCAATCAGAAGCGCCGCTGGTCGTCAGCGCAGTTTCTTCCAATGGGGTTGCCGCGCCATGCGTCAGACCACCAGACACGAGAACGCCGGCTCGCTGTCACGTGCGCCGCTGACTCAATGCACGTGGGCGAGAGGGGCGCCGCGCGTGTTCACGCCGTCGAGGTGATCGCGCCAGGCCGACTGCGGGCTGGCCTTGACCCAGATTGCTTTTTTCAGAGGCACGGTCGTTTGACGAGGACTCGCTGGCATAACAGCACCCCCGCCGCCAGACAATGCACCGGAAAGACGAGCTGCTTCCACGGGGCTCGGATGTCAGGTGCGCTCGTTCGCCAGGTCCCTCCAGGTTCGCCTCCAGGGCCATGGGGAGAATACAGCTCCAAACTGTTCCGGGAACACATCCCATTTTTGACGACGGATCCCAGCTCCACTGGCTTGTCGCCACAACTTGTCGACCAGCTTCACTCGTCTCTTCTGACCATCTTCGGTTTCAGCACTTGTCGAGGGTTCTGCAACTTGCCAAGAACGGATCGACAACAGACAACACACGACACACGCAAGTGCCCTCGGTCACCCGACAGAACACCAGACAAAGTATAGTACAACATATACCTATCTACGTATCTATCGGAATTTTGTTCCCTCTACATCAAGAGGCACATGTGGGACACAAGACTCTTAAAGTAAGAACTTGAATTTTTCACAATTACAACAACGCAACGAATTAGAATACCACATAAAGTTGGCCCCTTGAGAGCACTCTGAACGAGAGCGCTCGGCCCAGGTCGTGATGAGGTCAAAATTTTGCCCCGAATCGCCAGCGAGAAACCGAAAGGTTGAGAAGTTACTAGCTGGAACTCACTGCTCAATGCACCTGCCTTAGCGTTTACCTTTCCTTTATTTTTTTTTTGATAGCGAACGTCAAAGTTGCGCTGTGGAGCAACATGCTCCACTTCAGTAACCGGCCACTTTTAGGCGACGATACCTATGGGGCACCAAGAGCGGCTCACACTTGCGACGTTGCACAGGGGAACAACGATACGGCTTGCTACTGATTGACTCCTCACCGCTTAGCTCGATATCGTGTTCGATCACCGTCGTGTTTCCGGGGCGGTCCGAAAACACGTCTTCAAACTCGGAACCAATCTTTCTCAGGTCCTCTTTCTCAGGTCCTCCTTCACTTAAGCTAGGCTCTAGGTTTATCTGCTCCCAAATTACTTTCGATCTCCCTTCGATCACCTCACTAGAACTCAAATTTTCTGCTTCCTCTTCCACTGAAGCCTTCAACAGCTGATTTACGACCGCTTGATGTTGAACATTGGGTTTCATCAAGTTGTAAATTTTGTGCTGCCGCCTTCCTACTTGCACCTCATAATTTGTATCGCAAGGCTTCGATAATACTTTGGCGGGCCCTTCCCAATCAACCTCAAGCTTGTTCCTTTTGGGTGGCTGCAGCCGCATTACCTGATTATCAACTTCAAAAGCGCGCTTCTTCCCCGATTTCTCGTAGTGCTCCTTCGACAGCACTTTTGCCGCGTTTTTCTGGCTTTCCACTCGCGCTTCAATTTGGCTTTCCACTAGCGCTTCAATCGAGAGATCCTCACGCTGCCCTCGAATGAGCGTCTCTCGATCAACTCTCGGCAGCTCGCTCCAACTTTCCGCTACAGGCGAGAGCGTTGCAACCCTCTCGCTCTGACTCAATGGCGCCACGTCGTCTCCCCCAGCGCATACCGCGCCGGCCGCTCCCGCGACGGGCCGCTCGCGTGACTGCTCACATGACTCATGCGGAAAATTTCCTTTCTGGGGTTCCGTCGACCCGCCGACAAGGTCACCGCATGGAACCAAGTCAAGCTTCCGCGAAAGCTTTCGCGCTTGCGATCGCGTGGGAGCCATGCACGCTAAGTTGGGGAAGAACGATTTGCCCTGCTCTTTGAGAAGCTGCTCCGAGTTGTTGGAGAAAAGATAAGAAAAACGACCATTCAGCGCGGCAGACACAGCCGCTTCGGTGCAAAGCTTACCGAACGGGCCTTCAATGACAACGGTGGCGATTGGTAAGCGAACACTCTGCTCCTCGGCGACTTGCCTGATCCACGCGCATTCTCCTGTGAAGTCATCCGGAGACACCAATGAAGGATGGACAACGTCCATGGTTGCCGCTGAGTCTCTAAGTGCTCGGCACGTTTTCTCATTGACCCTAATTTCTTGGAGATACGGCTCCAACAACCGCATGTTTTTTTCTGATTCTCGGATCGTTGCGAAGGCAAACTTTTCCTGACAGTTTCTCGCGATGTGCCCTTCCTTTTTACAGTTGTAGCAGATTAGCGGCTTCCGTTTGTTTTCCGGTTCTAATGCCTGTGTGGTAGAAACCTCACTCGATTTCTCCGCTTCTGTTTGCCCTTCCCCTACACTGTCCTTCGTAAGAGACGGGTCCTTTTTGAAATTACGGTGCGGAGCGGGTCTCCGTTGATCAGGTTTCTTTGAAAAGCCCTCTTTCCTTTCATCCTTTTCAACGCGCACTGCCCTGCTATGCAACTTTCGGCGAGCATAATACTCCTCAGCTAACTCAGCTGCCTTATTTAACTGTACTTCCCCAAGTCTGTCCTGCAGCCAAAGTTTGACATCCTCCTCGATGCAGCGGTAGAATTGCTCCAATGCAACGCATTCCACCACTTTATCGCGGTCGTCATACACACCTTCGCCCTTGAGCCATTCAATCAAATCGGCTTTAAGACGAAACGCGAAGTCAACGTGTGACTCATTCCCCTTTTCAGCATACCGGAACCTTTGCCTGAAAGCCTCGGGTGACAACTTGTAACGTCTCAAGAGCACTTCCTTAACCTCGTCATAGCTCTCAAACGCTTCCCTCGACAAGCAAGTTATCGCGTCGGACACTTCGCCGGGAAGAAGAGCTAGCAGGTTCCGCGCCCAAAGAGACTGCTCCAAAGCATTTCGCTCACAGACGTGTTCAAACTTGACGAGATACTTCGCCATGTCCTCGCCTACTACGAACGGTGGCAGTTGATCCCGAATTCTAATACCGCTGACCTGCATCGTCGGAGAAGCTGCGCTAGGCGCCTGCGAACACTGTAGGATTGCCAATTCTAGTCGTTTCAACTCGAGACGCTCCTGTCTCTCGGCCTCCTCGCGTCGTTCGCGCCTTTCAGCCTCTTCACGTTCGCGAGCTTCGCGCCTTTCAGCCTCTTCACGTTCGCGAGCTTCGCGCCTTTCAGCTTCTTCACGTTCGCGAGCTTCGCGCCTTTCAGCCTCTTCGCGAGCTTCGCGCCTTTCAGCCTCCTCACGTTCGCGAGCTTCTACTTCTCGCCTTTCAGCCTCCTCACGGCGTGCTTTAATATCCACCCAGGCCTCATCGACTTCCTCAGCCGACACTCCCTCATCCTTCATGATATCAAGGATCGTTTGCTTTCGTTTCGCACGGCCCAAAGTAATGCCGAGTTCCTCACAAATTTCGATGAGTTCCTTCACTTTAAGGTTCTCCATCGTTCACACTAGCCTCTTGCTGTTTGCCCCTGTTAAGAATCTACTTGCCGTACCCACTATAAGCCTACTAGCAAGACGCGCAAGCAATTTTTCACCCTCCCGTGTTTACCCCCTCCGCATTAACTTTGGTTTCAAAGCACTTCAACTTGGCTTGAAACGATCAAAGCTCACTTCAATGCTTCACACAGCCCTTTCTCTAAACTACTACAACCTGAGCTAGAGTAGTCTGGTGAACTGAGGGGAAAACATCAGGCACTCACCGCATCGATGTCGCTGACGCCGGCCGATCCCGCAGCTGCCAACCACTGTTGCGTAGCCACCTTCGAAATCCCGCCGCTGCCACCACTGTTGAGAAACGACGGACCGATCCCGCCGAAGCCACCACTGTTGCGAAAGACGGCGACGCCAACACGGTGCCGAAGGCGCCACTGCTTTCAACTCCGCCGGGAAGGTCACCAGCCGTTTGGTAGCGTATGTTTATCAGCTCGCGACTGCTTCTGCGCAGAGCTGATAAGACGAGCGGACGAGACGACGGTGAGTTAAACAAGGTTTATGTACAGCATATTTACAGAGGCGTTACAATTTCGGCACTGGGGCCGACAGAGACTCGAAGAGCCGAGCTCTTCTCTCTAACACATAGGTCAGTCTTTCGCCTAAGACCGCTGACTCACACACATGTCGGCACTCCGACACGGGGACGCCTCTCACATAGGACCGCCGATCGCGACGCGCCGCAGGGCTTCTTTTATTTACACCGGGTCCAACCAAAATGTCCAATCAGAAGCGCCGCTGGTCGTCAGCGCAGTTTCTTCCAATGGGGTTGCCGCGCCATGCGTCAGACCACCAGACACGAGAACGCCGGCTCGCTGTCACGTGCGCCGCTGACTCAATGCACGTGGGCGAGAGGGGCGCCGCGCGTGTTCACGCCGTCGAGGTGATCGCGCCAGGCCGACTGCGGGCTGGCCTTGACCCAGATTGCTTTTTTCAGAGGCACGGTCGTTTGACGAGGACTCGCTGGCATAACAGGGTATACCCGCTCTAGCGTGGGTATGTGCCGCATGGGTTGCGAGATGGGAGATGCGAGATGGGTGGTATATACTTGGAGTGTTCACTAGACGGATGCACGAACGGGCGCACGGACAGACGTATGGATGGACGCGCGGACGTACGGACGAATGGACGCACGAACGGACAGACAGACGAATGGACGGACTCACGCACCGGCGCATGGACAGACGGACGGACGCATGGATTGACGCACGGACGCTTTGCCCCGCACTCATCATCATTCACTCCGTGGATATGCTGTGATTTTTTTTTTCGAGCGTCTATATTGCTCTTCACTTTCTCATCTTTCTTCCCCATCCTCCCTTCCCTTAGTGCAGGATAGCGAATTGGATGCCCCAATTTCTGGTTAACCCTCCTGCCTTCCCCTCATGTTATTATCTCTCTCTTGTCGTGACTTCCTTTTCTTTCTCAAGGTTTGTCAAAACCGCTTCCTTGTGAACTCCTCGTATTATTATAATTTTTTGACCGTTTGAAATCGTGTACGTATCACGATCAAACAAAAGAAGAAATGGTTGGTTGTGATAAAATTTTATATGCCTGAAACGAGACTCCTTTGATGGTTACTTCCCTTGATGGCCCGTGATAGTCGATTGGCGGCAGGAAACACTCGTGCCTTTTTCACGGATTCGTTTTATAATATTTTTAAGGCGATAGCATTAAAGAGCTCGTTTCGCAGAAATTCCGGTGTCGGCGTCGGCGTCGTTGATTGTGAGCAAAAAATCATCATGTTATGCACGACCGAAAAATCGATAACGGTGCAAATAAAAGAAATAAATGATAAAAACCCTGGAGCAAAGAGGGAAAACCAAACCGGGGTTGTTGGGGTTCGAGTGGAGCTTGAACCCGCGTCGTTTGCGTGGCACGCGGATGTTCTTACTACACGGCCATGCCTCTGCTTATGATGACAGTGAAAACAACTTCATCTGCTTGGAAGTGCTGTGAAGGTACCTTTTATGCATCACAAACACACGTGTCCTGTATATATGCTGCACAATGCAACATGAAATATTGCAGTAATAATGCGTGGTCAAGCGTCCATTGCCAGCAGGCGTCAGAGTATCATATATAGGCTCCATAGTTGAAAGCCGGTACCCCACTAAAAAATGAACACACGCTACTGCGCTTATTCGCTTTAGGCCACGTAGTTGTGGGGCATAGCAAAATAGAAAAGGTTTCATGCACTAAGTGTTTGAAGTGCGCACTAAGAACAGGAAGTCGCCATCACGTTCGACTCCTAAAGGCGAAGCTTTAGGATGCCCTAATTTTTTTTTTCACTCTTGTAATTTACGTGTTCATGCGTCAAATGTGGTAAAATGCAAGACAAGGATCACAAGTGTCGAAGAGTCGACGACTAAAAAGAATCACATAAAATACTAAAACATTCCTGCTTCCTAAATGCAACGAGCAAGTTGGCGGGTACAGGAATCTGCTATCACCTGACCACTTGGAACGAGAACTGATGGCCACTAACGAACGTGTGTTGCTTTTAACGAATGGCACCCCCCCCCCTGTTAAACAAAATGAAAGCAAGGCAAAGTGACAAGAAAAAAGAAAGAAAAATAAAGAAAGAGAAAAGAGGGAGCATGACAGCGTTCACCAGTAGCCAGTGAAAGATCGTGAGATAAAGAAAACGGGGCTGAGATAGTGACACAAAAAGTATCTGCACTCACTCACTTGCTTCGAAAACCATGGAGGAACAACTATTCGTGCTTGCTCCCTTACGTGCCCAAAACCCACGCAAACACATAAAAAAACACCAATGCACAAACACACACACAATACAAGAGAGGAACGAATCCTCCCCCGGTGTATACCCGCTCCGATTTCAATTACGCTCGCGTCACTGGGAGACGGATTTATGGGACCCATTGTCTCTTCGCCCTGCCTCGATCGTCTCTGCAAGACTCGCTGCCTGTCCGGGTGGCTTGCCATGGTCTGCTTAGTCTTTTTGGGCCTGTCCAGCCAGATTAACTGTTTCGCTTGTGTTTGTGTCTTTGAGGCAGCCGGCATCTCCACGCCCACCATTTTACCCCACCCGACGGCTCTCTGTTTGTTAAGGGTCTCCTTCGACAGAGGACGAAGCTTTCAATCCTCGTTTTCTCCGAAGATTATTAGCTATACAGTTTCGCTTCGTTCGATCCATTATACTGCTTGAATTTCTCTGTTTTTTTTTCCTGCGCGTTTGCATGCGTGTGCGTCAGGCAGCTTTTGCATTATCGAGTCGAACTTAGCCGTCTTCGCTTCTTGTTTTATTGAACGATGCTCCCATTTATTTTTTGTTTGTTTGTTTGCTTTGTTTCAGAAAGAACACAGGTGCACTGCCTGCTCCTGAAAGAGTGTTATACGGTTGGAGCGTTGTTTTTGGGGATGGAAGCACCGCCGACACCACGGCTGAAGCCCGCAGTTGCTCACCATGGTATAGAGCGTTTTTATATTTTTCTTCTTTCCTGTGTTTTTGTTCCTTTCGCGCATCACCGCTTGAGAACAAAGCTCAGATGACACACACTGAGAGTGTTAAGCGAGAGCCGTAATACAATACAGTCCTTCTGAATGCCTGAATCGGTATTTTGTATGACTGTGTATACCCATGACAATTGCACGTCTTTACGTGGACGAGGTATCTTACAAGAAACGCTATATGGCGTTTGTAGAAGCGGCTACATGTAGGAAGAAGCTATAATAACAAAAGTTTCCATTCGTTGCATTTTTGGAGATAGACAAAAAGTGCTTTCTGCCGTAAGGCTATCCATAGAGAAAAAAACAATATAATGGAGTAGTCAACCGTGGCTGAGCGGCGCATGTAACACTTAGTTCAGTATCTTAAGCATCCACTTTTATTTATTCTTTCAATGCGACCACATGCAGGAGGCTGTGGTTACGAATAAAAACATATGACAGAATAGTTGCAGTGATATATTTTACTGGTAATGAAGAGAAGAGACAAAGATGCAAGAAAAGGCAGGGAGGTTAGCCAGACACACATCCGGTTTGCTACCCTTCACTGGCGAAGGGTTGAAGGGAGAAAAGAGGAATGCATTTCGTATTACCTTCGGGCCCAATCACAAGCTGACCAACAAATCACAGGACTTGACAATAAAGCACTTTAAAACGATATACATTTCTGCACTGCATGGCAAGCAAAGAAAAAAAAAAAAGGAGGTCAGTAAATGCGTCTTCCTAGCGCCAGTATATTCACGTTGACAACCTAAGCACGTCGCAAGTTTCGTTAAATTTTCTTCCATTTGTGAAGTTCCTAAACGTGCCAAGAGCTTGTGTGATTATGAGAGAGGAGACAGTGTGCTTCTGATCTCCCCATCAATATTTGCCACTTGACATTATTTAACGCGCAGTTGTATCAACGGGACCAGGCGTGTCTCCACTCCATTGAAGGGCGACCGCCATGGCTTGGTATCGAACCATGACCCTCTTGCTCAGAAGCGCTGCATAATAGACTATAAAGCATCACGGGTATCTCGTGAGTAAGAATACAGGGCTTGGAGTGTACTATATAAATCGCAGAGCAAGTCACTGCAGCGCGCGTGTGCACATATTCACAAAATCACCGAGAAAATGTGGGTCACTGCGAATTTCCCTGATAAATATTGAAAGTCATGGAAGAGCCGACCGTCGCGATACAGGCTTTATTTACGGCCTTGCGCTGACGGGCCGCATAGCATGCCAACCAGTGCTTGGGGCATTATAGATCGCAGCTCGGGGTTGCTGAAGCGTGTAGATGTGGCGCAGGGTATACAACACATTGGCTAACTGTGGAGCCCGACCGCAGACTACACGCGGAAGTGGTCAGTATGCATGGAAAACGCATGCTTGGCTGGCGCGACCTACGTCACGTAATTTCGGCCGCACTCTCTGGCTTTTCATTATTTAGACTAGGCTGTTATCACTTACATGCTGCCAGTCTTCCTTTCGGTCTTGATTATTTTTTTTCGGTGGTGCACAATATGAAGAGCAAGTGGTCCCTGCCTGCTGATAGCGGGTTGAACTATGTTTGTAGCGATTTATGTTCTGGCTGGCTGAAATTTTTCGTCTCGTTCCTTTCTTTCCCAGAAAATTTCGATGGAGCAATAAGATCAAGCTGTTTACGCTGCTGTAAATTTTGGCCTGTCTTCAAAAGAAAGTTCTGATAAGGTGGAGCTGATTGCAAAGGGTATAAGACAGGCATTAGTGATACCAGACACAGTATTAACGGAAATCTACGCCCGGCTAAGGCTGAAGTCCACTCACGATACATGAAGTCTTGTATAACTTCTGTTCTCCGTTTTTGTACACCCTCATTTATTGCCACTGGCACCGCCAGTTCTTTAAGGCAAGCGTGCTTTTCTATATTGTGTGCGGAGTAGCAAAGAATGGTTTCTACTTTATTATTAACACGTGAGGCTATATTCTGTAGTTGCTCTTTTTTTTGTCATTACAGAAAGCTTTAAAGATAAACTGGACGTTAAGCTTCAAAGTATAATTGTCACACTTATAGAGTGCATAGTAAGCAACAGATGCGTTTTGTTGACATCCATCAACCTACAGTATTATTAGAATGACATGTCTCCCTCCTATGTCCTCACTCGCTGTCCTAGCGCATCTTTCTCTCTACATTTAATCCTATTCTTTTAATTCCTCCTTACCCCCATCCCTCGTGGGCTACTGTTGAGGCGTCACACGCTGATGCAGACGGTTACGGGGCTCACTTTTCTCTTCATTTCCCTATTATAACCACTTCTCTTGCAAATAAACAAACATTCAAACAGACAGACATACGGACAGACAGATAGAGAGACAAACAAACAAACAAACAAACAAACAAACAAAAAGCTAATCGCTTATGACCGAATGCATGAAATACTAAATGCAGGGTTTCTATGCTGACTTGTTAGGAAACGCTTTCAAGAAGCGTGTTTTAGATGGAATATACGATCTATGTAAATCGACCGTCGGTTTGCGCACATTGACGTAGGTGGCTTTCGGGACTACATCGGATTGTTATTGTGGTGAACAGTTACGAAACAACACGCATATGCGAACAAAATAATGCCAGATTTGTCCTCGGTGTCTCTTTTATTTCTAGACACTGTACCGACTATAACGTTTTGCGAATAAAGGCAACGTTTAAACGTGCTTCATAGTTAGTGTATTAAAGAACCGTGGCCATACAGACGTTCATATTTCATCTCAGACTTCGAAAAGTGATTTTTTGAACGATCCAATTAAAAGAACGAATGAAAAGTGCCAATCGGTTGGTCTTTCGTCTCTAGTTCACAGTTGCCGTAAGTGACCACCAGATTAAACGGAGGCGCATCGATCAGGCCCGTGTACAATGCCAAGCTGTCCTTTGGTAACTTAGAAGTGCGGCAGCTTGGGCTTGTAGGTGTGGCATGACGATATTTATAGCACGAGAACAAAACGACGACACCGAGACAAGACTAGCGCTCGTGTCTTTCGTGTCCTTCTTGTCTCTGTGTCGTCATTTGTTCTCGTGCTATAACTATCGTCATGTTCTTAGGTGCGCCGAGCCAAACCATCTCAAGCCAGCATCAGCATGGCGATAAGCGTAGTACCACCAGAGGCCGCCAGGATATAATGCGGCGCTGTCGACGCGTGAGAGCCCGAGAGAGTGAGCGTGCGCCAGCGGCGCGCCAGGAACGATTACCGATTCAACTGAGACCAGTAATCGGTTGGATTATGCATTCAAAAAAACCCACAGGAGTTCTTCCTATCTCCCGAGCGGAGAGGAGAACTGATAAGGAAGCGACCAATCGCGGCGCGTAGCGGTGCGATTGACTGATAAAGAGTCGAGAGGGAGCAAGTCGGCTCCTCCCCTTGTCTCATTATGTTGACGGATTGCGCTTCCTTTTTTGCTTGGCTTCATGGTTTCTTCTTCTCCTTCTTATTCTTGCAGGGAACGGAAAACAAACAGAAGAGGCTAAAAGAAAAAAATGCCGAAGAAACGCGAAAGCCGAGTGGAAAGAGGAGGAGAGTGAAAGGTGCAGCGCACGTGGTGTCTGTTGGAACCGGGAGGGTTCGCAGCGCTTCAGGGGAGACTCGCGGTCGGCGATGTTATCAAGAGAACGAAGAAGAGTAGGAGGAGGAAGAGGATCCAAGGCGACGGGTGCAGAGAGAATGCACGCTCGGCGGCGAAGTGGGACGCCAGAGAAGACCGGGTGGCTTCGTCCCTTTGTGACGCGGTTGGCTTTTCCGGAGAACTCGAGACACCCTCTTCCCGCGCCGCCTGCGTCGGCGGACAAACAACGAACTTGTGCAGGGAGACGACACCAGGTGGCGGGAGAGCTGAGATGGTTCCCTGGTGGTGGAAAGTAGAGACCGTGTTTGTCTGACACACGTGGTGTGCTCTCATGCTTGTGCTTGCTTCTTATCTCGTTCGTAGTTTTCGTTTCTGTACCTTTTTTTTCTCTCTCTCTCTTTTGTCTTGCTTCGTTAAACTATCGTGATGCATTCGAGAACCAACTATAGGGGGTGCAGATACGGTGTATGTGTAAGCACCATTCAGTACATAGCGAGATTTACGATAGGACAGAGTTGGGCTAGCTGGCATTTCATTGCGAAAAATAAGAAGGACTATCCCAGAAATAACTTGATCAGGAAAGAGTGCGTTTGTGACTTCTAGGTGCCTTTTCTCAAGATTGCAGCATGTTAATCTTTCTAATCGGCTTAGTTTAAGCGAATAATTGTTTACGCATTATATGCTATTGTCAGTTAAGAAAATACTAGTTCTGGTAAAACTAGCTTCAATAGGCACAATAATGAAAAATAGAAAGAGCTCGTTACATAGCCTTGACTCTGCTGCCAAAAAAAAAAAAAAGAACGCCCAACCTTTCTATACAGCCTAAGGCTCGCTAATTGGTCACCCTGTAAACATTGCATTTTACTGCTAACTTCAGCGTGACAAGTAAGTTCAAATATTACGCGGCAGTGCACGTAGACGTTGAGGGTTACATTTGAATAACTTTTTAAAAAATAACTGATGCCACGCTCAAGTTATTTTATCTGTATATTTTACAGATAATACGGATGAAATATCAGAGTTTTAATTAGCTTGCCGCATAGGAGTCTATTGTAACACAAACGCAGACCATCCCCGAGTTAAACAGGCTCCGACAGTCGCAACCGATTGCCATGCGTACTCATCGGTCACCGAACAAACTAAACATCGCGTTGTTGTACCGAATTTTCAAGAATGACTGTTTGATGAGATCCTGGAATGTATTTGGCGAGTTTAATAAGTACGTTGTTGCGGGACAGTAGTGAGCTGCCCCGTATTCGCATGAATCATTAGACTTCTGTATGATACAAGTAAATAAAGCAAATAATATCTCTGGACCTACGCCCCAACGTCACGATACGATTATGAAGGGCGCCATACATACGGGAGGGCTCCGCGAATTCAGATCAATGTGATGTTCTTTAGGACGCACGGACGTCGCACACAGTACACTAGCCTCTAGCATTTCGCATCATTTGAAATACGTCCGCCGTTGTAGGGATCGAATCAGCTGAGTACCATGAACGCTACACCGCAGTGGTCGACGTGAAACGAATAACGAGTAAGTTTTCAGGTGTGGGTGTTCAGAAAAGAAAAAGGTGGGAGAGGGTTAAGGAGGGTTGGTTTAGAGTTTTACACTATATAGTAAAGGTGACAGCTGTCCGTCGTAAGGCTGACAACACCTAATTTATACGCAATCTGTTGGCGTGAGTTTGTAAAAGACGCCGGGAATTCGGAGCACGAAATACTCTGCAATGAATGAGACGAATGTTGTCCGATCTGTCTTTAAAACAACAACACCGAAAAAATCATCCACGATTTACACGGCTAATCCGCATTCCACTATAAAGGAGTTGTGTGGAGCTGTCCCTAAAAAACGCAGGCTGATTGCACAGAGAGGAAAGTTTTCTTCTACGCGCAACTTGTACACAAAGTCAAAAGAAAAAAGAAAGAAAGAAACAGAGCATACGTATACCTTTCGTGTATAGCAACTCATGCAGACATCACCCCTTGGCAGTATTTTTTCAGAAAGGGGGGGGGGGCCGATAGATGGTCAAACCTGGCTTTATGCATGTTCGTGCGTCCTTGTACAAAAGGAAAATTAAAATATTTTGGAAGGGACCGGTCTCAACACCAAACCCCACTCTTGGCTACGCTAATGCGCCAAGCACAGAAATGCTTAGAAATCAGTAAATTAAAACAAATGTTAATGCACTAAATACAAATGGAAATCGACACAAATTAACACTTCACGTGACCGTAAGTGAGGTAGCAAATATTGTACAAAGGACACAAGCGCGAACACACAGTTATCACGTGTTTCGTTGTGGCACTAAATGTAACTACACCATGGGTACTGCTAGGATGTTTGAGGCTCATTCACACTTGCGACTTGCATTGGTCGCGCGGCCAAATTAGCCACAAAACGGTTGGTCGCCAACGGCAGCTTTGGTCGTAAGGCTTTCGCTCGCTGCTCTATTGTTCAGTCGCGCGAGTGCCGTCACAAAACTGCTGTCCAATCACATGCGCGGGTTTACGACGTCAGCTTATCACACGGGGCATTGGCACTGCGAGCAATATCTGATTGATTGGTTGATATGTGGGATTTGACGTCCCAAAACCACCATATGAATATGAAGAGACGCCATAGTGTTGGGCTCCGGAAATTTTGACCACTTGGGGTTCTTTAACTTGCACCTTAATCAAAACACGCGGGCCTACATCATTTCCGCCTCCATCGGAAATGCAGCCACCACAGCCGGGATTCGATCCCGCGACCTGCGGGTCTGCAGCCGACTACCTTAGCCACTAGACCACCGCGGCGGGGCGCGATCAATATCTGAGCAGCCGTGAATATATGTCGCTATGGGTATATGTCGCAGCGCACGTACTGTATAGGTTCTTATAAATTCACTAGAGGAAACTCCGGCGCTGGTGTCTATGGCAGCTGCGACGCACCGCATTTCAGCCAGCATGGTAATGATAGCACCTTAGTACACGTATTTGTCTCAGCTTCATTCTTGCCGCTTTGTTTCGCTCCGTAGGGCCTGGAACAACTTTGTCGCAAGAGAAAGTTAAGAAAATGTTCAACTTCACCAACATAGCTCAGCAGTTCAAACCGGCTCATCAAGTTCTGAATCATTCATTCTTTTTTAAATCTGAAACAAAGCGAAGCCACGGGTGCGATCGAAGTCGCAAGCACGAAGGTTAGCCAAATCCGTGTACTACCCTTAATTTCCATGATGGCTGAACCAGCAGCGCCAGAGTTCCCGCAAGTAAATATTGTAGGAAACACTATACAGCAATGAATGTGTGCCCATCGTCGCCTCTAGATTCACGTTTTTGTCGCCACTCGAGAGTGGTCGTGCGACCGGCGCAAGTCGAAGGTTCGAATGAGCCTCTAGAGCATAAAGTGCTTATTAAAAACATTATTTTCCACGTGGTGCGCAACAAACAATTGGACATAACGTCTCAGTTTGGAATAAATTGTGAATGCTTTAGAAGACTATACGTACCATATACAATGAGAGAGCAACGAGCTGCACCGATTCGTGATCACAACTTCCAGCACGTTATAGATTCAGTTGAGCGTGTGCTTAGAAAAAGTTTATTCTATCGTGGGACGCAACAAACCTATAGAACAAGCGTCTATACAGCAAGCACAATAGCAAGCAAATGACAAAGTGTCTTTAGAAAATGTGTTTAACCATAAAAGTGTATTTATAAAAAGTGGTTAACGATTTAAAGTACTAGGTACTCTACTATGGGAGAGCATAGAGCCCTCCCTGGGTACAGGCAGCAGCAACGCAGTACAAGAGCCTCTCTGGAAGCACGTAACTATAGGACAGTGCAACTACCACGAGTGCAACCAGGTATGTTAATATCCGAAAACGCTTACAGTTAATCGAACTTTTTTTCTGTCGTTCGGTGCAGTTATGCACGTCAGATTTTAGAAACATCAGCTAAGTGGCGTAAAAATGAGTGTACTTTTCGTTCGGGGCACGCAATCTTTATTGCGACGTTCAAATATAAAAATATTTGAAATTAAAGCGAGAGACTCCACAAAGCTGTCTTAGCATGCGAACAAAAGACTAAGAAGCAATCAGGCCTCGTGTTGCAATGTCCTGGTACTTTATCTTGTGTGTGCTCTTAACAAGGGGGATTGGCTGTTAATACTTCTGTATGGGTTAATTGTTACCATTACCAGCTCCCCACAGCTTCAAGTCTCTATACCTCTAGCGTTTCCACACGTCCAATAAGCGAGGTATTTGTTGTTTCCTCAAAGACAAATGAATTTTTTTTCTGGCTGGAACTATGAGAACTTTTGCAGTTTTTTACAAAAAAAAAGGTACTTTTCATTAAACGTGCCGGTAAATGCGTGCTCAGTATTATGTCGCCAGATTTTTTTACCTTTTAAGCGTGAAAAGCTGGGTTTGTTGGTCCTTCTGCGTCCTTGCTATGAGGGCTCGCGGGTTTTTCTCGCATTCACTAACATAAGTATAAAACCACATAATGGAAATGTAGAAAGGAGAAAATAAGGAGATCTTAATTTAATGAGAGATTTTTTCGCACAGCTGCATTGCTTTTATAGATCAAGAAAAGTAGAACAACCCTGACATGTCCATGTTTTTTTTTTTTCTCTTTTCGGCACAGTGTTTTAGGTTCAACTGTTAACTAGCTCATATATTGAAAAAAATGTTTTGCATGAGACATTTAGTGATTGAACTGGCTGGAAACAGAGAGTGGGATGTAATATCTAACCGCCGTCAAATCTGTTGCATTAGAAATAGAAGCGGCATACAAGATGCTAGTTTATAAGAGCTCAGTCAGGCTTGCGGATATCAGCTATATGGTATACAGCTGTAGACATTGTTTTGCAGCAATATTAAGCTTAAGGCGATACTGCAAGCGAAAGGGGAAATATTTGAGGGGTGTTCTCTCTCTCTCTCGAACACACATAAGCGCACAGTGTGCGTGTGTGCAATGGCTTCGCGTGCAGATATCAGACAGACTTTTGTGAATCGTCCGTGACTTCAGCCGTTGCAAAGGTGCCATATAGGCTGAAACGATGCTGTCATGTGCTATAAACGCTAGCAGGAACAGAATATTAAAAATCAATGGCTCAACCCGAAATCAGCCACTATTCGTGAATGTTTCACGCAGCCGCATATCACGAGAGCACAACGTCAGCACGCAAATTTGATCACTATTTGTGGTCCTGCGTAGCATAAATCATCGAATAACAGTATCACGAGAGCACAACGTCAGCACGCAAATTTGATCACTATTTGTGGTCCTGCGTAGCATAAATCATCGAATAACAGTCGGCATTGAGTTTTTAATGTACGGAAAAGTTAGGAAGGTCATTGTGTCGGCTTCATAGATGTACAGGCGACTAAGGTTATGTTAGTCAGGAGCTTATCGCACAGAAAGTAACATAAAATAATTTTTTTTTCGTAGGATAGCAGACCAACCGAGATGGTTTATACGAGAGCGCCCCTGTCTCGAAGTAAAGAAAAGACTTCCAACAGAACCGGTCCCGTGTGTCTGGACAGAAGCTCCACTCTGAGTGATGGTATCGTGTTTAAGAACAACGATGGTATCGACTTCGAGAGAGACGCCTCGGAAGACGACACTCACCCGAGGGGTGGCGAAGGGAAAAACACACAGGTAATTTATGCTTCCTCTGCTGAACGCCCTATCAGTTGCAAGAGCCAAGCGCTTAATTCAGACAGGGCCCGCACTCGTAAAGGGGAAAAAAACAAGACGCTATACCACGCACTCGCTTCATATCGTGCGACAAGAATGTACTTGTACTGATTGGCCTTGTCTGGGCACGCCTTTCCTGTATTCATTCATTAAAAAATGTTTTGTTGCACGACTGCGAAATCAGTTCCCGCGGAAGTTCGCAGCGCCTTCTGATTGATAGAATTTGTGCATTTGAGTCATCTATTCATGGTGGACGAGGCCCCCGAAGAACAGAAAAGAACAATTATGAGTTACTCTTCTGGGGGAGTCTTGGTATGCCACGAATGTATGACCCTCTTCAAAAAGACACGCTGACTCTCAGTTGGGTTTTGCGACTCTCCGAAGGGAGTATAATTATCTCCAAAGAGTGCTCACGCGTCTTCTCAAAGAGAGTCATTTACGTGGCAAGTGAAGACACCCAAGAAAGAGTCAAATGGCTCTAGTTATGCCCAAACAAAGTGCCAATAAAAAAGAGGCGTTTTCAATGACTTCTGGCAAGCATCAATAGGCAGTGGCAAAAAGCTAAAGACGAATAATATAGGCTGTTTAATGCTTATGGCTCCATCTTGTGGGAACGTACGTTCTGAGTGCACCTTCTGGGTGCGTGCACTGTACAAACATGGCAGTTGTTGAGTTCGAGAGAAAATAAAAATGAAGGAAAGGTAATCTGAAGAGAAAATAACCAACAACTGAATCAAATTGGAAATAGATTGCACAAAGACAATGTCGCTATTTTGACAGCGTAGAGCCAGTGTAATCTGTAACGAGATAGCCGCCGTGATTTGATGACATCAAGATGTAGATAAAGTTACATGCCATAGATCGAAAGAGTATGACGATGATTGAATGATTGTTGTTCAAATAAGCAAGAAAGTGTTCTCTCTTCGCCCGAAGCACATAGGCGGCTTTCTTCGACCAGGAAGTCGTTGTCAAAAGTTCGCGAATATTGGTCCCTTTAGCTCTTACGTGGCACATAACAAATTGTTTTGACCTTCTAAGTTGGTTACATTGGCACTCTCAGATAATTGTTGTTTGTCCCTCACCCAGACGCCGCCACTGCTTATACATGCGGAATCTTGGTTTCGAATTGTTAATTCACGTTTCATTCACCTATGATTGACCTTACTATTGATTCGCTTGAAATTGACGTTTATGCACATTTGATTGAACTTCGTTCAAATTGTATTCAACCTTGTGCACTAAAAAGTCACGTATAATCATTTGGAACACTTTTGGGACATTGGTCATCGCGCCACTGGACATCGGGATCTTTTTTACTCTTGCGCCACGTAAGGCTTTCTCTTTAATGAAGACAAACGTATCAGTTTTCTGCACGTATGACCATTAATTTCACTGGTACTACCACCCCTGTCTGTACACCAGATTGTGGAATCGCTAAAATTTTCAGATCTCGAATGTATAACTTCCTTATCATACAGTAAGCCTTCACAAGTTCACATGAATTTACCTCGATGTTTTTTTTTTTATCTGATGAAATGTCTTGAAGTGGAGTCTTTTTATGAAACTATAACGCCCTTTTGTGGCTGGCTGGAGTCGTTTCCTTTCACAATATAGCTTGCTCTCCTCTAAAACCTGTGTGCAGAACTAAAAATTAAAACACTTCATGATGTAAAAATATTCCTCGTTTCTGGGCGTTCATTATTGTAACAAAGCACTGCTGCAATAGTACACTTGTGTGAATTCTATAGATAAAATAATTAATTATTTAATTATTTCATTCACTAATTTTTATTCATAAAAGTCCCACAAGAGTACTATTGCAGGAGTGCATTGTTACAATGATGAACGCCCAGTAACGAAGAATATTTTTACATCTTTAAGTGTTTTAATTTTTAGTTCTACACACAGGTTTTAGAGGAGAGGAGTTCATCATTGTAACAATGCACTTCTGCAATAGTACTCTTGTGTGACTTCTATGGATAAAACTAAATAATTATTTGTTAATTAATAATATAATTATTCTAGAGTGCCTCACATCAGCCAAAAGTTAGAAGATGCTCGCCAACTTCAGCCAGTAGAGTAGTTTGCCTGCCAGTAAATGTGGTGATCATATTAGGCGAAATATTATCGTTAGCATCATAATGCTATACAGAGAGCAAGTGGAAGACGTCCAGGCCAGTGATTGTTTAAAAAAACTACTAGACAGTATTGCTGTAGCCTTGGTTACTGCAAAAGCACAAGATGAGCTCTTTGATATATGCATCCCAGTGCACATAAGAGGAACCTCGAATGACAATTATATAGTACATCCAAATGACTTATCATCTTAACCAATCTCTCCCCAGATGCGTATTACGTGTCAAACAATTGCATAGAATCAAGTGAAAACGAACAAACTACTTTTGGGTTCGTTGAGATTGCATATAGAAGGGACATTCTCTTCAAGAAAGAAATAACCGGCATTGACCAATCTTCTTTTCTTTTCAAATTACCAGACCGCAGCTTTTTCTTTTCTTCAAGTAAATGGACGTTTTCTGGCTTTTTCTCTGTTTTTAATGTCATACTTCTCGGTTTGTTTGTGTTTTAATGTAGCTTTGAGACATTACCACATCGTTATTTCTGTATACGCATAGTACAATCTTCTCATATTCAATCTCTTATCTATTCAATCCTGAAAAATATGTAAAGACCACGGTACGTCCCGTTCAGTGAGTATGGTCACTAGCATATTCCTGATTCCCTTAGTTCCATCTCAGTTCATGCACCTATGTTTAAATAGAGAACACTAATAGTAAGAATACTAAGGCACTGTAGAATTATCAGGCATAGGAGAAACTTTAGAGTGATAGTAACGTTATTTTGCTTCATCTAAGCTGAAAAACTACTGTCGTATTCCGGTAAAAGTTGCTTGGTAAGCGTGCTTCCTTCTAAGCGTTGTCGTGCAGTGCTGAATAATGCCCTGCAGCCAGCTGTTGCATACATTTCCACGTGACGAAAGAAAAACAAAATCAGAACAAACACCTGCAGAGAAACAGATCTCATTCTTTCATGCCTATGGTCGTGTACGTGTTTGTGCATACTGGAGCTGAAAAGTTTTGAGGAAGACGAATACTATCCCCCATCTTCTCCTCTGACTACACCCATGCTATATCTATTTTTCTAGGTCAAGACAAAATACGGTTTGTGTGTCAAAGTCTTTCATAGCGTGTATATTCAGTCGAACTTCATTACAATGTAACATGTTCGCATACGCTATATGCAGCATGGTCTTCAGTGTCAACTGATCTTCATGTCCAGCCGCAACCCTAGCACATCAACAGCGCATCCCGAAGGTGGGCCGCCAGCGAAGCAGTGACGAGAACTGCTTTTGGGCCAAGCTGTCTACGACCTCTTGCGCAGCACGTCGTCGTGAAAAAAGACCGGAATGAAATGGTAAGACTACCCCACATATACAGCTATTCTATTCAACGAACAGAGCCATAGTCTCTGGTCTTGCTAACTCCTCGTTATATGAAACGCATGCGAGCGTGGAACATATGTGTGATTCATTGATATGTGGGGTTTAACGTCCCAAAACCACCATATGATTGTGAAAGACGTAATAGTGGAGGGCTCCGGAAATTTAGACTACCTGGGGTTATTTAACGTCACCTAAATCTGAGCACACTGGCCTACAGCGTTTCCGCCTCCATGGGAAATGCAGCCGCCACAGCCGGGATTCGATCCCGCGACCTGCGGGTCAGCAGCCGAGTACCTTAGCCACTAGACCACCGCGGCAGGGCAACGTATCTGTGTGCTTACAACATTTGTACATATCTTTAGCCCATTCGATAACGTTTCGTGCAATAAAAAATTACAGCCCAGTCACTTAAAATCTGCATGATTCGCAGAACATCGATCACTATATATAGTCCTCGAGATCTGCGATTTTCTGTCCCTTTTGCCCTCAATAGCCAGGAAATACAGATGGTGTCGTGTGAAAATTTCAACTGTAATTTGGGCTCTTGACCATCCTGAGCCTTTGCTCCACCACATCGAAAAAATTCTATCTACAACAACGCGAGGGTATGGCGCGTATACGCGAGATTACCGACTATGCGTAAGTTTCTGATCTCAGGTACGAAAAGCGACATGCACAAATTAACCTGTCTCAGGAACAAAAACATCAGAGACATTCGACTCTGACCAGCGCAGAATACAGGTCCACTCACATAAGCGGAATAAAAGGGTCAGAGTAGGGGATTAGTTAGTTGTGCTTATAGTTGACACGTGCGACGCCCTGCTGCTCCGGAGTTCTCGCACAGAGCGCATGACCCATAACAGCCAGGCAGGCTACACAGCGCAAACGTGGCGAAACACGTACGAAACTCGTGCCGCGACACTGAAGCTTTCTGCACTTAATTTGGTGTCAGTGGCATTGCCTCGGTGATCGGCCTATACCCTCGACCGCACCACTATGCCAGTTGACGATGTCATCACACTACGTCATAGAGTGACGTCATGATGAAGTCATCTCTAAATCTTTATTTCGGTTTTTTTTCTGTTCGCGGGTGGACGATGTGAAATAAAGTAGGTTTGCCATTTGTAGATCCACTGCGAGAATCGCTGAACCACTTTTCCGATTTCAGTTCAATACTTTGACGAGAATGCCAGAGAACTTCCAATACTGTAATCAGAGGCCGCTCCCAAAGTTGTTTCAATTTGAATACACACTATATTGTTTTTGTTTTTTGAAGCAACCACCCTCACGTGCTCGTGACTGCAGAAACATAACTTCTCTATACGCAGGGTGAATGGCAAGAAAAGCGCAGCGAAGTAGCTTGCTGTTTTTGTTTACTTGCTTTCTTCTGGTCTCTTTAAACTTTGACAGTGTTCTAATAATCGTCCAGGCATATCGGTATAGTTTGCTGTGCTCACTGACGCGCCTTCTCTTTATAAATGCAAACCCACATTGTTACTCACTGCATTATATTAAGCTCCGACCTTCGAACTGTTTAAAATTTATAAACGTCTCCGACAATTATTAATACTCATGACCTAATGTGTGCCCTTTTTCGGGCTATCATGCCCCGCCGCGGTGGTCTAGTGGCTAAGGTACTCGGCTGCTGACCCGCAAGGCACGGGTTCGAATCCCGGCTGCGGCGGCTGCATTTCCGATGGAGGCGGAACTGTTGTAGGCCCGTGTGCTCAGATTTGAGTGCACGTTAAAGAACCCCACGTGGTCTAAATTTCCGGAGCCCTCCACTACGGCGTCTCTCATAATCATATAGTGGTTTTGGGACGTTAAACCCCACATATCAATCAATCATTTTCGGGCTATCTTCTTTTGTGCTAGAATTGTGTAATATTGAAGATGTAACATAGCTTTTCCCCTCATTCAAAAAAAAAGTTTCCAACATTTTTTTTAGCTCTAGTATGCCAAAATGACACATACCGATTGATGTTTAGCACATGTTGATTGCATGCCTTAAAGTGCTTATACTGGAAACTGTGAGCCGAGAATTTTGTGAACTCACTCTGCCTATTTTTTACACACGCTACAAAGAACATCAAGCTCTCCACAAAGACGACTTTTTAGCTATAGATGTAGGCCTATTAAAAGTTGAAGTAATCATGCCTGCGGAAATCTTCTATTCGTTTTCAGATTGACCTTCGCTAGCATCTCAGCCTGCTATATCATCACGCGATCGACGCTGAAGATTGAATTTATGCCTTTCCATTTGCGCGAACCGCGCGACTGCCGTCCTGAAAGCATTCGGCAAAGTTTATGCGATTCCTATGACAGCTACATGAAATTGAGTCAGCTAAAAATTAACATACTAGACCTCTGAAGAACTATAAAATGTGACATATGTCGTGTTCGTTCAAATTATCGAAAACGTGAATACCACAGAGAGAAGAGGTACTATGCAACAAAGATGCAGAGTGAATCTGAAGGTGCCAGTCCCTGATACCTTATTTATATAAAAAAATTAACAATGTTTCAGCAACGACAGAGAACGTGCTGCTCGAATAATGATTGTGACATTTAGGTTTGTTTGGCAGGTTGTACCGATGAAAGAATGCACTGCAGCAAAATAGCCATTTGGGTTAGATAGTAATGATGCATTCTATAAATGCAAAAAAGTGGGGTACAGTACAGAACAGCTACAAGACAAGAGGATCACAGCACCTCTTCTCGTGTCCCTGTTCCGTATGGCGCCCTACGTTTTGAGCTTAGAATGAATGGAAGAATACTGGATACTTGCCGCTGCTTCAGGGGCCATTAGGTAGAACAGTCCAGCGCCCTTGCTTAACATGAAGAGGAATGGAAGTAAGATATAAAAAAATGGAGGGATGTTAGCAGTGACCACAACCGGTCGGCTTCACGTATTAGGGAAGGGTACGGGAAGAATAGAAAGGAACGGAAGAAAATCACTGTTGCCTCAAAGTGTTGTTTGGTGGGGTTAGTGGTTAGAAGATGAGAAAAGGCACCTAATTTCTGCAACCTGGTCGGGAGCACGGCGCAGTGCCTCGAAGTGTTGTTTGACATTAGTTACTGTGTAATTTCTTCTTAACTTCTTCTGCACTCCCCTTCACAAGTCGAGGTTGCCAACGGATTCATTCGCCTTCCGCGATGTTAAGCCCAGAACAACACTTTCAGGCTTGACATCACTGACGATAAATCAGACCGGTATTCCGAAGAAATTGCAGCTGCGTTTTTGTTGCCTTTCGGAACTGCAACGTGCTGTTTTGTGGTCTATAAGAAGCATTATAATGTGGATCTCAAACCACGCAGAAGATAATTGCACGATATTCTGAGAATATCTCAAACGGAAAATAGATTACGGCAGCTCAGAGTCCCGTGCCATGTTTGGAACAACCAAACGAAATGAACAAAACCCGTAACTGCCATACCGCATACACATAGCGTTGTCAGGAATGTGAAGCGTTCAACTTTGTTGAAGGGCATCCTATCGATTGCTCCGTTATGAAGAGCTAGTCGGATATAGGCAGTGGAGACGCATTGAGCTGAGTGGTTACACGTTCATGCAGCGCCGTTGCTAAATGATAGTTAAATTATATACTCAAGATGTTTTCTCGTGAAGAAAAGTCATGTCAAATTTAACGTCGTCCTGGGCATTTACATGTTGTAATATGCAAATGAACTTCCCTCTAACTTAAATACATCAAGGCAGGCCTGTTATGCTAAAACGAGGATAGTCTGGTAGTATTTTGTTGGCAAGTAGAGGTGTGCTACATGCAGTTCATGCCCCTATTTTAAATTGGAAGGCTCTTGATATTTTACACCTGAGTTCTGGTTCTATGCAGACTACCCTCCAACGATGGCACAAATGTTCACGCCACCATTGCCTTATGCAGTGGTTTCAAAGCGTTTTTGCGTCTCCCTCACTCCAACTTGCGTAAAGCAGATCATTCGTTGAAAACCTATTTGGAGCGATGGAATCGTTCTGAATGATCACGCAATTACTGTGGATGCTCACAGAAACACGGCCAAGCATTTCCACTGGTTGGCAAACACAAATTTGTACTGGCCTTGATATCTATTACTCATAATATCGAGCGCAGCATCGCATCACAGGGAGCCCTTTTATGCCCACGTCCGAGGACGTAGTGGCTGACAGTAGTATAGGTCGAACTCACCCGCACTGAGGTGTGCTGTGTTCTCATCCGTTCCACCACTGACGCTGTGACGCCCGCCCATCGTTCACTCGAACACGAAAGTGTCTATCATGGGAGTCGTCACCGGACACTGGCGCCGGACAGGCATGAATCAGGATTGCGGGAGCCCTCGACGACGTCTCACTCTGCCAGCGTTCTTCATCTGTGGATTAGTGGCGAAGCCGCCCAGCACGGAAAGAGCACGAGGGCGCGCACTTAGCGGTCGTACATAAGGCCGAGGCAAGCGTTGCGTCCACCGGAGCTGTATAGGAAGGCATGCAACGGAGGATATGGGCTGGCTCGCGTTCACCCGGTCCACGCGGCCGTACACAGTTTACATATACACAAACAAGCCTCGCGGGCCAGGGGCATACATAAACTCGAAAGAGGGCCCACGCGAGCTCGGAGAAAAAAAAAAAGCGGCGTCGGCAAGTTGGCATTTGTCGAGGCCACTCCATTGGTCGGCCGGTAATAAGGGAGCGAACCAGCTCGTCTTTATTGCCCGCAGTCGAGAGGCCTTCGCTCTTAGAAGAAGGCGTCGTCTTGCTCGGCCTGCAAGTGGTTCCCCCCCACCTAAAGAAGAGGAGATCGCAGTCCGAGGCCGCAAAGGACCCTGGCCGAAGAAGACCGGTCTCCATGCCGCCGAGAAGGAGAAAGTGTATAAATGCCGTGTCTTAACTCGGGAGGCCTCGTACAGCGGCGACGGAACGAGACGTCGTTTAAGAGACGTGCGGCAACAGATGGCCCGCAGCCGCCGCCACGGCTTGTCTCCGGACACCGGCGGACTCGCCACAAGTCGGCGGCACCTTCGCTTGTGGAGTGGTCCACGCCATTGAGAAGCGCCGCGGAGAAGAGTGGAGAGGTCGGCTTGCCGGACGCCACCGGTTAGTTGCCAGTCAGCTTTTGCGTGAAAGGGTTACCCTGCGGAACGTAGCCGCATTTGGGAAGATTGCGAGAAGAGAGAAGGAAATAAGTGAATGTGTGGTGTTCTGTGGCACCGCGAAGAAATGAGGTGAAATATGCGCCACAAGTTAGGCGCACACTACGGTGTCTGTTGCCGCGAGGTGCACCGTCCATCTATGTCTGTCATTTCGTTATTTCGGCGAATGAGTCGAAGAAAGTCCGATAAAGAAAGTGAGGCCTTGCTTGGGTGGACGTCAAAAAGGTTAGAAGAACAAACAAAAAAAATAAGAAAAAGTCTAAAGCAGTGGTACAAGAAAAAAGAAGATGCAAAACCAAAATCTCGGACTGAAAATAGAGCAGGGGGTCGACTTTGTTAAGGAAGGAGAATAAATTGCGTAATTCATCGATGAAGCCGGAATATTCAACACAGCTTTTGTTACTGCGCATTTTCCGAGTTGACGCCGTGGATGCACCGACAGGGGTCCGAGCGAACATGATCGGACATTTGACAAGCACATCCAACCAAAAAAAAAAAAAATATTCGAATGCGATTTGCGCAAAAAACATGATTGATTGATTGATTGATATGTGGGGTTTAACGTCCCAAAACCACCATATGATTATGAGAGACGCCGTAGTGGAGGGCTCCGGAAATTTCGACCACCTGGGGTTCTTTAACGTGCACCCAAATCTGAGCACACGGGCCTACAGAATTTTCGCCTCCATCGGAAATGCAGCCGCCGCATTGCGCAAAAAACAGGAACATGAAGGGAAAAAACCACAAGACGAGATCAGTCTCGTGGTTTCTCTCCTTCGTGTCATTTTATTTTTTTTTTTGCGTAAATACCATCTACAATGCAACACCAACTTACCCAACGCTCTGTTATTTCGAGAACTACCATTGCAAAGTATGCCTTTTTGTGTTTCTTTTTGGTCCAGCTTATGCACGTGTGACTGATTATATAACGTAATTGTAACTATATTGATGTGTTAATATGTGTCAGTGTTTTAAAGTTTGGCTTCACAGTTTTGTATACATCTTTTGCATATGTGATCTTTATAGTGATTACTACATTGCCATTAGCAAAAAAAAAAAAAACTTGTTATTTTTATGAACTCTTCTTTGATAATTTTAAAACTTTGTTATACTTATAAGTTGTGCCCTTCCTGCAATGATCCCTAATGCGATTGGCAGTATGTACTAAATAAATAAATAAAATAAATGAAACTGTTCTACGAAACTTGCAGCCAGCGTGCAATCAGGTGGCGTAATAAACGAGCCCTCTCGATGGTGATCCCGAAATATCACTTCTAACCATTGTTGACCTACTTAAGCTCACAATTACGACTAGCTCAACTAGAAGTTTGCCTATGGAACTAGTTAGGTGAGCATTCCTTTCTACTCATCTTCAGTATTAGTATGAGCCTTATACAGAAATTCAAGTTTCTATTCATGTCTACTCACACATACTTCAAAGCGATGTCGTTGATACACCATTTCAATATTTTTTTTTAAATGCGAAGCATTTCTTAGCGAACTTCGGCAACTTTGAGCGTATCTATCTATCTATCTATCTATCTATCTATCTATCTATCTATCTATCTATCTATCTATCTATCTATCTATCTATCTATCTATCTATCTATCTATCTATCTATCTATCTATCTATCTATCTATCTATCTATCTATCTATCTATCTATCTATCTATCTATCTATCTATCTATCTATCTATCTATCTATCTATCTATCTATCTATCTATCTATCTATCTATCTATCTATCTATCTATCTATCTATCTATCTATCTATCTATCTATCTATCTATCTATCTATCTATCTATCTATCTATCTATCTATCTATCTATCTATCTAGCCGCCTACAACATCTAGCTGTCCTGGCCGTTTCGATAATGGTATCGATACCAAACTTGATATGGCATAACATGAGTGTATGGAAAACATATCTGACTAGTCATATCATGAAAATCATGTCATGTTTGTCATAAATGTCGTGATTTACTTTTCATGGTCCTGCTGCTCTTGCGGTGATTTAGTTCACATGGCATGTTGCAAAACTGGTATCGTATGGCATATTTGCATGGTGAACACAAGCGACAGACCTTAACATGAAAATCATGGCATGCGTGTCATGTAACAACATGACTA
This sequence comes from Rhipicephalus microplus, assembly GCF_013339725.1. Lineage (NCBI taxonomy): Eukaryota > Metazoa > Arthropoda > Arachnida > Ixodida > Ixodidae > Rhipicephalus > Rhipicephalus microplus. The sequence continues at coordinate 107,494,761 of NC_051170.1, forward strand.
CATACCACGCTCATGATGTACTCGCGGCCGTTTCACTAGCGTCACATATACCTAATTCGGTATTACAGTACGTGAATGGATGACGAAGGTATGCGACTGGTGCAAACCTGATAATCATGAGATGCGTGTAATGTAACAACATGGCTACATGGCACGCTCACAATGCGCTGGTGGCTACTCATCACTAGCTTCACTTATACCAAATTTGGTATAATGGGACGTGAATGCTGAAGAAGGCATGATACTGGTGCAAACATGATAAGCATGAGATGTGTGTCATGTTACAACATGACATGCTAGCTTCACATGTACATGTTTCACATGCTCCGCTAGCTTCATATGTACATGTTTCACATGTTCCGCTAGCTTCACATGTACCAAACTCTGTATTACGCGACGGGAACAGACGAGACAGGTAAGTGACACATCCAAACATGATAACCACGACATGCGTGTCGTGTCACAGCATGACTACATGCCACACTGATGAATGCGCTCGCAGCTGTTTCGCTAGCTTCACATATGCCAAACTTGGTATTACGTGACGCCAATAGATGACGAAGGTATGTGACTGGTACAAACATGATAATCATGAGATGCGTGTCAAGTGAGAACATGACTAAATGTCACAGTCAAGGACGCCAATTCATTTTGACGCGACGCGGAGCGCGTGCTCGCCGGCGTTCATTTCTTCGCGTCACTGCCGGTGCTGCCACGCCAGGCGCCGATGCTGCCATATACTCGCACGCTCGCGCCGCGCTGCGTTGCTTTGACGCATGCGTGTTTCAGCGCGTCCGGTGTCCCTCCGTCACGAAAAGAGGGAGACGCAGTGTTGTCTGGGTAACGCATTGGCGCGAAATGCAGCTTGTCACACTTTCGCGCCGGTTGCCGTCGGCCCGCGCCGACGGACGCTGATCGTGCCTGGCGTCAGACTATAGAGTGCTCGCGTTTAGCAAACGTAGCGTCGCTGTGCCCAGCGTGCATGCGCGTCAACGCTACATTGGAGCATATTGGGCCCTTCATAATGCGCTTGCGGCCATTTTGCTAGCTCCACATATACCACATTTGGTGTTACGGGACGTCAATGAATGACGAAATACATGACTGGGGCAAACATGATAATCCTGACACGCGTGTCATGTAAGAACATGACAACATACCACGCTCATAGCGTGCTCGCTGCCGTATCTGCTATCGCAACTTTCACCGGCTAGAGAGGGCGCTGGTGCAATCACAACATGGCTGTCGTTTGGGGGATTGTGCAGACGGCGCGCCGGCAGCCGCCACTTGTGTGCCCGTCACTTCGACCCTGTGTAGTATTTTTGGCTGCAGCCACCAGTGTTCTCAAGGCTTTGCTCAGAAAGTCATAGACTCTAGCATGTATATTATATCCCACACTGCGTGTTGAGAAACGCATGTGTGGCGTATATTGAAAGGAAAGAACTTTCGAACGCCGGGAACATCGTCTGCTGCGGTATACAGCTTTGTGAACGCTGCTCGTGCCACGGCCGGGGAAGACCAAGCGGCCGTGCTCGTGCAAAGCTGGAAAACTCGCCTTTGACGGCACGGCGTCTGCAGAGCGGAATCCAACATATTTTGGATTCTTCTAGCTGAGCAAGCAAACAATAAAGATTAATTCATTGCTATGACTCGCAGTAACTGTCTGATTGCACAATAACCGTAGTAGAAATTGCCAGCAACAAAATATAAAGCACCAGCGAGCCACCAAAGTCCGGCCGACTGAACAATGGCATGGGCTGACTGCGTGGGTATCCTTCAAATGACTGCAGTTACGACGGATGCCGCATGGCGACGCCACGATCTGTGAAAGTTGCGAATACTGAACTTGGTATCACGTGACGTGAATAGATTACAAAGGTAAGAGACACATCCAAACATGATAATCATGACACGAAAGTCATGCATGGCATCATTTACCTCCAGCTCGTAACATTGTGCTGATTTTGAAGTGACATATCAACATTTCCCATTCGTGCTTCGCATATCATCGATTCCCACTGCACGTGGGGTCTGCCAATTTTTATCAGGGGCGTCAATTACGTGAGGGGGTACCTTGACTTTCCCCCGCCAGCTCTTCCAGGGAAGACCTTGATAAAGATATCTTATATCACGCTATCTTTTACGAAAAATGACCTTACTCATTTGAAACCACTCATCATCCTTATTGCAAGGTACTGTATCAAAAGGCGCCAAGAAGAGCACCGATTACATGATATGTTAGTTTTAAAAAGCATTCACACCATGGTCGAAGAAGCTACTTCTTGCTTAACGGACTCGTGAGTCGACTAACTCGGGCTTACTCATACTCAGATCATGCCATGCATCTGAGTCTGAGTCATTCCGGGCGAGTAATATCTTCGTGAGCCTTCATTTCGAGTGAGTCCCGTTGAATAAAGTTTGAGTGAGTCCGAAGCGCAAGATATATTTCATGAGTGAGTCTGAGTGGGCTCCAACATTCTTGCTGACCTACGTTTCCAAGTCACTGTTCTTCTGCAGAGTTTTTACCGGGGGTGAAAACATTCCGCAACATCTAATTTCGTTCATTTCACTATCATACATTTATTAATAGAAGAGAGAATGAACAATAAAGCTTTCGTTTTCTTTAACTTAGCGCTTCGATGTACGCGCTTGACGTCAGTGGATTCTGAAGGGCATCCTGGCGTCACTCACCTTCTAAAGTTTGCTGAAACTTGGTAAGCTTTCATGGCCCCTCACCTCACTCCAGAATTTAATGTTCGTCATTTTTACCGATCACGAACATACAACTACGTACATAGTAGACGCCGCCAAAAGCTTTGTCGTCATGTCGTTTGGAGCGGTTATGTCAAGGTGGCGCCGCCACACGCTTTTCTCGCTTTCGAAGCGCATTCTCACGAGATGTGTGGTTATTTTGGAATGGGGAGACTAATAACAATAATAATAAATTAGCAGTGGCTTAGCTCAGCTATGCTAGAATAAAAGTAGCGTCAGGAATAGTACAAACGGACGAACCGATGAATGAACTACAGACGGGCGGACTAACCCCTGATGGACGAACGGACAAAACAAGGACGAACGAACAGACGGATGAACACGACTGGATGGATAAATGGACGAACACTGAACAAACTCCGGAAGGACGGACGGATGTATGAACCAAGGATGCATGATGGGAACGGACGGACGAACCAAATTGTACGGACGGTCAAGCGAGTGCACGTGCGAGCAATCTCACGCTATACTGCCCACTGGTGGCATGTTACCCTTAACTTCCCGGCCTTCTCCGGAGCGCCAGCTCTGCGCCGTATGACGTCACTGGTCCTCTCGCTAGTGCGGAACTGCTCACCGTAAGCCATACGAAACTGCTCAACCTGGGCTAATGTAGCTTACGCTGCAACATTTGCTAATTTACGTCCCTAAAACACTATATGTTCAGTAGCGTTGAGAGCTGGGCTAGTTGGTGAGATATCATTTCAACATAAGGTCTAGTAGCTCAAATTCGACGGGGACACAGAGGACAAGAAAGTAGCGAGTGTCGTGTTTTCTTGTCCTCTGTGTCCCCGTCAAATTTGCGCTAAACTATATTATGAGAGACGCCGTAGTGGAGGGCTCCGGGAATCGAGACCGTCTGGCGCTCGTTACCACGCGCTGATGTCACACGGGCCTCTGCCATTTCGCCTCTATAGGGAAATACGATTGCCGCGGCCATGGCATCGATCCAGCGACGCTCGTGTCAGCCGCCGAGGACCTTAGCCATGGACTGCTTCACTGTGGTGACATGTCAATGTGCGAGAGTAATTTACTGAAACGAGAGAAATCGATGTTCACTTTGTGCCGCTTTAAAGTTACGCACGAATATCTGAGAGCCGGTTAGCTGTGTGTCTAGAAAAAGTGTTCATTTAACTTTACTTCACTTTTATTTCCGTAAAGACCCTCTGTAGGGTTATTGCATTAGGGGTGGTGTATAACAACAAAAAAAGAGAACTATACAACGGTGTTTTTAATGGCTTCTGCAAACATAGATGGGTTAGTGATGGCACAGATGGCGTGAGGAAGGCCGTTCTAGCCTTTTGCTGCTCTTACGAAAAAGGAGGCTCGGGATGCAGTGGTCCGGGTACGTGGTATTGCAACTTGCTACGGATGACCAGTGCGATGGGATATGTGCGGAGGGGGCATGATGAACGATTTTGTGCATTGGCACTTCACTATGGGAGAGCAGAAAGCTGTCCCTCTACATACTAACAACCTAGACTGTTTCATACACCTAATGCGTTTACAAAAAAAAAAAAATCTTTGACGATTTTGAGTATACGATGTTCGCAGCAGCGGGAGAGCACAGACTATCATAGTTCAGCATGTTTGACGGCAAGTCTGCGGGAGAAATGACCTAATGCTCCAAGATACCGCTCAAAGATAGAACGACTACGTTGAAACGGTTAAGATCAACGTATTTTTTAAAGTTATATTAAAAAGCCTCCATGCTTGAACCCACGTTTTCTTCAAAGTTTGGCTGCCTATTCAAAAAGCTTTACATGTAACTTACAAAAGAAGAAGCACACAAAATTGAGAATGTTGTCTCCGTTTCATCATTTAAGCAAACGTCGGATATAAAATGAAAAAAAAAATCGCCCAAAACATTTAGGTACTCCTTGCTACGAACTCGCCTCCTGACAGGCTGAATGCTCAAACACAAGAAGAATTCAAAACCATAACAATGAATGAATGAATGAATGAATGAATGAATGAATGAATGAATGAATGAAAGTTTTCTTTATTTAAACAGATGGAGGCAGGGGAGATAGGATGGCGGGAGTATTATTTATCGTTGATTTCGAACACCTGCCAATAACTTTAAAAAATCAGAGCATATCGACGGAGTGAATCATGACGAATGTGGCGAAGCATCCATCCATACGTCCGTCTGTCTGTCTGGGACAGCGCTATCTATTGTATGTCTCATTTCCGCTTTTACCACGGGGACGGCTACACGCTTTGCCATAGTAGAGTATCTAGTACTCTAAATCGTTACCCACTTTTTCTAAGCACACATGATAAGGGAGAGGCTGCTGGTTACGCCGAAAGGACAAGGGATTGCTGGACCCTAAGGAGCTTCATCCCTAAAGATAAATGCGTCGTAGAGTGGTGGGGTATTTCGTGTCTGTTGCGTAATTTGGCATGGTATCGGAATGCTTAATTATTACTTGGACTTTATGATTCTTGTTTATTAAATGAAGGAGAAGCGTTGCCTTCTACGGGTGGTGGGATGCTGATGTTGGGTTGTGCCCCACTTCTGGTACTGTTGTTGAATGTACTGTTGCTTTAATGGCATCTCCTCGAGTCAAGCAAAGCGTCCAGTCAAGGGAAAGCCAAATAATTACGCCCTTTACTGAATCCAAAACGCGTGATCCAGTGGCCAGTGTACGGGTATGTAGCTCTAGCGGTCGGGTTTTACTAGCAGACGATGCCTGCGTTCATCTTGCGAGGCGAGAGAGGGGGAGGAGCGACAGTTGGAGACGCGACGCGAGCACGCGCCCTAGGGGTGTAGACGACACCACCAACGCCGGATTCGCTATAGTAGGCATGTCTACCGAATGCTCCACATTAAAAAAAATGCCACCGCTTCTTCTCACGGGGGTAAATCGAGTAAATGCGTTGCAGAGTGGTGGGGTACAGCATGAATGTTGCGTAATTGGGTACGATTTGGGAACGCTTTGGGTTTGGGCACGGCGCTTTAAGGGTCATGATTTTAGGTTGTAGGTCGTTCCCTCGTAGTTTTAGTATGTTGTAGTAGTTGCCACGTCTAGTTAGTTTTAAGCAGTGCTCACCAGATGGTGTTGTGTGTATACGTCCTTGTACTTGTAGACAGGGGCAAAAGCCAGATAAGAAAACCAACCAATGGTGCAGTGCATATAAAATGATATCGATGAGCTAGGAGACGAGTGCGAGGTAATTATAATAGAAGATATGAAAGCACACATAGAACGTATAGATGGATATACTGACCCAACAGGCAGAATGCTAATAGATATGTGTAAAAGGCATGATTTAGTCGTTTGCAACAGTGCCGAGAAGTGCGAAGGGCAGGTAACAAGGGTAGAGAGAAGGCTGCTGCCGACAATAGATTACGCAATGGTGTCACATAGGATGTATGATCAGCTAAGGGGGATAAACATAGATGAATATGGGTCCAGAAGTTTAGGTAGTGATCACAAACGTATCAAGCTGAGTTTTGGAAGAGAAATGAAAATGGGAAGGAGGCATTATGAGCAACCACATGGTAATATTTATTCAGAAAGGCAAATAGAAATAGCAAGTAACGAGATTGAGAAAATAATCACTGAAGACACTAAAACAAAGCGAACGTACACAGATCTAACTCGATTTTTGAGTTAGCTAAGGTACGAGTCAAATCAACTGGGAAAAGGAGACATAAACCCAAAAGCTATAGTGGGATTGTGAAGTTAAGGAAGCCATAGTAAGACGTCAGGAAGACTCCAGGGAACACAGGTATGCTAAACAGAGGGGTGAACCGGATGGTGATGTCGAAAGAAAATGGGATAGCTTTTTGAGCTGCAGAAGGGAATCATCTAATTTGATCAGTGAAAAGATTAGAAGAAAGGGGGCCCAATAGATGGCGGAAGTAAAAAAAAAGGATAAGAAGTCAGCTGCAAAGTTTTCGAAGCATATAAATGCTCTGAGTAATAAGACAATCATAGAACAGAGGTTTATAACTACAATTCAAAGGGTTGGGCTAGAAGGGGAGGGGGAAATGGAATATATAAGAACAATATTAACAGAAAAATGCAAACACAAAGGAAGCACTGCATGCACTACACCGGATGAGGATGAACCAACTATTGCAGTGGCTCCACTGGGACAACGAAAGGGGAAAAGGGCCGAGAAGAGGGTTCCTATTAGTCCATCAACAGGCCCTGACGGCATCCCAATTGTGCTAATAAACTGTGACCAAAATCTAAGCAAACAATAAGAGAGGCAGCGAGCAAACCAATAATGAATGACGAATCCCCCAATGAGTGGCAACTAAGCAGGATGAGCATGATCTATAAAGGAAAGGGGGACAAAACTCATATAACTGACTACCGTCCTATATCAATCACATCAGTAGCTCACGGGCTGGTGATGCAGATAGTAAAGGAAAGACCACAGACATGAGTGGAGAATGAGGGGGTGCTGGGAGAACTACAGAATGGTTTCCGTAAATGATGTTAGAGGACAATCAGTTTTTATTGACGGAGTGTAATTGAAATAGTGGAAAAAGAACACAGGCTCCCGTGGCTGGCATTTCTAGATTCAAGGAAGCTTACGATAGTGTGATTCCAGAGGACTTGTGAGGAATACACTGTAGATGTGGAAGATGGACTAACTAATCTTCTAAAGGATATCTATAAAAGTAATAAGATAGTTATCAAATGAGAAGAACAGATATCAGAACCTATAGAAATACAACGCGGGCTTCAACAGGAATGTCCCTTGTCACCAATGGTATTTATGGTGTATCTACAGAAACTAGAAGCCAAATCAGAGGGGAGTCGACTCGGAATCAGCCTCTCTTTTGCTAAGCAAGGAAAACAGTCATTACCAGCATTGATGTACGCAGGTGATATAGAAATAATATCCGACAACGAGGAAGATCTGCAGGGATTAATAGACATCTGCGGTAATGAGGGAGATAGGTTAAATTTGATGTTTAGTAGGGAAAAATTGACAATCATGATTATTAGTGATAACGAAGGTAGTAAGTATAAATCCCTGCAGGAAGATCTGCAGGGGTTAATAGACATCTGCGGTAATGAGGGAGATAGGTTAAACTTGATGTTCAGTAGGGAAAAATCAGCAATCTTGATTTTTGATGATAACGATGCTGGTGAGCATAAGATACAGGAAGTCACGCTCGCTAGAAATAGTGGACAAATACACATATTTGGGTGTATGACAAAACAACGGGGATGGGTACCTAAGTGAACGCGAAAGATACGTAATGATTAAGGGTAACAGGAATGCAACTGTAATTAAAATAGGGCACTGTGGAACTACAATAGGTATGATGTTGTGAGAGAGATTTGGAAAGGTGTCATAGTCACGGATTTGAGGTTCGGCAATGCGGTCTTGTGCATGAGATCATAGGTTCAATCAAGATTACAAATTAAACAACGTGGCATAGGTAGCCTTGCTTTAGGAACACACGGGAATACCCCAAATCAGGGGGTAGAGGATGACATGGGGTGGACCTCCTTCGAGTGCAGAGAAGCTAGCAGCAAAATAGAATTTGAGGAGCGATTGAGAAAAATGGGAGAGGAGCGTTGGGCTAGGAAAGTTTTCAGTTACTTGTACATGAAAAATGTCGATACTAAATGGAGGAAACGAACTCGAAAGTTTTCAAGCAAGTATTTAGACAACAGGAGTATACCAAGCCAAAAGGAAACATCGGTTAAAAAGAAAGTGAGGGAAACAGAAAGGGACATGTGGAATATTAGAATGCTTACGAAATCATCACTGCAGACCAACTAAACTTTCAAGCAGGAAATTGCAAAAAGAAAAATCTACGATAATTTTAGGGGTAATTCTCTGCTGTTCGAGGCCATAATGGAAGTATTGCGGACCAAATCGTATCGAGCCAAATACGTAGGATCAGACACATTATGCAGTGCGTGGAGAGGAGGAGGAAACGGCTGAAACTTTGATAATGTTCTGTAAAGGGCTCCAACCTATAGCCCAAGATAATGGCACGGAATTTCTCTAAGCATTGGGGTTCAGGGACAGTGAAGGCAAAATAGACTTTACACGGGTCGAAATAACCAGGAGGAGGCTAACTCATTGGTGGCCACAATCAAGGCACGAGTGAAATTCAATCTCTAAACATATAGGGATGGTTCTTAACTTTATGACTAGGTGGTGTGAGCCGCCACCCGATCTAAAAAGCACAGCCGGATGCATCCATTCATCCTAGGGATTGATATCACTAGATGGCGTGAGTTGTTTTCGTAGAATAAGAAGTACAGAGCATATTCATGGAGTGAAATATAATAAATGGGGCAAAGCGTCCATACGTTCACTCGTCCGTCCTATGCGAATGGACAGACAGACAGACAGACAGACAGACAGACAGACAGACAGACAGACAGACAGACAGACAGACAGACAGACAGACAGACAGACAGACAGACAGATCATCATACGATTAGAGGGACGCTTCGCCCCACTCATAACCATCGTCGTGGATATGCTGTGATTCTTATATTCGAAGCAGCTCATTGCCTAGCCTGTGTAACGCTGTCCGCCCGTGTCTCCGTGCCAACGCGCCGCACCATGCTCTTCTCGCCGCAGGAGTGGGGGCAGTGGGAAGTAGGTCACGCCTTCTTTCGCAGTGGGGGACGTCACTCCCTCCCTCGCCTGCCACGCGGTCGCCGCGTGTCACCTCTCTCTCGTTTCACTCTCTTCGCTCGCAACGTTACAGCGCACATCGATTGATATGTTGGGTTTAACGTCCCAATACTATCATACGACTAGAACACATCGAGTGAGCACTCCTGCGGCTCGTTTATCTGCGATGGACAGGATGTCGAAAAGCGAAGCTATTTCTCCCGCCGAAATATTGGATTGGATAAACTTTTATTTTCTGTTCTCCCGCCGAAATATGTGCCGAAGCTATTTAGCCAAACCTGGCCGTTGCCAGCGTTGCGAAAGTTAGCCGAGCCAATTCGATCAATCCAGCGACTATATGCGGTGCAGCGGAAGGTCGAAATGGCGGACGAGATGGTGATGTCGCGAGCGTTTACGTCAGCGTCGCTGAGCGAGAAGACGCGTTCATTTGTTTATGACTACTGAAAGATGGAACTGCGAAGAACCAGGTCCCATAGTTAGTTTGGTCAAATGGAACATGCGTCGCGAGCATGCCACCCAGGTTCCAATTAAACCGCTCTGTCAAGGCATTCGTCTGAGGGTGGTAAGCAGTACTCATCGGGGGTACAATATGGCACTGGTGGAGAAGTGCTTGAATTACTTGAGATAAAAATACATGACCCCGGCCACTGCGGAGTTCGCGAGGAGGGCCATTACGTCGCACAAAACGATTGAGGATGAAAGCTGCGACGTCCCGAGTGGTCGCCCTAGGAAGAGCAGCGGTTTTGGCGTTCGTGTCCGGTTATCCATAGCAACAATAGCCCAGCGGTTACCAGCCGTGGTCAGGGGCAGTGACCCACAAAGGTCGATTCCGACGCTGATTCGAATGGGTGGTCGGTGCACGCAAGTTGCTGTAGTGGAGCTGCTCCTGGATGCGGTGGCTGTTTTGGTCGCTGATACTCGTGGCAGCGGCAAAGAAACTGTCGAACAAACGTAAGCATCCCGCACCAGTAGTACCACTTCCGTAAACGTTCTATAGGTCTCGAAGACATCGGCGTAAGGTGCATTGCGGGTTGTAGTAAAATGATGCACAGATTGTAGAGCGCAGCTTTTCGGGGAATAACGAGCAGCCACTTCCTACCGTCTGATGAGTGATTGCGCCGGTAGAAGCAGCCACCTCGAAGGGTGAAGTGCGAAGCCTGGCATCGCATTTCTCGAGTGGTTGGAACTGCCAGCACCTCGGATAAAACGTCCAGAAGTGAAGTTATCCATGGATCATCGTGCTGTGCAGAGGACACGTACTGCGTCGATGTCGAGAGCTGAGTGCGCGTATTCTATAGAGGATATGGAGGTAGCCTCACTGGACAGTGGTGATCACTAGAGGGCATCAGCATAGCCATGTTGGCGGCCCGAACGGTACACGACGCGGATATTATACTCTTGAAGTCGGAGATCCCAACGAGCAAGGCGACCTGATTGATCCTTCAATGATGATGATTGATTGATTTGTGGGTTTTAACGTTCCAAAACCACCATATGTTTATGAGAGACGCTGTAGTGGAGGGCTCCGGAAATTTCGACCTCCTGGGGTTCTTTAAGGTGCACCCAAATCTGAACACACGGGCCTACCACAGTTCCGCCTCCATCGGAAATGCAGCCACCCCAGCCAGAATTCGATCCCGCAACCTGCGGGTCAGCAGCCGAGTAGCTTAGCCACTATAGACCACCGCTGTGGAGCGATCCTTCATCGAAGACAACCAACATAATGCATGAACGTCTGCAACTACAGAAAGCGTGCAGCCACATAAGTACGGGAGAAACTTGACAAGCGCCCAAAGTATGGCCAAACAGTCTTTTTTGGTAACACTGTAGTTTACCTCAGCCTTGGTGAGCGTTCTGCTGGCGTAGGCGACGACATACTCAGGACACCCAGGCTTTTTGAGCGAGAATTGCACTGAGACCGACACCGCTGGCCTTCGTATGGATCTCAGTTGCAGCCGTGTGATCGTAATGGCGCAATATAGGCGGTGATGTCAGGAGACGACGAAGAGTGGTAAATGCGCGGTCACACTCGAAAGACCATGATGAGAAGTCGTTGGCGCTGCTAAAAAGTTGGGTCAAAGGGGCAATCATTAAGGTGGAGTTGCGCACAAAGCGACGAAAGTAGGAGCATAATCCTACAGAGCTGCGTACCTGTCTTACAGTAGTCGGTTTAGGGAATTCAGCGACAGTGCGTAGTTTAGCCGGGTCGGGAAAAACGCTGTCCTTTGATACGACGTGATCGAGAATGGTGAGCTTCCGTGCAGCAAATTGGCATTTTTTGAGACTCAGTTGGAGCTGAGCATTCTTCAGACACGTGAGTACATGTTTCAGGCGTACAAGATGTGTTGCGAAATCGGGTGCAAAGATGACGATATCGTCGACGTAGCGGAGGCAAATGTTCTATTTCAAACCCCACAGAACCGAGTTCATCATGCGCTCGAATGCGGCCGGCACATTGCAGAAGGCGAAGGACATGACATTGAACTTATATAGCCCATCCGGTGCCACGAAGGCTGTTTTTGGACGATCGGCATCTGCTAAGGGCATCTGCCAATACCCAGAACGCAAATATACCGACGAACAAAACTGGATGCCTTGTAAGTAATCAAGGACGTCATCAATCCTGGGCAAATAGTGTACGCCTTTGCGAGTGATCTTATTTCAGCGCCTGTAATTCACGCAGAAGCGAGTTGAACCGTACTTCTTAACAAAAATGACAGGTGATGTTCATGGTCTTTGGGAAGCTCGGATAGTGTCGCGCTTTAGCATATCGTCAACCTGTTCGGTGATAACCTGGCGTTCGGCGGCGGAAACACGATATTGTCGCTGTCGTACTGGCGCGTTGGAACCTGTGTTGATGTAGAGAAAAAATTTTAGGTTCGACCAAGGGTAGGTTGAGCAACGTCGAAGGATTCACAGAACTGGTAGAGCAGCTGGAGAAGCTCAGAGCGCTCAGATAGCGACAGTCTGTCGGTGATCGATGAATCGCAAAAGTTCGGAAGGTGGTAAAGAGGAAGGGTTGAGGGCACTGATGGCGTCGTAGTCATTTTGGCGGCATGGTAGAAATTTGTCCTTTGCCAATAGCGTGCACGTGTCCAAGACATTCACCGTGAAACAATCCGATGAGATACGGAAGGAGATTAATGGGGCTATTGAAAATATTGAAAGCAATGTTAGGGCTATTGAAAGAACATTTTTTTCCATTGCGCTACTTATTCAAGACAAAGAGAGCACAACACAAAGACGCCCCCCCCCCTTCCCCAAATGCTTTTTTGGTGTGGACGTGCCGTGCTCGTGTTTAACAGGAAAAGTGTTTCAACAACAACAACAACAACAACAACAACAACAACAACAACAACAACAACAACAACAACAACAACAACAACAACAACAACAACAACAACAACAACAACAACAACAACAACAACAACAACAACAACAACAACAACAATAATAATAATAATAATATTATTATTATTAATAAATAGTTTTTACGGTTTAACATTCCGAAATCACGATATCATCCATTATCAGGAACGCTGTGTGGATGTTCACAACTGCTCCAGCAGTTTCGAACATTTGCTGTTCTTTCACATGCATCTATTTTTAGGTACACGGGTATGAAACACTTTCACCTACATTTCAAATGCCGTTACGACAGCTGCTATTCGATTCCTTGAGCCTTCTAGTCAGCTGTCGGGTGCCGTAGCTACATAGATCATTATGATTGATGATTGATATGTGGGGTTTAACGTCCCGAAACCACCATATATGATTATGAGGGACGCCGTAGTGGAGGGCTCCGGAAATTTCGACCTCCTGGGGTTCTTTACCGTGCACCCAAATCTGAGCACACGGGCCTACAACGTTTCCGCCTCCATGGGAAATGCAGCCGCCGCAGCCGGGATTTGAACCCACGACCTGCGTGTCAGCAGCCGAGTACCTTACCCACTAGACCACCGCGGCGGGGCACATAGACCAATAGAAATGCTTACGCATTTAAAACTGAAGGCTGGCAATTAATTGCTTTGGTGGTGCTGGATTGGAACAAATGCCCCCACGCTCTGATTCTAATGATATTAGCTTGTGTGGTATACACTTTGTGCGTCCGTAATCACGTTTAACAACAATTTAAAGCACTAGTAATAGAATAACTGCCGGCATTCAACGCCCCAAAATCATGATAACGTATTCGGAGACGCCTCAGTGGAGAGCTCCAAAATTTTGACAATCTGTAGATCTTTTAGCGGCCACTCAAGTCGCAACGTATATCACTTGCATCCGCCATTTCGCCTCCATCAAACACGACCGCCACGGCTTGGATCGATCCTGCGACCTTTATAGGTCAGCATGCAGTCGAGCACCATTGCCACTGTTCCACTGATGCGGATCGTTTACGAAGATCACAAAGCAGGCTTCAGCTACGTACACATACCTCAACACATCAAAGACATGGATGCAACTCGTAGAAATGGCGACACAACATACAAATATAACAGCAAGCCGATGGGTTAGCAAAATGGTTTGTGCCCTATAGAGGCAGTATATATATATATATATATATATATATATATATATATATATATATATATATATATATATATATATATATATATATAATATATATATATATATATATATATATATATATATATTACAGAGCAATATTTATGCGTGACAAATCAGTGTTCAGGGATACATTCACCTGCACACTATTGTATATCACGAAAACTAACATTTTCACATAGCTAACAGCTGAAGTTGGATCAACATAATAACAAATGCATGTAACTCCCAATTGCCACAATAGGGAATAGGTTAAATGGGTAAACTGGTAAATGTACATACTCTTTCATAGCGCATACATTAACTTGGTGGTATATTTGCCAGGACATGAGATACGAAGGTGGTGAACTCTTTAGAGCGCCCAACGCACTCTACAATGGGATAGTCATAAGTGTGTTTAGAATAAATCTTGAACGTTTTAGAGCACTATAGGCACTCTATACTATGGGAGAGGCATCAGCTGTCCCGCTCCATCGATCTTGACGGAGTCGTATTGTGTATATAAGTACATAAACTTTAAAGTCACAAGGCTGAAAAGATTGAGAAGATTGTTCCACTTTGAGGGTTCTTGAAAGAGATGCGTATTCAAGGCGTCGCCGAATTAAAATTTTTATAAATGAAAACATCAAAAAAGGCCCTCGCACAAAATACTCCCTTGAATAAAATCTCTTAATTAAACTGCGATTCAAAGCTAAAATTTGCTTCTAAAAATCTCTTTATGCTCACCGTTTACACAATACATTCTATATATATAGATGAAGCCCCATTCTTCTTGCCGACATTCGCAAAGCTTTTATAAGAAGTGTGAAAATAGCGCTTCCGCACTACAACAACCAGGTTAGGGCATGTTACTGTTGACTCAGGTGGCATATCTAACGTTTTACAAATCGGTATAAACGAAAAATCAGCATAGGACGTTCAATCTTGAGATTGAAACGGCTTCACCTACGTAAATCATGGAATCGAATTGTGGATTCACTTGACAAAATTCTGCCAGATTCAGCATTATGCCTGTGGTAACCGGCTCACTCTGACATCGGTCTGTCACATAGTAAGTTGTCTTCTCAATAACCATTTCTTTCATGTCGTGAATATACAACGTCATCATCTTCCACTACAATATAGTTTGGTGTGACCTCTCAGATATATACCCAGGCGCCCACATGCATTCACACATTCTTTAGAGAGCACGAGGCGAATTCTATATTGCGTCAGATTGTTATCATTTGCTAGAGAGAGACAGAGAAATCAATATTTTACTGACAAGATGAAGGGTTGTGGAAGGTTCATTCTAGCAGTATATATATATATATATATATATATATATATATATATATATATATATATATATATATATATATATATATATATATATATATATATATATATATATATATATATATATATATATGTCTAAAAAGGCATATCGTTAACTCGGGCTGCTAAGGTATGCAGTTGGTTAAATGAGAGGAGATGAAAGTTAAAACATGAGCGTTACACATTTATAATGATATGCTTTGTAGACTTCTTCGTTCCCACACAACACTTCTTCACCAAATTCAAAATGTCCCATGGCATATGACCTGAATCGCGCATTTACTGTTGTTTTATCATGTCACGCACGATTTGATTACCCCTCTACTTTAAAAATGAGATAGAGCCGTACCAGTACTCAGAAAATAACTGTAGAATTAATCTCCACCAGTTCAGCATCGGAGCTAAACTGTCGGGGGAAAATGGATCAAGGTATACGCGATATTTCAGTTTATTACCTGAACGATAGAAGTTAGTGTACATGCGCAGAGGCTCGAATATGTCCCCGTCGTTTAAGAGAGATGAAGAAGTAATCTCTAATGCAGAAACAGTACTGAGAAAGACACACAGTCCTAGCTGTGCACGGTTAGCGTATATATACCCCAAGCATGTCCGATTGTGTGGATTCGAGTGAGATTGAATCGAGTGACAATATAGATGAATTACACCTCACATTAGTTTAGTGTATGATGAATGCAGCCCACCAAAGCTAACACAGTCGTGGTTTACGTGGTAAAATGCTGGAACATTTCCTTTGCGGGGTAAAATAAAAAAAAGTCATGACAGTCCGACCCAGGGGAAGAAAGTGGCTGCTTGCTATAAAAACAGGGCTGACATCTAGGATAGGCGGCTGCGTATGAGGCGGCGCACAAATGTCTGAGCACAAAGTGCCGCACATTCATCTCACCAAGCGCGAAGCCTGCCTCCCTCTAACGTCAAGAACAAAAGTGCTGCTGGAAGCTGCTGCGTTCAAGCAAAACCGAATGAAACGACTAAAAAGCGAGAAAGAGAGAGAAAAAAGTGGCAAATGAAAAGAAGAGAGGGAAGCACGGTTGGTGAAGGACTTTGCGGGCGTGCTTCGCCTTCCGAGGTGCCACACAGTATATGTATTACTATACCAACACAGCACGCCGTAGGCGCACCAGCCGCTAGGGTCGTGACGTCGGTGAAGCGCGCTGCGGCGTCGACTGCGGTGGTGGCAGCAGGGAATTGCCGCGCCAGAATGGAGCAACCGACCGGGCTCTCCCATTGGATTGTCCCTCGTAAATGTGAGCCGACTCGTGAGACGAGAAAATTGGCAGCACCCGAGAAGAAAGCCTTGTGGTATAGGGAAAGACGCCGGCGCGGGAAAACTTTCCATTCTTTCCTGTCCTGCTGGGTGTGTGCGGTGGTACTGTACGGAGGGTAAAAGAAGAAGTAAACACAAGCCGCGCTACAATTCGCAGAGGTTTGGTGGCAAGCGCTCCTCGGGGTGAGGTTGAAATGACCCGAGCCACTACCCGCAGTTAGGGATTCGCAGCGAAGGAAACGGGGTGCAGCAGGGCGTTAGTCCTACGCAAGTGCAAGGGAGGTGGGAGGACTAGGAGGAAAATCTCGATCTTGACGACCCCCGCGGATACAAACACACACATACTTATATGACAGGCGTGAATCCGGCTATGAAACGACTGTGGTCGATGTGTTCAAGTTTTGGTGTGCAAGACATGTGTGAGGCGACTAAGTTACCGCGGGCAGTGTTATACAAAAGAAAAATTGTATGAACAGAAATTCCAGACGGAAGAGATGGGTTGCAATAAGCACAGAATAGACACAGGGAAGCGGTGTCTATGGCGTGCGGGAACAACCTTGCATTGGCACCTCTTTGTGGCACAAGCGTAGCTTACGATGGGTCAGCACTACACTAAAGATGTGTTCACACGACTTGATTATATAAACAGCAAATGATTGCAGCGATGGAGAAGCCTTGTTCACTCGGGCATCATGCATTGATCAGCGCAAAGGATGCCTTTCCTTCCCAGCAAAACTGATACATTCAGAGCCCTTTGCGAAAGTTATTCTGCCAGTACCCTTGCAAATTAAAAGGGGTGGCGTGTTTCAAAGAGTGAAACCTGTTTCAACAATGTGCCAACCTCCATTAGTCTGGCCATTACTTGTGATGATTTGTGATGAGTACCAGTGGCACGTAAGAAACAATTCTTTCGGTGGGAGGTTGAGAACTCTTTCACTTTCACTTCAACCCCGCTCCAGGAAAAGACAGCCGAGCGCCCTTGCGAACGCCTGGCGTGATCAATAACGCCGACGCGGCATGGCTGACTGAGGTCCTTTCTTGCAGACCTTTACGGCCTGCGACGGTATCGGACGTCACATTTGTTTCGCTGGAATGCACTCGACGACAGGAAGAAGAAAAGAGCCAGTTTTCTCCAACTCGGCTTGATGACACGAGGGACACGTCGTAAAGTATAAGGTGCACGCCGGGCCAAATCCAAGACGCGAGGCGGCGGGAGCTTTTCTGCTCTGTTGGCGCCACCACCACCGACTTCAGCGATACCCCCACGGCACGCGCTGCAGCCACGGATAAACAAACAAAACAAAAGCCGAGAACAAGCTCCTTGGACCGCACGAATAGGATGGTATAACGTGCAGAGTCGGCTCACTGTTTCTATGGCTTCGTCTCGGAGCTCTTGACGCCGAAAACAAAACGTATACACAAACTCAAAGAAATGAAAAATAAATAAATGAACGCCGTGCTTGTGATAGACGCCGCTGTGCTGGTCCTTGGCGCCACGTCGCCAGGGAGCTGGCGCAGTGGAGCTGCTCCGCGCTTTGAAAGGGACGTGCCGCCTTCTAGAGTCTATGTATACGCGCTCTTAGTTCCAGTGGCACACAAAACATATATACACACGTATCGGAAAATAAAGGCATGTCCGTCCTTGTCCTCCTGAGGAAACACCAAAAGAAAATAAACACGTGGTACAGAACACAGAACGTCCTCCATTTCGTGCCTTCTTGTCCCACCAATCACTCCCGAGCCTCTCTTTTTCCTTTTTTTTTTGTTCCACATGGGAAGTAGCGACTGTGAACTGGACGGTGCCTTATAAAACATCCTCGGCCTCTTTCTTTTGTACCTCGTTGGCTCCTATAATTGAATCGTCCGTTGTGCTTCTTTGTGAAACACAAGCACTTGGGTCATTCCAGAGATAAGGAAACTGGAAGAATTGAGCGATGTTGAGAGAAGGCAAATAGAAAAGTTCCTTGCTTTCGCACTTTTGGCACTACTAAAGAATGCTGTGTGCAATGGCATTCACACAATATACGTGGTGTCAAGGTGGATGTAATGGTTCCCCATGAATGTAGAGTCCATTCTTTATATTAGTCATCAACAATATCGAATCATACAGCCTATATGCTTATGTCGAAGCCATCTTGTACAATAGAACAAACGAATGACACCGCGTACTGCTATTGTTCCTGTGGAGCGTGCTTTGAGTTTGATTCCTCGAGGTTTTGTTATCCTGCTTTGCAGTGATGCTTACGAAATTGCTTCCCGTAAACTCAATAGTCCTATTCTTTTTTTATTCAGCTTGGTGTCTAGAAAATATCATTGAAAAACGTACGTAAAAGATGGAGACGGTACACCTTATGGAGAAGAAAGTCAATCTTCGGTATGCTAGATAGTACCTGCTGGTTAACCTGTTTGCCTTGCTTTTCTCTTTATTTCTTCCTCTCTTCAAGCCGCCTGTTGTCTCAATGAGCAGAGGTGTCCGTCATTGCAAGAGTTCTATAACTACTACGTTTGCAGTATGAACGCAAAATCACACAGTTGTTGCCCTTTCCATGTGGAGCGGTAGTTTATGTAGCCTCAAATCATAAACGCCTATTGAGTCAGCGTCCACCTCATTTTATTTAGTTCTTGCTATATCGTCCAATGAAAACGTACTCAATGCTCACTCGAATCGTGTAACGTGCGTCGCCATCTCCACCGGGCAGAAAATGGATGACCCTGCTATTTTCTTCACTGGAAACCTTTGCAAACACTCAACGCGTGTATATTGCGGGAACACACTCGTGATCCTCAACTATTGTATTCGGCCCCGTGGAATTTTTAAGAGCTGTAAATTACGCTTCTTTTATGGAAAATTCCAGCAAATGTTGTATAGCCGTATTTCTCTGGGGAAGACATTCAGGGATTTAACGCTTCTCCGCCATGGCTGAACGATATGGTATACCGACTGTCCGCCTCATCAAGTCCGAAAAGGCAGGCTTCGGATGCGCCCTATTATTCGCGAAATGCACCGGAAGACGTAAATGGGTCAGCAACATTGGCCACGCTAGCGCAGGTGTTGCACGCGGTATTCAGGAGGACAGTGACGGTCATTCGCCGAGTCACGCCGTCAAGCAGCTCGGGCAGCGCTTGTTCGCCCCCGGTTCCAACGAACAAGGCTCCCATCGCAGCACCCATGGTGCGATCAGTTGTGAAACGCCCCTATACGAGTGAACTATAGGAGCGGACGACCATTCACACGCAATCCCGAAGCCCTTTGCGACGCTTCGTATGGCCGCGCTCCTTTGTCGGCTCGGCTGTCAGGAACAGTGACGTTTACAAAGAAGCCCGAATCACGAACAACAGCCGCCACCCAAGGTTGCAGCCCATAGGCGCACATGACCGGTATGAGAACTGGCGTGGTATACGTATACGGTGCGGCTGGTTTCAGGCATACAAAAGCGCATAGCGTGCCGGGAGCACAACGGACACGGTTTCGAGTCCTTACCGTAGAACTGTACGTAGGTTCGAGACTTCCCTAAAGGAAAAAAAAAAGTTTCCTTCCTCCTCTTCTCCCGCTGGATCCGCTGACTTTAAATCGAAAATTTACGACGCGCACACGGGGCACCCCCGGGAGCTGCGGAGCACTCGCTGTTTTCGGCCGTGAGGATCGGATCAGGCGTCCCCTTTGTACTGCGGCTCTGCTCATCCCTTTTCTCTGCGTTTTCTCCGCCCTCTTCTTCTTCTTCTTCTCCGGAGAGTATCACGCGGCAAGATGCTTGTATAAGGTGCAGCTCAAAAAAAATGGGGGATGCTTTTCGCGCTCGGCGACGATCGGGGCATATTCGAGCTTGACGCAGAGGGAAAAAAAAACAAGAACTATGACAAACAAGACAAATTTCTTGCCGGTCTTCCCGAGACGGATCACGCACCCCGAGCGCATCTACCCTGCGAAGGATCAAGGAAATTCTTTACAACCCTCCGCCAGCGAATAGTGCACCCGTCTGGTTGGCTCGGGCGATTCAGGTTTGAGACCAAGGGCGTGATCTCAAACTAAAGGAAAGGAAGAAAGCGAGCGGGGCGGGCAGCAGAGGGCGACTGCAGGAGGCTGAGGGATGCAAGATGGTACCCAGGGCGCGCATGCAGATGCGCCGCATGCAAAGTAAACACTGCACAAAAGGAAAAAAAAAGGAGGCAAGGCGATGTCGCCCGTGGCAAGTTTACGGCTTCAGAGATCTTCGGTGCTCTTATATGTCGTACAGTATTATACGGCCGGCTCAGCTGTTGCGTTCGTCCCGTGTAGCACGCTGGAGCACGTACCAGAACAGGGTAGGAAACCGTACGAATCCCTGGGTGTTCGTTGAAGCCCCACCCCGTGAGCACCACACTTACAAGCACGACGCGGAAGGGTGCGCGTGACTTGGGAGGAAGAAAAAAAAAAAAAGAGGGATGCTTGCGAACTCGGATGCGTCCATAATCGGATTCGACTTCGCGACAACGTATAACTCGTGGCGGCGGGGCAAAACGCGAATTTGTGGGACGACGCTTGCTTTACAAGAATGAGACGGCTCAATACGGGGGGGTAGGGTTGAAGGCGAATAAAATCGGTGTATATATTCAAGTTTAAGAGGAGGGAGAAAAAAATATAAATGTATCCAGTGGGCTTACGCGTGTGCGCATGTTCTCAGCCTTAGATTCAGTTTTATTCGTGGATATGACTATGGGAAATATGCGAGTATAGTGCAGAATATGGCGGGGTCGTTACATCTTCGCAGAAAGACGACGCGTTCGCGTTGCATGTGCTTCGGCTGAATCCTTGGTACATTTGCTTTTGCTCGTCAAAGTAACCAAAAAGTAAAAAAAAGAAAACAAAGGTAACCAGACAAGGGAAGAATGAAAGTCAAGTTAACCGACGTACGCTTGGCTTTGATTAGTTTCTTTTGACGCCCGCCCATCCTGAATGTTGCTTTAAAAGAATATCAGCAATAACCCTTCTTGTTCTGTCTTCCTTGAATGGGTAGAAAAAAATCGGCGCAGATGTTGTTCATCGTAAGTGCATTTTTATGGATTTCGGTTCGTTTTTAGTACCCACGTATGCGCTCATAAAGGAAAGGCACGAAGTTACATAGAATACTCCGGTATGACTAAGAATCAAATTTGCACACTTTTGGCGGCTTTTGATCGCAGCGCCTAACAAAGAAAGTTTTGAAGCTGTAATCACAGGACTTTACACAACGACCTTTCGAGCTTACACAAAAGTGTGACAGATGTCGCCGTTGAAGGGTAGTGTAAAGGTTAAGCTCGTGCTTATACTCGCGGACATCTCAGTATTGTTTCTCCATGCCCGGCTTTAACGTGTAACACATAACATTGACTTCACGGGATAGATCTCTCATCAATACCTAGCCGCAGGCATCTACTCCTAACGGCAAGAAGCATAGTCGAATTAATTTGTTGTTCATATGCGAGAGTGGGCACAATGAGACCAAGAATTGGTTGGGGCTATAAGCTGGGCTGTTAGGTAGACATATTATTAATGACTGAACCAGCGCCATGAAACACTCAATGTTTTCCTGCTTACATAAATGAAGACTAAATTTTACATTCTAATATATTAGCTATGAGAAACAAACTATGTTGTCATCAAAACGGTCTGCTATACGTAACTTTGAACTGTATGCTGTATGATTGATTCCTTCCGAGAAAACAAGTTGCCGACGTTTCAAGTGTGAGCTAATGTCCAGTGTTGGGTCTGGTGCTGTGAGTGCGTCAAAGCAAAAAAAAAAAAAAGCCGACGCAACATACTTGAAGTTTTGAGTTCAACGAAGTTCACCGGAATATAAAACTGCCCACCTTCACGAGGCTTTGTCACGAGAGTTGAAGTCCAGTATAATACTTGGAGAAATTATAGAAGTAGAACACTTAAGCATAGCATGTGAGAGACTGTGCCATGGAGTGCAGGAATGAACGTGCATACAGGATACACTCTCTCGTGAGGGCCATAAGGTGCTTACGCTGTATGTGTCTAATTAGAAGCGCCAATGAACCAGGGCAGACTGGTTTAGGTCTTGTGCACTCCTCCTGGTCTAACACGATCCTGAATGGAACAGTGACGTTCCTCAGTTCCTCTCAAAAGAAACTAGCTTCTCGAACATCGTTCTTTGAAACTTTGTTCCGTACAACACTGTTTAGTGCATGGTATAGTATTATGACGGGTAGATGTTAGGAGGCCACACATTCCAGTTTGAGTATGATCACCTGTTGTTTCGGTATTGAACCCTAGTAACTTTAAACCTTTAATGATATCCGATGAATACTCCACTGTCCATAATACATAAATAGTCTCTCTGCGTTAAACATCACGTAAAAGCATTAAAACTATGGTTTAGCCGATGGTAATATCTCCAACGAACCAATGACGTCACGTCACAATGTCGCTGAAGACATTGCTGGAGTGCGCCACCATATCCTCTACGTCTTTCACAGTGTTACAGCAGTTGTACTCTGAGTTCCATCCGCACGTGATCGATTTGATTGATATGTGTGGTTGAACGTCCCAAAACCACCGTATCATTATGAAAGACGTCGTAGTGAAGGGCTCCGGAAATTTTGACCACCTGGGATTCTTTACCCTGCACTCAAATCTGGGCAAACGGGCCTACAACATTTTCTCCTCCATCGAAAAACACACATTTTCTCCTCCTACAGCATTTTCTCCTCCTAGCAGCCACCACCGCTAGGATTCGATCCGATGACCTGTGGCCCAGCAGCCGAGTACCTTAGTCATCAGACCACCACGGCGGGGCTCGATTCGCACGGGCCGACTCGCGAGTAGTCACCACCATGTCCGGCAAACGAAGATGTTGCAGTGAGGACAAACTGCATTCGTTTCCGGAGCGTCTTATCAATAAATATGCGATGACTGTTTTTTCTTGCCTTCCAATTTCAAGCCAAAGTTGGCATGAGCTCTTGGACTTCCACTGCAGAATTCCGAGGGCAATTCTGACTTTCACCCAAGACTCGTGCCATTAGCTGGCAGGATTGAAACATGAGTGGCGCCAAACAAAGCTAGCAGGAGACGTCCTCAGGGAAGATTCTACACACAAATGTGCTCCTTCGGTTGTAGATATCAATGCACGCCGAACCTTTTTTCAAATAAAAGAACGCCGTGCAATTCTTAGATGGCAAGAGCAGGTGGAAAGATGCCTAGCTAAAACACACAGCCTAACTCTCCTTCTAATTCGCTAGCCGTTTAGTTTTTCCACTGATATTTTCATACAATGTTCTCCCACTTCCTGCGTGGGGTACTCAGGGGCAGCTATGGACAACTACGGTGACTTGGTATGGTAAAGCATTGGGCAGATCTCACGAACCTGGGAGTCGACGTTATGCAAAGTATGTGGAGGGAAGGTGATCGTGTTGCAATTTTTTATTGAGTGACACGTCATAAAATGACGTCAATATAGGTACAAATGCTGCACGCACAGACATATGTTGAAGTGTTGCAGATGTTTATATAACCAGTTGTTTGCACTTGCGCAACGATGCCAACTGTAAATGCGCATTAGCAACACCAGAAACTGATACGAAGCGCTGATGCTCGCGAGGACGTTGGCCGTGGACACTGCTACATAAATCAACTTCAGTGCATGATACTAACCACAATTGACGTTAACCCGACGTGACGGCTGTATCAAAAGAGTACATATGTGATGTTTCTAAAATTGGGTAGGCAGCACTGCAACCACTATTGATGTTTCACGAAGATAATCGTCTATTTGAAAAGTAGTTCCGAGACCTGGCGTAGCTCTGTGGTAAGATGCTTCACTGCCACGCAGAATGCTTGGGTTTGATTCCTGCTTGGACCCTGGCATTTATTATTTGCATTCATCAGGTCGACGCCACCGATGTAAAGTATTCATTAATGCTCGCACGGTTAAAATTGCCCATCTGTGTTTCCCGTCGTTCCTGGGTAGATACTAGGTGTCAATCATCTGTGGCGCGTACCCGCATAGCAGCGGCACATACCCGCCCGTGGGTATGTGCCACTATTGTGCGGGAAGTGTTTGACGACGTACGCGATGGAATTGTGACATGTCATGTATTGGCTAGCTCGTCATGTTCGTCACATCATCTTACCCTCCCATGCTAATCTTGGTTCGCGCCAAGTCAAGGGGGTGCCCACGAAAGCACCCAATGGTAAGTGGCTAGATAGATAGATAGATAGATAGATAGATAGATAGATAGATAGATAGATAGATAGATAGATAGATAGATAGATAGATAGATAGATAGATAAATAGATAGATAGATAGATAGATAGATAGATAGATAGATAGATAGATAGATAGATAGATAGATAGATAGATAGATAGATAGATTCGTGCAAAGTCACCGAAGTTCGCGATGAAATGATTCGCTTTTAATATGTGTGTCCTTTATAAGCCACATGGCGCAGGGCGTGCACCCATACTTGAACAGTCTCTCATAATTTCTAAGTTAAACAGTGACACAAGGTGCGTTAAAACCTCGAATACCCTTGCACGTGTTTTGCACCTGCGTGCACATGCCTCTTGGCTAGAATTCCACAATGTTGTGGATATTTGGGTGCGCTAAGCTAACAGCTATTAGCGATAAGGCTATTAGTGTGTCGTCAACGTTAATACTGCAACATCGCACATGTTTAGCGCAATAAAATTCCAACTGCGTGTGAACTGCGACTACTAAAACAATGTTACCAGATGGGGCTGCGCGTGCACTTATTCCTTATTACTCAGAAAGATAGGAGAAAAAATCTCCTTCAATGTATAGACGTTTAATGTGCGCGAACACTATATTCTTCACAGTGTGAACGTTGTCGTTGTGAATGGTCATTTTCGTGCGTGAATATTGCCCTACGACTTTGGTATTGACAAATTCCATTACACAAATTATTATGTAAGAAAAAAAAAAGTAGACGGAGCTATACCTATCAACCTCTCTTTAAATATAGTTAAGAATAAAGATCGCAGGAAATTCAGCAGATGTTAGTATCTGGTTTGCTACGCTCTACATAACTGAAGTGGGGAAATACGAGTTGGAATGAAGGGGAAGAAACAGAGATAAAGAAGAAAGAGAACCCTGTGAAATCATACAAAATGACTTGACATTACATGTACAATCCCCTTAATAACAAAATATTTAATATTTTCACTTTATTGCACATACTACAAGATCATTTAAATGTAACAGGTAATTTATGTCGTGCTTATTTACACATTGTCTAAATGCTCACATGAAGGGGTATTGTGACGTGTGCCGTAAATGAACCACAACAACAACAAAAAAAAAACATACATGCATCTCCGCGAAGTGAATCATGACGACTGGGTGAAGCACTGGGGAGCCAAGTCACCCGCCCACTCACGCATGTAAATGAGTGGCGACACATGTATAAAGGGTGTTATTGGTCATAACTCGTATGTTGTGTACAGTTCTGTATTGCGTTTGGCCTTCATTATATATAACTGCTTTGTGGTCCTCGAAATGTAGAGACAACGTTTCTTCGAAGGGATCTAGCCTGAAGCTTGGAAAAACGAGATTTATGCCCCTTCCTCCTATCTTTAGGTGTCTGTAGAGGGGCGAGTCTTGTGCTTCAACCACGCCTGGATGTTTCGTTTATGAAACTATGTGCCGGACTTGTACGAGCGCTAGCTTATCAGCTTTCGCCTTATGTGCACATCGATGGCTGCGTAGTTGGGTATGTTTCTAGCAAGGCCGTTTTCTGAACGTTTATTCGGACGTTGACCAGTGCACATTTGATTCCGCACCACCCGTTATCATGCGTTATACATCTGATGCACATGAATGGAAGCCGCGGAGCTACAGCTTTCCCCTCCGGGGTAACTTGCTGTCTGCGTAAATGTTGAGCCTCCGCATGCCAAACTCTCGCTTCCGGCCAGCAGCTTGTCAACGTTGCCACTTGGCCGCTGCTTTCCGAACTGTAGCCTCCGGGCTTGCTTGTTTTCTGCGTCGGCGTTCCCTTCTATGGTTGGGAGTGCACTTGGAACGCGCTTATTCTTGATCGTCATCAGCCACAGCTCGAAGTTTACGTAATGCCTTACAGATGTGTACCCCGCATATCAGCAGAATCACTAATGGCATAGTGGGTGTTTCCCTAGTTCGTGAAAGTTACGGTGGGAGTATGGTGGGTACCTTGCATATGCTGTGCCATGACGGACATACTGTGGGCGATTGTGGGTAAGCTTGAATGTGCTGTGCCTGACAACGTAGAATGCACAACGGACAACGGACAAGCCTAGACCCTGCTGATGCGCCCATAACATCATAAGATTACAGGACACAAAGCATATCACAGGATAAATGTTAGCGTTTGTATGGTCCATGGTTACTTATATAACAGATAATTGCCGATTAAGCGAAGCATGTCGATTCCAGCCTTGTGGGCTTAATCTGCATATTTTTTTGAGGCGGTGAAGAATGTTTGTCTTTGTTTGTACCTGGCCTGTTCGCGAAATAATATTTGTAATGATACAAGCAGACACAGACACATTGTTTTGTACTGTTATCAAATTTTCTGTTACTTTCCATGCAGGCAAAAGGATCGGAAATACTCTGATGAATTTCGTCAAGCAAGTTGGGGCACTCGAAGGAATCATGTGGTTCGTCTTCTTCAGCCCAGTATTTTTCACCAAGGTAAGCACCACAGAACATTTATTTAAATTCAAAAGCGTTAAATAATAAAATTGTTATTATAAAATATAAAATGAAATATTGTTAGATACTATTAAACATCAGGATGACATCTACGTGTTTTGGCAGTAGTTCGGCAAATGTCTCAGTAGGCTTGTGATTAGGCGGCGTCGTTAAATAGATAAAAACTACCTACATTTGTTTTCGCATAAGCTTTGCATGCAGAGTGTGGGAATCAATTTAACGCTCTGGCACTAATATTCTTACAATAAATATAAGAAAAAAAAACAGATTCTGCCTAGAAGCAAACCTATTTGGCCCGACACTGACAGAACAAGCGAAAGGAAAAATATACTCGCAACCACAGATTACTGTACCATTTTGTCTCACGTAATACGCATGTCGTACTTCTGTACATGTCCACTGCCTACCTGTGGGAACATTGAAAACGAACGCGGGACTTTTGTAGTCCTCCTCTGCGGTACAGTGGTTAAGTGCTCGGCTGCAAACCCGAAATTTCTGGAGCCCTCCCCTCCAGCATGCCTCACAATCACACAAAACAGTTCAGTAGAAACAAATTGAGAAAGTGAAATGTATAATTACCTTATCAAGCTGTAAAAAAATTCGGCAGATCCCACGTACCTGGGAATCGAAGTTATGCGAAGCATGCAGAGGGAACGTGACCGTGTTGCTATTTTTTATTGAGCGACACATCATGAAATGACGCTAAATATATGTACAATTGTTGGACGCACAGACATATGTTGAAGAGTTGCAGATGTTTATATACCAAGTTGTTCGCACTTGCACAATGCGTATTAGCAACACCAGAAGCTGATATGAAGCGCTGATGCTCGCTAGGATACTGGCACTGGGCAGTGCTACATAAATCCACTTCAGCGCATAGCAACTAATAACAATAACGTTAATGCGACGTGACGGCTGTATCAGAGTATATCTAATGTTTATAAAAGTGGGTAGGCAGCACTGCAACCACTATCGACGTTTTACGAAGATCAGCGGCTATTTCAAAAGTAGTTCCGAGATCTGGTGTAGCTCTGCGATAAAATTCTTCATTGCCAAGCAGGATGCTTAGGTTCGATTCCAGCTGACACCCTGAAATTTATTCTTTGCATTCATTGGGTCGACGCTACCAATATCGGGTATATCTTAAACTCGCACCTTCGAATTGCCCATGTGTGTTCTCGTCGTTCCTGGGTAGATACAAAGTGTCAATCCTCTGTGGCACATACCCACATACCAGCGGCACATACCCATCTCTGGGTATATGCCAATGTCTGGCGGGAAGTGTTTGACGATGTACGCGACGCGATTGTGGCATTATTAATGTCTTGACAAGCGCGTCATATTCGTCAAACCATCTTACCCTCCCGTGCTAATTTTGGTTCACGCCAAGTTAAGGGGGTGACCATTAGAGCACTCAACTGTATACAGCGGCTAGATAGATAGATAGATAGATAGATAGATAGATAGATAGATAAATAGATAGATAGAT
This sequence comes from Rhipicephalus microplus, assembly GCF_013339725.1. Lineage (NCBI taxonomy): Eukaryota > Metazoa > Arthropoda > Arachnida > Ixodida > Ixodidae > Rhipicephalus > Rhipicephalus microplus. The sequence continues at coordinate 107,523,512 of NC_051170.1, forward strand.
AGATAGATAGATAGATAGATAGATAGATAGACAGACAGATAGATAGATAGATAGATAGATAGATAGATAGATAGATAGATAGATAGATAGATAGATAGATAGATAGATAGATAGATAGATAGATAGATAGATAGATAGATAGATAGATAGATAGATAGATAGATAGATAGATAGATAGATAGATAGATAGATAGATAGATAGATAGATAGATAGATACGCTCCAAGTCACCGAAGTTCGCTAAGAATTGCTTCGCATTTAAAACACCTTATATAGGAAACAGCGTGATAGAAGCTTTCTCTGAGCACCCGTTAACTATCAATGAGCAGTTTAAAGCGTCGATTTATTATGAAATCACGTGCATCTGTCTGTCTGTCGGTGGTACTGTGCTGTCCTGATGAGATATTAGGTATAACTCATAGAATAGTCTAAAGTACCAAACCATGAACTTCTCTTTGGTCAGCATATATGACAAAGTATTATCATTAAATGATAATTTTCGAAGGAGCAGCTCAAATGAAAATTTTGGGACGGCTAGACATTAAATTTGATTTATTGATCTGCGAATAGTGAATCTTTGAATCGAATCGAATAGGCATTGAACAGCGATGATGAATGATTGCGCGTCGAATCAATTTATGATCGTTTCAGTATAGTAGGGCAAGCGCTTTCAAAACAGCCCTGGCATTTCATAATTTACTTGAAACAAATATTTACGCACTTAGAGAAAGAAACATTACGATTGCAATTAACTAAAAGTTACTATTATTAACACTATTAATACAAATATCTTGGCGTATTGAAATCACGGCGTAATATTGGTATCATGTAAATGCCAGTGCACTGCTATCTAAACTAATTTAAGCTCGTGCGCAACCGCAACTAGATCTTTTGAGACCTTTGAGATTTTTTGTAATTGTAGGCTGAAATACAACCGTGGTTGCTGTTGAATTAAGGCGGTAACGTGTGACCAACTTTACACAACAGTAAGTCGTAAAAAGTGAGTGATGTTGAAACAAACACCACACATTCAGCTAAATAATAATAAAGTGATCAGCCAGTTATCTATCTATCTTTTCATCTATCTATCTAACCGCTTACTATTGTGTGCTCTCGTGGTCACCCTTTAGGCGTGAACCAAAATTAGCATGGGATGGTAAGATGGTTTGACGAAAATGACCCGCTGGTCAAGACACGAATAATGTCACAATCCCATCGCGTACGTCGTCAAACACTTCCCGCCAGACAGTGGCACCTACCCACGGGCGGCTATGTGCCGCTGGTATGCGGGTATGTGCCACAGTTGATGGACACTCGGTATTTACCGAGAAACGACGAGAACCCACAAGGGCAATTTTAACGCGCGAGTGTTAAGAAATACTTAACATTGGTAGCGTTGACTAGACGAATGCAAAGAATAAATGCCACGGTCTCAGCCGGAATCGAGCCCAAGCATTATGCGTGGCAATCAAGCATCTTACCACAGAGCCACGCCAGGTCTCGGAACTACTTTTCAAACAGACGCTAATCTTAGTGAAACGTCAATAGTGGTTGTAGTGCAGCTTCTTATCCAGTTTTGTAAACATTAAATATGTTCTCCTTTGATACAGCCGTCACATCGGGTTAACGTCAATTGTGGTTAGATGTCATGCGCTTGAAGTTGATTTATGTAGCAGTATACATGACCAGCATCCTAGCGAGCATCAGAACTCGATATCAGCTTCTGGTATTGCTAATGCGCGTGTTCCAGTTGGCGTCATTGCGCAAGTGCAAATAACTGGTTATATAAACATCTGCAACTCTTGAAAATATGACTGTGCGTGCAACATTCGTAGATATATTTAGTGTCATTTCATGACCCTATATATATCATGTTGATCAATGAAAAAATTGAAACATGGTCGCATTCCCTCCGCATGCTTCTCATAAAGTCGATTGCCAGGTACGTGGGATCTGTCGAATTTTTCATGTAATATTTTTAATTATTGAGAACACGAGTTTTTGCAAGACAAATACATTGACTGATGCAGTGCAGCTGCAGCACGGTAATAACATGGGGTGTGCGTATATGAAATCTTCAAGTTCGAAGTGAATTCGAATACTGAGAACGAAATGCTAATCAAACTAAATATTTTTGACCGACAATATTTTCAAACACAAGTAGTACATTACTCGCTTTTGAAAAAAAAAAGAGGATTTGTTTTCACGAATCAAACTTGAAAACATAATTTTGTTTTAAAGCTGATGAATTGCAAGAAAGCTATGCATCGCACAACACTGTTCCTTTACTATACTTCACATGCAGTCATTTAATTTTTTCACAAAAAACGGATAGCTGCTTGGTGTGATCGGGAAGCAGTGACACCGTTGTGATCTCAGTTTCTTCAGACAATGAAAACAGCCGCTCAGTAGTGTTTATGTGCTCTTCTTGTCTACATAGCTTAACCCATATAAGGATGCATTCTCAACTGAAAAGAACAACGACAACTCGCAGTCACGATGCTCATGGCATCTGCTTAATCTCCGCACAACTCAGAATGAGTCTCAGCGCGTGAGTATGAGTGCGTCTACTCCTGAGTGAGCTGGCTTACGTGTGTCCTGGAGCCGCAGGTTATAGACGGTTTCAAGATTGCAAGCGTTGTGCTCCCCCCCCCAAAAAAAATAAAAAATAAAACTTCCACTCACCTTATTTACCAGCTCGTAACGTCAAAACTGAAAGAACGTTATCGCGTTTTTGTTTTTTTCGCTGGTAAGGAAAGTCTCTTATTAGCTGTTAAAATAAAAATAACATGCGTAATGTTCAAAGCAATATCTAGTAGTTTTTATGTAGCTGAAAAGAATATTTATTTGAATATAGTTTGCCAAATATCGTAAGGGAGTTCTGACCATGAGTGGGCTATTTTCTAACGCTCTTCTTGCACACCTATGCTATTCAGGCACGTCGGTGAACGAAACCGTAAAGCCCAAACTCCATAAGCGCGAAAATGCACGCGACAGCGACGAGCGACGCTATGAGCGACGAAACAGGGCGTTCGCGCGACGTGTCGCGTGCTCGTTTTCGCGCGATCGCTCGCTTCTCCAGATTTGGAAACCGTCGCTCATCGCCCGGAAGTGCTGGGCTCAAGCAGCCAATAGCGAAAAACCGGAAAAGACAAAGACTACATAGGTGCACGTGATCCTGCCCGAGTCACGTATGCGCAACAAGAAATAACGCAATGTTTATTAAGCATGCGCATATAAAAAATGCTGCAAGGCAATAATAAACACTTTCCGTTCCATTACACAACAATATATCTTATTTTTAAATTGGAAACCGCTCGCTACGCGGTTTTCTTGGTGCGAGTTGACGGCCTCATGCCAGCAACAGTGGAATTCGCTCGCCGAAGCCGTCGCGTGAATGAGGTTTGCCTGCGCTAGCGACTGATCGCGCGACGCCGATCTACGTCGCGTCGCTCGTCGCTGTCGCGTGCATTTTCGCGCTTATGGAGTTTGGGCTTAAGTCCTCGAGGGTCTGTGTTACGCACAAGAGAGAGAGAGAGAAACGAGAAAAAAGGAAGGCAGGGAGGTTAACCAGATGCTAGCATCCGGTATGCTACCCTACACTGGGGTTGGGGAATAGAGGGTTGAAAGAGAAAGGGAGAGTTAAAAAATAAATAAGAGAAAAACACCGACACACACGCACACACAAAATCAGTCCACTCAGAGGCGTTCCGACAGGCCAGTAGTTCGTAAGAAGCCCAGTAGCGCTTGCACGGCTTTCTTCTGTGACGACGAGTCATGACGATGGCGCAGTATACTTTCTTCTGACAGCGGCTGGTCATCTAACCTGTTTAGTTTATTAGAAAGGTGTTGTCTTTCCAGGTTGTATTTCGGGCAGTCACACAGGATATGTCGAATTGTTTATTCATCTCCGCAGTGTGCACAGTCGGCGGTGTCGGCCATACCTATGCGGAACGCGTACGCACGGGTAAACGCGACTCCCAACCATAGTCTGCACAGAGCAGCAGCGTCGCCTCGTCGAATTTTTGTTGGAAGCTGCATGCTTAACGTTGGATCAAAGGATCGTAATCTTGCATGAGTAAAAAGAGGCTCATTCCAAAGAGCCATGGAGCGTTGGCGAGCAAGAATGCGGAGCCTCCTAGCAGCGTCCGCCCTTGAGAGAGGTATTGACTGGTCGTTGTCTTCTGTATGGGTTGAACGGGCAGCTTGATCAGCTCGTTCGTTACCGATAATTCCACAGTGGCTTGGCAACCACTGAAATATAACGTGGTGCCCTTTCTCTGTTATATGACGTTGCATTTCTGCTGTTTCAAATACCAACTGCTCGTGTGGACCACGGCGTAGATTTGACAGAAGTGATTGCAGTGCCGCCTTGCAGTCGTAGAAAATTGTCCACCATTGCGTTCTTTGGTCGTTAATGAAACGCAGCGCAGCGCGAAGCGCTGCAAGCTCTGCTGCCGTTGTTGTGGTTGCATGAGCTGTCCTGAATTTGATGGTTGTGGCGTGCGTTGGAATAACGACCGCCGCTGTTGAGCTGTTTGGCAGGACGGAGCCGTCGGTGTAGACGTGGGTGCAGTCTTGGTACTTCTCGTACAGCAGAAGTAAGGCGAGCTGCTTGAGGGCTGGTATTGAGAAATCTCGTTTTTTCTGGATGCCTGGTATTGTCAGGTTGATGACTGGCTGTTTGAGGCACCATGGATGAATTGAAGGTCTCGCCGCGGGCGTAAAACCAGTTGGTAGGGAGTAACCATGTGTAGTTATTGTTCGACAAAAGGAAGTATGAGGTCTATCCACTGGTAGAGAGGCTAGGTGGTGATGGGGAGTCCGGCGCACGTGCCTTATGTGTGTCCTCAAAGCTTCAATTTCGATATGGGTCTGCACGAGGTGGTCTTTGGCTATAGCTATAGTCGCCATTGTTGAGGCACCCTGCGGCAGACCTAGACATATTCGAAGCGCCTGTGGCTGAACGCTTTGTATCACGCGTCGACTTGTTTTGCTGGCGTTTGATAATGCAGGCAGACTGTATCGTAAAAAGCCAAGGAAAAGCACCCTGTACAGTCGTAACATAGCATTAGGCTGCATTCCCCAAGTCTTTCCAGCAAGAAACTTGAAAAGATGGCATATGCCTGTCAATCGCTTTTTCAAATACGACACATGAGGGCTCCATGATATGTCTCTGTCGACTATGACACCCAGAAATTTCTGAGATCGACGATATGGTATATTTTGACCGTTAATTGAAACTGTGTAATTCGACATAGGTTTGCGCGTAAATGCCAGAAGAGTGCACTTTCCGGAGGGAATTTCCAGGCCTCGATTGCGTAGATACAAAGTAGTTGCAGTAGCAGCTCTCTGTATTCTCGCTCGTAACTGCAGGCGAGTTACCGCAGATGTCCAAATGCAGATGTCATTAGCGTATGTTGATAGATAAATATTGTTTGGTAGGTGCCTATTGAGAGCGATTAGTGTTATATTGAATAGCACGGGGCTCAGTACACCACCCTGAGGGACGCCACGACAACTGAAATGTGCAGACGTGTTCCCGGTCTCTGTACTCACAAAATAGGATCGCATTTGGAGATAACTGCGTATCCACTTAAACATTCGGCCACCCACTCCAATCTCTTCTAGTGCGGTAAGGACGGCTTCATGTGTAACGTTGTCGTAGGCTCCTTTGACGTCAAGGAACAGAGAGGCGCAAAGACGCTTATGGCCTTTCTCGTGTTCAACGTACGTGATTAGGTCGATGACGCTATCGATCGATGATCGACCATGTCGAAAGCCAGCCATGGCATTTGGGTAGATCTCATGATACTCCAAATACCACTCGAGTCGACTGAGAATCATTCTCTCCATCACTTTACCCACGCAACTAGCCAATGCGATCGGGCGATAGGAGGAGAGTTCCAATGGTGATTTGCCAGGTTTTAGTAATGGTACTAGACGACTAGTTTTCCAACTTAAGGGGACAGTGCCCTCTAGCCAACAATCATTATATAGCTGAAGTAGAGCTATTCTCGCGCGCTCACCCAGATGACACAGGGCTCTGTAGGAGATTCCATCAGGTCCTGGTGCGGAGGTCCGTTTGCATGAAGCGAGTGCTGCTTTGAGCTCCTGAATGGTGAACGGGAAGTCCATACAGGAGACACGTGGTGGCGGACAACTGCTCGAAAGTTGTGAGCTGCTGATGGCTGGAGTTCGCCCTGATAATCCGGCACAGAACTCTTCAGCAACGTCCACATCTGGTCGATTTTGGTGAAGGGCTAAGGCCTTGAATGGCGACTTCTGAATTGGCGATGACCGCAAACCTCTAACCGTCCTCCATATCTGCGATAAAGGCTTACGAGGGTCGAGTGACTCGCAGAAAGTAATCCAGCGTTGGAATTCTAGCTTGTCCAACCGACATTTGATCTTCTTCTGCATACGTCTAGCAGTCCGTAAATCTTCTATGTCCTTCGTGCGCCGGTACCTTCTTTCAGCTCGTCGTCGCAAGGCTCGAAGCCGCTCCAGCTCTATGCCGATGTCCGTGATTCTTACAGGACATGGGATCGTACACACAGTCTCTTTTACAGGGCTCTTGATGGCCTCTAGTAAATCGGATATGTGTTCTTGGCATTGGTCTTCCATACGGGACTGAAATTTTTTCCAGTCCACTCTTTTAACCATGTCGCGCACTTTAGGAGGTGACAATCCTCTGATCTTGACGTATGTTGAAATGTGATCACTCCCGTGCGTTTCTATATCCGTGAACCATTCAGTATATTTCACTAGGCTTCGCGAAACAAAAGCCAAGTCGAGACTGCTACTGTATGTGGAGCCACGTAAAAATGTAGAACTGCCATCGTTCAGTAACCAAAGTTAGTTGTTGGAGGCAAAAGACACTAAGCTTCTGCCCTTCATGTTGGTATTCTGAGTTCCCCATAATGTATGATGAGCGTTAAAATCCCCAATGATAACACACGGGTCAGGAGTTAACGCTATGATGTCTCGTAGTCTTTTTTGATCGAAACGGCTTGATGGTGATAGGTATGCGCCAACCACAGTGATGTTGAGCTTCATCTTTTTCACTCTTAAGCATACGTATTGGTTTCCGTCATGAGGTGGTACAGGTTGAAGGATGTAAGTGAAGTCTCGGCGAATGTGCACCAGAACCTTGCTGCTTTCAGTAACAGTAGACGACATAAAAGGTTCGTATCCCGAGAGTCGTATTGCACTCGATAAGTTCGGCTCACAAATGACGATTACGGGAAACATATTGACGTACACAAATCGACGAAAGTCACCAATGCGCGATCTCAGTCCCCTGGCATTCCACTGCAGTATTGCTGCCTTACGAACCTCATCCCTGAAAGACAGTGGTGGGTTAGCCATGGTCTACTCTAGGGCTACTAGCACTGGACTAAGCGCGTCCATTACTTGAAGGGCACTTTTGACTGAAGGTGTATTCATGTCGCTTAACAACATGCGAATGGTGTCCACTAATGATCTTAGCATCACCATCACACGATGATCTGACTTCCCGGCCGTTGCAGCATTTTGTGCTTGTTCTTGAGGCGGCTTCTGTTGAGGCTCAACAGGTCGTGTAGGCGGCTTCTGTTGAGGCTCAACAGATTGTCTAGGCTGAAGGGGTGGCCATTCCTTTGGAGAGAGAGATCTTCCAGCATCTTCTCTTTCAGCGCAGATTTTTGCCATGCTAGGAGCCGCGCTTGTCGATTTCACTTGAGTTTCTCACTTTCTCGTCAGATTTTGCACTGTCCTTCTTGAGGACCTTCGACGATGACGGCACCTTCGTTTTACTTTTTTCACAGCTTCTCAGTGAGTCGAGTTGTCTCGCACCATTTGCCTCAGAATATAAATCTCTTTCTTAAGCTGAGGACGGCCTTTGGAGGAAGCACTTTGAGCTCCTCTGCAGTTGGAGCATTTCAACGTAGTTGCATTACAGTCGTCTTCTGAGTGGTGTTGAGCGCATCGGGGGCACACTTCGGAATTTCTGCAAACACCCTTCACGTGGCCAATCTTCTGGCACTTGAAACACTGCATAGGCTTCGGAATAAATGGGCGAACCTGGTGACGGAAATGGCCAACCTTCACGTAAAAGGGAAGACAGTCACCCTTGAATGTTAGTCGCACACAACGAGAGTTGCCTAGGCGACCAGCATGCACAATGACGTTGTTTTCACTCACTGGTTTTATCAGTACAGGAAGATCTTCATTGGCGATTTCAGTGTCTATGTCATAGATAACTCCTGTTACGGTGTCACCATTCGCTGGTATGATGGATCGGACTTTGATGTTTCCCAGCTCTGGCACATGCTGTAGCGTGTTAAGTGCACTCGGGTTCCTCACGTCGATTGCCAAAATATTCTTCCTCGTGTTTATCCTTATGTCCTTAACCTCGTTAGGCACAATGTTTTCACGGTACAAGGACAGTGCTTGCCTGTTGAGGAAGCGTAGATTGGCAGTAGTAGTCTGCGGCACAAACAGAATGGAGTGAGGCCATCGCTGAGACGCTGTCCTCACAGTGGCTGTACTTGATGCCGATGATGCGTTCATGATTCTTCGTTTGGCCTTGCGGTAGAGCACAGGCTCGAAGTCGTCTTCCGAGGACTCGTAGTCTGATGCAGAGTACAGCTCAGTGTCCTCGCTCTCACTAGATGGATTACCACGCTTTCTTGAAGCAATGCCCGTGGATGAACTGGTACTGGGCGGGATCTCCGGGGATCGTACATCCATGACCGCAATGTAGGGGGCTGGAGACCCCGCTGTTGCGCTGTGGAACGCAGAAAAAACAGCACAGACGGCAAGATGTGTTCCACAAGAGAATCACTTCGTCTTCCGTTGCGCACAAGGGTGCTTTAATGGTTATGGCGCTCCATTGCCGACCCAAAGATCGCGGGATCGAATCACGGTCACGGAGGCTGCATATCGATAGAAAATGAATGCTGGAGACTTGTTGACGTAGATTTTTCACACACATCAAAGAACACTAGGTTATCAAATTTGCCCCTTAATTATTTTTGAAATATTGGTCTTCTTCCTATAGGAGCCACATTTCAAGTGATGCTGCCACTTTGGAGCAATTTCAACAAGAATGTCAGTTATGTTCATTAAAGCTTCACCAATGGACACACCAATACGTATATTGTCCATTTATTTATTACAATGTACTTTTTCGCCAAGTTTGACCTCTATTACAGACCTAGTTCTCCAAGGACAGTAAGATCAATGTTGTGCTTTTTGTTGAACACCATGAAAATGCTCTAACGCATTTGAATACTTCATCTGATGTAAGACCTACAACTGATGAAGAAAATTAGGGTATCCTATTGAGCTTCACCTTTAGGAATTGAACGCAATAGGGATTTCCTGTACCTACTGCGTACACTTTAAACACTTAGCGAATGAAACCTTTTTGAACTTCCAGCGCCCCTTAAGGGATTAGGCACAGTAGCGTGTGTGCCTATTGTAGTGGCTAACCAGCGTTAAACCGCTAAACGAATATGATAATTACATGTTCGGATGCCCACTGGCGATGGGCGCTTGTACCAAGCATCGCTGCAATATTTCGTGTTTCAATGTGAAGCATGTTTACAGGACGCGAGTGTTTGTAAAGCATGAAAACTACTTTCACTGCATTTCCAAGCAGAGCAAGCTCTTTTCGCTGTATTCACAAGCAGACGCGTCGTTGTGTGGTAGAACACCTACTCGCTACGCAAGCGACCCGGCTTTGATCCCCTCACGCACCCAAACGACCCTGGTTCGGTCGCCACTCTGACCTCTTTTTTATCATTTATTTTATTTGCATCGTTCTCAACTTTCCGGTCACGCATTCGATAATAATTTTTCGCTCACAACCAATGACGCCGACGCCAACGCTGACACCGACGCCGACGCCACAATTTTTGCCAAACGAGCTCTTTATCGCTATTGCGTTAATAACCCTGAATTGCCCATACCGAACACGAATATATTTCATCCTGTTTCCACGATTAGACAGTTGAATCACTGAATTAAGCGAATGCACTGGCGCCACAATCATGCTGAAGAAGCAATCGTTTGGCGCAATTTTATTTATTTATTTATTTACTTAATTATTTATTTATTTCTTTATTTTCAACGTAGCCTTGTATCTTTACAGGGCCTTTACAGGAGCGACGGTAAACAAAAAATAAAGTGAAGACATTCATATCAGCAGGAACAGTAGAATTGCTGTGGCAGATTCGCTGAACAATAAACATTACGCAACAGGACGCTACATGCATGAGACGAGCAGTGAGAGCTACATTCACGTTATATAAACATAACAGAGAATAAAAAATTGATTGCGATAGTTGCCATTTGACGACTATTGGCCACAGCCATATTACGGTAAGCAGAAGACGACAGACGAAGCACAAAGTGGCTGACAGAGGATCACAAATATATATGCGAGGTACCACTCTACGACCTCGTGCGTTTACCTTTTATTCGCAATGATTCGTTCCTCCAGGTGTCCCGCATGTTACCGCACGATTTGATTTACAGCGTAAGCTAAACAGTCAAGGCAGGTGCTGTCAAAGTTGAATAGCTAGAAGCTCACTAGCTTGTTTTTATTTTTTTACAAGGCTTTCACCACGTTAACATCATGTAAAATGAAGAGTATACACATTAGAATTCTGTACTGGCACAGAAAGAAAGAAGCAAACAAACAAACAAACAAACAAACAAACAAACAAATAAATAAATAAATAAATAAATAAATAAATAAATAAATAAAGAAGAAAGAATGGTGGTGGGTTGGGCTAGTTGGTAGATCGGGAGAGTCGATAGGCCAAGGCAGTTGGAATGACAGGTAATCCCAATAAACCTAGAGAAGAGCGTCACTTCATGCATTCACATTGAACTTGAGATCAATTTTAACTCATCAGTTTGGTATACATGAAGTTATCGGCATATTAATCTCTTATTAAAGCAGCTGTCACATTTATATGAACGCCATGAGTTCAGTATCATATATTGAACACCAGCGCTTTGTTCTTGTATCAACTAATATTAATTCACTCGTATACAATACGCTGAACGGTAAACTTGTGGCAATGTACACGGTACATCTCTCATATGCCTTCACAGCACTCTTGTTCCTTTTAGAGCAACAGTGAGAGTGAATAAACGCTTCTAAGAAGGGGTATTAGGTTCTTTTCCCATGGTGGGTGGCCTCTCTTGTACAGAAGGCTGCGAACTACCCCTTTTTTGTCATTTTTTTAAAATGCTTACAATAAAAAGTATTGACAAAGAATGGTACACAAAAGTAAAAAAAAATATAGTATCGCCAACTGGGTCCACTATTCTGTTGTAAATATTTTTTGCGTTTAACCCTTAAAATCTCTCTCAGAAGATAAGGAAAGTATTTTATAATAACGCATAAACATGTCCCTGTTTCTGTAGGTATGTAACTCATTCACACATAGAAAAGGAAAGAAAGGTGAACGGTTGCAATATAGAAGAAATAGTGTATTCCTTCATCCCTTTCACTTTTCAGGAATTAGGTATAACGTGGATAGTGGCTTCATAAAAATGCGTTCATCCTACCTTACCGGTGTCTGCATTCTGTAAAACTTTAAACGCATATGTTTATTCTCGGCGGTTCGAATGGAGTATAGGGATCTGATGCATGAAGTGTCCTAGTATGCGCCTGTTCCTCACTTACGGTTTTGATGTCGTTTCAGGATGGGGCCACTGGACTGCTGATCAATCTGGACTACATTGCGGAGCTTTCAAGCAAACACCGTCAACCCGAAGAATGGAATGAACACCAACCGGTTCGCAGTATCATATATATACCCCACATAACTTGCAACGCAACCCCACTGTACAGTGATATCACACATATCTGAAGCTTAAAACCTTGTTCACTTCCACGCCTCACGAATACTTGGCTAAAGAACACTCGTGATTCGTTTGGTGGAATGCCACTACGCAATCGAATAGATAACTCCAGGACTGAAAGAGAATCAGGTGTTTGCTCAAGTTTATAACTACAGTAGACGTCTGTACTTCTCGTTATTGCACTGTGTAAATTAATATCTAATGAGAAATCGGTCTCCGTGAATTCCAAACTTCGTAATTTTAAACAATAAGTTGAGTGCATCCTTTTGCAAGGTGCATGAATAGAAAACACATTAGTCATGCTCTACACTAATTAGTGGTGCCTCAAGGGAGATAAGTGCTCAATTAATGAATTCCAGGTATTGTGGGCAGAGGAAGCACACATGTGGCTTATTTCAGTGTTTCGCAGAGGTTTATGTATATCAATAATTTATTCGATATATTTTCTGACTTTCAAAGTGTTTCATAGATCACGACTTAACATTCTTGAATACACTGACAAGGAGATGAAAACTTTTACCAATATTGTTCAGAACTGCGGTTCGAGAGAAAAAAAAAGATATGCGAAAGCTGGTTAGTGGCATTGTATAGTTTTCCGGTTTTAATAAATACTGCCGCCTCTGAGAAAAACGAAACTGACGGGTTATGGTTATGCATTAATTTAAAACAACTCGAAAGCGAAAGCCATCTTATTTTTCATCTCAATAGATGTATTGATACTCCCACGCCACCCTCGAAAGCTTCCTGCATCCTAACGTGAACTTGCAGGGCCTCCGTGATGGGATCCCCTATAACAAGTTAGGATGCGATATGATGATGTTCATCAAGTGACGCAAAGTCACACGGCCATGACATAGCTGTGACGTCATTATGATCATAATGTTTTTCTATAATTACACTAGAGGAAATGAATTCTAGTGCTAGTGCCCATGGGAGCCAGCCATGCAGGGCGCTTCAACCAGGATGGGAATGGTGGGTTGTGGACAAATTTGTCAGATCTTCGTTTATTTGGCTTCGTTTGGCTTCGTACGGCTTGGAGCTGCTTTGTCACGAGACGACAATTAGCGAATGTTGAGCCGTTGCACTTCACCACCTTGACCTTTTAGGCTCACCAATTCAAATTGGGTCACGATTTCAACAACGATCCATCCTTTTACTTGAAACAAAATAAAACACATCTATTAACAAAGCCACAAATGCGTACGAAGTTCGCAAGCACGAAGACTAGGTAAACACGGAATGTTTAAGTAGGGTACATGATGATTCGACATTTATACAAAGCAAACAAAATGCCGGAACCAATCAAGTGCATATTCCCGTAATTAGTACAACTAAGCGTACAAGACCGCATGTTCAGTGACTGTCTTTCAATGTGCCCTGCCCTCAAGTATGTAGAATGTTTACTGCTGCCGTACTTTCTTGCTGTAAACATGACGAGCTGCATGGCAGGCAGTCTCCTTTCGGCCGAACGCCTATGTGGTCGATGTCTCAAACAGAACGCCTTCCTCAGCTCAGTCATTCCCTTCCTTTTATCGCTCTTTCCAAATGTTTCCTTCCAAGACTTCCTCGAGCACTTACAGTTTTTAGTACTTCTCGCCTTTTTCGCATGTCTATTCGTTCGTGAAAGCGCGCCTGTCTGTACACACCGATTGTATATTCTGTAATAAAACAAGACATGAACGCTCAAACGAGGCCTCTCGCATGACTCCCGTAATGACCCGCCGACAATGGTCGTTCTGCAGTTATCATCCCGTCTTGTCTTGCCGACGAGCGTGGCCCACTGCTGCAAAGTGACGAATAAAGAGCTAACAGCAGTGGCCCATAGAGAGAGGGAGAGCGAAAGAGAATACGGAGGTGACCGAAATGAAAACGTTCCACTCACAGACCTGGCGACATGCACAGCGTGCTAGGGGCGGCAAAGAGCCATTAGTTGTTTTAGGCGTCCAGCCCCCTTTCTTCCGTGCCTTTCTCCCTTGCCGTGGAGTGGACGATGAGCTTGTTCCGGTCGATGGCTCGATTGTCCCTCGAGCGAAATGAAGGGTCATGACAGGCCGCCGTCACTGACTGCATGCTCTCGTCCGCACGTAGCGTATAGTACGCAGTGACATGTTTCAAGCTTCAACGTCAGAGTGCGATCGACGAGATCAGCGGTGAAATCACGTCTGCTTTGCATCAGTGCGCGTTAGTATTAACTAGGTTGTCAAAGCCCGGGAAATCTCGATCATCGTCCTGGTCGAGGAAGATTCGTTGCAGGAAATTAGGATTCCAGCGCGGTTGCTTATCAGATCGCTCGTCGATGCTGGCAGGAATTTCATCAGGTATGACTCTTGCCTTGTACTGTTTGCTTTTGTTTTTGTTTCGTTTTATTCAATCAGGCGTAGATCTAAATGGTGTCAGACGCTCCCGTTATGTTAAAAATGTTCAAATACACCTCCGAGATCTGATGAACTTGATATTCACAACCAAGCGTACTTCTGCCCGGCGTCCCATGCTTCGGCAACTCGATTTGATGGCATTTAGGATCTACGAGAACGTCACGTTTAATTTATAGTGTAAGAGAACGATCGCCTCACTTTATTTCTAATTTACATGTGAGCAAAACGGCATGCAGAAACGTACAGGCTGGATACTGAAAAGAAGATAATGTATTCTGCACGGAGTGCCTCTAAATCGTTACCTGTCGCCTGAATCTTAATGATCCAGAGCTAATACTGCCAATCGATTTGCTGTATATTTTCATATAGTTAACGAACTACGATGTTATTACGCTTGAGAAACGTATGCTATGCTTATGTGTTCACAGATGGCAGCATGGGCCTGTAAGTTACTTGGCTATATAAATCTGAATACAATTTCTGGACACTTTTCGGGAAATTTATTATCTGCATCGCTTCTTTGAATGGTCAAATATATTTTCGAATTAAATTTTGTTCAATTCGAATTGTTTCTATTCAGGTTGTTCTACTCACATTAGGATGAAATAATAATTCAGAGAAATTTACAAGACTGCTAATGTTTATGAGCAGGTGTACGCTAAATAAACAACAAAAATGCCCATATTTACCTTCTAAATGTATATAGCCGTATTTTACAGATATTCACGGGCAAAGTATAATTTCGTAATGAACGCACAAGAGCACGAAACAACAACAAATAAGCAAAAATAATAAATGAACAAGAAACATACAATGACAGGACTAGCTTATTTTTCCGCGTCTTAGTTTTCTCGTGGCATTATATTTATTAGATGTTATATCTTGCTGCGTAGCTTGAAGATATAATTTTTCTACCAAGCAGCCGCGGAGCAAGCACAACACGTAATATAAAGTACTCGTCAGATGTGTTATTTCTTGTAACGGCCGTATTACGTATGGCGTATTATGTACTTCTTACGAAAGCTAATTATTTTTTTGCTTAAAAAAATTCATTACTGTTATTGTTAATCGTACTGGCTCATAAAGTTCCCTTAATATAATCAATACATGCTCGCAATAGCATACACTGAATGCGCAAAATCCACTTTTGTGCAGGTAAGCGGTGATATCTTCTATCTGCAAAGCAAAAATAGTGAAAGGCACCTGTTCACATACTTTATTTTTGCGCATTTTTGTTTTCTCGAAAACCACAGAAATGTGACACATACAAATTTCAGTACATAAACACCAGCTTCTGCGTGTGAATCCTGCCTTCCAGTTGTGCGATTCTACGTAACTGTAAAGACATAAAGAGTAATCGCTTATCTAAAACTCAAACACGAAACACGCGCGCGAGGATTTCACGTTCTCGAGAAGCATATTCACCGATATTGCGTAGCCAGCATCCAGCTCCAAGACCGATTATCACCTCGTGGGCGTCGCTGGATAAAACCGTTCTTGCCAGATCATAGATGACGTCATAGTCCGAAATTGGGGCTCATGCAGCACGATAAGCTCGGGTCAGCGGTAATGGTGCCACCTTTCGAAATATCGCATTTTAAATAAGCTTTTTAAAGTAGAAAAATTGCATGTTGAGGACCGCTAATGATGCTGCTCACCGACCACGTTTTCTTAGTTAAACATTCATGTAACGGGATGATCCATGACGTAAGTCTTCAGTACACTTCTCGATGATTTCAGCATCCCTAATATTTACTAACTGGGATGTTTTGCTTCAAATATAGTCAATGAAAGTTGAGGATTGTTCTAAATAAAACGACGCATAACTGATTGAACAAACAATGCAAACGATTCACACTGGTGTAATGTCGCGGCTGTTCCATGTGGTTGAATCTCGTAATAGAAAACAGGTTATAATTAGCGATCACCCATTAGAAGCCTGACTCCAATATGAATACTGCGATACCATTGTAAATGGTCATGAAGAGAAGTATGGAAACGGCGTTGCGTTCACCAGCAATGAGGTACATTTCTTAACAAGCACTCACACCTGTTTGCATAATTATTGTTGTTTTTTGGCAACTAAAATGTAATTGGGTGTGAACAAGTTCCCGACCTCATAGGTAAAGCAAGATAATATTCGCACAATAATGCTGCATTCACAGAAAAATACTAAATATAAATAATGATTTGTTGAATTTTCGTTTTCAAAGCATTTTATAAAATACTTTCAAAGCTTATTCTTGTTTACATTTGTGAAGTCAACTGAACAAAGGCTACTAGAAGGTTCCTGTACATTTCCTAGATCAGTGAATTGAAATATGAATTTTAGAAAGTATTCTCTATGGCCCCATGAAAGAGGAGAAAGCTGTGTTATATTATTTACAGATATGAATAATATATTTACGTCACCTGCTTCGGGCTGTGGAAGTGTATTCTAGAATGAACATAATGGCTGGTAACGTTTACGTTATAAGGGCGTCTTGACTTCGATTTGAAGACTAAATTTCTTGCTGGATCAATCCTAATGTTGTTCACGGAGTTTCTTGTTTCTTCACAAGTTTTTTATATGTGAATGTCTCCTTTTGATATAAAAAAGGTGTTGGCTGACGCATTTAATGCACTATGTATATTATGCAAATTTCGTTCTCGCATTTGTTGCTAAGAATCCAGACTTTGCGATAGTCACCAAGAGAAGACCCAAGTTTTTCAGCTCAGATCCTACCTTTAACGCACGTCAAATGTTTGACGGGGTTTGTGTCTACAGTCAGTACGGATGTTTAATAATCCAAATGAAAAAAAAAATGCGCTTCTTTCAAGTAGCCAAAGGCACAAGCGTACGGCGCAGTGTGCAGAAGTTCACCGCGAAAAAAAAAATGAACAAGTAATGACTATAGTGAAGAGCCAAGGGAAAGGCCATGGAATATGTTTTTCTATACGATATTTTAATATGACGTTACCCAGAAGTTTGCAAATATATTAGTAAAGATGATCTTAATGCTTTATGGTATGTCATATTGTGCTTTTTAAGCGGTGAATATGGCAATTTGTCAAAATTAAATATACTGAAATCTACGCGAGAACTGGAGCTATAATTTCCTCATGAAACAAAGAAAAAAAACAAGAAAAAACAAACGCCACGAACAGCTTGGGTTGATCGGAAAATTCTCCGGGATGCACCACGTTACAGCAAGACCCGAAAAGGAGCAAGCTCATCGTTACATTATTGTGTGGACCAACTTCTCATAGTGCCTCGCCTAAAATATTGCAATCGCCCATGTATGCACAGCTTCCAAAGCGTATTGACTTGAGCTTGTCCGTTCGGTTCGTGCTTCCTTGTCTTC
This sequence comes from Rhipicephalus microplus, assembly GCF_013339725.1. Lineage (NCBI taxonomy): Eukaryota > Metazoa > Arthropoda > Arachnida > Ixodida > Ixodidae > Rhipicephalus > Rhipicephalus microplus. Next base: position 107,541,095 of record NC_051170.1, read on the forward strand.
TTTGTACTGCGCTGTTTTCAACTGTTATATTAAGTATAGTGCAAAACACACGTCATTCTGTGCTGTCCTTGTTTTTATGTTCATGAACGAAAGGAGTAAAATATATCGAGACGCCATTTCTGTGCGCTTGTGTGTGTGTCAGGCATAATCTAATCAAACGAACAGATAATGATGCCAAGTATTTCAGTTTCAAACTGAAATCCATTAATTGCAACGTAAAGACAAATGGTAATAAAAGAGAAAGGCTTCGCTCCCCCAACTGAATTTGGCAGCGCGACTTGTCTGTTTTAATTTGTTTTCTCTTTCTGTGATACTCACTGTTTCCGTTAAAAGTATGAATAACATGCCTCACGCATTCCATGGATTCGTATTTGTTAGCTTCACTGGCATGATGCTGATTTTATCGCAAAAATACACTGAGTGATTGCACCGTTACCAAGGCTTTCATACATACACTTCCTGTAATCACATGCTGCTATACAATGCCCCTTTGCCCCGCCACGGTGGTCTAGTGGCTACGGTACTTGGCTGCTGACCCGCAGGTCACGGCATCGAATCCCGGCTGTGGCGGCTGTATTTCCGATGGAGGCGGAAATGTTGTAGGCCCGTGTGCTCAGATTTGGGTGCACGTTAAAGAACCCCAGGTGGTCGAAATTTCCGGAGCCCTCCACTACGGCGTCTCTCATAATCATATTGTGGTTTTTGGACGTTAAACCCCACATATCAATCAATTACACAATGCCCCTTTCTAACGCAAACCGATCACTCTCCGTAAGAGTTAGTTACTAACGTGTATCAGCTGAGTGCGAATTTGTACCCTAGATATCGACATAGAAAAGTGTGGAAGTGGTCACCTAAGTATACGTAATCGTAAGAGCTCGGGTAATCAATCGTAGCGAAGCACGAGGACTGAAGTTAACAAAGAATCTCTTACGCTGGACTTGTTTGCCACCAAAAATTTAGTGATTCATTCGGTCACTCTTTACAAAGTATACTTGGACCGTGCAATGAAAGGTATCTGGAGCAAATTGCAAACGTCTTCTTAAACGTTTTACAGCGAAAGCTGTTATGAGATCACAACACAGGTCACGTGGTGCGCCCTATAGTTGTCCGCCGCCGCTGCCGCCGGTGTCCGTAACCACTATCGCACAAAATAACAAAACACCTAGGACACAATGGTATTCGAATCCAAGCCTCCTGCGTGCCAGCCCAGTATTCTATCAGTGAGCAACGCCAGCGCTTGGAAGTCGCTTGCAAACTTGCCTTTGATAGGCTTGATGTCGGGAAAGGAATCACGTTAATATAAGTAATTCAGTGTTTCAGAACAGAAAAGGAATAAACAGGTGTCACACAATGCGAATTGTGTAATGAGTGGGTTATCCAATGCTTCAACCCATTAAAAAAGCTTGTTCTTGAACATCTATAACTTTGGCGCATGCCCACTTCAGGCCTTTAGTTCGCCATCGTCGTCTGCCACTGCATGAAAGATTGGCACGACGTGTGTCTTTGCAAGTGTGTAGCGGATACCATGCTTCTCCGAAAGATGACGAAGGATAGCATAGTGGATGCCAAACGACGTAAATTATGAATATTTATGCCGTAGTGGGTACCCAGCAACCGTGCTTGGGACAGTTACCAAAGAGCCATCAGAAAAAACTCTGAAAGGCCACTCTTCTAGCTTTCACTAGCACTATATATGCTGCGCGTTTCGCGCAGGCCTAGGCTGTTTTTTTAGTGAATGCTGAACTATAGATGAACGTATATCATGAACAACCATGCGCAGTTATTCATGAGTTTAAGTGTAATTACGCCTACTGTGGATGAAACGTCTACTGAAATGCATACATGTGAATATTCCATTGCAAAGTGGACTCTTCATAGTAAACTGACCAGTGCCATTGTGTCTTCTTTATTTGTTCGAGTTTTCTATTAGTTTTCACTTCATAACTTTTTTAAGTCTCGGGTGAACATCATTTTCCGTGCAGCAGAATGTAGAAAAATCGAATAGCTTATGTTCTATTATAGGTTAACCCCCGAGCAAGGCGGCTTCACAGAACAGAAGGACTAGCTTCGGCGAATCACCCCGGATTTATCCCCGTCTTCGAAACGCTCCCTGACTTGAACTTGATTTGCCACTGCCTTCAATGCAACGCAAACGCATTTCAACGCATTGCATTGAAGGCGGTGACAAGTCAAGTCATTGAACGTTTCTGAATACGGAGATCAATCCTTTTAATGATGCTCTCCCTTCACACGTTTCATTTCTTTTCCCAAGACCTGTTTACAGTATATAAACTGCTACAGCTTATTTTTACAAGATTACTGAATGCAAACTTCAGTTGTTATGAACTGCACATACATTTTATTATGTATGGTGTACGAACGATGTGCGCTCTAAATAAATTGTGAAGCACGACCTGCAGCATGAGCATCTTAATGGTATATCAAAAAGCATGTTTCCATGGGACAACTTTATTCGTTACTTTACACATACGCTGCATGAGAAGTGATAGCAATCGTACAGTTATTGAAAAGCGTGCACGTCAAAATTAGAACTGCATGATTTTCATTATATTTGTACATTATAGCGTTATAGTGCTACAAAAAGGTCCTAATATAATTCTCGGGGTTTTATATCCCAATGCCCCTATATGGCGGAGAGAGGCTGTAGTAAAAGGATTCGTTGTTATATTGAACGTCACCTAAATTGAAATAAATACATGGTGCTTGAGCATTTTCACCACATCAAAAATGCAACCGCCATAAATACATCGTGCTTGATTTTCACTACATCAAAAATGCAATCACCATAAATACATGGTGCTTGAGCATTTTCACCACACCGGAAATGCAACCACCATAAATACATGATGCTTGAGCATTTTCACCACATCGAAAATGCAACGGCCATAAATACATGGTGCTTGAGCATTTTCCCTACATTAAAAATGCAACCGCCATAAATACATGGTGCTTGAACATTTTCACCACATCGAAAATGCAACCGCCATAAATACATGGTGCTTGAGCATTTTCACCTTAACGAAAATGCAACCGCCATAAATACATGGTGCTTGAGCATTTTCACCACAACGAAATTGCAACCACCATAAATGCATGGTGCTTGAGTATTTTCACCACATCAAAAATGCAACTGCCATAAATACATGGAACTCGAGCATTTCCCCTACATCGAAAGTGCAACCGGCTTGGCCGGAATCACATCCCACGACCTCCGGGTCAGCAGTCAAGCACTATGACCACTAAACCACCATGGCGGACTCACAATCTCAATACGTTCAAAAATGACAAATATTTTGGCCATTTTGTACGGATACACGATGTAAATTCAAACAGCACGAAATGAAAGCAGACAAGAGTATGCAAGCACTGCTCTTTCGTTTTGTCGACATCAGTTCCTCTTGCCCGCTCTCGATTTTCACCTGTATGAATTTTCGCGATTGTTTCAAAGACTCGTTCGCGTCATCGACTAGCAGCGGACGCGCTAGCCAGTCGCAAAGTGGCGGATCTCCGATGGCCTCAAAAGGTTAGATTTGGTTGCAACGCGACTGGTTTTGCTCATTTATGCTGCTCTATTTCCCATTCGCGTGGCTGCAGTCGCAAGTTCCTGAACGAATCAGATGAGCAGAAACCGGATGTCAGCTGTGTTTAGGAAAACAGTAGTTAAAGATTTCAAGTACTTCGTATTCAACAATGACTAGGAAGTCCTAGTTCTGGAAAAACAGCCTAATTTACGAACCAATGACAATGCGAGAAGATGTGAGTTCTTTGTGGTGATGAGGGCAGGTCACATGCACTTGAGTCGCTGCACACCCACTGGTGTGCAGCGACTCAAGTGCATGTGTGCATGTGCATGTGAGCTGCACATGCAACGCGTGTACAAATGCCACGCATTGATTCCATTTTTGGCAGCAGGTTACAAATGGTGACGCTACTGGCATCAGTCGCAAGTGTTAATGAGCCATAAATATTTTTTTAAGTATCAAAGCTCAATAGTATGGAAAACCGTCCGTGAGAGTCGGTGACCGCTTTCTGGTGAAATTGATCAAACTTGAACGCAGAAATATTTGCAGTGGATTGGGAAAGCACGGAGTTTACAAAAATTAAATTAGGAACGTCCGAATATTTGAAATTTCCGAGTAAGAAATCAAATGGCGTTCTATCCAGCTCGGTACTAAAGTGAATATTCAAACTTACGCGTATTATTTTATACTTTATGAACAATCAGCACCGACGGGAAAACCCCAATGTAGATAAATTCGGAAAAACAAGCGGAAGAAAAGAAGAAAGCAGAAAAAAAGGGAATATGGCAGGGAGGTTAACCAGAAAGACATCCGGTTGGCTACCGTATGCTGGGGGGTTCGTCAAGGAGACAAGAAAGATGAGAAAGAGGGAAGAGAAAGAAAAGAAAAAGGGAAAGACAGGGACATTTTTTTTGTTCATTCTTAATCCTCGCATTGCCAGCACATACAGCTCAAGTTTTTTTTTTTTTTTTACGGACCTATTATGAGCGTTATGTTGATCACCAAACAAAGTCCTGCTTGTTTAAGAGCAACAGGTATAGCACAAGCGAAGCTGTCATCAATATGCTACCATCAGCAGGATGTTAGAGGCTGTGTCGGCCAGATTTTTGGCGATACATTGTAACCATCACTCATATATTCTCGCTCTACTCGTTTACGTGAGTTAGAGTGTGCGCAAGTGTTAAGTTTGTGCAGACAGTATTCAACGCTGATGCATAACAGCTTTTAGAGCGAGCGCTTCGGATTACAAGGGTCACGTGCGTAGTAGTTGTCCGTCACCGCCGCCGATCTCCGTAACCACTATCGTGCGAAATTAAAAAAAAATCGAAGTAAATGAGAAACACTAAGTACACTGTCGGATTCAAACCCGGGTCTCCTTCGTGCTAGCCCAGTGTTCCACCAGAGAGCCTCGCCGGTGCTTGAAACCCCCGTTGCAAAATGGCCTTAGGCAGGCTTGATGTCGGGAAAGTAATCACGTTAGTACGAGTTATAAAGTGTTTTAGAACAGAAAATAAAACAAGTCGTCACATTGTGCGAACTGCGTAGTGAGTGGGTCATTGAATGCTCCACCACATTGCAAAAGCTTGTTCTTGTTCATTTATTAGCTGTGGCGCATACCCACTTCAGGCATAATTCTTCATTTTCGTCAGTCGCATGCAACATAAAATTTGCGCAAAATTCCTTGCAAGTATGTAGCGGGTACCCTGCATCTCCGAAGAATGACAAAAAATGGCATAATGAATGCCTTCTTACTACTCAAAAGTTATGATTTATGGCGTAGAGGGTGCCCTGTGAGTGTGCTTGTAGCAGTTACCTAAAAAGTGTTTACAAAACGCTCTGAAAGGCCACCCTTCCAACTTTCGCTGCGACTGTGCTGCGCGTTCCACGCAGGCCTGGTGGTTTTTAGGCCAAGGCTTCTGCTTTTTTTTTTTTTGCTGCATTATCTGTTTCATCACATATATAGCTATACGAGTGGTATTCGATTCAACATTGTTTATTTTAAGCCTCACTTTTGATAAAAAGCTGGTGACTAGGTGGCACTTTGAATATTGTAGTCACATCTGTATTTCATCTTACAGTTTCAAATGTATCAGATGCTCTGGTCACTGCTTTATTTATACAATCTTGCCTTTACTTTCCATGAGTGCAGTATACGTCTGTCCGTTTAAAATATGCTCGTATAATATTTGTAAAATCTGCGAATATTTGTTTGAAATAAAATGTAAACATTTAGGGTTATTTTCATAAGGGTTGCAATTAAGAAACTTCTCAAATAATTTTTCATCACTATTCGTATTTGATTCGGTCTAAGGAATATTTAATTTGTATTTCATCTGATCTGAAGTCATAGTTTTGCTCTCTTAAAGTTTTTAAGTATTAACCTGAAAGCTGTTTTCAAGGTGTATGCCCCCCTTTTCGTAAAACTATTGAGATAATAGAACATTATTTTTGTATTCGGTATGATGTCCCCAGTGTTATCTCTCGCATTCAATTCGCTTTCTACAATTGACACTTGACATACCCTTGAGAAGGTTTCCCTGCATGAGCCAACAATTGTTCGAGGGCTCCACCTATTCCTTCACTTATTACGCTTCTATTCCTTCTTCAGGTTTCCTCTTTGATCACAAAAGTTATGAAAAACGCCGTTTGGTAATTTAAATCTATTAAATTATGGTTTCTGTTCCATAACGTGCACGTTACATTGTACACGTTAGAGCCATTTCATATAGTCATGACTTCTATTGACTTAATTCAGGTTGTCTCGTGAACAATCACCTCATGCAGCTTGTGCACCCATCAAGCTGTGGCGAACAGATAAAATACCGAACATTTCAAATTAGTCACTACGATAGCTGTAAAGAGCATGAAATGCACTTCGTTCGTAATATTCCTAGAGGTATGTAGATACCACTATGCGGACATCGAGCAATGTCATAATCGATTATACGCAACACCAATTTTCATTATCCTGGGAGCATACTGTCACAGCGATGTCATTTTTGAATCGCTAAAGCATGAACCAATATTCTTGGGAGCTGTGCTGAAGTTTGAACATGCACTGCGCATTTCGGGAATCGAGCATGCTATAGCCACTGAGCTGTCACTCAGCTGCAAGGTTGTCCTGACGTTTCGTGTCTTCCTTTCGTGCGTTAATTTTTGTGCCCATGTGCTGCTTTGAGACAGTAGCTGCATGTTGTACAGCATACATACTCCACGATCAGTGGCGTTCATGTTGCGAATGCCAGAATGGAGCAAATACTGAACTGGACGAGTTTCACTTCGTGTGCATCACATGAAAAATTTTTTTGCGACTATTGTCATTCGGGGTTCCTATGCTGGAACACACATACTTGAATATATGGTTCAGTTAAGCAATTCATACGTGAGTGAAATCGGTTTATTCAACACACTATACCTGCTGCTAACCATTTCAAAAACATCACCATCCTCAGCAGATGGCGTGTGTTCTGACTTGCCGTTAATACAACCACGAAAATAGCGGGACAGTCTTGAGAAAGGTGCACATTCAAATCGCAACAAACTTCAGTCTTCAAACATGGCTCATGCAAACAATGTATCCGCGCAATCAAACGGTGATGATCGGCAGTAAATATGGCGCAGAGACACATTCGAAGATGCTCTCTCATGGATACGCAGTTGGCGGAGAAGAACGTGCAAAACGTGCGTGGCGATGTTACCTGGTAGGCCATCAAAGTAGCAAGGCAACACACCATACATACATTCATTAAGGAAAGATTCTCAGCGTTCGTGTACAACACCAGCGCATGTTCGTATTCTTTCTGGTCAAGTCCATCTGTTATTTTTCCCACTGTTTCGTTCTTTAACATCATACGTATTATCCCCTGCTTTGAGTGTACACTCTTAGTTAGGTCACGCTTAAAGAGCTGTATCTATAGCCAGGAAACCGGACATTTTTCGTAAAGTTGCATGGATGTAGCAGCATTGAGCCAGTACCTCATCAAGAGTGTTAGATTGCCAACCCAGGCACTTACTAAGTATAGCTCTTTGCCTTCCTCCTTCGTTTTTCTCTTTCCCTTTCTCTGCAGAGAGAAATGCACTATAATAATAACGCACTACAGTCAAGCCACATGCGGCTTGACTGTAGTGCATTATTGGACTGCGGATGCAGATGTCTATTTAATCGGAAAAGGTGGTATTATACGTTTTAAACAAAGTAAATGAAACCTATGCGCAAACGGGATAGATCGAAAATGCTGCTGTCATCACATTTTTTTATCCGTGTGTGCTAAGGAAATGTAGAAACTGCGCACAAAATCTTGCCTGACGGAAGCTTTACAAGGTCAATGTGCCGATGCAGATGTTGGCTGATGTTTATTAATGAGAGTTGTACAAAGAAAGAAATTAATACGTGCAAGATCACTGTATGTACAGTGGTAATGATGTGAGTGCCAAGTTTCATTACTTTCATTTTTGTTTAGTATTAACAGCCTATGCGCACTGTGATAACGCCCAGGGAGTATACCAATTTTGTGGCTGTTATTTTAGGCAGAAGCATATCAACTCTAGGTATCCTGCATGTCTCTGCTCTGACATCTCTGACTCGGCTTCACAAGAGTCGAGAAAATTTACGGACACTGCTGACGCGAGGTTATCCGAGTGTGCATGAAATTAAGATTGAGAGCGCCAGACCTTCGCTTCCGTCGTTGATCATACGATTGAGTTAACGATTACCTGTTTTAATTGAGCTTTCTGCGCTTTTGCTAGCGTTTATTTTATTCCAGACGCAGCATGTCACTTAACGCAACCGTGACGGAGACGCCCATCCGACAGCGAATATTTACATGAATGGTCAACACCCGCAATCTGTGGTTGAACGTAGGAAGCTGGCACTGATCTATTTCCTGAGTTGACTGAACTGTCGCCAAACTTGCCTTGAGTTCCACATTACCACCGGTCAGTAAATGGCAACTTCATTCGGATGTTTTTTTTTTTCCTCAGGCTTGCTATCGTGGAAGTTTTTCTATTAGATCAAAGTCAGCACGCAATATATTTTTCCTCTCGAATACGGATAATTTATAACCAAACTGAGGAAATCGACAGCGTGTCAGCGGAAGTGAGATATACGGTGAAGACTGCTACCGACGTTCTACAAAACGTGAGGTCTTGGCCGCGTCGACCAGTGGCTGATGTCGAGTGAACTGTCCAACAGTACTGCACGAACTTCAACGGTGCTTCTAATTTGCAAAGCAGAACAAAAAAAAAAGGCTGTCCAGGAGAATCGCAGAGAATATATCAGTGCGATTGTCACTCTTTTTACATTAACGTTTAGACCGATCAATCGTTATGTATCGAAGATACCATCGAAATCGTTCCCGTAGGTAGCAACGTATTTTTGCTCGCGACCATAGCTGATAAGGAGCGAGCTTGAATGTAGCCAGCTCAAGCAAGCGTACAGCCCTGCATGTACGCTCGCTGGGGAATCGCTGTTTCAAATTTATTTCATTGAGCAAAATCGCATGAATCTACTTCTTCCTTGGGCGGAGTGAAGATTCTCGTCTCATACAGTATTCCGAGCACCAAGGTAGCTACAGAGAAAGAAAAGAAGGAGGTGGAAGAGGCTTGTTCAATTCTCTTTCCCTCTACTTGATTCATGAACGTCGGAGAAGCCCCGTACATGACTCCAAAGTGGATAAGGGGCGGCTTCTACGCCTGGCCCAACAAACTGTACCATTCAAGAAAACAAGCGCGTACAATTAAAACTAAAAGACGGCAAGAAAAAAACTCTGACAACAAGGTATGCCGTGTACCGGGCAAGCAAGCGCCTCAAACGACGACGTTCTGTATTTTTTCTTTCTTTCTTTCTTTTTCTTTTGCCGCCTCCATGAGTTGAGGCAAACGTGGTTTTCCGGCACTCCGAGTTTGACCGGACCGTGCGATTACCGTCCTCCGGCTACGTGAACAAGTATACGTACACAAATGTACAACGAGGGTTAGAGGAAACAAGCAGAACGTTCGATGCAAAGAGACGAGCGTACTTCGTCCAATCGTGAGCGAGCCCGGCGTTCGCCTCTCGACCAATGGGGATGGAGATCTAAATCGCGAGGTGTGTACATGGGAGGCATAAGCGAAACAGCGACGCTCGGCTTGTGTATGTCTGTGGCTTTTTGTTTTCATTGAGGTGTATGTTTTACACGGATGAAGGTACGGGGAGGGGAGGGTGTCAGTGAGTGCCATGGTGGGCTCTCACGGTCTGCTAGTGACGAAGGCAGCCTGTTGGCCTGCAAAACTTTCACCGGTGTTTGCTGATGTACGGCTATCTCGCTGAACGCCGTAATCGGAGCTCTGCTTTCAGCGAGGCGATTACAAAGGAATCTGCCCTAATTGGTGCGGTGGTGACAAGCTACCGTGGAGTGGTAGCGCGTCTGCTTTACTTCGTTCACCGGTAGCTGTCGGTACAGCTCGTGGGTTATCGAATACCGTATAACTTCAGTTGCGTTCAACATTCTTAAAAAAAAGCTCATTTGAAGCTTTTAAGAGCCTCTCGCGAGGCTCGTCATACGAAATTGTCGGAAGCAGTGGACGTCAAAATGCGAAGATGATCACCACCACCGAGAACCTCAACGTATATATGACGCGGGAGATTTCGGAAAATCACAAAACGTTTATGCCACGCAAAGGCGTCCGTCAACAGCGTGACGAAAAGCAGTACTTATGTAACACATGGGTATCCTGCGCTGCGTCGTTTGCACGCCACAAGAGACGTCAAGCTCTATGATGAGAAGGAGGCATTTTGTTTCCTGTACTGGTCCGGACACTCGGCACAAAATTATAAAAAATAGGGCAACACAAAGTATAAAAAAATGCGGGAAGCTTTGCAGAATTACCGAGGAAGAGGATATTTGATATAGGTAATAATAATATTCAGTGATGAAAAAGCTCCGCGAGCTGCCATATAGAAATGACACCTTGCAACCACCTTAGCAACAGGCTTGTTCCTGAAGAGGGAGTTTGTTGTTGAATTCGCTTTAAAATATGAAATACACCTACAAAGAACTTTATTTGAACACCAGAGGGACTAGTTGAAATAGGTTCTAAGACGCCCTCAACCAGTCCGCGGCTCCACCCAGGTCGGCACAAAAAGACGAAGACCCTCCGCGATGGCCCCGGCTATCCGCAGCCAGTATAGACCCTATAGTCTGGGCTGTGTGAGCTTCACCGCCACGAGTCTTTCTCACATATATCAGCGCCAACATTCGCAGGGCACTGCCAGAGCATGTGGGTTAGCGAGAAACTCTCGAAGCTACAAGGAAGACACCCTTCATAAAAGTTTGGCTCTATCCATTGGTACAGGTTCGGGGGCAGAGATATGTGCCCGTCTGTAGGAGTCGAAAATTGATTCCCTGGGCTCTGTTGAGCCTAGCATGTGAATTTTTTTATTCGATACACATGCTGTTATTCTTTCTGCAGTATATAAAAGTCTGCACTGTTTTGTTCATGTACAGGCGAATGAATTGATGTCCCACGATTTTATTTCGGGTGTGACATGTGTCGAGCGATTTACAACAATTTCAATAATAAGCCTTCAGCACCCTTTTATGTGACCTCATTCCGGGGTAACAGAATATGTACGGGTTACAGCAAATATTGGCATATTTGAGAGAAAAAAGATGAATATGTTTCAAGAGACATTCAAAAGTATACTTGATAGGTGGAAACATGGCTAATACATAACACGTAATATCTGAGCTGAATTATGCATCTCCGATGCCGATTCCTTCTGACTCATTGCATTCGATAATATTCGAACAGCTGCAGTATCATTAATAGTTCGGTTCTGTTATGAAGAAAACAAATAATAGTATGGGGTTTTACGATCAGGCTCACCGTAGTGGAGGGCTCCAGAAGTTTCGATCATCCGGTGCTTTTTAACGCTCACATACACCACACAGAACACAGGTATCTGTAGCGTTTCACCTCCATCGAAAAGCTGCCGCCATGACCGGGATCGAACCCGTGACCTTCGACTCGGCAACCGAGGGCCGTATAACCACTACACCATCCCGGCGAACGAATAGTTAGTGTGTCTAGTGTTCGTGGTGGAAACAGGACTCGCGTCTTTCAACATACCGCGTACAGGCCGTCAATTGTTTACTCTGACGATAACACCACATGCGAAAACTTGTTGCACAATTCGAAAGAATATCAATTTACACACTTCGAGAAATTCTTACCAATTGTACACGTGCGGCGGCATGGATCCGAGTTACCTTTAACAGTGGCGTTTGAAATACATCATTCAGGCGGCAAACTACTAACCAATGGGGGTCAGTATATAAAAATTAAGTCTTATATTTTGACACTGTACTGGGAGAGCATGGGGGCTAAGTGACACTAATGTACTATTCGCGGGCCTGTTTGTATGCCATTACTGGGTACGGCACTGCGCATAAGGAACACGGGCAGAAGAAGTAACGATTAATAATTTTGCCACTTGTGTGCTTCTTCGTTCCCTCTGTCTGTGTTCTTCATGCGCAATGTTATAACCTAAGCGGCGCTGCGGAACAGTGGCGAAGATAAACATGAACATTTCGTGACAGAAGACTACAAACCCATTGACCATGACTTTATGTGTGCGACATCACTATGTACATTTCATTTGGGAAGTTAGCATAGCAATAATCTTGGGATTCTGGATTCTAAGCAATGACAGAGCAAGCCACGCCATTATCACGTTGAAGTGTAACTTACTAGGTCACTTGTTTGAGCGAGTCTGTGGTTGCTCACTGTTATTTTATTGCGCACCGCTTAAAAGACGGACACTTGGGAGATGAGGGAGCAGAAAGACAGAAGCGCATACGTTTAACTGAAAATATCGAAAACCATTGAGTACATTGAAAACCACGACCAAATATATTGCAAAGAGGATCCGAAAGATAACGTTTCACTGGAAAAGTATGAAGGAAAAAGACACGTAAGACTCGTTACGGCTGGTACAGGCGCTAGTATAGAGCAGGATAACATACGGCCTGCCTTTCCGCACGCTAAACAGAAGCAAAGAAGATCAGGTTGACCCCATAATTTGAAGTGCTTATAAGGCGGCCTTGGGACTACCTGTAAATAACCATTAAATTACTTGAGCTCAGCGTTCACAATAGGTACGCCAAGCTGAAGGCAGCAGCTCTCATCTCCCAAGGAAACCGTCAAAGCAAGACACGGTCTGTCAGAGAGATCCTGACACAGGTATAGGTGGGCCACAATACCCCCACAGACGAAGAATTGAAAGGCGTGTCAGAAACCGTCCGTCGTATGATTTCGGTTGCACATTTGCCGAAAATGTGACTATAGGGATGAAAGCACAAGAAGGAGGGAAGAATGAGTCAAGTGGCTTAAGAAACGATTAACAACAAAGGCAAACTTCACATACGTTGACGTGGCCAGATAGAACTGGGCGAAACGCGAATATCAACAGCAGTTGACTCGGATTTGAAAATGGTCAAGGGTGCCCCTCTATGCACTTCCTCAGTTGCTAAGGCGGAGTCCTTTGCTATATATGACCTTGGTCATGACAGAGCAAGAACATAGAGCAGAAGAACTCACAAGAAGCTTGCTGATTTTATATAAACAGACTTTTACCCACAAAAACAATTAAACTGGTTGGACCTAACTCAACCAAAAGACACCGGCTAATTTGGTGCCCCGCATACGCTGGCCTGGAAGGGAATGGGAGAGCGGATGCTAGCTCGAGATTTGACGAACTGAGCAGAGCGTTAGCCTCCCGCAATTGAATCACATTTATTGACCCCACAGGACATTCTTCCTTACCAGCAGAGCACATGACAAAAATATGGTGCCCCCCCCCCCCAATAAATCGCTTGAAAGGAAGATGCTATCTCTGAAAGGTGCATATTTCCACATTTATCGTGGCTCAGCAAAATATATCATACCTTGTACTTTGATGCTTGTCCGTGGTGTGGCACTTTGTCATCGTTCATCACATCTCTTCGGAGTGTGACCGAAAGCCAGATAGCCTAAAATCTTTTCTTTAGGCAACACCATAGCAGGAAGTTTGTAGCAGTGGGAGGCACAGCTTGCCAGCTTAGACCCAGAGGTGAATTGGCGCTTCTGTGTAACGTTAGGTGATTAGCGCGAAATAAAGACGAGAGACGGACAAGCGCAAACCATAAACTGGTTTTATTCGAAAAATCAGTTGATAATAACCAATTAGCATAACAAGTCACTCTACTGAAGTTAGGCGATCGGCGAAAGTCAGTGAGGCTCTAGACTTCTGAGAATCACTTTTCTACTCGTTTCTCCAAATAAGCTTTCGTTCTTCTTCTTGACATTTCATTCATATATAATCGGTTAGTTACGTTTCTTAGACCATGTTTCGATTGTGAAACTTAATCGATTCGCTGCTTAATTTCAATTTCCGTTAAATGCAAAGAAAAAATCAAGCTCTGATATATATGCGCTGTCGATATGGGTCAGAAACTGACATCGTCGTTAGGCGTAGACAAAAAAAAATGAAAATAACTTATAGTATGGCGCCTAAACTTCTAATCATTGAACAGAAACTGAATAGTTTAGTTGTAAATACATTAACGAGGTTGTCTACCGCTCAGAAAACAATATCGATCATGGTGACCATGAGAAAATGTTTGTCACGTCAGCGACAACGAGCATATTTGTGTTCAACAAAAGCGAAAATTCATCTTTAATTTCCAGCTCTCCTTTGCATCAGAGAGTAATTTTTACAATTTTTCCCCCGCACGCATTCAAAGAGGCACCCGCTGGCGTTACCGGCGATGCGTTCGCCAGCCTGTCTATACGCCGGAAAAACGCAAGTCATGCGAACATGACGTATGTGTTGGCTGTCATGCCACTTAGACAACACATAACATAACTACACAGAACACAAAACAGAACCTAGACGTTACTGAAAAACAAGAACAGCAGGGATTTTCTTTTCTCCTGCAAAGGACGTCTCATATTCACATACGTATATTTGCACTTTTGGCATGAGTGGAATTACAGTTCATTTCACAACGCTGGCGGGCCAGCGTTGCTGAAACAGCCCAAATTTTCCACTCGTCTGCGGTGGTTCTTCAGGCTGACAACACTAGATATAATATGGTAATGATACTATACTAGTCAATTTGCGACCTCTGAGTGACTATTACGGTAATTGTTTTATTGTTAAGCAACACCTAATGAGGTCGGCAAAAGCTGAACGTGGTTACAGTCTTTGAGTTTCACCAGCACAGGGATTGTCATAGCGTGCACTAACACTATTGCGGGTGTCCCTACACAAAAAGACGGTGACGGAACGTATAGTAAAATTTTGCATTCCTCCTTGCATTCGCTTTCCAGAGAAACCGCTGCAAGGCTGAATACATTGGACGGTATGATTTCTATTGCAACACAAAACAGAAAGGAGACGAAGATTGTAGACAGTTTTTTGAAGCAGCCAATGCAACGCAAAATCATAATAATTATACTGTACATCATCTAGTGCATCCCTCTGTACTGTTTCCACAAAAGCCTGCCTCACGCAGTCGTGGACGCAGCTCGTTAACTCACCGTGCATTCCGTTCTTCTCAGCAACAATACCTTGATTTCACGTCTCGATTTGTCCCCACGATATTTTTTAGAAGTCTCGAAGAACAAGGATACAGTGTATCTGGCATTGTTCTTGTCCTCGTTATTCGACGTAATTAAAAAGACAATGCCCATTTTTTTTTAAAGCAAGCAGTTGCACTTCGCCCGGAGATATTTAAATTGCAAATGGACGCAGTCATCCTCAAATGATGCACAATTCTACGCCGGTGCAAAATTGCAAAATGTGGGTACGACGAAGCACACAAGACAACTTTGGGATAAATACTTTGAGCTGGTTATAACACTTCTTGAAGTTAAGTCCAGGAGCCAAGCACATTGTTATTGTGAGTTTCATCTTCTGGACAACCAGTATACCAGCCTTGCTCTTTCTGCAAAGCGTCAGTTTGGGCTAGTTGGTACAGCATTGTAAGGTATACTATAGTTGCGCTGAGTGAAATGCAGAAACGGGTAACTTGAAACAGGATAACAGGACAGGTGGTGCGCAACATCACCCGTGGACAGGACCTGTCCTGTCCTGTACTGTCATGTTCCGAGTTACCCATTTCTGCATTTCGCTGAGAGCAACTATAAATTACCCATGCTTTTTCTGCATAACGAATATATTTCGGTCAATATAATGGACGCCTAACAATGTCTGTTTATAAACTTTTAAAACTAATTCAGCCAGAGATAGGCGAGAAGAAAAAGCGTGAAGTAATGATTAAATTCTCTACAACATGTAAGTTAATAACATTAAGAAGCATTGTAAAGTATCCCTGCGCTGAGAAGTCACTGTGTTTGGTAGGCCTTTATTATTAAGATACAACAATTAGCCTTACTGTAACTCATCAGTAACGACAGGTCCAGAAAAGACTTGTCAGTTGAGTGAATAACATTAGCCGTGAGCAAGGTCTACATATATCTTAAACCACATGAGTGTCAGTATTCCTAAGAAAAGTATCAATTCTACATTATGAGCGAAACAGCTGTGAACTGTTTCAAGTTAATTAGTAGCATAATGAGAGAAGTCGAAAGGTAGCGAAATTAGGTGAACAGTTATACTGTCCTGGTTCACTGAGCTAAGCGGCTTTATTGCCGCAAGCACAGGAAGTACTGTGGCGCGCACGCTAAAGGCAGATCCGATAGTCTAGCTAGCATAAACGCATTTCTATTTTAGAACAAGTCCTCGCTCTCTTTCACAATGCGGTCATTGTCTTAGTCGTCGCCAGTGTATGGGACTCGGAAATACTAAAAACATGATACAGATGTGACGTTAACACCAATCGAAGGCACTTGCAAAGGATCCCGTGATGCTATACTTGGTTACATTAGAAAAAAATATAAGTGGGCTAAAGTTCACAATTTTAGATTGTGTTATATATGGCTTAATCATGGGGGATTCAGAATTGTAGACCATCCAAGCAATGCCTAAATGACCATGCAAGAATGAAGATAATTTGCATGGACAGGCCGAATATTCGTTCAGTTGCCGCGTATCCTAATACAGAACAGTATTAGTGACGTAATGCACCACACAGAGGACAGTGTGTAGCAACTGGTTGTTTTGATAGCAAACAGATACAAATATTATTTGTTGGACAAGTTAACTTAATACCTATATGGTTTCAAGTTCGCTCAAAAGGGGAATGCACAGCTAGGAAAATTGTTTGATGTATGGCTAGGACGACCCCCCCATGCATCCATATCCTGTTGTGCTATCATAGTAATGAAGCGATAACCAACACGCATACCCGAAAACTTCGGGATAACACATTTACGAATACAGCAACACCTCAGTTTTTACGCCGACATACGTGTCGCTACTGTGCCAATAGCGCAGCTTCGAATACCACACTTGTAAATGAGTGCTCCGCATATTGCCTTTATAAATAAGGCATTAGAGAAGAACTTTTCCAAATTCTTCGATGCAACAGTACCTTGATAAAAGCGTCAATATCAAAGGGCCCGTCGATAAGCTGCCTGTATGTTGTTCTCCCATTTCGGCATTGTTGTGCACTGTATAATGTTATACAGGCGTTCACAGATGCACAACAAGGGAACGCAACTTAAGAGAGGCCGACATCGTGTCAGCCTTGCGACTATACAATGCGGACTACAAATTAAGGTGACTAAGGTGAAAGGCTCATATGAAAAAGAGAATCAGCCCTCGTCTCTTAGGAACACAAATTGTACCGGAAGCCAGGCGTGGCGCACACGCAGGCTTTCCACGCGTCGCCAATAAATAAATTAAAGCCGTATGAAATAGAAATTCAATAAACTGATGTAGCAGGTGTATCTCAAGCTATTATAAGTTATCAATACGACCATTAAATGAATCAAATGTATCGTGAAAAAAGCAAAAGTGAAGTAAGGTGATATATAGTAAACGCTATGTTATAGGCCACGTGACACCCATGGTGCCTAATAGAATTCGTAGAGTTAGCTCAGGCGTTGCGAGCTCATTTTTTATGTATAGTCGCTCTTGCGTAACTTTTTGCACTGTCACTGCATGCCAAGCAGAGAAACCCTAATTATCCAGATCATTCTATTGCACTCCTAATTTGCACGTCTTCGGCTATCATGCTGTGGGGCAACAAGGGTGTCATATGTTATCCAGGTGAACGCAAGCACGACAAGATCAACCTTAATTTGGATGAGGTACTTTTTCGTGGGGATATATTGACCAAAATCTAGGAGTTTTTGCCAGTGTTGCAAAATCCGGATTTATATTTTCTTGTTTGGAAGATAGCAATATATAATACTGCAATTTATAATATTGCGATGTTATATTTAACATCGTTGCATAAATATTATAATGCAACGTTGTGCTATGAGGTATAACGTAATAATATAATTTTGTGACAACCGCTATTGTGTCTTGCTATAGAGTGCTCGACGGCTGACCTACAAGCCACGGGATTGAATCCCGACCGCAGCAGCCGCATTTTCGATGGAGGCGAAAATGTTCGAGGCTTATAGACTTAGGTGCAAGTTAAAGAACCTCAGGGGGTCGAAATTTCCGTAGGGCTCCACTACAGTGTCTCTCATCATCATATCGCAGTTTTAGGATCTTAAACCACATCATTTCTTACCATTTTGCGCCTTCAAAGGGCGTCTACACATCCTTTTTATCTCGGCATATCCCAGCGTTTCCCCTTTTATTCCGGCATTTCCCGTCTACTCGGTGTAATTCCTGCCGTCATTGGTCTGCTCACATGACGTCATAAAGAAATAACCCCCTCGATTCGTCACTATGGATGAAAGAAATGTCAGTTCTGAATTGTCTGCTACCTTGCTTTTCCATGCTGTCGCACGCCCGCTTCGTCATGTCTCGCGTGATTATCGTGCGCAATGAACTGAATTGAGTTTGTTTTGTGCTTTTTCGACTGACTGTGCAAGCCGAGATAACAAAGTGTGGTCGAAAAGTGCAAAACTTTCATAGTCACCACGCATGTCTTGCATTGACTACGTGTTTGTGACTACGTGTTTTATAAGGGGCGAGGAACAGATAGTGTTTGTGTGATAGGCATTGAAGACCAAACAAAAAAGTAATTTCTTTCTCTTATCTTTGAAGTCGAAGCCTTAAAATGGCACGTCCGACGCTCTACCAATGGAGTCACGGCAGCGGTAGCAGGTGCTGTAAGCACCGGTGACTTCTTTTTTCGTCCATTTTACTTTCGTCACAATTATATAGTTATTACTGCAATACAGCTAAAACAGCACAGTTAACGTCACCTGTACCTTTTTTTTGTTTCATTATCCGCTGGTTTTCATCCATAATTTATGGGGACTTCCCATGCCTTAACCACGATGTTGTGAAAGACTCCGTAGATTTCGATCATGTGGGATTCATTGACGCTCGCATAAATCAAAGCACAAGGACCTCTAGCATTCCGCCTATGAGATTCGATGCACCGGTACCTTTTGCAGGTCGTTGTAAAAGGTAATAACATTTTTGTTTCTAGCTCTTTTCCCCTTTATCCATAGTTCTCCCCAATGCAGGGTAGCAAACCGGACGTGCATATGGTTAACCGTTTAGCCTTTCCTTGCCTTTCTCTCGATCCTCATGCGAAAATAATTGTATGTTTACGAGAAATGCGGGCCTCCATAATTTAGTCTCCAGCGGAATGCAAGCTCTAATTGCGGACAATTCTATATAAAAGCAAGACTTGACGGCATCTTCAGCTTACCAAAAGAGCACCAGCGATACCAGCAGCGTCTAATGGTGACTACCTTGCATGCCTACGGCAATATCCTTGAAACAGATGAGATGAACAGATGAGTTGAATCTTGTCGAGCCTTCTGTGTGAGAGCATTAGTGATCGCTTATCATTTGCTTCACTAGGTCATCTACTCCGAAACTTCCGTATCACAGGATTCTGTATTCTCGATGTCGAATTTGCTCAGCCCGGGTGGCAAAAGTGGTTGAGATGATTGTTGTGTGAAGTCAGCCCTTGATCGAAGACCGGTTGTGGCTCACAAACGTCGATAACAGAAAGGTCGCCTGCGCCCTCTTTAAGCTATGTTGGCAGCTCATCATTTGATTTATTAGGTTCGATTTTTTTTCTCAAATGAGTGGTTATATTTTAGAAGAGGTGACAAAGTCCGACACAAAGAACTTCAAAGTTGTAGCTTTGCAGCCGTCACTGCTGCGAGGGACAGAAAAGAAAGGGCCTGTCATCTAGTATGTGTGCCTGCTGCTCACGTCCAAGCTTTATGCGTTTCTTGCATTGGTGGCGGTTAATTTGCACCATTATAGACGTGCGTATATTGCCCAGTAAAGTGGACAAGGAAAATTATGGAATGACCCGTAATACGAATGCACAAATGTGCACTCCCACATGAAAACCGAGGTAATCCAAACGGGCTCAGTAGAGTTATCCTTTAATTGCACCAAAACTCGACTGCGGAAACCAAGGCAGTTAGAGCTGGTCACAACTCATCCGCGTAATTATAGTCACGTTAGTTGCCCGTCTGCGCTCAGTGGCGCAGCGCTACGGCAGTAAACAAGCTTAAGTTTAACTGGCGCGCTTGTGTAGCTAATTCCTTTTGGCCACTTCGTGGGCCACGGCTATTCTTTCCGCGTCGTTCACTAGCGCGCGTGTGCGTGCGTGCATGCGTTCCAGCGTGCCACACAGGCCGCCGTAACAGCGGCCGTCGAGCCGTCGCAACCGGTTCATTCACGTGGCGAGACACAACTGACATTTTACAGCTGCTGCCGCCGCCGATCGCCCTGGCCGTCGTTGTCTGTGGAGCGAGCCAGCAGCAGCCGCTCGCCGTGTGGAAAACCCTCAGAAGAAGCGTCGGGACCGCTTCGTCTGCGGCACCCAGCCAGCCCTTATCAAAGGGTTGGCTTTGAAAAAGAGAAAATCAAAAAATGCACTGCGTCGCACGTCACACAGATCGTATATCAAGCTACATTCAACAGCGTAATGGCGCATTTTGGGCCCATTCATATCTCCAATGTCGACGGATCCGGCCTTGCTGTGGGTATACGTTAGAAGCGATGCCCCTCATCGCTCAAAGAGCTGGCGAAACGTGTTGATGCAATGCTGAAATGTAGAAGGCGGCGTGAAAAGCTTAGATATGAGCGACTTACAACGTAGATGACCATAAATCACATGAGAGAAATGTAGACGCTATTTTGTGTTCATACAAGGTGTGTCTTGAATTTACAAGGGCTTCGAAGATAATGCAGTGAAATATCAGCGAGAAAAAAGGGAACCATGGAATAGTATAACGAGTCATTTTCAATTATTTTCCGCTCAGTACATAGACTTTGACCTTAAATGAAGTCTTCTTCGGTTGATTGTGCGAAAAACAAATTATAAATCTTCGTTGGTCGAGAGCGCTGGACGTTAAGAAGGGATTATGACATATAATGGTGGACGATCGACACGTCATGCTGACCCATGGTGAAAAGATGACGAGTCCACAAACGTTTCCTTTCCTCTTTGTGCCTGTTAGCCTGCTTTTTTTTTTCCGCACTGAAGCAACAACGACTTTCTTTAAATGTTATAAAACTGTTCATCGTATACTAAAAAAATGCTCTACTTGACCGCAGCTTATGGTCCTCTTCGTTTTTCCTCTACACCAGATCTGTCATGCTTCAACAGAGAAAGAAGGAACCAGATACAGGGTTCACTTGTTTATCCAATTTCGTGCGCGGAGCACCGAGAAATTACGACGCAAGGAAGTGTGCGGTATACATGGCATGTTTTCCGTTTTTTGAATCTTTATGAGATGCATCCTCGACATGGGTATAAAAGCACTGTTGATATGTATAAACTCAGTCTATGAGATGCGTTCGTTAATAAGCCTTCAATTGTTAATTATAAAAAACCGCGCTTGCAAGCACCTACCCAGGACACACATTTAGGTGCTGGTCAGCGTCTGTGGCGACTTGACTTTTTTCTTTTGTTCTTGTTTTCATGCCCCATTTTTTTTTCTAATGCGTTCTTACCAACTGGCCCAGACATCGTTATTATTCTTGTTATTATTATTCTCGTTCTATATTATTATTCGTTATTATTCAGACGTCGTTTGTTATCCTCACCTTTAATTTTGGTGGGTGTTCACAAGTAAAGTTAAGTGGTGTGAGAAACATGTCACTGTACGGATGTGTCATGAACGTTTAAACATCGATAGTTAGCTTGATTACATTACCTATTACAACACTATTTAGGTGAAGCTATACCACAGGTACAGCTTTAACATTCGCAATGCTTCAAGATGCGCGTGTGCAAGTAAAAAAAATAAATGTTATGGTTTGTGACGCTCATATCTACTCGAGTTGATCGAGGACAACTATATCCAATGTAAAGCTAGTATTTAGACATGCCCTCTTGTTCCTAAGCGGCACACTTAATGCCGTTCACCTCAAGTTCTGGTAGAACTAGATTTATGGATAATCTTATCTTAAAAAGACGCGCGCATTCTCTCTTACGGTGAAAATAGAGGTTGTCGCTGTTAATAGCCTTTATAGCAGATGTCATTGGCTCTTATACTCCTGAGAACTAGAACCCTACTAGTTCGACCTAGTTTTCTTCCCATGAGCTGCTCACTTACATTCAACGCATTCATCTCCCCCATCTCCCTCCCACGCGCAGGGTAGCAAACCGGTTCCCTATAGGCTGGTTAACGTCCCTGCCGTTCTTTTTCTCCTATTTTTCTTCCTTCCTTCCTTCCTTCCTTCAACGCATTTTATCTTACAAAAGAGCCGCTTCTTTGCATATAGGCTGATAGATATATACCTTCGTATAAGAGCTAAATCACAGCCCCTTTTGTTGTGTTTATACTGTTGATAACAAGCTTTTCAGAGTGAGGGTGATCTGGATGTGACGTAAGCGCGAAAGCTACAAAGCGTCTTAGCTTCCTCTTTTTTTTTCTATCTTTAAGATGATAATAATGAGCAGACACCCAACTAATTTTATGAGCCGGAACCCGACTTTTTGATAAAGCAAGAATGGTTGGTTTTTGGTTGCGTAAATGGGTATAATAGACGATACGACAGGGAAATGGTGATTTTTTTATACACATTTATGTCCGTATTCTACATGCCCACTCTCAAATGAATGATTTGGTCTTTGATAAACCTCGCTATTATATCTCAGAGATAAGGACAGACGACGATGACGACGAAAGGCAGGGGATGTCTGTCTGCAGTGGCACTCACATGAGCAAAACGCTGTTGCGGGATATCTAGTATAACCATTCACACTGTCTGTTCTTCTGTTTCTGTTTTCTCTTAGAGGGGCGAGAAGGTTGGGGATAGGGGCGCATAACTTTACGGGTACAAATCAAGGAGGTTTAATTGGTACAGATACTCTCTGCGGGTGTTGTTTTTGGATATTCTGCGCTAAAGACCAAGTGCGAGCCACACAGGTTGCAGTAAATATTAGGTGACAGAATTCCCTTACGAAATATATAGAAAAACTAATATGGGTGTCACTAGAAATGCTCTGGCTTAATGGAAACTCGAAGCCACAATGAGGCTATATATATACGTAGATATGTCCACTTCATCGAGAGTATAGCTTGTGACATGTGGCGCGTCCTTCGGAATGTACTTCCACGGAGTCATCTTTGAATGCAGCGTGGTGCGTTAAAATTGTGACCATAATTGGTGTGGCATAGCATTGTTTTGCCTGGTCTCTAATAAGAATCAATAACGCCGCCTTCATTACCGAGTTTCTTTTCCCGTTGAGCTTTTCCCAGCTGGTCTACGCGTTTCCCATTGACGAAAAAATGTAGGCTAAATTGTAAAGTTAAAATCTCCATAGTAATGGTCATTTGCACTTGTAGCCGATAGCCGTTAATAAATACCATCACTCGCTTACGCTTCTCCTCATGAGCCAACATCGTCTTAACTATATGTTTTTATGTTCGGCGCAGTCGAGGCACTATAGATATATATGCAAACCTGCCGCTGCAACGCGTATGTTTTAAAGTTTCACTATAACTGCTGACGTATGTATACGTCAGCCGTTATAGCGAACCAGCCTGCCGGCGCAAGGAGACTATGCAGCAGCCTCCACTTTGTTTTTGTTCAAATTGTGAAGCATTCTTCAGGGCGTTGTTTCTAAAACCGTCTATAGACAACAAGGAAATGTTGGTTCCTTCACGCACATGCTTACAATACCATCGACTTCAGATTTTTTTTCGGAACAATGTTATAATCTCTTAACAATTTTGCAAAGAAAAATGTTAGACGGAGACATCGCATGCTACATTATATTTTACTTTTAGATTTTAGTGTACACACCTTAGCTACATGAGAAGAAATAACAATACCTATATCTTCTGATATCTGATTCAGGTACAGTCGAACCTAGTTACCTGGTTATAACGCAGTAGCACGAGGATCATAATTTAGTATGTTACATCCGGTATTATTTGTGGTAGTAAAGATGCATATGAATCAAAGAGAGAGAGAGAGAGATAAATAGAGAGGAAAGGCAGGGAGGTTAACCAAGCTTGGCTCGGTTGGCTACCCAACACTTGGGGTGGGGGAAAAGGAGAATAATGGAACGGAAAGAGATAGAAAAGAAGAGAAGAGACTCAAACATATGGCAATATGGCTCGAGCAGAGATCTTAGCTTCAAATACGCATTCTATTATAGTCTCGAAACCCACTATAATAGATTAATATTCACGTATCATGACAAAACACGTTGCAGGGCTTGGGAATCATGCATATATTTCTCTTTTAGGAGCTTGCATTTTTCATCCATCCCACCTTAGTAGCCACACTCCGTCTGGAAAAATGACAAGTTCGGAATGGAACGCGAGCCCGGTGTGGTGGTCTAGTGGCTAAGGTACTCAGCTGCTGACCCGCAGGTCGCGGGATCAAATTCCGGCTGCGGCGGCTGCATTTCCGATGGAGGCGGAAATGTTGTATGCCCGTGTGCTCGAATTTCGGTGCACGTTAAAGAACCCCAGGTGGTCAAAATTTCCGTAGGGCTCCACTACAGTGTCTCTCATAATCATATTGCTGTGTTGGGACGTTAAAACACATCATTTCTTACCATTTTGCGCCTTCAAAGGGCGTCTACACATCCTTTTTATCTCGGCATATCCCAGCGTTTCCCCTTTTATTCCGGCATTTCCTGTCTACTCGGTGTAATTCCTGCCGTCATTGGTCTGCTCACATGACGTCATAAAGAAATAACCCCCTCGATTGGTCACTATGGATGAAAGAAATGTCAGTTCAGAATTGTCTGCTACCTCGCTTTTCCATGCTGTCGCACGCCCGCTTCGTCATGTCTCGCGTGATTATCGTGCGCAATGAACTGAATTGAGTTTGTTTTGTGCTTTTTCGACTGACTGTGCAAGCCGAGATAACAAAGTGTGGTCGAAAAGTGCAAAATTTTCATAGTCACCACGCATGTCTTGCATTGAATACGTGTTTGTGACTACGTGTTTTATAAGGGGCGAGGAACAGATAGTGTTTGTGTGATAGGCATTGAAGACCAAACAAAAAAGTAATTTCTTTCTCTTATCTTTGAAGTCGAAGCCTTAAAATGGCACGTCCGACGCTCTACCAATGGAGTCACGGCAGCGGTAGCAGGTGCTGTAAGCACCGGTGACTTCTTTTTTCGTCCATTTTACTTTCGTCACAATTATATAGTTATTACTGCAATACAGCTAAAACAGCACAGTTAACGTCACCTGTACCTTTTTTTTTGTTTCATTATCCGCTGGTTTTCATCCATAATTTATGGGGACTTCCCATGCCTTAACCACGATGTTGTGAAAGACTCCGTAGATTTCGATCATGTGGGATTCATTGACGCTCGCATAAATCAAAGCACAAGGACCTCTAGCATTCCGCCTATGAGATTCGATGCACCGGTACCTTTTGCAGGTCGTTGTAAAAGGTAATAACATTTTTGTTTCTAGCTCTTTTCCCCTTTATCCATAGTTCTCCCCAATGCAGGGTAGCAAACCGGACGTGCATATGGTTAACCGTTTAGCCTTTCCTTGCCTCTCTCTCGATCCTCATGCGAAAATCATTGTATGTTTACGAGAAATGCGGGCCTCCATAATTTAGTCTCCAGCGGAATGCAAGCTCTAATTACGGACAATTCTATATAAAAGCAAGACTTGACGGCACCTTCAGCTTACCAAAAGAGCACCAGCGATGCCAGCAGCGTCTAATGGTGACTACCTTGCATGCCTACGGCAATATCCTTGAAACAGATGAGATGAACAGATGAGTTGAATCTTGTCGAGCCTTCTGTGTGAGAGCATTAGTGATCGCTTATCATTTGCTTCACTAGGTCATCTACTCCGAAACTTCCGTATCACAGGATTCTGTATTCTCGATGTCGAACTTGCTCAGCCCGGGTGGCAAAAGTGGTTGAGATGTTTGTTGTGTGAAGTCAGCCCTTGATCAAAGACCGGTTGTGGCTGACAAACGTCGATAACAGAAAGGTTGCCTGCGCCGTCTTTAAGCTATGTTGGCAGCTCATCATTTGATTTATTAGATTCGTTTTTTTTCTCAAATGAGTGGTTATATTTTAGAAGAGGTGAGAAAGTCCGACACAAAGAACTTCAAAGTTGTAGCTTTGCTGCCATCACTGCTGCGAGGGACAGAAAAGAAAGGGCCTGTCATCTAGTATTTGTGCCTGCTGCTCACATGTCCAAGCTTCATGCGTTTCTTGCATTGATGGCGGTTCATTTGCACCATTATAGACGTGCGTAAATCACCCAGTAAAGTGGACAAGGATAATTATAGAATGATCCGTAATACGAATGCACAAATGTGCACTCCCGTGCAAACCAAGGTAATCAAAACGGGCTCAGTAGAGTTATCCTTTAATGATTGATATGTGGGGTTTAACGTCCCAAAACCACTCTATGATTATGAGGGACGCCGTAGTGGAGGGCTCCGGAAATTTAGACCACCTGGGGTTCTTTAACGTGCACCCAAATCTGAGCACACGGGCCTACAACATTTCCGCCTCCATCGGAAATGCAGCCGCCGCAGCCGGGATTCGAACCCGCGCCCTGCGGGTCAGCAGCCGAGTGCCTTAGCCACTAGACCACCGCGGCGGGGCAGAGTTATCCTTTAATTGCACCAAAACTCGACTGTGGAAACCAAGGCAGTTAGAGCTGGTCACAACTCATCCGCGTAATTATAGCCACGTTAGTTGCTCGTCTGCACTCAGCGGCGCAGCGCTACGGCAGTAAACAAGCTTAAATTCAACTGGCGCGCCCGTGTAGCTAATTCCTTTTAGCCACTTCGTGGGCCACGGCTACTTTCCGCGTCGTTCACTAGCGCGCGTGTGCGTGCGTGCATGCGTTCCAGCGTGCCACACAGGCCGCCGTAACAGCGGCCGTCGAGCCGTCGCAACCGGTTCATTCACGTGGCGAGACACAACTGACATTTTACAGCTGCTGCCGCCGCCGATCGCCCTAGCCGTCGTTGTCTGTGGAGCGAGCCAGCAGCAGCCGCTCGCCGTGTGGAACACCCTCAGAAGAAGCGTCGGGACCGCTTCGTCTTCGGCACCCAGCCAGCCCTTATCAAAGGGTTGGCTTTGAAAAGAGAAAATCAAAAAATGCACTGCGTCGCACGTCACACAGATTGTATATCAAGCTACATTCAACAGCGTAATGGCGCATTTTGGGCCCATTCATATCTCCAATGTCGACGGATCCGGCCTTGCTGTGGGTACGTTTGAAGCGATGCCCCTCATCGCTCAAAAGCTGGCGTAACGTGTTGATGCAATGCTGAAATGTAGAAGGCTGCGAGGAAAGCTTAGACATGGGCGACTTACAACGTATAGATGGCCATAAATCACACGAGAGAAATGTAGACGTTATTTTGCGTTCATACAAGGTGTGTCTTGAGTTTACAAGGGCTTCGAAGATAATGCAGCGAAATATCAGCAAGAAAAGAGGGAACCAGGGAACAGTATAACGAGTTCTTTTCAATTATTTTCCGCTCAGTACATAGACAGTGACCTTAAATGAAGTCTTCTTCTGTTGATTGTGCGAAAAAAATTATAAATCTTCGTTGGTCGAGAGCGCTGGACGTTAAGAAAGGATTGTGACATATAATAGTGGACGACCGACACGTTATGCTGACCTATGGTGAAAAGGTGACGAGTCCACAAACGTTTACTTTCCTTTTTGTGCCCGTTAGTCTCCTTTTTTTTCTCCACATTGAAGCGAAAATGACTTTCTCTAAATGTTATAAAACTGTTCACCATATACTAAAAAAATGTTCTATAGTTGACCGCAGCTTATGGAACTCTTCGTTTTCCCTCTACACCAGATCTGCCATGCTTCAACACAGAAAGAACGAACCAGATAAACTGTTGACTTTATCTATTTTCGTGTGCAGAGCACCGAGCAATCACGACGCAAATAAGTATGCGATGCATGGCATGTCTTTTTTTGTTTTTTCAACTTTTATGAGATGCATCCACGACATACGAAGGAAGTGGGGATGAAAGCACCATTGATATGTATAAACTCACTGTATGGGATGCGTTCGTTGAAATTTGTCTTCAATTCGTAAATATAAAAGGCCACGCTTTCAAACACCGACCCAAGACACACATTTAGGTGCTGGTTGGCATCTGTGGCGACTTGACTTTTTTCTTGAGTTCGTGTTTCCGTGCCCTGTTTTTTTTTAATGAGTTCTCACCAACTGGCTCAGACGTCATTATTATTCTCGTTATTATTATTCTCGTTCTGTTATTATTCGTTATTATTCAGACGTCGTTTGTTGCTCTCACCTTTAATTTTGGTGGGTGTTCACAAGCAAAATTAAGCGGTACGAAGAATAGGTCACTATACGGCTGTGTCATGAACGTTTCAACATGCATCCACACTTAGCTTGAATACATTACCTATTAGAACTCAATTCTGATTAAGCTATGTCACAGGTACAGCTTTAACATTCGCTATGCTTCAAGATACACGTGCGCAAGTAAAAAAAACTGTTATGGTTTGTGACGCTCATATCTACTCGAGTTAATTGAGGACAACTATATCCAATGTAAAGCTATTATTTAGACATGCCCTCTTGTTCTTAAGCGGCACACTTAATGCCGTTAACGTTAAGTTCTGGTTGAACTGAATTTATGTATAATCTTATCCTAAACATACGCGTGCGCTCTCTCATTCATTGAAAATAGAGGTTGTCACTGTTAACAGTCTCTATAGCAGATGTCATTCGCTCTTACTCCTGAGAACTATATCTAACCAAACCAGTGCGACTTAGTTTTCTTTTTATGAGATGCTCCCTTACATTCAACGTATTTTATCTTATAAAGAAGAGCCGCTTGTTTGCATATAGGCTGACAGATGTATACCTTCGTATTAAGAGATAAATCACAGCCCCCTTTGTTGTGTTTATACTGTTGATAACAGGCTTTGCAGGATAAGGGTGAGCTGGATGTGGCGGCAACGCGAAAACTACGAAGCATCTTGGCTTTTTCCCCCTTTTTCGAGATAATAATAATGAGCGGAAATCCGATTAATTTGATGAGCCGGAACCCGACTTTTCGATAGGGCGAGCGTGGTAAGTTTTAGTTGCGCAAATTGGTATATAATAGGCGATATGACAGGAAATGGTGGTTTTTGTATACACATTTATGTCGGTACTCTACATGCCCAGTCGCAAATGAATGATTTGGTGTTTGATAAGTCTGGCTATTATATCTCAGAGAAAGAGACATATGACAACGACGACAACGAAAGGCAGGAAGGTCTGTCTGTGGCACTCACATGAGCAAAACGCTGGTGCGGGTTACCTAGTACACTCTAAGCCAAAAATGGCCAAAATGGGAGCAACGGCTGTTTTTACTCCTTCAGACCGACTGTTACTCTTCGAAAAGACCAAGCGGAACAAGATGGCCGACTTGTTCGAGAATGGGGGAGCAACTGTATTCATCTTAAGTTTGTAAGGGAGCAACGGAAGGAGGAACCGCTGTAAATGCTCTCGTCACGCAACGGTTACTCCCCGGCAGGACATCACACACAAATATGCATGCCGCCCACATTGACATTCATGGGCCAGATTATTGTTTGTTCTGTGTGCCAAACTTCACCAAACCAAAACAGTGATTTATTTTAGCATCCGTAGATAATAAGATAGCAGCGCTGGCTGAACACAGAAGGCCTGAGAATACAGTAGGGTAAATACCTAACACACGCAGCAGCAGAATGGAGAGTTGGCACGTCAAAGCGGACCGAACGCCGAAACACGTGAAAAACAACGATAAAAAAAGCCTAGACACGCCGTTCGTCCGCGAAGTAAGGGCGTCAAAGTCGATCAAGCACCGAAACACGTGCATAAGTAGCCCCCCCCCCCCCCCCCCCCCGCCCCCGCCCAAATATATCGGAGAAGAAAAAAAAAAAGCGGACCCAGACGCGCTTCTCATCCGCCATTCACTTAGTAGCACGCTTCACCGTGTAGTTTGAGGGCAGAATGACAAATCTGCGCCATCTGCGCCCGCATGACAAGTGTGGCGCTAGAGTAGCAAACGATGAAAGTTACAAAGTAATTTTTATTCAGTGTTTATGTTGACTAGTACTAAATAAAAATTACACTCAACTTTTTATATTTATTTATGAGTTTTAGTGTGCCTCAGTTTTTTTTTTATAATTGTATTAGGAGAACACACTGAAATTATTGCGCTGACGCCTGTGCTGCCACTGCTCGTCGTTTTTTTTTTTCGGCGCAACCAGGTTCACGTTCGCACTACTTACTCATTTTCATATGGTCTGTGGTTGGCGAGCACATGGACGGGCGAGGTTGTGAGCTATGTTTTGATCGTGTGTGTGTGTCGCAGATTTGCGTTTCTACTTATTCGTGATGAAGGTTAGTGCATATTTATCTTTATGGAGCCCGAAGTAGTTGTGGATTTTGCTGCTGGGTGGAACAAACACATCGTAAACACGTCTTCAGCTATCTGCAAGCCTGTTCGCTCGTCGGACAAAGAAAGGACTGTGCATGCATCAGCGTGCAGGTGAGTGGCATTTCCAGCAACATTTAATGCTCTTACAATACATTGTTGAGTGGTTGCGCTATTGAAAGAGAAATGATTTGCTCTTATTCACCGTATCCATTGCCAGCCGTATCGGACTAAATTACCTCTATTACCGCCTGCATACCCTCTTGCTTCCCCTGTCACCACTGCAGTGCCAGTGTGCTTTTGCAGTTAAAAGTTCATTTCCGCAACACTACCTCGCTTGAAAAAACATTGGGGTGGGGTTGTAGCTGCATTCATACTGGCACTTTTCTACCATTGGCTTTATGTAATGTTAACGGCTGAGTGTTGCGGCCTTGGGCCGCATTTTTTAGAGATGTAAAGTGTATGTAAATCAGTAAGTGAACAAATCATTGTCGCATCACTTCACTGGAATAGCCAGGCGGTTGCGCACAGAATTTTTTTAGGCCGGGCGTAGGGAGCCCAAATTGACGACCATATTCGCTTGCCCGGCCTATTCAGATAAGCGGACCCCCCCCCCCCTCCCCGCACGCCTAAAAAAAAAAAAATCTGCCCACATCACTGCGTCACTTGCTTCACTTCTGCGCTGAAAGTACTATTTTATTTAGCGAGCAGTTTACATATTGACAAAACAATTGGAGGAGGAATGACCCAAATCTTTTAGATTTCTTTAGTGATGCAAAACCTTAGCAAAACTGAATATTGTAAAAGACAATCATAAATTCTGTATATTCTCGTTAGCGCTGTCATTATTCTGCATCATGAAATCTTTATGCGCTGTGAAAACTTCGCATGCCGTTGAAGTCACATATCGACGTTAATACCAATCGACGAAAATTTCGACAACCTCAATAACGCCGTTTGGGATTTGCCGCATGCACATAATTAGGCTGATTCCCACTTAGCTGTTCTTAACCTGACTTCACTGCTACCAAATGAAACAATATTTGATGCATGTCTTTTACTTTTTTTCAGGGATATGACACAAATTTGGTTATACTGCAGATAAAGATGCTCCCAACAATGCTAAAGTACAGAAAGCAAGTGAATTTTGGTAAGTGCAGACTTTTTGTACTACGTATATGAAAGCATCGCTTTTTAGGGGGCAAACTGTGCATGTGTTGGCTAGAGAATAGTTCATTATGCCACATGGTTACACTGGCACTGACAATTCGACATGGCTCCGTTGGCCCGTGTGTGTGCTCACACTGTTACCGTTAAGATAAAATGTTTATGTTTTCATTGCAGGGATTGCTGTTTGTACTAAAAAGCCTACTGCCAAGATTTGTTTACGCTGGTACTCCTAAAAGTATGCTTTCCCTATTTACATGGATTTTGGCTTGGACAAAGCATAACACTTGGGCCTAGATTCACAAAGCTGTCCATGTGCAGGCCTTCATAACAGCGTTTCTTGACTTGCCTTTACCCTGTTTTCTGCAGATGTTTCGTGGGTTTAAAAGTGCCACAGCATGTTGACCTCCCCCACTCTGAAATATTCGCGTTCAAAGTTCCGCAAGAGTGGGCTTAACTTTCTTGTGCACCTCTTTGCTAGTCCAAGATACTGAAGTGTTATGCTCTTACTAGAGGTGGCAGTGTTTCTAATGTTTGTATTTCCATCACATTGACCAAGTATGCGATCTTGGCTTGACTGGTAGCACATCCTCAACAAATGTCTTTGTGGCACATGTAGAAGGCAGTACAAAATAAATAGGCAGACATTCACACCGGGAGCTAACTTCTAATAATGCTTTTTTTTTGGAAACCATGGTGTGCTTATTCCAATTTGTCTAACAAGCAGTAACCTGTTTGGCTGTGAACCAACAAGACGTTGAGCTAATAAAAGCTTGACATCTTGTTGCTCTCAAATATATATGTATTGGCAAGCTATCTGTGACACTGTCAAACAAAGAATCAGAATATCTTTGCATGCCTTAAGGTATATTGCTTCGTTTACATATCTCGTGGCTGTGACTCGTCAACCGAGTGAACAAATGCACCCTAGTTTTCTAAATTTAAAGCATTTTTTGAAGGTAGCACGGTCTACATTTATTTGTCTATAGTTTTGTCCAGACGTTTGTGTCAGGTACAAAGAAATATACCGAAGATTATCATGTAGCCTCTGCAAATGGTTGCTTTCAAGCAGGCTTTGCATGCTTGGCTTGTGCCTACAGGTATTGCACAATTCAAGACGCAGCAGCGTATGATAGAACAGTAGAATCGAGAGCAGCTATGTGCACGAGCTAAATAAGTATTTTAACATGAGCGGACAGTACGTGTTATTTGCCACACACATGACCTCATTTAGAATGCCCATTGGTGAATGGGCTCATAGAAATGTCACTCAGCTGTGTATAGGAAACAAGTTAACTGAACCTAAGGGTATCTTTAACTGCTACAAATATGCCTTGTTGAGGTGCTGCACATTTTCTTCCAGAATATTGCTGTCTGAGACATCATGTGAAGAGCGTCTACCACATCAGCATTTATATGGCTTGCCAAGTAACGTTTGACCGAACCTTCCTTTTTTTTACATTTCGTTTTGCAGTAGAGATCCTAGAATGTAAGCGCTGCTGCAGTGTGTGTGACTCATTGTTATGAATTGATTCTGGCATGTTTAACCTCACACTTCTATTTTTTTTTCTTGCAGCAATGAGATGCTTCACATATGCCTGCGGTGACGTTCTGCTGCGCTAGCCTGATGGAAACACCAGCTGCGAAACTTGAGTTCTTCAGAATTGGAGAAGTTGCCCTTCTCTCACCAATGATGACACAGACTGCCCTATGCTAGAAATTCAAGATTGTTTTTCCACGGATGACGCAGAAAACCTTTGATGTATTATGGTGTTTGTTTAGTGCTGGCTGTGGTGTGGCGAAGCCTACTTTTACGTGTGGTCACACGTCGCCTCATAGAAAGAACAATAAAGCATTTATTTTCCTTTCAATATTGTCCACTTTTTGTGTTAGAAGCACCCAAGCAGTGCTCTTCCAAGGAGCTCTCGCCATGTGTTAAGCGTGTGACAAGCATACTCGAGATAAATACTCATTTCCCCAAGGAGTAACTGGAAGCATGTGCAGTTGGTTTTCAGAGAGTAACTGCGAACACGTGGGAGGAACGGTAAAGAGTAACTGTTGCTCTTAGAAGAGCAACTGGTGGGAGTAATGGTTGGTCGGCAGGGAGCAACTGGTGGGAGTAACGGTTGGTCTGCAGGGAGGAACTGGAGGGAGTAACTGTTCATCCCTCGAAGGAGGAACTGAAAGGAGAGCAACGGTTCCTCCCTCTGCAGTTACTCCTTTTAGGAGAGTAATGGGAGTGGCAATGCAATTGCTCCCTGAAAGGAGCAACCCCTATACCCCTGTTGCTCCGTTTTGGCTTAGAGTGTATAACCATGCACACTATGTTTTTCTTCTTTTTTTTTCTTAGAGGGGCGAGAAGGTGGGGAAGGGGGGCACACAACTTTACGGGTACAAATTAAGGAGGTTTAATTGGCAGAGATACTCTCGGCGGGTGTTGTTTTTAGATATTAGGTGACAAATTTTCCTTACGAAAGATATAGAAGAACTAATATGGACGTCACTAGAAATGCTATGGCTTAATTGAAACTCGAAGCCACAATAAAGCTATATATATATACGTAGATATGTGCACTTCATCGAGAGTATAGCTTGTGACTGTGGTGCGTCCTTCGGAATGTACTTCCACGGAGTCATCTTTAAATGCAGCGTGGTGCGTTCAAATATTGACCATATTTGGTGCGGCAATGTTCCCCAGACAGAGGTGTCCTTTGTGTATCAGAGACCCACGGGACGGCCTATCGCCCTCCCATAGTAGAGTACCAAGTACTCTAAATCATTCACCAGTTTTTTTCTAAACAGGCATAGGATTGATTTGCCTGGTCTCTAATGAGGATCAATAACGCCGCCTTTGTTTCCGAGTGTTTCTTTTCCCGTTGACCTTTTCCCAGCTGGTCTACGTGTTTCCCATTGACGAAAACATGTAAGCTCAGTTGTCCGGTTTAAAAACATTTTCGTTCAAAAAATCTCCATAGTAACGGTCATTTGCACTTGTATCCGATGGCCGTTAACAAATACCATCACTCGCTTACGCTTCTCCTCATGTGCCAACAGCGTCTTCAACTATATGTTTATATTTTCGGCGCAGTCGAGGCACTATATGCAAACCTGCCAGCTGCAACGCGTATGTTTTAAAGTTTAGCTATAACTGCTGACGTGTGTACGTCAGCAGTTACAGTGAACCAGCCTGCCGGCGCATGGAGAATATGCAGCAACCTCCACTTTGTTTTTGGCCATATCGTGAAGCATCTTTCAGGGCGTTGTTTTTAAAACCGTCTATATAGCCAACAAGGAAATGTTGGTTCCTTCACGCACATGCTTACAATACCATCGACTTCAGATTTTTTTTTCGGAACAATCTTATAATCTTTTAGCAATTTTGGAAGTAAAAATGTTAGATGGAGCCATCGCATGCTACATTATATTTTACTTTTAGATTTTAGTGTACACACCTTAGCTGCATGAGAAGAAATAACAATACCTATAGCTTCGGATATCCGATTCAGGTACAGTCGAACCTAGTTACCTGCTTATAACGCAGTAGCACGAGGATCATAAGTTAGTATGTTACATCCGGTTATCTTTGTGGCAGTAAAGATGCATATGAATCAAAGAGGCTGTGACAATAAAGATACGTACCAATCAAAGAGGCTCAAACATATGGCAATGTGGCTCGAGCAGAAATCTTAGCTTCAAATACGCATTCTAATATAGTCTCGAAACCCACTAAAATAGATTAATATTCACTTATCATGACAAAACACGTTGCAGGGCTTGGGAGTCATGCATACATTTCTCTTTTAGGAGCTTGCATTGTCCATCCATCCCACCTTAGTAGCCACGCTCCGTCTGGAAAAATGACAAGTTCGGAATGGAACGCGAGCCCGGCGCGGTGGTCTAGTGGCTAAGGTACTCGGCTGCTGACCCGCAGGTCGCGGGATCGAATCCCGGCTGCGGCTGCTGCATTTCCGATGGAGGCGGAAATGTTGTAGGCCCGTGTGCTCGGATTTCGGTGCACGTTGAAGAACACCAGGTGGTCGAAATTTCCGGAGTCCTCCACTGCGGCGTCTCTCATAATCATATGGTGGTTTTGGGACGTTAAACCCCACATATCAATCAATAGAACGCGATGCGCGCGTGTCTCTCTTCTTGCATGAGAGGGCACGCTGGGCAAGCGATGCTACGCTATAGCAAAACGGGAGCTCCGACGCGAAAAGCAACCGACGCGACAAGCAACCAACGTGACCGGCGTCCGTTGGCGCGCCCATATAGTTGGCACCGTTTCAAGGCACGGGGCCCTTGCCCCGCTTGCGTCTTTCGGTCGAATCTACCGAGTTCGTGGAGTAGGGGGGGGGGGGGGAGGGTAGGCGCTGCATTGAACCTTCGCAATAATAATAATAATAATAATAATAATAATATAATAATAATAATAATAATAATAATAATAATAATATAATAATATAATAATAATAATATAATAATAATAATAATAATAATAATAATAATTGTTGGTGCTTAACGTCCTTAAACCTTGGCGGCCTTTGACAGGGCACGTCTCTGTACGATGGTCGAGTGGATGTACGGAGTATTCATGGTTTACCAGGTTTAACCTCCAGAGCAAGCTTCTTCATCATCATTTACTTAGTAGATGGAATGTCACTTTCTTGAAGTATATTGAGCGCTAAACTTTAACACAAGCACAAAGACATGCTGTAACCATCCGGTCATGCATTTCTGTGTGCTTGTTTTAAGTGTAATAGTTATAATCTACGCAGCATGAACACCACGCTATGCACATAAAGAAAATACGTTTAAATCAATGCCGCATGGATTTTTGCACGTATGACGCATCTCTGTACCTTCTATTCTTTCCCAAATATTTTGTGATTTGAGGTACGTAAGTAAAGCGACCCAAGTACAGACAAAATGCAACGCACTTTTCCCTGTTAAGAATTGCATGTATTTCGTTTCAACGTATTAAAATGCGAAGCGTTTCTTAGCGAACTTCGGCGACTTTGAGCGTGTCTATCTATCTAGCCGCTTACGTTTGGGCTCTCTCGTGGTCAACCCCATTAACTTGGCGTGAACCAAAATTAGCATGGGAGGGTAAAATGGTTGGGCGAATATGACGCGCAGCGGTCAAGACATGAATAATTTCACAATCTTGTCGCGTACGTCGTCAAACACTTCCCGCCAGACAGTGGCACATACCCACGAGCGGGTATGTGCTGCTGGTATGCGGGTATGTGCCGCTGGTATGCGGGTATGTGCCACAGTTGATGGACACTCGGTATCTACCGAGAAACGACGAGAACACACAAGGGCAATTTTAACGCGCGAGCGTTAAGAAATACCCGACATCGGCAGCGTTGACCACATGAATGCAAAGAATAAATGCCACGGTCCCAGATGTAATCACACCCAAGCATTCTGCGTGGCAATGAAGCATCTTACCACAGAGTCACGCCAGGTGTCGGAACTACTTGCCAAATAGACGCTAATCTTCGTGAAACGTCAATAGTGGTTATTGTGCAGCTGCTTATCCAATTTCGTAAACATTACATATGTTCTCCTTTGATACAGCCGTCACATCTGGGGTAACGTCCCTCGTGGTTAGTTTTCATGCGCTGAAGTTGATTTATAAAGCATGCAGTGTCCACGATCAGCATGTTTGGGAACATCAGCGCTTCATATCAGCTTCTGGTGTTGCTGATACGCATGTTCCTGTTGGAATCGTTGTAGGTGCGTGGGATCTGCCTTTTTCTCTCATTGGTCCTTAATTTTCAGCGTTGGATAAAAAGGAAATCAAATGTTCTGTTGAACACCGCTCGTAGATGGCAAGGCTAACTTTCCGCGAGCTATGTAAGACGGTGCAGTGCAGGATATTCCGGACGACCAGAACTCGCAGTTCTGGCACAAGGAACCATGGGCGTAGGTAGCCAGAAGGTAGCTCACAAAACCCGTGCACCCCTTCCCCGAAAATTTTATTCATGGCATAGAGAGCAAAAATGACCATTTCAAGGAGATGCCCTGACTGAAGTCTAGGGGGATGCCACCCCCCCCCCCCCACTAAAAAGTTTCTGTCTACGCCCCTGCACGGAACTCATATCACGCACATAAATTTAAATGCCAGAATGGTAGCAAAACGCGCCGAATGGGGCTTTCTATATTAAAACCACCTCAAAACTAGAGAACTGCGCTTTTATAGACAGGGAATGCATCCGTCAATTGACTGTCAACTAGCTGGTTCCCAGAGAGCCGTATGAAATAAGCGACACAAAAGACTCGAGTACGTGAACACAGCACAGTTGCATAACGTTTGTAATTTTCTATGCACTCGTGTATTAGGGTTTTTGAATAAGTACCTCGTCACATGATTCCAACAACCTTTGCTGTGCCTCATTGCTTAATATTGCGCCTTCACTGGAAACATGGTGGACTAGTTCGCTTCAGTGATATAATAATCATCTACGTAAAATAATAAAATGCAAAGTTTTTGCCGTTGTGTCACGTTAGCTTGCATCCAAGACTGCCTGCCTGAACCGAAGAAAAAAAAATGCTTTATTCGTGTCTCCTTTAGTTCTTCTGTGCTTTTGGGCGACCGTTTTGTGTAATACTTGCCACTGCCTGATCTACACGCTGACGTCGAAATCTAGAGAGTCTTCTCGCACCTACCAGGCGCGGTGTTTATTTATTAATCATGCGCCACTTATTTTCCAACGTAACGGCCTGGGAACGCGGAAGCCATGTCTACGTCGTTAAACAGACCCAGACGCATTCGTGGCCGAGCATCGGTTCCAAGGTGTCTTCCAGTGCAGCTTGCCTGTGAGAAGCCGCATGCAACATTTTTGACACTTGCGTTTTTTTTTTTCTTTCTGTTTGCTTACTTCGTCCCGTAGCCTCCATGACTGCGAAGATCCCAGAAGCATCCACCAATCAGAGCACCTCACTCACTCCCACAAAGCGTTTGACTCGCTTCTCAGTGGTCTGAATTGTGGACCAATGGTGTCCAGGCACAGCCCGTCGCCTGCACACTGAGAAGCCAGGCTCTGTTCCACAAGCTTCTGTGTCTGGTTAGTTTGCTGCCCTGCTGAAACGCAATGGAAAGCTCGGTGGAGCTTAGAAAGGTCCCACGGGAAAAGAAGGAGGGTGGGGGGAGGTTCGGGTAAGGCACAACGTTTTTCGAAGATGAAATAAGGCAGGTATAGGGAGCGATCATGCGAGTACAATCAGCGGTTGCAGAATGCCGCGGGCTTAGTCAGAAGCTCTCACACAGCTCGATCTCCTGGAAAGTATCCAACGGTCTGACGTGTGAGGGCCACAAATCTCCCAGTCGCCTTCTTTCCCTTGAATCTAACAGAAGCCGGCGCAGATATTGTTAGCACTGTTTCGCCTCACGAGCATTCGCACTGGAAGAGGGTCTTCGGCTCCGCTTGCTGGAGATGCTTCGCAGGGCTCCGAGATAAAGGCGAACGCATACTCATTGTCTCCGAGGCCACACACACACACAACCCGAAAACTACGAGAACGCTGAAGGTTCACGCGGAGCAGCATTGTCGTAAATGTCATCACCTCTAGGTGGCGCTTTGAGGCCTGAACTGCGCGAAGTTTGAGTCTGTGTACATTCCACAAAGGTGTCTTTCGCTGGATGCTCTTGAACATCTGTTCGCTCGGTTTTGGGGGCGTCCTTGCAGCGGCTTTCGTTTTGTTCCTGTCCTCTGGTGCGCAGGAAAGACGCCACAGTAGCTCGGCACCGCTAAGCTTTCAGTCGGCCCTACCACTGTTCTTCTTTTTCTATTAAACATTCTCTAGTGGTCATTGCAGGTGGTACTCGTTGAAGGACGTTGTCACACATGAGTTATTCTGGGACAGCATACGTTAGCGCACTATGGTGCGATGGTACTCTTTAACAATGACAGCCTAAGGGTCCACCACCCATACCTTTATCCGTATGCTCTTGGATGCCGCAAACAGCGAGTCCGAACTTTCGCTTTTGCGGCCTTCAATCCGCCAGTTGAGAATGCATGTTCACACCTTCCTCGGACACATTCTCTGGCATTCGTGCGTGGCACGGTGAGATGTGTGATCCCAACGGCCGCTCCCCTGCTTCACAGTGAAACGCCTTTTCTTTCAAGATCGCCGGCATCGTACTATGAAGAAAGGCGCGAAAAACTCACGTGTTCTGCTCACCACCTGGTTTTTGAGTAATGTCTTGTGCTCAGCGAACCACGACGCTGTTCCAGCGTTTGACGGCTTTGTGACTGGACACGTTTCCGAACCACCACCTTCGCTATAGATCACCGACGCCCGGGGCGAAGACAAGCTCACTAAACAGTGATCCACAGAATCCCAGCTAACACAGGCCTACGTGTCGATCAAAGCAAAATAAAATGCTCGATGAACAAAGCGCAACAAAATAGAACGTCGGCAAAATTGCCTCTTGAGGCAC
The DNA here is from genome assembly GCF_013339725.1 of Rhipicephalus microplus. NCBI lineage: Eukaryota > Metazoa > Arthropoda > Arachnida > Ixodida > Ixodidae > Rhipicephalus > Rhipicephalus microplus. Next base: position 107,581,207 of record NC_051170.1, read on the forward strand.
CGGACATCAAGCGGATTCACCGTCGAAACCGGCCGCATTCAATATCCCTGAATCATGCACGACACGTAAACCCAGAAGCGTCGTTGTTGTACAACGCCTTTTCGGCAGGGAGAATATTTACTGCCACGCCAGATAATGGACGACTAATCAAACTCTGTGTTGTTGCGGATAGAACGCTAAGCGCATACGCCGAGTATAGGAAGGATGAAAGCACGCACGTTCGTTCGATCCGCCCTTGCCTGTAAGCAGAAAGTGACAAGCTTTTGTACAGCAATATATGACAGGCTTGTTTCGGGTAAACACGCCTGCCTACGGGACGTGCCGTCCCCTACGTATACGTGTTCACGGCGTATATACATATGCGCAATTGTGGCTGAGGGTGAGAGGAGAGTAACCCTCTGCGCCTATATAGGCGCGCACTTTATCACGCAGACGAACCTCGTTAATCAAAGTCCGCTCGGTGGCAGGAATTCCGTTATTACAGCGTGTGACGGCGGGAGTCAAGAGAGAAAAAGAAAAATCAGTTTTGCGGCATGCGATGTGCACGCTTTCCCACCTCGTGTCCAGCGGGACAGTGTCCTCCAGCATGAAGGCTGGACTCTCTGCTTGCCGCCACGAGTCGTTAAACTCGGCCTCGTCACTGGGCCAATCTTGTTAAAGCACGACTGCCAATGGTGAGCCCGACTCCACGAAACTGCAAAAGTAAAAGCATAATCGCGTCTTCAATACACGGTGTCACACAGCTTCGTGCAGTGTAATAGCGAGTCCCGTGCTCATGCGACACGCTGACGTATAGGGCGTACGAGACCGTATACAGTCAGGGGCAGGCTCTGTATATATGGGTTCCGGATGCGAATCGTATATATAGTTGCGGACGTAGCCGCGACGCTCCATTAAGCCGGCGGAACCTTTAACGCGCGCTCAGGGAATGGCTCCGTTCGAAATTCGCTCCCAACGTAATAATCGGCAGCGCGAACGGGAGACCTCGGCCGATTCGCAAGACAATGGCCTGTACCAATATCGTCTCGCTTAAGATAAGCGCTGGCACATTATACGCCGCAGCTTCCGCGTAAAGCGCGTAGACAGAGAGGGAATCGGCCGTAAAAGCTTTCTCATTACAGCAGCAGTTGCGGATGCATGCTGCGAATATACGCCTGTCTTTCTTTCTCACTTTTTTTTTTGCTTTCCTGCTTGTACGACGTAAACGAGATATTGAAGCCCACGTACAGCTTGCTCATAAGTACACGCACGTTTTCGAAAGGTGCAGCGATAGATTCGGCAGATATCTCTTATAACCGAACGTAAAATGTTTCATGGCTTCATTTCAGATTGAGAAGTGCACGCTTGGGGCGCTCTAAGAAAGCGATTATTTCTCAGACATGCGCTTTTATTGCCGATGAAGTGTCGTTAAGTCCACGTTGTAGTAGACTGTACGACCATACACTGAACGGGGCTACTACTCTATATAGTGCCCGTCCAAAAAAAAAGATAATATTAAAAATATAATAATGATAAAACAGAAAAGAACGCTTCGTAACAACTTACATATATACACTGCAGCCCTGTTCGCAATAATATTACTGATTATTGTTAGTTTAGTAAAAGAAACATGGCATTACACATTCAAATGCACACAAAGACCCGAGGACTGCATGGATCAATACAAATAATGACATGCTTTGGCCGCAAATAACACACACACAAAGTATAGAAACACTCATCGACAAGCACAAGCTTGTCGTTGTGTTCCTTTACTTTGTGTGAGTGTTATTTGCGGCCGAAGCATGTCATTGAGCAAGTGCCAACTAGGCCAACAATCAGTATTGTTACAATACAAATAAAACGATTGATTTCTGTGAGAAAACGACCTTGCAATATTTACTACGACATTTCATCCCAGCTGAGTACTCCTACAGACAGTGCCGTAGCTTCACTTTATTTTGCAGATACCCGCAATTAATTCATATGATTATATTTGACCATTCAAGTTCGGAGATTGGGTCAAATTGATTTGTCATGGCGGCTTAGCAACCACGGCGTTGCACTGCTGAGCATGATGACACAGGCAATTCTTAATGATCAGCCAACCAAGACGGCCAGACGTTAAACCCCACATATCAATCAACCAAGACGGCCAGATTTATTTGAAGGCGACATTCAAAAGCATCTGTGCACTTATTTATTTCGGCATATGCGTGTTATGGAACGTCATGGGGTTGAATTGCGTTCACCGTCCTCCACAGCCTGGCGTGCCTATCAGTGACTTCGGTACTTGAGCCTTTTTACTCTCCTGTCAGTCTTCCTTATCTATTTCCTCTGCGCAGGGTACCACACCTGTTATTCTAAAGTATAATTAACATCCGTTCCTTTTCTCTCTTCTGTTTTCCTTGGCACTTGGGGCCCCAAATGCACAAAAGTTAAGCTATGACAATAAGTGTGCAATATTGAAAATCTAAAATTGTCTATGTGAGGTGTGCTTAGCATTTAAGTTTTATGCATCTAACGGGCGTACTTACAGGTACAATAACGTGTTCAAACGTACCCCGCATAAACGTAATAACCCTTGCAAAAGTGGGCATGGTATTTGCGTATAAAATTATCGCGTGAACAACCTTTCTATGACTAAGCATTAGCACGCATTAAGTGCATGTAATTGGTAGCTTCATTATGATATTGTGTCGCAACAGCTGTGCTTGAGAAATGAGCCCCGAAGCAGCGCTTATATTATTAACGCAAACCACTCGTCAATCTTAGATTACATTGGTGGTATTTTTTTTTAAGAGCCAAATCGAGACTTCAATCTGGGCTTAATTTCAAGGAAGATAAAGTGCGTCTAAGTATACTTCACTAATAAAACTATTATAATCAAAATTGACCAATTCCTAATTATAACGTGGACTCGGAAAGCGGCTTCGAATCAAAAGGGAGATAAATCCTGCACTTATTTGAATCAAACTGAGCCAGTTTCAATAAACCAAAGCTGTGTCAACAATAGTGACCAAAACAACCAACATGAGCACATCCAACATGTTTCATTTGTGCCTTATATTTAATTTGTCACGGTTTCGTTCAGTTTTTTTTTTTTCCATCTTGGGCAAGTTGGTACTCATTGAATGAGTTGATGTTGTAGGGCAAGACTTGAAATACTAAAAGGCCAACTTTCGTATTTCTTTCTGCATATTGGTGTTTCTTTTCAACTTTTCCTTCACATTACCATGTCTTTATTTCGCTCCAAGATGGCATATTTTGAATATAGACAACTTAAACTAAGAAAACGGGCACTGATCTATACTTTGGAGCCCCGCCACGGTGGTCTAGTGGCTAAGGTACTCGGCTGCTGACCGGCAGGTCGCGGGATCGAATTCCGGCTGTGGCGGCTGCATTTCCGATGGAGGCAGAAATGTTGTAGGCCCGTGTACTCAGATTTGGGTGCACGTTAGAGAACCCCAGGTGGTAGAAATTTTCGTAGCCCTCCGCTATGGCATCTCTCATAATCATGTGGTGGTTGTGGGATGTTTAAACCCCACAAATCATTCTATACAATGGAGAAGATGAAACGTTCAAAAACGAGCGAAGATAAAAAAAGAGTTGAAGGGTTTTCGAAGGCCTTAAATAGATACTGAGAACAAAAAGCGCTGGTAACAGTCCAAGATGGAGTGCATTTTGTCTGGAAGGACCACCCGCGCCACAAGTCATCACCATTACACTCATGATGCGAAAGATGACACTGACAGAAGCACAAGTATGGTGTTATATTAGTAGTAAAATATTCTTCCATCGTTCATTCGCTCTAATTTATACTTATTTTAGGAGTGAATGCAAGCCCGAATCAAATTTTCTCATCTGTAAAAGCCTACTGCAAATTTTCCTCCTCGATGCCGAAGATAGTGGATCATGTATACATTTCTGCCGCAGTAGAGATTTGACGAATTTTGGTGAGATGAAAACACTGGCAAAATGTTGTAGGAGGAGGCTGAGGACTATTATCAGTAGCAAGCAAATGCTACATTTTTTTCAGTTTTAGTTAAGTACGTTTTCCTCTTTTAGAAGAAAAAAAACACCACATACAGTGGTTCATAATTATAGCGCAGCCTTATATTTTAGGACATGTTCTACAATGAAATGGGACATACGCTTTAGTAAAATTAAGGGCATAAAATTAGGTCCGTACATTACTAAGGTTAACAACGCGATCCTTCCAGCATATAGGACGTGAAAATATTACTGCATAACATCAACGATAACTGCAAAACATTTTAGTAGCTTTTAAATATCTTTTATCTTCGTACGTAGAAACCAGAAGAAAAAAAAACAAAAAAAAAGGATCTGTAACGGAGTTAGGAAGAACTTACCTTCGTGTTTTGATATGAAGCCACCAATTCACGGGAATAACCAAATTCAGCAATATCGAAAAAAAAGTCCGTATGAATTTCAGACCTTGTGTATCGTATAAAATACAGAGGTATATCAGTGAATCTCGGTTGTCCATTGATGGTGAAATTGTTCAACATGCAGTGAAATAAGAGCATCAAGAGCGCTTGTTACTCGCTTAAGCGCACATGTGCTTGCAAACTTCAATTCCCCCTGAATAATTCCTCAGCTTAGCACAGACAAAAAGAAAGTGTAGACGGTTTTTTACCTCTTTATTTTTCGGTTTAGTTACCTCACAGCTCACAAAAGGTTCTTGCTAACATAGAGATTCTATTTTGATGGAATAAGTAAACACGTACTATTAACCAGATCCCACTCAAATTGCTAGATGAAGCCAGGAAACCAGACATTTAGTCAGGACCCTGATTAAGATTGTACGCTGCTTGAAACCATGTTTTGAAGAAAAAAAAAGTAAGTGTGCAGGAAGTGGCGACGAAGACTGCAGAAGCGTGCAATAAGTACACCAATGGAGGCCGAATTTTTCATCAGCAGAAAAACAACGTATATTATACATCCATGTGCAAAATTATGAATTAGCAGTCGATTTTGACGTTCATCCCCGCTATTAGCCCGGTATACCTATACGACATTAGTTAGGGGAACTTAGCTTGCTATATTTATACTATCCCCGAAGCTGTGTATGTTCTAGATGCCATTAGACTCTATAAGCGCCTGCCATCCAAATGATGTATTCGCGCAAAGGCTTGAGAGAGACTCTCACCGAGTATTTTTCTTTTTATTATTTTAATCAACGTCCACATTTCCTTCCAACCAAGCATTTAAAATGCGGGTGTGTTGGCCAATGCTCAGCAAGTTACTGGTAAAATGAGTTATATTTCGGGATTGGCTATCTGCCCTGTTCTTGACCAATCTTCCATGCACAGGGTCATAATTTGCGTACATAATAGCTGTGGTGGTTTTCATAACCTTGGTGTATATTACGCGATTAAGATGTACAGCAGCGGCCGCGACTGTGTAAAGCGCGCGAGCAGCCGGTTTTCGCTCTGCGGGGCGAAACCATGAGGCAGTTTATGTGTGTTAAGTGATGTATCAAGAGTATGCGCAGCCTAGTTGTCAGGCGGACCACGCGAGAGCCCGATACTGCCTCGAGGTTTCACCCCGCAGATCAAGACCTGACTGCTTGCATGTTCTACAGATACGTAGCCAGGGCTGTCAGTACGTCAACAATGCGTTCTGTCAAACTGAAGCTGCATCATCACTGCCAGAGCATGTGGTGCACTGATAAAAATTGCACCCTTACTGATGTTTAGCGCTGAACAAATGGGTATATAACCAACAAGAGCCCCTTTTGCCATGATGCATGATGTCCTGCGCAAAACAATTCCGGCAATCCATGCTGGGTGCGCTCAACAAGCACACGGCTTTTATTCAGTTGTCCTTGTGTGTGCTTCTTTGTGTCCATTAGTTTAGCGCCAAATATTAAGATGAATGATTTCCTTCGCTGTGACAAATGAGTTTATACGTACAAAAAGTCGCGAACTCACTTGGAATTCACAACTGGAACAATAGATACAGCTACAACATGAGATATTTAGGCAGGAACCTTCAACATATTTCGCCTGCATCGGTCTCTCCCTTGTCCCGATCAAAGCCTGACAGAGCAGCATCACCAGCGTGTCCGTCGCGTGACGCCGCAATCACTTCGCAGCCACTGATACGTCACACGGTGATCTTTCCCGTATATATGCAGTATACCCTGCATGTTCTATAGTTTGCTCATTGATTGTCAAAACTCATTTTCATTCTTTGTTGGGAGGACTTTTCAGAGCAAAACCCAAACTTGCGTTAACGATACTATTTTTCACCAGCTCTGAGTATTATTGTCCTAGATTCATAAAACCTATACCTAATTACAGGTCGAGCCACTGTAGGCTAATGAAAAGGAGTATCATTAACACGAGTTTGGGATTTGCTCTGAAAGGGTCCTCCCAACACAAAATGAAAGTGAGTTTTGATTATCAATAGGTAAACTAGAACAACCAGGGTATCCTAATGATGTCATCAAGTCCGTGTGTAACAGGTTGATTAAGAAACTAGAATTCGATGGGAACCACGCACTCGGGCTATCGTGGTGAGAGTAGAAGAAAAGCAAAAGGATAGCAGTAATTCTTTATCTTCATAGCACATCGCATGAGCAACTCAGTAATAGATACAAAGTCGGGGTGCTTTTTCTCAGCCAAAAATAAACTGCAGTTCATTTGTTCGCGCATGCGCAAAGAGTTCCGCAATGTTGTATGAAACACAGCAGAAAGGTTTGTGGACTTCGCAATGGGCGTCGCTTACAAGACTGCCTTTAGGTGTGGTAAAGTGTACATAAGACAGTCGGGACGGTGCATGAATGTTCGTCTTAAAGAGCACGATTCTTCTTTGAAATATCCAGGGACATTGCATCAGAAGTTGTGGCTCATTGCAGAGAGTGTGGCTGCTACCCTGTTTTCTCGGGATACTGAAGTGGTTTTTCGTTCTAAAGATCAATTAACTCCTGAGTTGACGGAAGCTTTCCGCATGAGAAAAGGAGCAGAACAATGCATCAGCCAGCACAATAAGAAGTTTCCTTTTTTAGATTATGTTTCTGGCTAATCTTCCTGTTTCGTTTACTGACTGTTCTTGATTGATATGGGGGGCTTAACGTCCCAAAACAACCATATGTTTATGAGAGATGCCGTAGTGGAGGGCTCTGGAAATTTCGACCACCTGGGGTTCTTTAACGTGCACCCACATCTGAGCACACGGGCCTACAACATTTCCGCCTCCACCGGAAATGCCGCCGCCGCAGCCGGGATTTGATCCCGCCACCTGCGGGTCAGCAGCTGAGTACCTTAGCCTCTAGACCACTGCGGGTGGAGCTTACTGACTGTTTTCGTGATGTCATATTTGTACGTCTTGCCTTCAGACGCATGCGTTCATATTGGTTGCCTGCTTAAATATTTTTCTCTTTCAAATAAATATTTTAGTGGCGAGAAAGCACTTTTACTCTGCTCCTTTGTGTTTCTGCGTGCGCTTAAACTACACTTATACTATGCCTCCCGAAGTCCATGGGCATAGTTCGACCGTAAGAGCTTTCAGGTAAATATCCTCGAAATACCCAATGTCACGTGAAACGTAGATAAAAAGCGATGACGCAAGTGGAGTAAAAGGGAATGATCGAAACGTAAATTTATGTGTTGTTTTCTTCACTTGTGTACATTTTGCATGTGTACATGTTTCAAAACAAAATATAGGTCACAAAATACGCTACGTAAGACATACATACATTGTACTATTAAACACTATTTATAGATCATACTCCCAGAAGTATACACATGCACTAAAAAAGAAAATAATTATATATAAGACTTTTCTTCTGTGCCTGAAAAATAAAGTATATTAGTGAATGTGCTCTTGTTTTAAAGATGAAGTGTTACACATTTGCAAATAATTCTTGGATGCCATTGTATGAACAGTTCAATAAGCCAAAATCATTCAGGTCCCAGGAATTTAGGAGAGCTGGAAGAGTGTGAGATAAACGCTGTTTGCTTGAGTTTAACCGTGTTATACAATCTCTCGTTTCTCTTCATGACGAGTGGGGTACTTAAGCAAATTATTTCACCGAATAAATGCCACTAACCACAACGTTATATTTTTATAACTCTCCAAGGGTTACGAAAGATCGAAAAGCCTATTTATAATTTTACCTTATTTTATTTTATTGTTTTTACAAAACAAGATCTTACGATACTTGGTACAGGCGAAATCGCAAGCAGTTAAGGTAGGGGTCCTTGGTTTCAAAGGAACACGCGTAGGGTATCCATCCTGCCTTGTAGCCGAAATATACGTAAATACGTATACGTAATACGTATACGTAAATACGTCGCATAACGTCAGGAAAAGCTATTACGGTGAATTTCATCAGAAAAAGAAAATATGTACATGGTCCACTAAAATGTTAATTTCAAGTCGAAGCTAGACGCGTGAGGTCAATTTACTGAATCTGATAAAATAGCATTTGTCAAACAAAGACTTACTTGTCTCCTGGTAATTTATATTATTAAAACAGTTAACACCTGACGTGATAATACTAATGTGGCTGTTCGAGTGATTCCCCATGCAGAGATGACAATAACTTATAAAGGGGTGCACACACAAAAATTCTGGATCTCCTTTTTTTTTTTACTGCAATGTATTACTGGGACATGTTAGTCATAGTAGTGCACATAGTTTGCTGCAGCGAGGCCAGACAATTAATTAAAGACTCCTCATTACTGACGAGTTGCAGCTTCGCTTCGAGAGAGCTCCAAAAACGACAAGTGGCCAGGTGCAACACACCACCTATAGCGTGGGCAGCTCTTAACGACGTCTGCGACGCACTTCCGCATGATCCGCATCAGGAAGTCCTTTGGAGCCGCGGTGGTCTAGTGGCTAAGGTTCTCGGCTGCTGACCCGCAGGTCGCGGGATAGAATCCCGGCTTCGGCGGCTGCATTTCCGATGGTGGCGGAAATGTTGTAGGCCCATGTGCTCAGATTTGGGCGCACGTTAAAGAACCCCAGGTGGTCGAAATTTCCGGAGCCATCCGCTACAGAGTCCTCTCATAATCATATGGTGATTTTGGGACGTTAAACCCCACATATCAATCGATATCATCAATTAATGCATGATGCTCACGCCCATTCGTCCGCCCGTCCATCCCATGCATGCCCCAGCACGGTGCCAGGTGACCGCCAGGGCGCGCCAGCCAACTCAGCACTCGCGCTCAGCTGTGCTCAGCCTGTCCAATCATGAAAAAAGGGAGACACGCGCATCGCGTTTATTTCTGATCGACTCCGCCTCAATGGGCACAAGCAGTTCATCCAGCACGCTTGGAATTTTGCAATGTGTGCCTAAATTTTTATTTCTGGCTCTTCATTCCCGCTTTTCGCCACCTGATAAAACGCGAATTTATTTCGAAGACGTTTTCGAAAGCCTGTAGAAAATTTTTTTTGTTTCTTTATTTTCTTTGTCCTTCTTTCTTTTCCTACAGTCGATATGCTCGGAAAGTACATTTGGTTATGCACGTGTGCGAGTGCGCATCGCCAACTGGCATTAAGGATGACATTCTTACACGTGGGCGTCCGGGTAGCTACTCGGCAAAGAACAAGAAAACCGGCTTTTCCTCTGGCACTACATTGCGTTTAGAGTTGCACCAGTTCGCAGAATATTTCTTTGAAATAATAGCCTGACTTTGGATGCGCCAAATCGTATTGACCTAACACTATCCGGCTTTGTGTCTTGGTGTGCGGCTCCAAGACAAGCTATGTTTCTCCGTTATGCATGCAGGCGACTCATGTACAGTGCGTGTATAAAAGCTCTGTTTAGGGGGCAGAGATTAGCTTTTAATGTTTATTTCATGGCACTTCTCTTTCCATCAGTAATTGTTACATTTAATGAAATGAGATAACTGAGTGTTCAATCAGAAAGACAAAGGCAGATTTTCTGGCAATAGCTGTGTAACGGCTCAATGTCGGGCTAACAATATGAATGAATGAATGAATGAATGAATGAATGAATGAATGAATGAATGGAATGAATGAGGTGGCTGTACTATTTCTTGTTTCTTACTTTGAGAATAAAAATACTTGTCTCCCATTTACACTTTTTGTTTGTGTGAGGCCTTTGTACTTGTTTTCTTTTTTCTCTGCTCAATCCTGTCACAGGCGCAGTAACAACACTCTTGAAAGCCGTGAGGTCATCCTAAATAATACAATTATGGAGTGGAATATTTCGAGTAAAATTCAGGTTGTATAAAAAATTTTCATTATAACAGTATATGATTGATTGATTGATTGATATGTGGGGTCTAACGTCCCGAAACCACTATATGAATATGAGAGACGCCGTAGTGGAGGGCTCCGGAAATTTAGACCACCTGGGGTTCTTTAACGTGCACCCAAATCTGATATAACAGTATATAACTGTTCTACCCACGATATCTGCTTGTACCATGATCTTCCTTTTTATCCTCCCCCAAACGATGATTTACACGATCTGCACAATCGAGGAAACCAAACATGCGGAACGACTCATTGATACTTCAAATAAAAAAACCAACCTATATTTAATTAATAACTAAAGAGCTGCTCATATGGGTGCCAGAGACTGATATAATCTTCGCGGGGCCACCATGTTCCTGTTTAAGGAATGCGAATTTGGAATTCAAGTAGAAATTTGACCACAGCTTAGAGCGTCGGAGAATATATAGAACAAATATTATTTAGAACAAACGCTTCAGTCAAAATCCCAGTTATGATAAAAATGTCCGTACAATATCACTCAGCAACACAACACATGCATTTTTCCCATCAGTATACTATATATTCCTAAATTTTACGTTCGCCTATGACATCGGCTTTGTTTTCGAGCAGCGAAAAGTTTCCGACTTAGCATCTTGGTGCCCGTACAACGATACCCCGTAATGGAAACCCCGCAACAATATTTTCCTTAATTCATCTCACTAACGTATTTTAATGAAGATGACTTCATGGATAGATAGAATAATGAACTTGTTTGGAATGCAAAATCAATCACCACCATGACCTAGAAGTGCTCTTCATGGTCGAGACACCAACTACAGCAATGTTGCTTGTTCCACGATTTCTCATGATGTGATTATACTATGTGATCAAAAAAAATGTTATGGGTCACGGGGATGTCTACGCGATGAAAATATCGCGAACAAGGATTGTGCCAAACCCGACGTTTCTGTATGCGAGCTTGTCTTCTGCATGCCGTTTAGCAAGTGTCAAATACAGCTCACACCCCTGCCCCGCCGCGGTGGTCTAGTGGCTAAGGTACTCGGCTGCTGACCCGCAGGGCGCGGGTTCGAATCCCGGCTGCGGCGGCTGCATTTCCGATGGAGGCGGAAATGTTGTAGGCCCGTGTGCTCAGATTTGGGTGCACGTTAAAGAACCCCAGGTGGTCTAAATTTCCGGAGCCCTCCACTACGGCGTCTCTCATAATCATATAGTGGTTTTGGGACGTTAAACCCCACATATCAATCAATCAGCTCACACCCCCATTTGCGATTTTTTCATCACACTATAGGATGAAATTTACGTGGTTGAATTTTGACTCTTGTGCGCAATTTGTTTTGCAGCGCACATATTGGCTTAGTAGTAATGATTGGTGGTGTTGAGTGTGAAAACAATGACGACGACGATGACGATGATTATGTGCTATTCCGGAATCAGCCTGGCAGACTTCATCAGTAGTTACATCGTTCCGCCCTGTGCATTTAATTCCTAGTCGAACACATGTCACCACGAATCAACCAGTCCAGTATGTTGCATAAACCTGCAGCCATTGCCTAAACTTCTTTATTTATGTGTTTTCCCATCGGGCAGCCAGCATCGCTGACACTACGTTCCGTATCGTGATCGGCTGAAATATTCTCTTGGGAAAAATTTTAGCGTACGACAATTTTCTATTCTGAATACGGGCCCGAGAAAAATGCGATCATCATTATTATACCGATATGTGACGACAGTCACACTTCGTGACTCAAATATAATATGCTATAGAAGACTTGCTCAATGGAATCGTTTTGAGCAGTTATAACGTGAGATGTTTTCATCGGCTATTTCAGAGTGGTGATTGAAAGGGAACGTGCAAACTTGTTAAACGAACCGTGTTGATAAGGGCGCCTATATATGTAACAGCAAAACGAAAATTTCGCCGGTTAATAGAGTCGTTTTATGTACTTTAAAACGAAAAACAAAGAAAAAAGAATGCGCAGAACGAGATCTCGTCTGCGTGGGGGTCACTAATCCTTGTGTCAGCAGCTGGTCGCGCACATTTCAGCGATTGCTCATTCCGTTGGCGTCCGGTTGACGTATAACCACATACTATGGGAGCAGTCGTCTTTTAGCTGCTTCCTTTCGAAGCCATTAACATATTCGTGAGAAAAATAGCAATGAATTCGCGGTCTCTGGAAAGAGAGGGGCGCAATGCGTCTCACAGCTTACATACGCAGGAGTACAATATTCGTGCAGTTATACGGCATTCATGAACAGCCAAATGAAATGCATGTCTTGAACCAGTGCTTTCAAACTCAGTTCAGCCATTGAAGAAGAATGGCGATTTGGGCTAGTTGGTTTGAATTCATAGTAGCGCTCGTGTTGTCCTCTTTTGCCTTCCGTACCTCGACTTTGTCTGTTTCTTCTAGCACATTCGTGCTCGCGCTGCAGCCCTTATTACTATCAGTTCAGCCAGTGGGCCTCACTGCACGCAACTTTGTCACGCTGAAAGCAGCTATGGACCGCAAAGGCAAAGGAGGGGTAGAAGTAGTTTGTTCAAACTGTCAGTTAACGTTTCCATTTTAAAGGCGGCCTTCCTCGCATCTTACATTACCATAAAATTACCTGAACTTGGATTTATTGGAACCATGAGAACTTTCCGAATCAACCATATTACGAATTATTGAAAACATGAAGAAAAGTATAAACAGCTATTACACCAATGTACTTTCATTTTCTTCAGAGAAACGCAAGCCCAGCAATTAGAAAAAAAAAGTGCGAACGACACAATTTTTACCTTTGCGAAGTTCGTCCACACTGTGCACGATAAACGTATACCCCTAACTGTGTCTCATCCGAAAAGTTCGCAGATCGAGAATCGTGACCACACACCTTTCTGAATCCCTGCGGTCATTTCGGCTATCTGCAAACGCCGTTTTCGTTCATTCGAGTCGCACATGTGCGGAACTTCATGCTGAACGCGTTCTGAGTGTCGTCTAAATTATCCTTGTTGCAGCAAAATATGAATGAAATTCACTGAATTATATGAATCAAACGTAGCTGAAATAAATATGACTGAAATAAACAAGGCATACGCTCGCTGAGACCACAGATCGCGTCCCAACTATCCAATTTAGCGGATTAACAAGTGTCAAATTACCGAGTTTTTACTGAATATGAATCACTTCAAACGAATATCATCAGGATTGGAACAACAGATCGATACGCATCTTCACAATGACTCAAATATGAACGTCAATTCCGAAATATATTTTCGTTTCATGGTTACAATTCAAAAGATAGTGACTGCACGGGGCACCCCGCGAAAAGCATTGCGGGAGAACAGTAATTTCTTTGTCGACTATGAACGTACTAATTAGAATTTTAAAAATAAGTATAATTAACGCCGCCACAGGCCGCCAACGAGGGCCACTATAACGAAATGTTCGCTTGCCGCATGTGGCCCTCAGGAAATGGGCTCTTCAGTAAATGTGCGTGTGAAAAAGTACGCGTCTATACTTGGGTTTTGTTATGAATTGAATGCCCTGAAGATATTCCTCAAAGTGGAACATTAACCAATTCGGCCAAACTGGTGTGCTACAATAATGTACGTACAAAATATATAACTGTCGTCCACAAAAGGTCGTATGACGACATTACAAAAAAAAAAAAATACTCGCAGGATTTTGCGGCAAAGAGCTTCCGTGTTGAAGGAAAAATTTTGCATGTGCACAAGGACTTCGCCAGCTAAGAACCTTCTTATTAGTAGAAATGTAGCGATGTTTTTTGTCTGTAAATCTTCCCTGTTATAAACGTGCTCATTACAGGATTTCAAAACGCGATAGCTTTAAGGAGCTTAATTGCTTCGCAGAAATTTGCCCGTCACCGTCCACGGGGTCGGTTGTCGGCGAAAAATCGGCGTTGTCCGCGAGCGAAAACATGAGACAGACGCAAATAACTAAATAACGAAATTCTTCAGAACGAGAGCGAATCTAATCCGGGCCTCAAGTGGTGTAAGCAGGCGTTCAACCATCACGTCATTTATAGTGCTTTAAACTACTTCATAAAAAAATATATACGAATATAATGCAATGATTGGAGTCTCGTTAATGCCTGCAATAATGCCTGGCAGAGTCGTATAAAGGCACAAAGCGTCAAAACAACCGAACAGAGCAGAGAAGATGGTTAAAAGCAGCCCACCCAATACGAAGCTTGCAGCTGCGCAGGCGTGCGAGGCGCCTCATCGGGATGAGTAGTGCGTACATCACCCATTTGCAAATGCAATAATTATGGCGTAATGTGCACTTTGCACGTGCACACCCAGTAGACATTCCATACGATAGTATTAAACATTCAGTGTTATGTGCACAAACGTTCATTTTATGGCGACATCGTCGAAGGCAAAGTGAATGGGCCACGAATACGCAATCGCGTTTCACTCTTGAAGGCAAAACTCAAGGTCATCCAAGTTTTTTTTTCTTGAATTAGTGGGAAGTGGCGTGGTTCTACAAGCCTTCATTGATTGATATGAGGGGTTTAACGTCCCAAAACCATCATATGATTATGAGAGACGCCGTACTGGAGGGCTCCGGAAATTTCGACCACCTGGGTTTTTTTTAACGTGCACAAAATCTGAGCACACGGGCCTACACCATTTCCGCCTCCATCGGAAATGCAGCCACCGCCGCCGTGATTGGATCCCGCGACCTGCGGGTCAGCAGCGGAGTACCTTAGCCACTAGACCACCACGGCCCGGCCTACAAGCCTTCATGAAACGATGTTTAAGCTTGTTTGTGATTTGCACACAAGAGAAATATCCACACATAAGTGAACAGTTTGCTAAGACGTCACTTCCGCTGATAAGTGGCTTACAAGTCGTCACTTAAGTATAACTAAAACAGTAACGTTTTTACAAATAATAGGGCACAAGCCTGAAATCACACGGAACGTGTAACCAACAATGCTTGTTGATAATAACGCTAACAAATTTTTATCACGTTTAGAACAATTGTGACATTTTTGCCACTCAAAATTACTCGTGTGCGCAATAATGCTTTGAAAATGTTCCGTCAGTGATCTTTTGATCCGACTTGCCTCATATCACGAAAATCTTATGAAGCTTGACACACTCACATTTGATAAGGAGCATAAGCCACAAACGAGCTGTTATAACAGAAAGAGTAGCTCCAGGCTTCTGCATTTTCAGGCAGTTTTTTTTTCTTAGGTTTATGAGCGACACCCGCGAAAGAAAATAAGAAAGGAGCAACTAAAACCAAGCTTCTGAACAAAAAAAAAAAAAGGGATAATCGTGTGCATACGAGCACTGCAAAAGAACAAATCAAACTTGGAATCGTGAACGGCTGTCAGTGTGGTTTTTTCGCGAATGGGAAATTTCATTTACATCAGCAAAGGAGCCAGGCTCCATTGTGATATGAAATAGCTCAAACTTGCTATCGATGTAGTCACCTACGTAGACTAACCAAGCCTGTGTGTAAATGCACGGTCGGTATTCACTTTCTAAGCTCCCGAAATACATCTGAAAGATTGAAATGTAATTGCATAACAGAGAATACCTTGTTCAAACGCAGATACACCAGAAATAAGAGATGAAACATCTTAAATTTCATTGCGTCAATTAATTTCTTGCTTTACACAGTAAATTATTGAATGATTGATATGTGGGGTTTAACGTCCCAAAACCACTATATGATTATGAGAGACGCCGTAGTGGAGGGCTCCGGAAATTTAGACCACCTGGGGTTCTTTAACGTGCACCCAAATCTGAGCACACGGACCTACAACATTTCCGCCTCCATCGGAAATGAAGCCGCCGCAGCCGGGATGCGAACCCACACACAGTAAATTATCAAAATCCGTATAGTTCCACTTTGCTTAAGTGGCTGAACATATTGCGATGGTTCTGATATTTTTGGTGTTCGTGGCTTTGAACAGTGGCTCTTACAGCGAACCGAGAGATCCTCATATAATAAGTTTAATATATGAGCAAGTGGGATCAGTTATTTAGGTCTTTTGCTCTGTATCTCTTGACTCGTGATAGATCCAAAAAAAAGAAATATAGAAATTGATGAGAAACGCACGTTGGACGCTGAGTTAAGTGCAGACACTAACACAGAGTGTCAAAATCAAAGTGAAACTATAGGGACAATTACACAATATATACACCCAAGTGAATGAAATCGAAAGCTTGTTGCCCATCTCATGCTAGTGACATCATCATTCTCATAAATTAACGTATACTTATATTAATGGTTACCCAGCTCAACCTGTCATCAAAAACCTATTCTAATATATATGTTAACAAAATGTACTGCAATTAAGCAAGGTGGTTAGGTGGATCATTTGTATACAGGAAAAAAGAACGCGTTCACAGCCCATTTGAAAACTCGGTGCGATAAGCACGCAATGCATCGTCTGAGTCTGGGTATCTTCACAGTTGTGATTTAGTTCGGCAAAGATGGTTCTTATACAAAGACACTGCAAACTGCATAATAAATCACAATGTTCCACCAAGCCCTGGTTGAATCAGAGCACTGTTACTCCTTCGAAAGCGTTGTTGCACCATGTTTTGTTCAGCAAATGACCATTCACATTTATTACGACTCTTATGATGTAAGTTTACTCCGCTCTTTTATCGATTAAAAACGTTGGCGGGTATTTTAAAATACAACTAGCCTGCAACATACAACAATCGATCACTTGGAAACTGAAAATTGTTACACGAACCATTTTAAAATGAAAAGAAAGAAATTTTTTTGTCTAACACTGTCATCAACACTAGTAAGAGCGGTATGCACAGAGTTTTATATCAGATTATTTAAGCAGGAATTCAAATACAAGCTTCCGCACAGTATGCATACAAAGACGTTTCGCGATACAGCGAGGAAAGAAAGCCTTCAAACAAAGTTTGTATGTGAAGTTGCCAAAACAGATATACTGACATTGCAACATTGGACCTGTCTGTTACCATAAATTATGAAACGCATACGACAAAACAAACAGGATGGAGTGTACTCGTTGTGAAAACAAACAAAAGAAAAATGACATTACAAGAGAGGAACAATCGGTACGGGAAACAATGCAATTCATTTTTGAGATATCTAATAAAAGTATGTAAAAACACAGTAGAAAAACTAATCTGGAGAGCTGGATGTTGAAAATGATAGTACATGGATTACTACAGTGAAAAAAAAAAGGAGGGTTATAACTGCGCCTGTACTGAAGCCGCACTTTCAATACATTGAAGGCAGACCTAACGTATGTTATAAACGGTGACATCTTATTGCCGCTTGCCATAATATTGGCTTGTCAAGAGAAGCAAAGCCACCACGAATCTTTGTCACCGACGGTGACATAAGAAAATGCTGATATAAAAAATACAACGAAGTGCAGCGTCTTTTCTCTTTGCGAATTTCGCGAATATTTGATACAAGTATAATTACATCAGAAATTTGTATACATATATGTAGTGTGAGCGAATAAGCATTTGGTTGATTCATTAAATTTTCCAATTCGTGCTCTGACTTGACACATCTAAATGAATATAATTATACCTTAAATAAAAATAAATAATAACCCAATGATCTCTTGTGGCATCTTCATTATTGCCTCGTCGTTTGTATGTTGTCTTTCGGTGTCATCATCATTATCATTATGATCAGCCTGACTGCGGCCACTGCAAGGCAAAGGCTTCTCCCATGATTTACCAGTCAACCTGGTCTTCTGCTTTCTGTACCGCTTCGTCCACGTACGACAGCAGCCCAGCAACAAATTTTATTGCAACGTCTACTTTTTTATTGCAAACATTATTGGTGGAACAGAGCTGTATTCGGACAACCTGTAACATAACCTTTAACCCATTCAAAAACTCAAAACTATACCAATAAAATTTTATGAACGCGTCTACATCGTACAGTCGGGTTCAGTCGAAATAGCATGAATCTTCGCATTCTCCTTTGTGAATGCAAAGTTTCCCCACTGCACCTTGACTAAGAAAATCCCCAAAAGAACACTGAAATGTTTTCACACACACACAAAAAAAAAGCCGGACTCCAGGTGAAACGTTGGAATCAAACAGTTCCCACACGTTCGTTCGTTATTTTGAATATTTAGAAAACATTAGATATCCGCTGAAGCACTCTCGACACACGCACACACACAGACATACACACGCACACACGTGTGTGTGTGTGTATTTGTGTATGTGTGTGTGTGCTCCACGCTTCATTAAAATGAGGTATAACAGTTATGTAGTTGTGTTAGTGAACAATGCGGACACGAAACCTAAGCTTGCAGTAAAATTTCAGCAGTTTACAGTGACCGATATTCACAACACATACGTTGCCGTACTTTGCATCGTGTGAATGGGTGCTGTAATCGTTGTCAACAGTGAGGCAGGCTTATAATTTCAGAAGGATCAGTTGCAGCAACAATGTATATATGGTGTCTTGTGAACTAGTATTGCATTTCTTCTATATATAGTAAACCATACATTGTGCTATATAACTTAGAGTTTAAAGGTGTATTTAGACCTGTGTGTAGCTTTGAAGAGAGAAAAAGCTTTATCTTCTATTTGCTTTGCTTTATGAGACCAAGTTTTGAGTAGTCAATAGTATGCTAATTATCTGCACAACATCCATCACATGAATAAAAATTGAAAAAACCTAATCCCAAAAGGTAAGCACTTATAAGAACTAGGGAATTTCAAAACGATGTCCAATTAACATGTGCAAATTAAGTTGGTGCTCATAGGGTTCATGTATTACGACTAGTAATAAAGAAATCTTCCTCAATAAACAAAACTAACGCTTGTCTGCTCTCTTGTTCATTTCGTCGAACTGCATCGTGGCGGGCATCAAGCACAAAAAGGTAAGTGCTCGTACTCAATTCCCTTGTTTCTTTAAACCTATACTTTAGTTAACGAACAGTCATGCACAATATGTTCACTGTATCTGGTCACATGGACGTGCGACTTCAAGCCAGTTTCCCCGGTATTTATCAAGCATTTATCCATTTCTCGCACAAATGACACCACTTGCACAAATGACACCACATATTTCTCGCACAAATGACACCACAAAAAAAATGACACCACTCCCGTTAAATGGCAAGAATAAACAAGAGTGTTAAGTCCTGCTGTTTACACCATTATTGATCACATGCTACATCCTTTATTTAAAGTAAGATACAACGCCATGTTTAAGGAGATTGCTGATGTCTCATCGTTGCTAAATCCAAAGGTACCTGTATAACCATGCGATGGCTCCACTCTGCGTTCAAAGGCTAATTTGTTCTATGGCAATTCGATGAATTTCGAAGACATGATCGTTTTGCAGGCTGCAAGTATACAGTGGCAACACCGTTTCTGCTGTTTGATTCCACTCGTTCGCGATAACTGAAATCTTCTATTTACAACATTCGACATACAATCAAGTAAAAACTCCTTTTTATTAGAATTAAGAAAATGAAGGAGTTGTCACCGTTTATTGTTGAGCGTTCTTTTTTTCACTCTGGAGATTAGGATGAAGTTGAAATTTGTATAGCAGGCACCCATATTTAAGGCATAATGCTTTTTTCATAAGGACATCTGCCTCTTGGAGAATTAGGATGCGATGGTGGAATGATTCTTTTTTACTTTTATATGTTTTTTGTCGCCATTATCCGCCTGCGATTTGTCGAAGTGACGTTTAGACCAGTTGCTGACTGCTCATGGCGTGCTTTGACCAATAGCAAACGACTAATGACGCCGAAAATCATAGAAAAAAAAGGAATACAATCATTCCGTGATTGTACCCCTAAGCAAAGTCCTTCGCGCGTGCTCAACGATTGCAACAGTGTGCACAATTTCATGGACAAGCGAACTCACTCACATGAAGCGAGTGTGTTTAGAATGAAGTTTGAACACTTTCGAACAATATAGGCACTCTACTATGTGAGAGACATAAACTGTCTCTATCGACTGAATGTGTGTTCAGAAGAAGTGTTCAACGATTTAGAGTACTTCGTACTCAGCTACAGACAGCATAGAGCCGTCCCGAGTCTTGACTTACATCGTGGCGCGTATTCACATAATATAGAGTGTTCAGGAAAGGTGTAACGACTTAGGGT
Source organism: Rhipicephalus microplus (assembly GCF_013339725.1). Taxonomy (NCBI): domain Eukaryota; kingdom Metazoa; phylum Arthropoda; class Arachnida; order Ixodida; family Ixodidae; genus Rhipicephalus; species Rhipicephalus microplus. The sequence continues at coordinate 107,601,532 of NC_051170.1, forward strand.
ATACTTAAAGAGTGGAAGGCCATCCTAGTCAAGGTACTCCAATAGCCATCAGCACGGCACTCAAAGTGTGTTTAGAACTAGCGGTTAATGACTCAGAGTACTATCGGAGAGCCTAAAGCCGTCCCTTGGCTAACATCTGACTAGTACAAAAAAAAAATCACACTTAACCATTGAGTGAATGAACATCAGTGGGGCGAAACTTCAGAGGGTCTTATCGGTAAACCGTAAATCGTCCGTCCGTCGGCTCTCTCTCTCTCCGTCCGTCCGTCCGTCTGTCTGTCTGTCTGTCTGTCTGTCTGTCTGTCTGTCTGTCTGTCTGTCTGTCTGTCTGTCTGTCTGTCCGTCCGTCCGTCCGTCCGTCCGTCCGTCCGTCCGTCCGTCCGTCTGTCTGTCTGTCTGTCTGTCTGTCTGTCTGTCTGTCTGTCTAGTGAACACTCCAAGTACCACCATCTCACATATTTAGATTATACATTCATCATATACAAGTACTGCCACCTAGCGGTACTTGTACATGATGTAGAACTAAACGAGAGGTGGCTACCTACTACTACATATATCGAGGACGCACTACCCACGGCTTAAGAAGCTTCGCCCTTTAAAAATTTTTTTTGGCTCTCGGTCGACTTGTAACCTGTGAAGAGAGGGGAACCCACAAAGAAATCACATAGAACCATGGAAACTCTATACTACGCGACGACTTTCTGAGCCAGCAGAGCGAAAGCTACGTGGGTGGAGCTTGTGCACATGTTACTATGCCAACTAGTTCGATTGCGGGCAATTTAGGTTTTCATTTCGCAAGCGCGTCCAACATGTACGTTTTCGCACGAGCAACAATTAATAGATGTTACAATTTGGGCGGGGGGGGAGGAAATTGATATATTGTCAATCTTTTAAAAGGAAAAGAACAACAAGCTTTATTGAAGCGTTCAAAATTATTTCAGAAAACAAAGGTACGTCAGAGCAGGAACTGAGCCATTTGAAAAACAACGCAATGGCACGACAAAATTTCCTAAGTTTCAGCGCATAGTGGGTGCATACGTTGTTAGACATTTAAAATACTTGGTACTCTACTATGCGAGAGCATAAAGACGTTCCGTGGGCTTCACACTTCAAGATCAGTAGAACAAAAGTTTTTTTAAAAAAGTGGTAAATGGTTTAGAGTACGTGGAACACTGCTATGGAAGAACAGAAAGCTGTCCCGTAAAGAAGAAACATTTATTCAAGTACTATATCAGCTGTGTGGTTAGAAAAACGTGGTTGACACTTTAGAGTACTCAGTACTCTATTATGGAAAAGCATAACGCCGTCCCGACAAGGGAGATAAAACATGTGTGTTTAGAAAAAGTGGGATACGATTAAGAGTACTAGGCGCTCTACTATGGGAGGGTTTAAAGCCGTCCCGTTCTGCGAGATTCTTGTTTAGAAAAAATTTATTGCCACAAACGTGAATAACACTCAACAGAACATTTCCTTCTTAGACATATTCTAACGATGATGACAAAACAGACGTAATTTTCATGAACATGGATATGAGATGACGTTGAAAGAACTTGTACATTCGATCCCACGAATTCAACGCGATTACATATATACTGTATCTTTAGTTGTGGTGCCCCAGAAAGTTGTCGCCCAGTATGGTGTGAAGAGGAGGGTATTGAGCGCTTGTTTGAGGCATTCGTTTCTTCTATGCGCTGGTCAAAAAAATTATTCTAAACAAGCTGTTAGCGTACACAAAGCTTTATTTTTTTGAGAAGCCATGCTCTTCTACAAGAACACATTATTTTCGGCCCCAGATAGCACGAAACGAGCTATTTACCTTACTTGAGACTGAAGTAAGTGCCTGAACAATTAGGTACAAGAATCGTTCACCGTCGCACGAACAATGAGAAAAGGGGGAAAAAAAAATAAAGTTCTTTTCTTTTTGTTTTGTTTTCTTGCAACCTACGTGGAGACGGCATTTATATTGGCCTGGTGGACATACCATGACGCCACCTACGTTATGACGTAACTCATAATGATTGATATATGCATGGGGTTTAACGTCCCAAAACCACCATATGATTATGAGAGACGCCGTAATTTCGACCACCTTGGGTTCTTTAACGTGCACCCAAATCTGAGCACACGCGCCTACAACATTTCCGCCTCCATCAGAAATGCCGGGATTCAATCCGGCGGCCTGCGAGTCAGAAACCGAGTACCTTAGCCACTAGACCGCCGAGGCGGAGCGAGGCAACTCATAGATAGGATGCCGGGTTGTGTTGTCTGCTAGAACATCGCATTTTCTGCTCTTTCGCTGTGGACCCCATGCATGCTTGCCTTTGTTTTGAAGCTCAGGGCCAAAAAAAAAAAAAAAGCGGTAAGACCTGATAATACGGGCGAGCAAGGTACAAATTGGTGCCTCCGGTGGCATTCTCGTGCCTATATTGCATCGTGAAATCGCGACTAAGAACCGGTGCAGCCATGCATGGGGCACGATGCAAGCAAGGCGAGCGCCCGCATCTTATCTGTGACGTCAAAACGATCGCAGCGCTGGCCTCCAACAGCGGAGGCCCTCGCGGCCAATAGTGAGAGGAAATTCAAATTAAGCTGGCCACACTTAAAATAGATTTAGAAAAGGGAATTTACAGCGTATAACAGTTTCTACACAAAACGTATAATATGAGTCGAAAGGTCAAATTACCGCAAAAAGTAAATAATGCCTGAATAAACAAAAATAAATAATTAAAATGTGATCAAATGTGAGTTTCTGGCTTTATTTTTCACACCTGCATAGACCAGCTTCAGGTTATAGATACCCACCCAACACGATTTGTTCGCTTGTAGTCTGTAATGAATATAATACGAAAAAGAGCATGTCAAGGAAAAGCTAAATCATCTGCCGTGGTGCCAAATGAGGTCATACCATACTTTATTTCTAGCAGGAAAGGTTAGCAAGGGTGCCATCGCAGAAAACTAATTAAACATTTCGCAGCCGTATTGGATTCGGTACTGTTTAGAGCTCCTACTTTTCTCAGATTTATCACGGCAAACACTGCAGAAAGCATTTTGATACCATATACGAAAACGCGAGAAAAACATCAATGAGAAAATTGGCCCGAATCTACATGTTACACTGTAAGTGTCGTCGAAAGACGATAGTCTTGCGTCTGGAGAGAGTGAACAAAACGTTTATTCGATGTTCTGCGCAAGAAAATTGGTGAGTGGTATTCTGCAGGCGCTGTGTTAGAGTGCCTCGAGTGTGTGGCGGAGACGAACGAGCGCATCTAGACACGTTAGACACAAGTGCCATCTGGCAGATATCTTCGAAAACGAAGGCGTACAGCCCGCGGAGAAAGATGCGCGCCAGTCTCGGAGGCGATAAGGCGTAGAACGCAAAGCGACGGTTAGGTGCCACCACCGTGACGTCGTAGCAAAGCGTTGGAAATACCTTTTTTGAGCATCGCGTTGCACTGTCAGCACAATGTGATTAAGCGCTACATTCCTTAGAGTTGCTTGTGTGTGCCTCTTGTATAAAGGCAGACATAGAAAACATCGAAGCGTTGTTGTGCCGCCTCAGATATGCGCAACAATTGCTTTTTAATTTTACAATCACACAACTATGAACGCTACACCTTGAGCAATATTGATGGACGCTGCGAATGAGGTTGGCCGTTTGGTGCCGTTTGAAGTATCGTTAGGGCGGACAAACAGACAAATGTGCAGACCGACAGACAGACAGACAGACAGACAGACAGACAGACAGACGGACGGACGGACGGACGGACGGACGGACGGATGGACGGACAGACAGACAGACAGACCAAAATTTTTCCGTCGAAGGTCCCCAAGAAAGACTATCGTCTTTAAAAAGGGAAGCATTCTGTATTTGCCTGTCTAACGAATTGCCTGTTAAACAAGTCAGTGTGCATCGCCGCTAACCTTTTTAGTTTCACGTTTCACGACACAGTGCAAATATCCCGTGCAATGTCAACTGTTGTTTATACATAGATCACCATAACCTTGTTACGCAAAATAATTATGAAATAAGAAGGCCACCTCGAAGTAAATGTTTATTTCAAAGAAATAGCGTATATGCATTACACATCAAATATGTTGTATGAAACCGAATTGCTTCACGCGTCAAGCATTCTGAAAAGAGGCTTTCACAAAGCAACGTTTAGAAGTGCCAGACCACCGTTACGAAAAGAATCATGATTGTGCTACTGATAGGGCCTAAATACTACACAATGGTCATCGTTGTATGTTAATTATACATGTATATAGATACCAGGAGAACAATTTATGTTGCCTAAACAAACACAAACATTAAATAAACAGCAGCGAGCCACAAGTCAAGTTGTGAATAAGGGGTTAACAAACATTTCCAAATTCTACAGGAACAGTGCATTATGATACTCTTCAACTGTTGGTGATACCTTGCACCAACATTTTTCTTAATAATGAAAAATACATGGTGATTGATACTGCATGAATATTAATAGTATTCATATTTATAATACGTCTATTTGAGGTGTAAAGTAGCGCCTTTGAAAACCACATTTCATGAGACAAGCAATACATTTTCACTGCCGAACAAAAAAAAAACAATCTGCTATTCGTTTAATAGTTATACAATAATATGAAGGAAATAAACAATGAAACCAGAGCGAGAATCAAGAGAGTCACTTGTTTGGCCTTTTTCAAATCTATTTGTTACCAGAAGAAAACAATGAACATTAAGAAAATGCAACTTGCAAATGCTGGGGGTCAAATCCCCTTATTTTGCATTACGAATATAGTGATGCTCCTTATAATTAGACTCATACGGTAGCCAACGGCCCATTCATTTTCTCTGATATTTACGAATGCGCACAAAGTTCTTACAAGCGTCAGCGAGCGTTACTCATTAGCTGTAGCGGATGCAGGACATCCTTGCAAACGTGTATGGGACGTATATAGCACGTTAACCTGCATGAAACCACCCATGATACCCCGGCATTCTACCTGGATCAACGAACTCATTAAACGAGTATAAGAAAGAACAATAAAAGCCTCGCAAAGGCATCATTACTATCGCACCATTAACCCTCAGTATGGAACGAGCAAGAAAAATGAGTTAAACAAGTATTTAAGAGGTTCCTTCAAGCTTGTGTGGCCTTTCTAGGTCAATAGAAATCGAGAATTCAAGGTATGACCTATGCTTGAGGAGGATGTTGTGCACACTCATGTTTGAAGAGAGTATAGCTTGTAGAGCGACGTGACGTTGTGTATTGCTACATAAAACTTCCAGTCTTGAGCACAAGAAATTTATAGGGGGTATAATTTGCGTTAGCGATTGGGCCCGCTTCACTTGTACGCTAAAAATGAAGAAAGTTGTGTACATGTAAAAACATACATGCTACGAAAATTGGGCGAATCACACTCCTTGCCATTGCTTCGAAATAATTGTTTGAGCACGTGAAAAACCTCTGCCATAACAATTATTGGAACGTGTAAAGAGCCTCAATAAGAAACAGTTTTCACACACTTCATCAGGACTTATGTTTGTGACGTACGCTGCTGGTGTTCAATATTCGCTATACCGAGCTCTGTTTCACGGGAGCTGTAAAATTATAGATACTCGAAAAATATAAACAAAAAAACTATTTTTAAATTGAAGCGCAATCCTCAATCGTCCAGCTCAGACCTGACATTGGGTCTACCAGACTTAAAGAGAATTTAACATGTGTTTGTCACGTGGCGATAAACGAAAACAACCCCGCTGCTTTGCAATGAAATGAAATGGTCAAACATGAATGTTTTACTACGATAGCTGCAGCAATATTCAACCTGAATACGTGATCGTGTAAAGCTATACTTGTATCTGTCATAAATTGTTTTAGCCTCCACAATTTCGTCTGCAATGAGACCATGGTCATGCATAACACCCCGAAGCCTTAATAAGCACAAGCTTGGTATAATGAGGATTAAGGGTGACTCACATGCGTCGAGAATACTTTTTCGTATGCTTTCTGAATGACACAGTATTAAATCACTGTGGTCACAGTCCAAATTAGGTTCGAATTTAGAATTGCAATTTTATTACCAAAACACTGAATAACAATGTCGCTCGTCATCCTGCTGCGGTGTGTGTTCCCTAATTGTTTCCCATCCTGGTAGCAATATACTTTATGAAGTACATAGACTCAAAGGTGAGGCATAACTTTCATCTGAGTACCGCCCAGTAATCACTTCATGCATCACATGAGAATCGAGCACATCAGTTAGCAACCGTTTTCCGAGAAAATTATTTATTGTGACTTTCAGCTGCGTTCTCTGTGTCGTTGTTTATAAATATGCTTTTAAGAAGTTCCTTGAAGGCGATTAAATACAAGTAGAGAAAAATTGGAGCACCTGTGAGGATAAATCAATAAATGCAATACAGCGTCTTCAATGTGTCAGTATGCTATATTAGCAAACACATTTTGATGTTGGAGTGTAGACCTTGCGGAATGCCAAAAACGCTCGTGAAAGCTATTTTTTTGCAGCAAATAAGTCACCCACGGCATTTATGTACGTTCCCAGAATACCTGACCAGTAAAATCAATATAAAAGTAAAAAAAGTTGAGGCAAAAATAAATAGAAATAACACAACAATTTTTCTGTGAAGAAGCGCGCTTCAACAAAGTTATTTTTCGATACTTACTGCATGTTTTCTTAGAGAAAGGACCGGAGCACAGGTCTTAGACCTTTTGTAATAGGGATTGGCAAGCACAAAATAAACTTACACAGAGGCCAAAGAAGATAATACGTTTTTAATCGAAACAGTACAGCTGGAAAGACGAGGAAAGATGTTTCCTTGAGTAGCTTTATTACACTGTGCGCAGAAACATTGCGTAAAAAGAAAGCAAAACACTCACGACCATCAAGAATTTGTGCTTCGATTTCCGAGATGCGGTGATCCATTTATATCAGCTGTCCATGGCACAGCATAATAATTCTAGAAAAAGAGACAGTACAGTTAGATGTTAGCCACAATTAAATATCGCTTGTTCTTTCATGACTGCGTACGTATACCTTTAGTTGAAAGACAGACATGTTCAAGGTACAATTTAAAGGTTCATGTTCATTATAAATAGTGTAACGATGCAATGGAAACATTTAGACGAGCAGAAAAAAAGAGTGAATAAAACAGTAAAGGCATTACATCATTTGCGCTGAATATTTTCTCCATGTAAATATTCACCAACTCACTTGAGTCAGCACTGAAATGCTCAAGATATGAAATCACCAACAAGGTGGCGTAAGCAAATTGCTTGCATCAGTTGTATATCTATTCAGCACAGAAGCACGCAGATACGCAGCCACTTTTTTTTACGCATTGCACCATGTTAATCTAACAGATACGAAGAACCTAAGACGAGTAACGACTTTAGCTATTGTAAATTACCACGCAAGATACTTATATAGGATGAAGAATCTCAGCAAATGAAACTGCGAATAGGCAGGAGCACACTGATTACATCATACAACTCAGACGACGCGTAACATGCTCCGGGAAAAGATAATACTACTCAAAAATGATAATTTGCACAGAGGGCGCAAAGAGTTTGACGTACTTTAATTTCTCACAATGAAATTCGGACACAGTATAAGACGCATGCACCAGAAACGCTGAGTGACACAGCTTGCTTGTATGTAGGCTATATGTAAAGTCGGGAGCCAGCTTAGCGTGAACGAGTTCATTTCACTGACACCTTGACCTGCATACACCAATGCGAGGTTCAGCGCATGCGCAGTGCGTTAGTGGCAACACTCGTGCGGCTATCTCCAGCTTGCCTTTCTCGAAGACGCTCACCGTCGATGTACGCGAAAGTAAAATAACCGTGCCACAAACAAAGTGCGCCTGCACACAGCCACACAGCTTGGCGTTGACATTAGCACAGCCATCCCGTGCGGTCCCCGATCTCGTGTTCGCGCTATAAGCACGGTTATGACTGCACATTTTCTGCTGTGAAGCACCTCTTGTTTGCTGCTTTGTGGCAGGTGATTACTGTACATCATTCCCATCACGTCGTCGTATTACATATCGTAAACAAATTGAAAATATCTGAAACACCTTTACAGGGGAACCTGTTAAGCAAAAGCCAATGCATGAAGTGCATATTTGGGAAGATAGTTTCTTCAGGTGCCTATCATTGTCAGCTTTAAAGATAATTGCATAACTTTCACCAGCATGAATAACCCTTCATGAAAATGCGATCGGCATGTATTAGTAGTGGTAGAGAGATAAAATGCCTTCAAATGCCATGTGTATGGAGAGGCATGATGCCCAGCTCTCGGTGGAGTTAATGACTGCGGTGACGTTAATGACTGCGAGAATTGTGTGGATATATTTATCCATATGGCAACCATCAGGCCATTCATCTAAGCGAGGGAAAAAATGTGCACTATAATAAAATTGCTCCTGTGAATATATATCCATCTGTTCGAATTATCGTGCTTTGGACGAAGTCACTAAATCCTGCATGCAAAAAAAAAAAAAAACGCAACTCGCATTGAAGCAGCTTGGTTGCTCACTTTATTTTTTTTTAGTTTTCTCGTAGACTTGATGGAACACTTCCATGTTAACAACCCTAGTAAACGAATAAAATAAAGAAATATTTCATTAAATCCACCTCTCAATAACTTTTATAGACATACTTATTTGTTTACTACACGTTATGACTTGCAATTTCTGGTCCGGCGGAAGAATGAGAATATCGATGAATGTTTGTTACTGCACTATAGTATTTTGTGAACATGTGGCTATGCTTTGTTTGTGTAAGTGCTAAGTTAATTAATTATATATCAGACAGATTCATTATTCATACAGATTTACTAAACGAATCCAAAATTTTTACATAAACAAGCGCAAAGTTTAGTTGCAGTTATACCCTATATGCATTAGATAAAGCACTAAAGTGCGTTAAAATAGTAAGCTATGTCTCATCCTCAATTTTTTTCTCAAAAAAGAGAAAAAAACTTCTTTTTTTAAGTTGAAATGCTTGATGTGAAGGCGAGCTTCCAGGTGAAGATGAGCCAAATATATACCATTAAGAAGAAATAATAAAACGATAACGACGTTACTGAACTGTCATTTCTCTGGCTTCGTATACTTTTTTTAGTAAAAATCGTGAGCCTGATTGTTTTGCCACTTACGAAAATGATCGAAGTCATCGTTTCAAAAAAGAAAAAAAAAAACGGTGCGTGCACGCAAAATAGTGCGGATTGATACTTGCCTCTCAAACGTCGCCTGCAGTGATGGGCGACATTTGGAGCAGGCCCATGGTCGCTTCGCTGGCTTCTTCTCCTCTCCACTGTTCGCAGGTTTCTCCTCACAGCAGCGGCGGCGCCATGTTGGACGGCCTCCTTCCTCCATCCCATCTTCCTCGCATCCTGGCCGGTCCCGCATCCCTGCGCCTCATCCCGCGGGACGACGCCAGCATCCGGGACGAAGGGCGACGCTGTCGACGGCGTCTCCTGTTCGTATACTGAGTGTATCCTGAGTAAGTAACCGTCCGGTATACCTTCAGTATACGTAACAGGCGACCCGAAATCCACACCGGTAAGTTGCAGCAACGGACTGGCCGAATTCTGTTCGCAACACGATGTTCCTGTTGTACGCAATAGAACAAAGAAGAAAAAAAAACACGAGTCGTTAAGTGAAGTATCGACTGCCGGGGTAAAAGAAGCAAACGGAACCCGATAGGTCAACGTTAGGGTTAGAACACGAACAACGATACGCTTGCGTAGAATGTGGACGTGTCTGCCAGACCGAATCGCGAGAAAATCGCAGCAGAATCGATAGACGTGCTGCACGCATACCTCGCGCTTTATCGCGGCCCATCTCGGCCACGGGGCCACAATGAATGTGATTTCTGGAAGCTCGACGCTCCGGTCCCGGTATAGTAATACGGCAGGGCTCGCCCGGCGCCATGATTTACACCGAACGCGTAGACCGAGCAAAATATCGGGACATGCGATAGCAGCGGAGCAACGTGGTGTGTGACGGCCAGAGAGACGTCATTTGCCTCACGCACCCTCGCGAGAGTGTGTTGTAAGATATACGCTGTATATATACACTAGGGGGGGGCTAGCGACTGCAGTATGTACAAGGCCAACGCGCATGCAAGGGGCCTTTCTGTACGGGAAGCGCACGGCCAGAAATTACGGCAGTGGCGTAACTCACCTGTCTCACCGTGCAAGGTGGCCGCCGCTTCTCCCGGTTGGGGCATCGTCATTGAAAAAGACAGCAGTGGTAGCAGCAGGCTGGCCCAGTGTCCATCTTCGCCCTCGCTCGCCAAAAGTGGGGGGGATGCGAGGCTGCCGTGCCTCCCCTCCACCCATCTCGGAGCGAAAGAACGGGCCAGCTCTGGGCTGACTGCGCAGCCTGGCCACATTGGTGTTGGCTCTGTCTCGCCGGAGCAAGCAAACAGCGCCACCGCGCGTTTTCTGGCTCGACTACGGGCCCGGCTTTCGAAGCGGTCCGCTTCGGGCGGACGAGCAAAGCTGCCGAGCGGGCTGGCAACGCGGATGCCTCGGTGGTCGTGCAGGGCAGCCGACTTCTGCGTGCGCGAACCCACCCTGGGCTGGACGAAGGCTCGCAACAAATGCTCGCCTCCGCGCGGGCTTTAATCTCCTTTCTTATCCCCCTGGCTCATAAAGGGCGCCCGGCCTCTTTCCTGGGCGCGTGGCTGCCTGCGCTCCTCCTCGCAGCATCGGCGTAGCGGGGAGCCAGCCCTCCCCGCCACCTCCTCGCCCGGCAACCGACGCCACCGCTTTTGTCTGCACTGGCGCTGACGTCACGAGCACTGTGAGCCGCGTAGGCCTGAGCTGCTCGCGGGAACAAAAAAGCGTCGAGACGCACAGCACGCCGATCGCTTTTGTCTTCGATCGACGATCACGAAGCGAACCAGGCGCCGCAGGTGGGCACCCGGGATCTCTATTGTTTTTTGCTACTCGATCATCGATGTAATTACAGCTCGTAAAGATGGCACGTGCTATTGATGGGTCTCAACGAACGAGGAGCTAGGCATCGAGAGTGTTCGAAGCCTTCGTGATGAATGTGCGTTCTTCTTTCTCGGTCCCTGTCGAGCCATTGTTTTCGGGGCCGTGATCGTGATCGGGCTGCTGTGCGCTCGTGTAGTTAGGACCCATAACAAAGCGAGGTGGTGATAGAAGCTGCAGCAGCAGCAGCAGCAAAAAAAAAAAAACAAAACATGTATGAATAGAACGAAGAAATTAATGGGCACACCTATTCTGTGGCGCGTAGCCCATGCAATCCGGTTTGGGCAAAGCAGCGATTCAAGCGCAAGGGAAAAGCAACAGCGCAGTGGTTATACGCCTTATGTCTCGTTACTGCGTTCTATTTTCTTCTTTTGTTGCTGTATCCACACATTCTATCGCTCTCGTCTTCTCGCTTTTATGTTATTTCCCGCGATCGATTCTTCCCGGCTCCCCTAGACGGCGTGGCCGGCGTGGGCAAGTTGATCATTTTCCTTTTCTTTCTTTACAATCGCTTCGCTTTCAAAGTCAAGCGCGCGCTTAGGGTTGCCGGGGGCAACGGCTCTGTTGCCGAGCGATGGCCTATGAGCGGCTCAGAGTGGACCCTTCCCATCGCCCCTCCCCGGCAACAGCCAACCAATGGCGGCGCTCGTGTGACTCCATTTTTGCATGAGTAGAGAGAAGGTTGCAGCGAGGCGCGCATAGTGGGGCGGACCGACGCAGCAGGCGCGGCAACTGAATACTTTCCAGCTGCTAGCATTGTGCTAGCTTCCTCGCTCTGCAAAAAGAGGGCGGTGCATGTCGCGACCACCGTGGTGGCGCCCGTGCCCTATACGCGGTGCCGGTATGCCACTTTAGCCTTCTTCAACGGGCATTCCTACACACAAAACAATGACGCTCTGATCTGTTAGTTTTTTTTCCATTTGTTTGCCTCCCTGATGTAAGGATTAAACCTCACGTCAGGGAGGCAACACCAGGGAGTATTAAACCTTACATCAGGGAGGCAGAGCTGCCCTCTGCCTTCATCCCTCTAAATTGAACTCAGAAAAAATGTATGACCCTGCAATCCTAAAATTAAATCTGGGCTACTTTGCACTAATTGCAAGAAGCTATTAACTTTTGAAGTGCCTCGCTTTGGCCTCTGGTTTCTCTCACCATTTACCCCGTCCCAACTCTCCTTTTGATCAAAATGTTCTATTCGCTTATGTCTTTTAAGAAAAATACAAAACGATAACACGATGAAGCTTGCGGCATGTCATCGCAGGAGTGCTTTTTTTTTTTCGTACTAAAGTGGCGCACAGTATAACGTAGTTGCAAGCTGCATTTTCTCAAGTTGAAAGAAAAAAAACGCTGACGCAGCGGAAACTGCTATACGACGCTCCTTTTGGCCAATCAGTACGTTGACATTAAGGCGATTGTTACACGCTCGGTCGAAAATTTGCTGAGTCGACGTCTGGCGGTCGTCGTACTTTTTCGCGAACTTAAATGAAATGGCTCACGATTCTCGCAATTCAGTAAGAGAACCCCGTATGGATGGCATGCGTTTAGCAAACGAGAAACAAAGATAGAAACAAAAGGCCTTCTTACGCGGGAGCCACATTTAGAAGGCTACATGGAGCATACTTCGTAGATATTCAGAATCGTGTGACACATCTACAGCGGAGACACTTAAAAAATCAATGTCACTCTTACAGGTATAATCCCTTTGTAACGTGACAGATGACAGATTATTCGCACAGTGCGTTGCAAAGCATATAGCGCTACGCCGCTCGTAAATATTCAGGAAGAATTGCGATTCAGGAAAGATAATAAATGAAAGCGTTTCAGCAGAAAGTGGCGGACTGTCCGCTGTTATCAAGTGTCGCATCTGTCATAAACTGTAATCAGCCTTTCTAATAATAACAATAAGACCATCCGGGATCTTGCGTCCAAACCAACCATATGTTTATGAAGGCTCTGGTGATTTTGACAATTCGGCGTTCTTTAAACGTGCTCTGACATCGAACTGTACAGGAGTCTCTGGTATTTTACCTGTATCGAAATGTGACCACCTGCACGGCCGTGATCGAACAGGCAATCTTCGGATCAGCAGCCGGGCACCATAACAACACTGATTCACTGCGGTGGACGTAATTATCTTTGCTGTATTTTAACGATGATGCATTATACCTTGCGTATCCTTCAAATGCCTTATAGCTGAGTAGTTTTTTTTTAATTTTATACGTGTCTCATATAATGAGAAGAAATGTGCATATGCCACCTATGATATGTGAAACACCTGACGACCTGAATCTCAAGAATGATGGAAGAAATGACCGGGATATCAAGAATGACGGGCGAAGGCAAGCTGTCGAACGCTTACCGTTATTTGGGTAGTATAAGCAAATACAGGTATACGCCTATACCGAAATATATAAGGTGAATCAACGTAAACTGTAGCCAGTGAACAGCGGGCAACATGGAGAACGACACTTATACCACTTACGACATTAATGAGAACAAAATAAGAAACGCACCTGTGTGAGATGACACAAAAGCCCCATCAACCCCCCCCCCCCCCCCCTTCAAATGAGCTACAAGATCTGGGCTGCCCCGTATCTCAATTTACGCACTGAACGCAACGCGTGGTAATGTATGGTCTATCCCGGTTGGTGTGTCGTCAGTATTTGCGCAGAAAGAATACTTTACCGAATAACCTATAATAGCACAATGGATAAGGAAGAACTATTTAATACTAAACTACAGCTCTTATTAGTATAGTGTCTTGAGGGCTGTCAGGCATGCAAGCAGAACGCAGGCTGTATATATCCTTGATGAGCGAACGCGATATTAGGTCCTGACACCAGGTCCTATATATAGGTGCTATAGCTACATGAAGCAGAAAATGCTAAAGCATGGAGCACTACAACTATATGCTAAAAGTATGATGAAGAGAGAATTATACTACATAGAAAGCATGCAGTGTAGCCGGACTTGGTGAAAAGCGCATAGCTTATGGACACGTACATAAATAATTTCACTCATGCGGAAAGGCATACATCTGCAGAGCTATACTGAATAACAAAATATTTTATGGATCGTCCAAGACTAAAAATGTGTAAGCTTAAGCTGGCAACGGGACATATTATGAACGTTGCTCAAGCTGAGTGGTAGAAAGGAGGGCCCAAATTTCAGGAAATCGGTTTGGCCAGCGATGGGCAAAGCACAGAAAGTTCTCGACATGGTCCCATCACATATCGTGTCCTTGGTCGCAGCTTTCTTGTGCAGTGTACGTCACTATGTAGTCACCTTCCGTTCGTTAAAGCACACAAAAGTGTATACGGGAATGGTATGTTACGGATGCTTTCGCATCCATGCTTTTGCGGTTTATTTTTCTTTAAATTCTGAAGGTGTTTTCCGAAGTTTATTTTTCGGGAAAAAATTTGGTGCTCCTCGAAGTTGATTTCTCATAAATTCTCGATTATCCGATATTCGTTAAATATTTCACTGTAAGCTATTGCAATGCGTTGTTATTAATTTTATTTCTAATTTTATTATGCATTGCATTATTACTGATAATCCTGTTTCGACATATTTGCATTTATTTTCCGCTTGCTGCTTATTTACTTTATCGGTAAAGCTGTTGATGTGTAGCGCTGTAAACTCACCCATGTGTACTTCCGGAGGGAGGGGGGGGGGGGTGCGCGGAATTATTCAAACTTCCTTTTCTCCTAGCCTCCCTAATTTTCTTTGTGCTCGATAGTGCAGCTATGATTAGTATTATTATTCTCACTACTATACGAAATCTTACAGGACATCATATCGAAACACGAGAACGATCACAATGGGTCTATTTTAGACGTTTTGAAGGTTTGAACGCAAAGACAAATACACGCACAAACACAAATACCTCGATATTAAACACCTGTGTTTGTTCCTACTACTACCTTAAAGCTTGTCGTAATAGATGCAAACATACTTTATGTGGTTGCCGCCATTGATGGACACTGCATACGATTGACGATTGTCAGCTTCGAAAATGCGCGTTGGACGTTGCAAGTGCTATTTTGAAATCATAGAACGTTGCGAGAATCCAAATTGTGAAAAATTTTATTGGCGATAGTTGACCACATTTACTTTCGAATTTACCCGAAAGCGTGGTGCCCGAGCTACCCAAAATATTGGTATACACTTCGGTGGCTTCCGCGTAAGGAAGCGTATCATAATGGCGCTTATACTCTTCCAAAAACAGGCAACAAAAACACAAATTGAAGCCATCTTCTGGTGCGCTTGTTGATATGGACTATTTTCGAGATATCATTGGCCCTCTGGTCAACGATGGTTTAGTATCACACGTAAAGCAGCCCTAAAGGGCTGCTTTAATATACACGATTGCGATACATGAGACATCAGACAGTGCTCGTGCGTTTTCTATAAAGTTTTCTTTCGTCTAAACATTGTGCCTGTCTGAACTCTAAAGAAAAAAAATACCTTTCGGCAGTATTTCACCATTTACGACTTTCTTGACGTAATTTATATCTCCAACTCATGGGAGTCTGTAGCCCGTAAGTTTTGAATTCACATTTCAATAAAATTCAACCCAAATCTGATAAAAGTCAGGAGTATTAACCATATATACCAGCAAAATAAAGAAATGAGTGCCCAGTCAACAATAAGGGCGAAATAGATTGTCGCCAATAAGCTGATATGCTTAAATATCTTTGAGGCGGCACGAACGAAACGTGTACTCAAATGAATCTGTGAAACTAAACTTGATACGAACATATTACTGATAGTAACGAAATAGCTACCAGAAATCTCACTATTTTCCGAATACGTACGTGCCACGGGCTTTTCGAAGCATTTGCGATCACGTTGACTGCACGGTATCATACTAAGCGTGACCACCGATTGAACGTTGTATGTGACGTACAATCGTGCGTGCAAGCAGTGTAAAACATTTCGTCGCTATTGCTTGATTGATTGATTGATTGATATGTGAGGTTTAACGTCCCAAAACCACCATATGATTATAAGAGACGCCGTAGTGGAGGGCTTCGGAAATTTCGATCACCTGGGGTTCTTTAACGTGCACCCAAATCTGAGTACACGGGCCTACAACATTTCCGCCTGCCCCTATTGCTCCCTCTATTTCAGGTGTCAGTGTGAGTTAATCGGAAACCCAAAGAAAATAGGAACACACTCACAATTTCTGAACAGCATTGTGATGAGCAGACATCACGAAACAAAACTGGTCGCGTAATATGCTATGTACACGAAATGTTTCATCAATGCTTGCCTAATTGCAACATGTGCAGTAAAACGGCATGTGCAATACAGAACTCGTTTTTTTTTTCACTTCTCCCACATATATCTTTTGGTATGCCGATAGTGTACACCGACCACTCAGAGCCCTGGTGAATATTCCACCCCAGCCCTCTCTCAGCCATTGTCACCTGTCTCGCCACGCGGCTGATGAACGTCGACGCAGTTTTCACCACACTCTCGGCCTGACGCACACATTTCCGCCTCACATGTTATATACCTATGCAATCTCGGTCCCTTGAACACTCAACGTTGATTTTGCGCTTCCTTTTTCTTTAATTTTTTTGGGCAGGTGCCCTATCTCGTCGCTTGATTGGGCGAACGTGTTCTGCAGTCGAATGAAACCTGTTTTGTGCGTTGCAAGCTATGGTATGAACCAGAGCCAGAAAATTATACAAAAACAAGCATAGATATATGTAGCCACGCGGCCAATCCATGGGACGCATAGACAGGAAAAACCGGGCGTTCTTTCGGCAACCAAGGGCAGTTAGACGAGAGCTCGAGCTCTAGACTATTACCTGCATGTCTTGCTGTGACGTATATCGTACCATGAGATACGTGAGTGATTGATATATTATGTGCTTTTACTGAAGCGAATACGATTGCTATATAAGACCCCCGAAACCCAGGAATTTCCTTTTTTTCGCAATAACACAACTTGCGGAGACTTCTGCCTTGAGGACTGATAATTATAGGTTTAGTAATATAATGTGTGTACAATTGATGAAGCATATTAGGCAGGTAGCTCCGGAGTGATCATGCTAATAGTGTGACCACGGAAAAAAAGCAACAAGTATGTGATAGAAACACTGATTAAAAGTATGTTTTTGAAGCCAGAATTACGTACTAAGTTAACTACCTACCAAGTCCAAAATGATGGCCTTGTCAAACGTGTATATATATAGGATGGGAGAGTAGGATGGGAGAGTTCAAGAGGCCTATCTAAACTTGCAGGGCAAGCTATACGATTACCGCAGAATTCAAGACTACCGAAACTCTATAATGTCTTGTATAACTTCTCAAACAACATTATAACTAGTATTTTTAAGGATGGGCTTGAATTAACACCACCTGTGGTACCAGGTCAGATGTGGTGATGTGAAGCGATAAGGCATCTGTATACAAATGTGTTAAGAAATCAGAATTTCACATTTTCATTGAAAGAAAAGCTTTGACATATACACTCTTAAAAAAAGTTAGTAAAAAGGTAGCAACTTCAAGCGAATAAATAGTAACAGCAGTCGTTACTACCTTTTTTTGACCATTACTATTCTTTTGCTACCTGTTTACTACCTACGTTAGTAAACAGGTACTAGCTGCTACCGTTACTAACATTTTGCGACCCCTTTACTACCTACGTTAGTAAGCAGTTAGTACCTGAAATGAAAGAGGTAGTAACCGCAGCCGTTACTACCTTTCTTGCCCCGTTACTACTTCTTTGCTACCCGACTTTTGACTATCTAGTTCAAAATAGTGTGTGAATGCGATTCTGATCATTTATGAGAGGAATCGTGTCAACGTATTATCATTAAACGGAAAAATGAAGTGGAAGGTATACATAGATCAAGAAAATGCATTTCGTTCTAAATTACTCATCCGAGATATGTAAACTTCATTCTGTTACTGTCTAAACGGAGACGTACAAGTTAACGAACCATAATCAAGTGCTACACGCGCCGTAATACACAATTACAACAAACTTGGTGAATTACAGCAAACATTAACAAGACCGGTAAATCAAAATAACCAGATGGTCACAATTAGCCTTGAGGACAGTCACAGTTAATCCACTGCGGCGTGTCTCCAAATATCATCACTGTTTTGGCGCGTCGAACTCCCAAAACGATTATCACCTTTTAAACACTGATATGTTAGACGTGTGAAGCATTCAAATGCACTGAGAATGAGTTCGGTACCTTGTTCCGGCCACTGTACATAATACCTTTTTGTGGCCATTTTATAAAAGATAAATATAACACATAATGTTTTATAAGTAAGGCTCATTAAAGGTCTTGTGCTACGTCACCGAACACACCAACTAAGTAGTACAATATAGTGCTATAGGTTTATATTTCTTATAATTTCTCGTGAAACGCAAGTGCTCCTCTGTGCCAAACTTGCCCCTGCGAAGTAGGGGCTATATATACCCCACGCTTACTTCTTACTGCATGTATCGTACAGACACTGTGATGTGAGAGTTCTATCCGTTAATGAGTGTTTCGTGGAAGCTGTTATAAAATTGCGAGATGTGTATAAGACTACCGACTGTGTTGAAGATGTAATATCTTTGATTGACGCGTTATCACGCATGAAACACGTGTGATAGTGATTTTCATATTAGCTTGACCTGTAGTCAAGAAGGCAATAAAGAAAAAAAAATACGTGAAAAATAGTGAACCTGTTTGGTCTATATTCATGGCACACCACGCTTCTTACCCGACTTTGTCTAGTAATAAGCCATTGATTAGCCAACATTAGCAGTGGAGAAATATGCCCAAAGTAATGAACTAGGTAGCATCGGTTACTACTTTTTTTTGAAAGCTCTAAAAGTTACTACCCATGGGTAGTAACGGTTATGGTAGTAACAGTTACTAACTGCTGGTAGTAAAGCAGGGGTAGTAACTGTTACCACCCTCGCCGTTACTAACTGCGCTTACTACCAGGGTTGTAGCATATGTGCCAAACCATTACTACCCCAATGTTAGCAAGTACTACCACCTTTTTTCTAAGAGTGTACACTCTGATGCCCCAAACATTGCCTCTTCGGTACATTTCAAGCAGTGGCTAAAAAGAATATATGGAAGCATGCGTTAAAGAATGCCTATTTTTTGCGACACAAGTTTGCAAGGCCGCTTACTAGATCTCAGGGTCACTAAAATTACCGGAAGAATTGTCAGATTCTCCGGGGTGACATTGCAGCCTTGACCCACCAACTCAGTTTTGTTTCGAGCAGAAACTACAAGAGAAACGTACGCCACATGTAATTGAATCGCACCTTTTATAGAAATGCTGCCACTATGCGAGTCATGCGTTTGAAACCTTATCTTCGGGAAGCACTTACGGAACTTTGACGAAGTCTTCATTCAAAATACACAAGTCAAACTTGCCATTAACACTTGTCAAAATGCTATTGGACAGTTCTAGAAAATTTATAGCCTTTATAGCACCCCTGTGGTATACACTGCGGTAAGTTCGGGACTCCTCGTTGAGAATACTTATGAAAATGTCGCTTGACAGCAGCAACCCAGTCATTTATCGCAAAGACACTAATAGACCATACTTAAAGACTGTGTGTATTCGTCGCCCCTTGTAATTACGTTGCTTAGAAGAAAAGAAAAACTTAAACATGCTTTCTCACTTAATCCTCTGAGAAAGACGAGCCCACACTACATGTGTGAGCATCGTAAGCAATAAAATCGGGGTTACATCAAAAGTTCTCTAATTATTTGTTAAGCTCCTAATTAGGTAAAACGTGTTCACGTTCTTCCACAACAACTGACCAGCTTTGCTTTGAAGTTTGCCAAATTGTAACTTGTGCGTTGATGCAACTCAATACGAGGCTGAAATTACATTCCAATAGCCCCTTGACAACATAGGGGTGATGTAGGCCGCCAACCTATAAGGCGTACAAGACACTTACTTAGAATAAATGTTTATTCTCCTACTCCTCGCAACAGCTAAATGTGAATACGAGTGGTATAGGTAAAGTCTTGCGGCAATGAGAAGTGATAGTATTTCAAAAGATTATGCCTGTGCTGTGTTTTATAAAGTTAGTTAATTTTAAAACGCACGCTCTCGTAACTTGTGCTGGTACGGTCTTTTTGTAGTGTATACATGTCAGTGACTGAAAGTATTTAGCGGGTCGTCTGACGAAATAAGTCTATCGGGCGTCCGCGGGAATCTTTGTGGGTTCCCTGTCACAAAATTTTGGACTGGCACGGCTTTCTGCTCTCCCATATTAGAGTACAAAGTACAAAATCGTTAAACCCTCTTTCTTAACACACCTCATTGAAATAAGATAGGCTCTTTCTCACGAAGTAGCGGAGAAAATAGTGGCGTTCTCGAAGACATTGATGTTACTATTTATATGAAACAGCAATAACAGAATGTGAGCTTTTTTTGTGTTGTGATCCTTGGAAAGGTCATTTAATGTGACAGGCATATAGAAACGCCGAAAAAAAAAAGGGAAGTAGAGAAGCCCATAAATAGTAATGGTTGGTTTCATATACAGATATGTGGCACGCATACATCTTTCATACAATCTTGTTCAGCTTCTCAGATGGATTAACGTATTTCCTCAAGGTATGCCACTTTGTGTCGAAGCGCACAGACCCCACGTTGAGGTAAATATTGCCTGCTATACGGGGTTAAAAGGACGCTTGCCTGTAAATATAGACGTTGTCCTCACCATCATCATCATCATCATTATCATCATCAGCAGCAGCCTTACCTCGCCTACTGCCCGACAAAGGCCTCTCCCGTGTTCCGCAAATTAACTCCTTCCCGTGCTTGCTGCTGCCACGCAAGCACCTTAATTTCATCTGCCTGGGTAACTTTACGTCTTCCCCTTGTGTATTTGCCTCCTCTTTAAATCCAGTATGCTATTATACTCTTAATGACTAGCGGTTATCCTGCCTATGCGCTGCATGCCCTGCCTATGCCCATTTTCTGCTCGAGTTCTCAATAACTGCAGCTCTTAACAAATTTGCGCTGCACTAATAAAAAGGCTATAAATAATATTCTAACATTCCAGTGCACGTTCTCGAAACTTGTCTGTGATTGCCTGAATGGAAAGTGAATTATAAGGCAATTCTTCATTTGGGAAATCGACGTTTGGGCAGAAACGTCTCTGGTCAGGAACAGACATGAAAACAATTAAAACAACACACTGGCCACGATTAAAAGCAAATAAAAGCAGGACGTTTCGGCCCCCGTACGTGAGCTGAAACGTCATGCTTTTGTTTGCTTTCAACCGTGGTCAGCGTGTTGTTCTAATTGGCTACAATTCTTTATTTAGATGAAAAAAAAACTCATAGTAGTATAATTTCTGTTGTATTTCTCTAACGCGATCTTTTTGTATTAGGAGCAGTCTAAAAGCCTAATTGTTCATCCGGCTAATATGGCCTGATGGTTTTCTGCCGATTGGTCGGACTATTCTCTTATTCGCTGAAATTGTTATGATGCAGCAAAACATACCCAAGTTCCTCGATTTAAAAAAACGCGAACCACAGCGTTTCGGTTTCGGTGTCATGAAAATTTTTTGAATGCATTCAAGCATTAAATATAGGCTGCTGCTATGAGAGAGAGAGAGAGAGAGAGAGAGAGAGAGAGAGAGAGAGAGAGAGAGAGAGAGAGAGAGATTTTAATGGAAGGAGAGCTGGAAAAGTTTGCCTTGTCTTTCACCTGACATGATATATACTCAGGTGCCGAGTGATGACTATGATATATACAGTGATAAACACATAAACAATACAGTCAAACATACGCATTGCACAATTTACCAAGTTTTGTTCAAGCCTGTGGCCCGTAAGAATGTCAGTAGCGCTTCTGTGGCGTGTAACGCACTGGAGCTGTTCTGAAATGGGCCTAGAATATCTGTCAACTCCAAGTTTGTGTCCCGTTGTAGCTTTAAGGCCATCTTCAGAGATTGTCTTTCTGATGCGTATATGCACTAACAGAGGACGTTATTGATGTCTTCTATACGACGTTACATCGTACACAAAATGATGAGTCTGACAGTCTGATTTTGTTCCCGAAGTAATCGGTGTATGCGAAGCTTAATCGGATGCGGTGTAAACATGCCTGGTCTTGCCTGTTGAGGTCTGGCGGCGTACTAAATTGACACGATGGCTATAAGACGATGCAGAAAACTGCATCTCATCTGAGACTGTGTTAATATGTATAGAAAAGTCCTGTCGCATCAGGGCGATGTGTTTTTTTTTTCAGTTTCATCTTCCTTTTTTTTTATTCCCCGGATAGTTGACAAACGTTCCTATGATAAAACCATGGCTAAGCCTAAAAATGATGTACCGTGACAATATGGCTCCGTCCTAGTCTATCGTCTCAGAAAATCAATCAATAACGTGCACTGGCAAGTAAATTGCTGAGTTGAAGTACATTATTGGAGTCGTATAAGCACGACCACAAAATAACGAACGCAACATTGAAACTGTACTGGAATAGCGAAAAAAATACGAATGTAATTTTGCGGACAAATCCAAGACAGTGCATTCATACGTAGTTTTTACATGTTTACCATGAAGTCTATGGAGCGAATAAAGATTCTGTCGCCCACGGGAAGGGAATGCCAACGAAGAACTATATGCATCACTTGTGGACGAATGAACCTGTTGACTAAGTCGAAAACACCAACTTGATCATTACAAGTCCGTACTCAGTAACTCGATAACAGATAGCAGAATGTTTGGTTGATAAAAGCACGAGCATGCGCAGGCCCATAGCCGTGAGGATGTCCTATCGGCCCACCCCCTCCCCCCGAAAATTTTGTTTGAGGCTGTGATTTATCAAAAATAAGTAATGAAAAGAGATGGTTTTCAAGGCCTTCAACCCATGTCTCCTCCCCCCCCCCCCCCCCCCCCCCCAAAAGAAAAAACATTCCGTGACTACGGATTTGAGTACGAGTGATCACACTCAAATTTAGAAGGAAGACTGTATATATGTAAACTTCTATGTCCTGTCTATCGTAATGTACAGTGATTCTCCCTCAAGGCTAGTGCTCCTTTATCGTGAATCATCTGCATCCAATGCGATGCAATGCTTATAGAAAGACATGTGCTCACAATCACTGCAAATTGGGTTTCCGATACCATATGTGTGTCATCGTAAGCTGTTAAAAGGAACTGTGTGAACAGGTTGTAAAATCCCTTATTAATAAAGATTTAGTTGCATCCACGTGTAAAACTGGCCGCGTGGCGTTAGCCCATTCAGGTCAAAGCAATAATATAAGGTACTTAAAAATCGCTTCGTTAGAAACCGTGCACTCATATAAAACGTGCGTTTGTTCCATTGCAACACTATAGATAATATCAAAGCAATAATATATGGTACTTAAAAATCGCTTCGTTAGAAACCGTGTACTCTGATCAAACGAGCGTTTGTTCCTTTGCAACACTATAGATAATATCAAAGCAATAATACATGGTACTCAAAAATCGCTTCGTTAGAGACCGTGTACTCTGATCAAAGGTGGCGTTCGTTCCATTGCCATGCTATAGATAATATTATGTTTAGCTTCTTCTTTTCGGCTTGTCCCGATTTTCTCTACTTTAAATGTAATGAACTGAGCATTCATTTTCGTCTGTGAAAGTTTTTTGTTTAATGACGTTGTAATCCCTCGTCATGGTGGCATAACCGTCAGGTCCCGGGATTGAATACCAGCCACAGCGGCTGCATTTTCGATGGAGGCGAACCTGCATGAGGCCCATGTACTTAGATTCATGTGCACATTTAGGCACTCCAGGGGTCGAACTTTCTCGAGCCCTCTTGATTCACATGTGGAGTTTAACGTCCCAAAACCACCGTATGATTTTGAGAGACGCTGTAGTAGAGGGCTCCGGAAATTTCGACCACCTGGGGTTCTTTAACGCACACCCAAAGCTGAGCACACGGGCCTACAGCACTTTCACCTCCATCGAAAATGCAGCCATTACAGCGGGGATTCGATCCCGCGACCTGCGGGTCAGCAGCCGAGTACCCGGGAAGGTCAATGTGCATTCGCGGACACAAGAGAAGAAATCGAAGACAACTCTTATTTCATGTGCATGAACCTCCATTTAAAACAAATTCTTAAATAACTAACCTTTCCTTGATTTTAAGAGAGCAGTGAACTTGGCTTGATGGTTCTTGTTCATTATTTTTAAAGTTACGAAAACGAAGAGAATGTTAAGGCAAACACACGCTGTGCCCCTTCATCTCTCTGCCTTTGCCCCCGTTTTCGTCGCTCTGAAACATCATGTCATCGTGCCAAGGCATATCATTCGAATATCAGAAATACGCGTGCTGTTACGCAAGGCAGGCACCTCCACGACAAAAAAATTCGTCGCAGTGATTCCAACCGGTGTATTGATGTACTGCGAAAACCGCAATAGCTTCTCGCTCATGGTTTTGTGATGCGGTGAATTTGACCATTGGCGGAAAGTGCGTGTCGTGAACGTTTTCTGAATTGTGAAAGACACGAGTCCACATATATTACGAAAAACTCCTGCTTTTGAACACACAACTTATTGAGTTGAAAACGTGGTCGACCCATTTGCACCCTTGTTTATCGTAGTTTTCTGTGCAGTAAGCTGCCAAGTGCAGAACGCATATACCTGCGTATTTACTGCTTGCGTTGTTTAGTGAAAACTAACTGTTCTGTCTTGTTCGCTATGTTTTGATTAAGTCTTATTCCAAATTTATCTCAAATCAGCAACAGTCTGAATATTTAAATTATGAAAATATCATTCTCAGTGGTCATGTATATATCATTTAAAACATGTACGAAATGCAAAGTACAGTGCGATAATCTGCTGGAGCATATAAACTCTGTTCGATTGGTATTTTCATGATATGTTGTACTATTCCAAATGTCTGCGACCTCATCTCGGACTCATAAGCAGCACACAAGCAACCATTTTTGTAATACAACACGGAAGGTTTAAAAACAAAAGGTATCATGACCTCAATACTTCAGGACAAAAGAATCAGAATAACCGAAGGAAAATGCGTTCGTAGAATGTTAGAGAACCGGAGTAAATGTCACATCAGAACAAAATACTTAATCTCACCGTTAAGGACTCCCAACATTTTAAATGATGGCGACGGCTGCCGCTCGAAACTAGATGATCGGTTGGAATCCCAGCCGCAAAACTGTCACCAATACTCGCAAAAACAATAAGCTGTCGGTATGTGGCAACATTGACAAAACCGTACGCTTTGAATACTCAACCGGAGCCTCATACTACGCGGCAGTGCCATGCAAGAGTACTTTGGGCGATGACACGATGCATTTTAGTTCGTGTAAACTGCCGCATCTGCAACCAGTCTCGGCAGGACGGCGACGACATGTGGGCTAACATCTGCATTCGAAGTACAACAGCTGCACCATTTCCTGCTGTCACAACACTAAAACTGGAGAGGTTACAGTGCACGTGTTGAAATGCCCCTTACATACCAAACACTTGTCACTAGTATTCTCAGTTTCGTCGTACGCTTGACCACAAACCTCCGGCAGCAGTCGCTTTTCGAGTAATGGCGCAAACAGAATTTCTCCATCACACCTGTGAAAGATGGAAATCTAATTCATTCCGTAGATTTAGCTGCAATCTGCCTTAGAGTGAATCCCGGCGGCATGCGTCCGCATTTTGACAAGCCCGTGTATACTTAGAGATTTAGGTCATGGTAAAAAACCCAGGTGTTCGCGATTTCCGAGGCCGCCCACTATGACATCCTTCGTAATCGTGTTGTGGTTTGGGGATGCAAACGATCAATAATTCATAACATTATCTATCTCAGGCTTTGCGCGTGTGAGAAGGCGATCAGGGCCTCAGAGTTGAGGACTGAAGTTGAGGAAGTTGAGAAGTAAATATTAACATATACAAAGGCAGGTCTTAGGCGTTGCCTTCTTTACCTTCAAAGCAAAACAAAGTTTTAACAGTCTAAATAAACGTCACTCGCGAATGAAAAAAAAAATCACCGTGTATCTGCATGTTTTACTACAAATGTTGAAAGACGATAGTCTTCCGCCCGGAGAGAGTGAATAAAACGTGTATTCGATGTTCTGCGCTACAAAATTGGTGAACAGGATTCTGGAGGTGTTGCGTGAGACACGAGTGCCATGCGGCAGTAATATTGGAAAACGAAAGGATGGCCTCCAATATAGCGAGGGCACAACGCAAGCGCGCCACCTCGGAGTCCAATAATTTGTAGAATGCAAGCCCACAGCTAGGTGCCAGGGCCCTGTTCTCTTAGGAAACACCTGTTTTTTTGCGTACATAGCATTCCATTGTGAGCACAGCGTGATCAACGCTATGGTGATTAGAATTATTCTGTATGCCTGTTATGGTATAAAAAACGCGCCACAGAATATCGACGTGTTGATGCTGTGCCCCACATATGCGCAGTATGTACAGGTTATGACTATACGCTGAAGTAATAACGGAAAAACCAGATCAATATTGGTGAGTGCTGCGGATGTGGCTGAACTTCAGTCGTTTCAGTTTACAGGCAGTCGACTGACAGACAGACAGGCAGGGAGACAGACAGACCAAAGTTTTCGCGTTGAAGTATCCCAAGAAAGACCATAACATATAAAAAAAAGCTTGACAGTTCGGTTTCCGCAACGGAACCTCAGTTAACCATGAAGTTCAATGAAATATGAGTCCACTGACTGTGATTGAAAGCATTGCATAAGTATCGCGTATATACAAGTGGACAGTTGCCATCGTAGCGGTTAAGAGTGCGTGCAGTTGCCTGAATAATCAGTGATTAAAGGCGAACTTGGGAAACCAAATTCTTTTTGTCTATGATAGAGCGTTACCCTGAGAAGGCAGAATTCCAGCGAACCTGACTTGAACGTAGAAGTGTGCTTTGGAATAAGTCCTTGCATCCTATTCCTAGCAGTACGAACTGCAATTGGCGTCTGTAAGACACCGACAAGTCTGTTACATCCTGCGTAGGCTCATCGTCACAGAAGTCTCAGCAGTTCAAATTTGGAATCAATACTCAATGCTTGAGTGCTGCAAAATACGCGTTTTAAAAATTCGAAACATGTCAACAAAGCGTATAATAAAAACGACTGAATTGATATGTTTAGTTCACCCTTTAATGGTGAACTATTAAGCTTTTATTGCATTAGTGTATTGCTTCCTGGTTTCTCGTTTCGCACCCCGCTATAGTCTTTCGTTAAGTTGTGCACCAACTAAGTCAACGCAATACACAGCCTTATGTGCCAACAAACAATTTTACCTTTTTTGTGCCCATACGCTGCTACCTTTTCACTGGACGTCTATATTTCAAGAGCACGGGACTGAGACATGCTTCTCCAGAAAGAAAACTACGCGAAGGTAAAGCTAGCGAAAACAGAACAAAGCGCTGACTTGCAGCAGAAGACAGATATTTATTTATTCATTTATTATTTACAATGACCTTATGTACATATTTGGCCTTGGCGTCAAATCGCGAATTCATATAGATGATTCTTTTTTTTGCGTTTCTTACTTCGAAAGTTTGGCTAACAGCATACAAACTTCGTTTTTGCAGTCATATATTTTACAGTCCAGGCTCCGGTAAACTTATTGTTAACTGTTTCCCTGCGTTCTCTCTTGTTGTTCTTGTCCTCCCCCCTGTTCTTGCTTCCTTCTTTGTTGTCGCCATGACATTCGGGTATATGAAGGGCTTT
The DNA here is from genome assembly GCF_013339725.1 of Rhipicephalus microplus. NCBI lineage: Eukaryota > Metazoa > Arthropoda > Arachnida > Ixodida > Ixodidae > Rhipicephalus > Rhipicephalus microplus. The sequence goes on from NC_051170.1 coordinate 107,629,241, forward strand.
TTTACCACTCTAACTCAGCTTCACTCTGCAGTTATGACGCGCCTTTTGAAATAACAATGGTTGTTACCTTTGTTTCGTAGTTTGACCCTGGTCACATGATATAACCTTCCCGAGCCGCTAGAACATCGCAGTGCGGACAGTTGCACAATGACTCGTTGAAATTTTGAACCCACCGATGGAAAGGGTGCCTTTTCGTTGCCTTTAATTATTTTGTATCTAGGTGAGAATCATTACTTTAAAGTTAACAACAAATAATATGTCCATGCTTTTCTTCGTTTCAGCGTCTGTAGGTCTGTTGTCTGTCACGCCCATGACTATTGCCTGTTGACTGTCCCCAACAGTTGTTCCCAACATTGTTTATTAGTTGTATGTTGTACCCTACGAAGTAACTAGCCCCTCGAACAATTCCCTCATCTTTCATAGTGTCATCAACCCCGTTTCATATATCTTCATGTGCTTTGTTGATAGCACAAGTGAATCGCATGATGCCTTTCTCATATGAAAGTGCTTCGTTCTAACTAAGAGAAACCATGCATGCTACGTCTCAAATAAATAGACTTAATCATGCAAGCTTTCATGACAGTTCGTTTCACTTAGTTATTTTATTTAAAGTGAATTATTAAATAGGCTACGGCGATTTACCCCGTAGTTTTGCAGTTGAACGTCTATAGACCACCTTTGCAAGCAAGGAAGAGCCGCAATTCGAGAGCAGCAGGGCCGGTGAAGACTCACCTTTGGACCTCAGTGCCTGCTGCCAGCCTTGCTCCACTCGCCAGGCCGCCGCACGTACCAGGAGCCTCCGCAGGCCGACAACGACCTCTGACTGGCGCTCGGGTACCGGTCGCGCCAGCGGCTCTGAAACACACGAAAGCAAAGTGAGACGCCGAATTACTCTTCATTTTCCTCTCTTCTTTCCCCAGAGGGGCAATAGTTTTTTTTAAAGCAGCTGCATGCGTCACGACACGCTGTATGAGAATGAGGAGGATGTCCCCGAAAAGACAAAAAAAGAAAAAAGGAACATTCGTCCCAAACTGTCCGTTTTCCCCTCTTCTTTTTGTTTCCGATAGTTTTCACGCCAGTTTAGTCGATGCTCGGTGCTTCCTTCTATATACGCCCGCATCGTATATAGCTGGCGTGTCGTGTTTGGAGCTCGAGGCTGTCCTCTTTCCCATCCTCCTCCCACTCGTCCCGATCTTCATCGGGAAACGCCACTCAAGCGGCGACGCGACGGAGCTTTTAGCGGCGCGACGTGGTGTGGCACATCGCGTTTACTGCGTATTACTACAACTGGCAAAACTGAGGCTGACGGACACCGACCACAGAACTGAGCCTTGTAGGGATGCCCTCTCCCTTCTTTCTTTACGAGCCGGAAATCAGTATCGGCTTCTGTCTGCCTTTTCCTTCGGGCTACCCAAGGCAGCTTATGCGTGCTGCGTACGTGAGAAGCTGCTTTCAATTAGGCCTCCTGAAGACGACTCGGTAGGCATCTAGAGTATCTACTAGTTGTGCCTGCTTTCTGTCATTTCCCTTTCCTCCTCATTTTTTTGGGGGAGCGGAGATAGGGATAGGAAGGATGTCATAAACAGAACCTTAAAATCGATGCCGGCAACTGATGAACTCGAACGAAGTTTTGAGAAAAATTTAACCACAATGAATTTTGTCTCCGAATCTCAGGTTGTGAGATGCAGTTCTTCGGTGATATCCCTTGCATACAAAGTGCTTTCTTTCGCGTCAATCCCAATATTGTTTTCATATATGACAAAGTGATCAGAGTGGTCAGGTTTCACTGATTTTTAGGCCGGCGTGGCATAACAAACGTCCTATAGCTGCCTGGTTTTTGGCTGCTTTCCCTTACATCATTTTTTCGCCTAATTCAAAGCATATAGTGTGATCGTCGCTTGTGGCGCTCAAGTACATAATGTCAAAACATGACTGATGGTTATGGTGTGCTTCTAGCTTGAAAATTCGCTTTTGCAACCGCATAACACAAAATCTGTCTTGCATACGCAGCTACATCACGGTCATAATTGTCGCCAATATTTTCAGCTCACACACGTTTGGCCAACACAATTCTCAGCTGATTAGAAGCAAACAACATCGTTCTCCCTACTAGCCAGCATCAGATGGTGTATGTGTGAAAGACTGTTTTCGTCAGGTCTCGTAACTTTTTATAGTTTGAAGTGTTTTTTTTTCTTTTTTCGGGAATATTACCTTCTCGTAACACGTCATCCTGCAAAAGATTGTTGTGAAGGTAAGTATTACAGCTTAAAAAAGAGAAATGCGCAGCCAACCACATCGTTTTCTCAGAAACAAAGCTTTTTGTCGAAAAATTCGTCAGGTCCGCGAATCGAACTCCGGAATCAACACTATTGTGAGATGGTCGCTCTAATAGTTAAGCTAACCAGGAAGCTAGTGATTTACTGCATGACGGAGAATTCAACAAAAAATTGAAGCACATGAACACATACTATTGCGAATGAGGAATAGTCCTGGGTTTGATCCCAGGACGAGGACAAACTTTTTGGTGACTAAGAAGTTTTCCCTGAGAAGTATGTATAGAATTTCTTTCGGCTTCGTGTTACAAAGTGCGCTGCGTGCTACTCCACACCCCGAATGTCCTAAATAAATTTATTTCATGACATTTCGACCATGATATCAGACAATGGTCGTTCATTTCTTGTTTCTCATTCTTTTATCGCCTTGCGGGACTCCGCAACTTGTGCTTTAACGTCATAAATCACGATCCTGGGCCTATTCAGGACGTATGCAAATTTCTTGTCGCCAAGAGGTTACTAATGTGAGACCCTTTAAGAAAAGTCGCGAACGACGCGTGGAAAACATCATTGCAACTGTGCACGTCACCTCGTGGCACGGAAAAAAAATCATTGCTAAAGTCAATAATTTACAGTAGAACCCATGCGATTCTACATATTACAGTGCTCATATTGTCCTTATTTGCATCTTCCCCAGATGGCGTGCGCAAATAATTGCTTTAATAAGGACGATGTGGTTGTTTTCGCACAAGCATGGCTATACACTCAGTAATTTTTCTGCATGGCTTTGGCTTAGATTGGATAATTCTTGGCTTGTTTTTTTTTCGATTTTTAGACGCGAAGCACCTTAAGGTCGAGCTCAATACGGTGTGCGGCGTGACGGTGCTTACAGCGCATGCGTGTCCCGTTCCTTCTCTCCTCTCCGACGCTTCCCCCTCTCTCATCTCGCAACGCCGATGCGGGCAGCGTGGATTAAGGTGTCCTCACATGAGAGACAGTTATCGTGCACTCGACACCCCTTGTTAGCTCTGATGTTGATAGATGTCGGCAACAATCCCAAACAAGCTTTCTCACATACTTCGAATCAGTTGGCTCGCTTATCAGGCCACCGTGACATGTTGAAAATAACAAGGTAATCGCCTATCATATGTCGATTACCTTACCTGCTTTTTTCAGCAGGAGAGTCAATACTTATGATTGCTTATGGTCATGATATACGGCCATTGTCTCGTAGAACCATGCACCTGCCGCTAGAGTAAGGTGGCTCTTTAAGAGGTGTTAGGGATAACAAAAAGACAAAAACTCAAGGCTAATAGGAATGCTCGGGCCGTCACCGCATCTTTGCTTCGTAATTACTTAAACTGACAGCAAGCGAATTACAATTACTTGTGCGTAAATTCCTCGTTATTGCGACTATCCCGACTGCGGCGGTCCCATGTAGACGAATACTCGACAACTTGTGGGGATCATGGCGCTGCACGGACCACGGCACAGACGAGAAAAGCAAACCACACGAGTGCTCGTGTGCGTGTTGTATAGCGCTATGACGCCTACAAATGCGTCGATTGCACTAGCCCGAAAATCCATATTTTTAGAATGCTAGAGACCAGTGTAGATAGATCTAGGTGCATGCTAAGATCTCCAGGTGGTCGAAAATTTCGTCACTCTCCTCTATGCGAAGTGTCTCATCAACGTATCTGGAACTTAGGTCGTAAAAAATTGAATAATAATTGAATAATTACGACTGAAGCTCATGCTCGTCAGACATTTTTTTCTCTATGAAACAGTGCTGTAGTTCGCTGTTGCCATAGTAGTATATGATTAGGTAGATATAGTGAAAAAAGAGCCACTGCATGCATGCTCTAGACTCGAGAGAAAGGAGGAAGATGCGGAGGGTTGTCAGAGAAGCAGTATTATTGTTATTATCTAATTTCTCTCTTTTTTAGCAAGCATCATATAAAACATTTCCATTATAAGGTCCAGTGTGGCCAATCCCCCTTGTGGGTATGAGCCAAGATCTTCTAGGCGACAAGACAAGACAAAACAGAGAAATTCAGGGAGCACAACCAGACAAGCAAAAAAAAAAAGTTAAAACACAGTTCATTTCGAATTATTCGCGGCTACCGTAATAACTACATAAACCATAGGTTGCGCATTCTGTATGCAGTACAACTGTCGAAAAATTCTGGAGCAGCAGAATATCAATGCGAAGTACTCTTGAAACGTTGTGTATCGGTGGTCTTTAGCTAGCAGCATGCCATATCAGTAATAATAGCCGTTGTGGCAATAGGTGGTTGTGATGCTGCGTGGCGGAATTTGAAGATTTGGGTTACTTTTCTAGCTAAGGGAGTCCTATTTCCGTGTGGACGACCGAGAACTAGGAGTGTATTATGTAAACCCAGGAGGTAAATATAAATAACCCGGAGTCCCTATGGCACGTACACGCAAAGTTGAACCTCACACCTGCAAAATTAGCCGCACAATTTGTTTCCTTGAACAATCGCTCCCATTTTGTAGAAATTACCCTGAAACAGTCGTGAGAAGTGCACATCATGGCGCAATTCACCGTACAAATAGGACGACCATAACCAGATTTTTTTTTTTTCTGGATGAGAAGAGCGCATGCAGCTTCAGGCTGACAAATTATAATAAATATTAAGTGTTGTTATGCTCAATAATAGGCGTTAAACCACGATATTAATTTACGAGAGTGCAGCAGTGGAGTGGACAAATCCGGTTTGAAAGAGCACTGGGTAACAACCTGCGAGCCATTAAAGTACAAATAAACTTAACTGTACGGACGTCCTTATTTTTCGCCCTTTCAGACGACTGACTGCTGCAGACTGCAATCGAATCTTATTGCATGGCCGCATAACTTCATAGCAGCCAAACCGCGAGGGCAGGTAGCGAGCACCGGTAATTTAATCACTGCAGTGCACGTTTCATTTCATGTGGCCCAACCAAGCATAGTTTCACAAGGCTTGAATACGGCATTAGCTCATTGGCACTTATGGGGCTCGGAAGCTCACCACGAGCTTTGCACCTGCACAAAACGTGCAGTACATTACTGTTTGGCATCGTTACGCTGCATTCACCTGTCTTGAAAAACGTTTACCTTACACAGAGAGGCTTCTAAATGAACCATGCAGCCCATCTTTGTAGGTGAGACGCGTTCAAGAGAGTTCATCCCAGTATGCTGTGGCCGAGGTGAGCTTGCTCATTCGGGACTCATATTTTGGTTGAAAGTTCCTCAATAGGCTCTCTAAAGATGCGTGTAATTCTGATTATGGTACACTTTATACACAGGCAAGAAATGTTGCGATTGAAACAGTGCACACCGGGAGCATAAAATGTTGCACGTCAGTCTGTAATTAAATTGAACCAAACTTGTCCTCCACTTTCAATATTAACTGCTCATGTTTACTTTGGCTGTGTCAGTAAATTAGATTTTGCTTGAAACAGCCCGCGACACGCTGCTTTCCTAGACAAGTAGAAAAAAAAAACAATATATTTCGAAAATTCAGACAAAACATTTATTTTTGAGCTTGCTTTCAACGACTACGAAGTCAACTGTTTTAGCAGCAGAGTCTAGCGCTGTAATTGCAACTAAAAATTTTACAAAAAACTGCAACTTTAATTCATTTGTATTGTTTTGCAAACAAGATCACACGAATTGTGCGGGAACAGTACTGTTGAACAGGATAGACCAGATCTTATATTTGTTGTTCAAACCATTATAAGCATGCTGTCAAACATAAGACGCTCATAATCCCACGTATGAAGTGAAACGAAAGAAAAAAGACTACAGTGACATCACAATTGACCCAGTGAAATTGCAAATCGGATATATAGTTGTGACGATAGTCTGAATGTTTTGTTGTAGCAATGTTCTTGCCAATTGACATCTGTACCCTTATGCGTGGAATAGGATGTGGAAGGACTCATAACGCTGATTGATTGATTGATTATTTGATTGATTGATTAATTGATTGATTGATATGTGGGGTTTAACGTCCCAAAACCACCATATGATTATAAGAGACGCCATAGTGAAGGGCTCCGGACATTTCGACCACCTGATGTTCTTTAACGCGCACCCAAATCTGAGCACACAGGCCTACGGCGTTTTGGCCTCCATTGAAAATGGACTTATAAAGTTAATTGGAATATGCACAGCTTTTGTAGAAGCTGTACGTACCTCTTTGAAACGCACATGCCAAATGTTTCTTCTCTAAGTATTTTCTATGCTGGTACTCTTGCTGCTAATTGTACAAAGCACAACAGGCAAGTCGTTCTGACAGGGATTGTAACACACTGGAAACTTTTCACTGCATAACAACGAATATTGGAAGAACTGAGCCTAAATATCAAGTGTCAGCTTTAAAGGAAGAATTTTATCTTGACTGATACTGAATCTCATTTGAGTTATGAAACTTTAGTAGAATGTAGCATTCGTCTCAATCGCCGCCTTTTGTCATAAGACATTGAGTATATTTGTATTTTACAATGAATTGAAACATATGGTGCTCAGCAGACACTTGTGTATTCACAAGTGCGAATGAATGACTCGAATCATTTAGACAATTGTCACAATCATTATTGAATGAGGCTCTCCTGTCCTCTCCTGTCCTGTCCTGAAGGGAACCAGTCCCACTGAGTTAACTAAATGGAGCAAAGAAAGCGGACGCATTGCAGTAAATTTCATATTGGAGCGTTAAACCTCATTTCGATGTATCGACTCGTTCCCGTTGTAAATTTTTTTTATCCTGATTGCAAGAAGCAGCTCCAACACTCGCACGAAATTGAGATATCCGTAGGATATTTCGGTGTTTGGCTTTCTGGTAGCTTCGATCATCCAGACGGGGGTTCACCTTCAGAACTAAGATAACTTGCGACAGTTATGTTGTGAGCATATATACTGCGTTTATGAGTGCCCCTCCGCCACTATGGGTCCAAGTATCTCACCTAAACATTGAATACAGCAAAGACTTTCCAACCGAAAATGACGAGCCAGTTGACCCATGTTTGATAGATGTTCAATATACATTGCGGAATAGTAATCATATCTGGGATCTTGCGTCCCAAAACATTACTGAGAGAGACGCCGTATAGTGGACGGCTCTGAAAATCTCGACCGTCTGCGCTTTTCTAATAGGAATCGACATCATACAACACACGCCCCGAAGTCTACCATACCACCTCCACAAAAATGCGATCACTAAATATCTCCATATTTATTACAGGCTTCAAATATATTATTTATAGCTCCACTTTTCATTTTGCCTAGATTCTATACAATTAAAAGTACCTCCCATCTCCACCCCGTACCTCCTTCACTTGTGAGGTAGAACTTCACACGCCTCCAGTTGTAGATGTCGCGAAACAGTCGCATCGGAGGAAGCGAACAATTGAGATGTGTCCCCCAAGTGATGAGGATAAAGCACACCATGCGATATAAAGAATGAATACGTGAATTAGAAGTTCCAGATAGAAGCCCACCATATTAGGCCTTACAGTGGTTTAAAACAGTATATAGCAGCTCGTGTGTCCATCTTGAAATAGGTGCGTCAAATCCTCAATTAAAGTACAAAATGGATCCGAATACGGAATATAGCCGAAAATGCTTATAAGCATACGCGTTTAACAACAGCACGAGTGAGCTTTATAAACCATAGTATATGTTTCCGCACTTCTCCCGAAAATGCGGTTAGTGCAAAGTCAAACCATAGTAATACAAGTACAAAAACAATGAAGGAGTCAAGAAAAGGGCACACCCAAATGTATCAGTGTATTCAGTGCCTGCACATCTATTTTTAGTTTTCTTTTTTCGGGCCCTTTTTCCTATTTTTTCTCATAACATCTTGTCGTTCTTTGGTATACGCCCCGGAGGTTCGCGTCTTCGCACTCTATAGGTGTCCGAATTCTAAATCAGCCTATTCTTGACAACATCCATGCAAGGCACTCTATGCTTCCAAATTTTGACTTGTATTAGTAGTATAGATAATGTTTATTTTTTTAAGGCATTATGTAGCCAGTCGGGCGCGTTGTTTCTTAGCGCCATGTCAAGACAGTTTAATTACGCGAGTGCACACTGATTGTACCAGGTGCAGTCTTCTAACGAGCATTCATCAAATACTCTTGTTTCGATATTACGCTTGCATACAAAGCAACGACACCTGAGTCGAAATCTACTTAAGCAGATTATAATTTTTTGCTGAAAAAGGCGTGGTAGAGAGAGAGATAAAGATGTAAGAAAAGGCAGGGAGGTTAACCAGACGCACATCCGGTTTGCTACCCTGCACTTGGGAAAGAATGAAGGGGAGAAAAGAGGTTGCAGAGAGACAAGAAAGTACACACAATTATGAGCACACTCGGGGGAGCACACACATTCTACAGGCGGTCACTCAGGTTTATTGTCTTTAAGTAAAGTATAAGTGCTTTAGTCGCTTTCTGCGCAACTGGGGCACACGCCCAATGCCCCGGAATCTTCTGCACACAGAATGGTCTAGAGCCAAGTTGATTCAAAACCATCCGGAGCTGGCATTGCTGTGTGTCGTAACAAGCGCAGCTGCACAGGGCATGTTCAATGGTCTCTTCAGCTCCACAGTAGTCGCATGTAGAGGTGTATGCCATACCAATGCGAAAGGAGTACACTTTTGTGAATGCAACACCCAACCAAAGGCGGCATAACACTGTCGCATCGGAGCGGTAGTGTTGTGATGGTAGCTGTATCTTGAGCGAAGGATCCAGTTCATATAAGTGACACCTTTGGAAGCTGGTGGACGACCAGAACGAGCGTGTAAGATCTCGAGCCAGCAGGTATAGTTGTCCTGCTGCATCACTCCTTGATAGAGGAATCGGGACCACACGGGTTCCTTCATGGGCTGAGCGGGCTGCATCATCGGCTAATTGATTTCTGGTAATACCATAGCTGCATGGTAGAGAACGGAGGAGCTGCGCGGCGATAAACTTGCCTAACGTTCTGGTATTTACCACGTATAATGTTACTCACTATAATAAACGAATTAAATGCCTTTTTATTTGTAACGAATGTCACATGCATACGTGCCAACAAACAGGGCCATACCTAAGAGCTTTTTTCGAGAATGTTTTTTCTACATAACCGCTAACTGTGGGAAGTGGTGTTCGTTGAGAAGGCTGTCGACAGTTTAACATTCATCCGAGAAGTTAAGGCATGAAAAAATTCTGGGGAGGAATCACGTGCTCCATCGTTACCCTCTATTTATGTGCCAGCCAGCATACTTTAACCAGCATATTTTAATAGTATTTTAAGGAGTTCGGATTATATAAAGACGTCACGCTATAGTTTATCGAGGCAACCCCAAAAGAGAGTTCCGCGTGTATTGTATGATTCACTCAAAAGGTGATCGGCAGCTGTCCCGACAGAAATAGATAGCCCATAACTATTATTTAGGTGTATATCCATTACTGAATATCACTGTATGTTATGTAATGGCTAACATTACAGCAGACTGGCGCTCTCTATTTATTGTGTGTGGGACGCAACATATCGTACCGCAGATTTTTACGCACTTTAAAAGAGACGTATGCCTTTCCTGCGGCCGCGAATGAAAGATCGACGGATGCAAAGCGACGAAGCACAAAGGACTATACACCACCTGTGTCGTCACTGATACTTCTTTTCTCTCACTCGATTCTTCATCAGCAGTGGATATACAATATAAAAGCAGTAAATATGAACCAGCTATTATCTTCGCACATATGAGTATCCTTGAACATAACCTTTACGGCAATCGAATTAACGTTATTTTTTCATGCGATAGTAATGCTCCAACTTGGCTGTGTAATATTAATAATAAACTGTGGAGCTTATTGCGTAACCAAGTTTGTCTGCGTGGGCAACCAAGACGTGAAATTTTGGTCATTCAAAAAAGTATAAAACACACACACACACACACACACACACGCACACACACACACGCACACACACACACACACACACACACACACACGCACACACACAGTATCCACGGAAGGGATGTCCTGTCATATCGTTCTTGTTTGGGTTGTATTGATATGTTTGATGTACAAAGGCAATCGTGATGCGCCACATCATTATATATTCACGTTGTTAATTAAATTATATCATCACTGCTATCAGCAGTATCCAACAGGTAGAAAAATACTATTTTTAGTCAGCACTCTCAGTGAACGCCTTCACACATGGAAATACAGCTTCCACCAGCAATCTACTTATTCTTTACAACGTCATGCAAATGTTTGGACACGTAGTGTCACTACACCTACAGTTCTGACAAGTTCCATTTTTCTTCTTGAAGACTGCAACTGTGTTGCAGGATTGAAGAAGATGGGTCGTCAGAACGTTGGCTTTAGTCACTCCATGAATTCAAAGGATTTTCCATCGCTATACAGGCTTCCTCTTAATATCTGTCACAAAAAAATGCGATTAGACAAGCCGACGGACTTCAGAAAGTATATCCGTAAGAGCCCTAGCACAAAGGTAGAGTGCTTAACCCTTTAATGCCTGAATTATGAAACTGCCGAGCAAAATAAAAGTTGTTTTCATTTTCCAGCTTTAATTAGCAATTTTTAAGTGATTCCGCTGTAAAATTATCTAAAATGCAACTTTCATGCGTACTTTTGTGTATGTCGCGAATTCTCCATGTGCCATAAAAGCGAGAACTTTGCAACAAGAAGCGTACTTCTGAACTACGCAACATGTTGTGCGCCACCTCTTGAGTACGCACACACCCAAATAAAGTTTTTGAAAATAGAACTTACGTCAACAAGGCAAGAAAAAATGAACTGAGAGCTGTTGCATGCGCCTCGCGCTCTTTGCCATCAGCTCCAAAACGATTGGTCCAAGCTTAAAATAACTTCGACGAGACAGTGCTAGATTTTTCTTGCTGAACGCTAAATGACCCATGAGTACTTGACAGCCAGCAATGAGGGTGGCACGCATTTTGTGACTTACTTGTTCAAAGTTTTTCATTATGTCGCGAATTCGCAACATTCGGCAGTAAAGGGTTAAGGTAATGTTCAAGCTGTCTCGGACTGTCTTGATATCCTTAATTCTTCTTTCTGTAAAGCTTATGCTTGGAAATTCTGTATCAATAGGAAACAGCTAACGAGTACCTGGCTCTAATGCTGCGTCGATAGGTTAAAAGTTAATCAGAGATTGTCCTTATCAGAACTTCTTTTTCTGAACTACGCTGCCTTTTTGGCATATCCTCCGCACCACAAATCTAAAACCTTCCGTCAGTGTATTTCTCCTTGAGTATACTAATCTAATATATATATATATATATATATATATATATATATATATATATATATATATATATATATATATATATATATATATATATATATATATATATATATATATATATAGTAGTTTCAACGCTTTCATTTTATATGAATGCGAAAAGCGAAAATTCTGTGGTTGCTCTTTATATTTATTTTAGCATTATAACCGATGTCTAGAAATATCTCCTCATTTCTATTCGCTGTGCTACATCAAACATCTCTTTAGGAAAACAAAAGATGCCTTTTAAGGCAAAGCTCGCCTTCATTCCGAGTCAAAATGGAACCTCTCCGGCTGCTCAGCAATCACAAATCTCGCTGATTGCATGGCCCAGATCTACACGCTTGCACTTCCCAGAGGACAAGTTGTAGTTCTCATATATAGTCTTTACGAGGCTTTTGACAAATTCAGCAACTCACTACTTATGATTAGACCTATGAAAACGTTCACTTTTCGTTTATTATTCGGCCACTATCTTCCTCTTGGTATGTTATGTTGCCTTAGCTAGCCTTCTTTGCGGACGAAATTTAGTGGATTTGCACCAGACTCCTGTATCTTTATTAAAGACATTTATTCCAACAATGTAAATTATTGTTTCTTTGTACAATACGCTCATGGTATCATGATATTTAAGAAAATTTGTATGGGTTACTGTCGCCTCCTGCGGTCTGATTTGTTTTGTTTCTTAGAATAGGGCAACGATAACAACCTTTCCTTAAATATCTCTAAAACCACTCATTACTTTCACTTTTATGGCACTCACTATTTCGTGTTTTGACAGTGCACAATTGACATCGTTGTGCGAGGTTCGTAAGACCAGTAATACCAGCGTTTATTTAGTGCAACCTTTCGCTTTTGCAATAATATTGAACGCATTGCAACCTATTGTCAACACCATCTCCTCGCTGTTTGCAGGCAGTATATTGAGAATCTTAAATATCCAAATATATTTAAGTGTTCACACAATTATTTTTCTTAATGTTCCCCTGGATGTTCTTCGGAAATCTGGAATAGCCCTACTAGATGCAGTAGGCCGAAACCTGCAGAGCGGTGCCGCAAATTTGCTTTCATCATAATGAGCCTGTCCTATGTCGACTGTCGGAAAGAATCCTCTCCCAGTTATTTTTAATCTAGCCAGCACTATCCTGCGCCGAATTGTAGCGTTTAACGGACTTTTCAGTGCTATAGCACTATTATATTGTTGTCACTGCCATTACTTCCCAGCAACGAATTTTCGGTAATATGGTGTTTAGTTTTCAACTTCACTGAACTATTTTGTGCACTCTAAACTGTCCAGTCACGCCATTTCTAGATTTCAATGACAACATCATAGGACGACCATTTCATGTCCTTGCAGAAAATTTTCGACACCCAGCTGTACACACCAGACACGAAGTTTTGTTTTGATGTAGTAACATTTTTCTTGAGCTTGATACTTTTCACAACTCGCAATAACGTTATCGCCTTGTTTTTGTTCTTTGTGTGGTTGTAACAGTTCCACAAATTCTCCAAGTCCTCTTTTATTTCTTTGTATTTTCAACTTATCTTGCGTTATCTTATATATGATAACTGCTTTGATCATCTTTGTTATTCTGTCTACCTCATGCTGTTTTAGAATATTATGAATTGTTACTGTCACTTTCTTTATTACAAAGAAGCTCTATATAGATAGACAAAACCGAAATTCGTCCTTCCTACATGTTCGCAATGGGTGTATTGTTGTGGAAGGTAGTGGCCAAGCTCTGCACCCGGATAGCCAATCCTGCTCAAGTGTGATGGAAATGAAAATTATAGGTGTAACTCTAAAAGACGCGAAGAGAGAAGAGATATATAAAATAAATTGAGAGAATGGCCGGGAGGTCAAACATAATTCCAGCAGTTTGGGTCAGGGCACAAACGGGGATTAAGGACACCATTGCTGCAATCAAGATGAAACGAAACTGACCTGGGCACGTAGCGCGTAGGCAGGATAACCGCTGCAAATTAAGGGTAACTGTAACTGACTCGATTACAAGAGATGGCAAATGTTTCAGGTGGAGATAAAAAGTAAGGGGGCAGATGAGATTAAGAAGCTTGCTGGCATAACCTGAAAAAATAACGCGATGCTGTATAAATACTTCATGAATGCAGTAAGAACATATCAGATCTTTTTAGCTGTGCCTTTTCACCAAGCCCAGTTTGCGCAGAGTTTGGGAAGATATACCCATCATGCCTATTTCATTGAAGTCAAAATGTGAATTGTAAAACACAACATCTTCATATTGTATTGTAGAGAGTACACCCCGTTAAATATTCCCGGGTGGATAACGTCCATTTTGCAATCCACGTTTTTTTAAATGCGAAGCATTTCTTAGCGAACTTCCGCGACTTTGAGCGTATCTATCTATCTATCTATCTATCTATCTATCTATCTATCTATCTATCTATCTATCTATCTATCTATCTATCTATCTATCTATCTATCTATCTATCTATCTATCTATCTATCTATCTATCTATCTATCTATCTATCTATCTATCTATCTATCTATCTATCTATCTATCTATCTATCTATCTATCTATCTATCTTAGTCATAACATGCGAATTATATGTATGTCATGAATGTCATGTCAAGGTCCTGCAGCTCATGCGTAGGTTTCATTCACATGGCATGTTGCAAAACTGGCATGATATGACATCATTGCATGGCGAACACAAGCGACAGACGCTAACATGAAAGTCATGACGTGTGTGTCATGTAACTACATGACTACATGCCACACTCATGATGCACTCGCGGCCGTTTAGCTAGCGTCACATATACCAAACTTTGTATTACGGTACGTGAACAGATTACGAAGGTATGTGACTGGTGCAAACATGGTAACCATGAGGTGCGTGTCATGTGAGAACATGACTACATGCCACACTCATGATGCGCTGGCGGCCGTTTCACTAGCTTCATTTATGCCGAATTCGGTATTACGTCACGCGAACGGACGAATAGGTAAATGACTTATGCAAACATGATAATCCCGACATGCGTGTCATGTAACAGCATGACTACAGGCCACACTAATTATGCGCTCTCGGCCGTTTCGCTAGCTTGATATATGCCAAATGTAGTATTACGTGACGCGAATGAATGATGAATGTATGTGACTGGTGCAAACATAATAATCATGAGATGCGTGTCATGTGAGAACATGACTACATGTCACAGTCAAGACGCCAATACATAGCGACTTGACGCGGTGCACGTGCTCGCCAGCGTTCATTTCGTCGCGTCACGCCGGCGTTGCCACGCCAGGCGCCGGTATATACTGCCATATACTCGCAGGCACGCACCGCGCTGCGTTGCTTTGACGCATGTGCGTTTCAGCACGTCCGTCGCCCCTCCATCACGAAAAGAGAGAGACGCAGTGTTGTCTGGGTAATGCATCAGCATATGGAAATGTTACTCTATGGCATCGGCGCGAATTGCAGCATGTCGCATTTCACGCTGGTTGCCGTCGGGCCGCGCCGACGGATGCTGATCGCGCCTGGCATCAGACTACAGAGTGCTCGCGTTTTGCTAACGTAGCGTCGCTGTGCCAAGCGTGCGCGAGCGTCAACGCTACATTGGAGTATATTGGGCCCCTCATAATGTGCTCGCACCCGTTTTGCTAGCTCCACACATACCAAAGTTGGTGTTAAGTGACGTCAATTGATGACGAAATGTTTGACTGGTGCAAATGGGATAATTCTGACATGCGTGTCATGTAAGAACATGACAACATACCCCGCTCATAGCGCGCTCGCGGCCGTTTTGCTAGCTTTATATATACTGAATTTGGTATCAGGTGACGTGAATAGATGGCGAAGGTAAGCGACACATTCAATTGGAAGAATCATGACACGGAAGTCATGTACGGCGTAATTTACCTCCACTTCGTAACGTTGTGGCGATTTTAAAGTGACGTATACCTTTCTCATTCATGCTTCGCATATCATGGATTCCCACTGTACGTGTGATCTGCCAAGTTTTTTTTTTTTTTGGTAAGTCATCGTTTCTTTTTTTTTTCTATCTCTAGTGCTGAAGCAGTACTATAGAATTTGTTTCTGTGCCTTCCAAGTTCTGTGCATGATCAAAGTAAAGAAACGCAAATAAGCATTTAAGATTAAATATACGTGGCAGTTTAGGTAAGCAAGCATACGTATTACAGGGTGAACAGCTCAAATGTAAAAAGCAATGGAGTTATTCACATGTATGACTGGAGGTTCTAAACGATTAACAGAGGCAAAAACAAGAAGTGTCACTGAAGTTGACGCGTTGCGTTTATAAGGAAGTTTGTTATTGGGTTTGTGGTTCTGCCACTAAAAATAATTCCGATATAATGTTCCGGAAAACTACCGTCGAGAAAAGCTTAATAGAATTTTAATTTCAGGCTGAAAAGTTAGTTGCTGCCGATTCCCACTTTCCGTTAATTTTTTTTAGAAGTTTGAAAGCAGGCTAAAAACTACTGTGGGCAATTTCCCTGTAAGCGTTTAAACTGTGATGTGTTACAATCATCGGCTACACAAAGAAGTAAATATATATGACTTGTACAAAGCAGCATCTACATGTTAAAAGCCTAGTCTGAATGAAGTCAGAATCAAATGTAATCAAGTCATGATCAAGACATACGTATTATTTAATACGTGCACAAAAATATACATGTTAAAAACCTGTTATTCGCTTTTGTCTTCAGAGTCATCCTTTACCTGGTGCACTAACACAAAGGACGGCAACGCGACTACAGGAGATTGTATCGTCATTATAAGCAGTAGTACCAGGATTTAAACGATGGAAACCTTCAAAAAAAGAAAAAAAAAAGCTTGGAAGCTACCACTTCCTAACGTTATCTGTGAAATAGATGGTATAGGAAAGAAACCAGACATGGTGCCTCTGGTAGCGGCATAGTTGGTACTTCATCATTTTCATATAATGCATAATGAAAAACGAAGATATATACAGATGGATCATGCACTGAAGAAGCGTCAGCCTGTGCGGTCTTTATACCCGAAATTCACAAAAAGAGAATGTACAAATAATCGCACAAATCTTCGTCGACGACAGTAGAGTTGGTGGCTATCTTTGAAGCAGTTAATCTTATCTGCGAGAGTTTTCAGACACAAAAGTGTGTGATAACCACGGATAGCGAAGCTGCGCTTCAGCTAATCAAAAATGCGAGATCATTTTAAAAACTGATGAAATAGCACAATGCATTGCAGAAACTGTGGAATTTGCCTCAGCGCGAAAACATGGTATTCCAATGGATACCCAGTCACATTTGAATAAAGGGAAATGAAGAGGCTGACAGCCTTGCCATGAAAGCATTGAACGAAGGATGGGATTGCGCGATCCCTATGTCTGGAGCGGATATTCGACAATTTATAACGCAAAGAGCTAACCATTGTTCGATGGAGAAGTGGTTCGATAGCTCTAAATTAAAGGAATCAGTACTTTATGAGGTTGATCCACACAAAAAATTTTTCATGGCGACAGATCTCTCATGACACTTACAGACATTATCACACAGACTTCGCTTGGAAGTAGCATACACAAACAGCTTCCTGCACAAAATACACCGATACAACTTCTCCGTAATGCCATCGTGGTCATCCAGAAAAAAATGTTCACCAATATTTTTCGAGTCGTTGAATACGCGAATGAAAGTGAAAAATTGAGAAACAAATTAGCAAGTTTGAACAGACGGCCCCTCACAACAAATAAATTACTTGGACCATGTCCTGAGATGCATTTTCAGAAAAAAGGCAAACATCTTTCTGACAGACTTCTTAGTGGAGACAGGACTGGATTAGCGCCTGTGATAGACAGCCAGGGATTGATATATATGAAATGTGTTAGTGCACATACTGACAGTAGAAAAGGGAGGTGTGATTTTGAACAGTTTGACAGTGTGAACTGCTGCAAGTAAACTGTGCATTGGCATAATATTTGAACTGGTTTCAGTGAGCTTTTATGGTTTTTTTTTCGGGTTGTTCATTTTTGGGTACCATTCAGTATTATTTTTTTCGCTGCACAACTTATTGATTTGGAGTAGCCGAGGCAATATGGGCCTCAACCTCTCCACAGCAAAACAGTTTGAACAGAATAGAACAGAACATACGCACAACATGCACAACTTCGGGTAAACTCTTTTGGCACTTAGAACTACAATCAGTGCCGGGAACAACCTCGTAGTTCACGTCATTCAGGCGTCGCGTGACGCTGTATGAGCCAAAGTGCCGTCTTGACGGTTTTTCACACAGTCCACTACGACGTATTGGAATCCAGACCCAGACCTTTGTCGCCTGGTGTGTAGCTAATAAACTTTTGTCGGGGGTTGTACCGTTGTGCATCTTGATGCTGCTGATGACACATGCGCACACGCGCGAGTTGTCTGACTTCCTCGGCGCGCTGAGTGAACTCTTCAGCGTCTATAAATGGATGTCGTCACACTCACGCGGCAACATGGCGTCCAACGTTGTCGTGACTTCGTGACCATAGATCAGACTGAACAATGTCATTCCAGTGGTTTCTTGTCGAGCGGTATTGAGGCAAAGTCACGTATGGCAATATATGATCAGAGTTTTTATGTTCCATGTCAACGTAAATGCTGATCATGTCTGTGAGGGCCCCATTGAGGTGCTCCGTCAGTCCGTTTGTCTGTGGATGACACGCAGTTGTTCTCCGGTGAGCTGTTCCGCTGAACCTGAGAACCAACTCCAAAAGCTCTGCGGTGAAGGCAGGTCCTCTGTCTGTGATCACTGCTGTTGGAGCGTCATGCCGAAGGACGATGTTTCCGATGGAAAACTAGGTGGCTGCTGCTGCTGTGCCACGCTACATAGCTTTAGTCTCCACATAACAGGAGAGGTAATCGGGGGCCTCAATAATTCATCTGTTCCCTGTGGTGGAAGTTGGAAAGGGACCCAGGAAATCTATCCCAATCTGGGCGAACGGCTTTGCTGGTGCTTCGAATGGATACAAACGACCGGCTGTCTTGCTTGGAGGCGCTTCGCGTCTTTGGTAGTCGGGGCAACTTTTTACGTTATGTTTAATAGCAGCAGCTAACTTCAGCCATTAGTACTTGCATGGTAGTCGGCAGAATGTTCGAGTGCAGCCTATAGTTGACCAGAAGTGGCTTCATCATGGCACAATTTCTTTTCAAAGAGAGGCAGACACGACAAGCCAGTGCGTATTACCGGTTGGTGAGCAGTCTTCCTTATAGAGAACATCGTTTCGCAAGCAAAAAATTGGCAGATCCCACGTACAGTGGGAATCGATGATATGCGAAGCACGAATGAGGAAGGTCGATATGTCACTCTAAAATCAGGACAATGTTACGAGGTGGAGAAAAGTCACGCCGTACATGACTTACGTGTCATGATTATCATGTTTGGATGTGCCGTCTACCTTTGTCATCTATTCTCGTCACGTGATACCAAATTTAGTATATGTGGAGCTAGAAAAACGGCCGTGAGTGCGCTATGAGCGTGCTATGATGTCATTTTCTAAAATGACACGCTTGACAGCACTATCGTTTGACCCAGTCATATACTTTCGTCATCCACTGACGTCACGTAATACAAAATTTGGCATATGTAAAGCTACCGAAACGGCCGCGAACGCATCATAAGTGGGGCATATAGTCATGTTGTTACATGACACGCATGTCATAATTATCATGTTTGGATGTGTCATTTACCTATGTCGTCCACTCGCGTCGCGCAATACCGAGTTTGGTACATGTGAAGCTGGCGAGACGGCCGCAAGCACATCAAGAGCATAGCATGTAGTCATGTTGTTGCATGACACGCATCTCATGTTTATCATGTTTGCACCAGTATCATACCTTCGTCATCCATTCATGTCCTGTAATACCAAATTTGGTATAAGTGAAGCTAGTGAAAGGGCCACAAGCGCATCGTGACCATGGCATGCAGTCATGTTGTTACATGACAAGCATGTCATGATTTTCATGTTAGAATCGGTCGCTTGTGTTCGCACTCAATCATGTCATACCATACCAGTTTTGCAACATATAATGTGAATGAAGCGACCACAACAGCTGCAGGACCATGACATGTAAATCATGGCATTCATGACATACATGTCATGATTTTCATGTTATATTAGCCAAATATGTTCTTCATACAGTCTTGCTATGCCATACTAAGTTTGGTATCGATACCATTATCAAAACGGCCAGGAGAGCTAAAAGTCATAGGCAGCTTGATAGATAGACAGACAGACAGACAGACAGATAGATAGATAGATAGATAGATAGATAGATAGATAGATAGATAGATAGATAGATAGATAGATAGATAGATAGATAGATAGATAGATAGATAGATAGATAGATAGATAGATAGATAGATAGATACGCTCAATGTCGCCGAAGTTCGCTAAGAAATGCTTCGCATTTAAAAGATGCACTCCTCTAGCGATAGCCGCAAGCATCTGACAATTAAACATACCACGACTCTTGACGTTGTGCAAAGTTAGGGCATGTGTGTTTAATTGATTGATATGTGAGGTTTAACGTCCCAAAACCACCATATGATTATGAGAGACTCCGTAGTGGAGGGCTCCAGAAATTTCAACCACCTGGGGTTCTTTAACGTGCACCCAAATCTGAGCACACGGGCATACAACATTTCCGCCTCCATCGTAAATGCAGCCGCCGCAGCCAGGATTCGATCGCGCGACCTGCGGGTCAGCAGCCGAGTGCCTTGGCCACTAGACCACCGCGGCGGGGCGCCATTTGTGTTTAGAAAAAGGTGCTGACGATTTTGAGGCACTACTCTAACATAAGAGAGCGGCCTCAAACCAGTAACCGCGGCACCTGAAATGGGGGTAATTAAGCCATGTCAAGGAATATTTCGAGTGAGGTAGTTTTTAGTTAGACTTCGTTATCATGTAGAACGTCTACACAGAACGCTCTTCCCACAACCACCCAAACGAATCTGGTGCTTGGCGAGATTGGCATAAATATTTCACAAAGTGTATGCTTTCCCAATTTCCTATACATGGTCACTGTCGGCTCTGCCATTCGTTCTACCGAGTCGTTTTATTTCACCAAGTGTAGCTATTCGTCGGTTATTAAAGCATGCAAAAAGTTTGAATTGATTCGATGTTAAATGTCTTGACAGTCGTAACAAATTTCCTGTCGATTGGATTGGATTGCATTGGATAAACTTTTATTTGGTCCTCCAAAACACAGATCACTGTGGTGCGGGCAGCTCCCACGTGGGGACTGAGATGCCAAGCTCCTCAGCCGCCTCGCGGGCTTGATGGACAGCCCAGATTTCCTGTCGAAGAACGCATAAAAAGCAGCAATATTATGTATATATTACGAAACAGTTGCGATATTTACCAAAGCTTCTTTTGCGGGGTAGAACCGACATTTACGCCTTTTGAAAATTAGGATATCCTTTTCTCCTATAAAACAAAAGAAGTTTATGATGGTAAAATAAAAAAATACATATATATTTTGTACTGCCACATTCCTTCCTGAAGTTTGTTATCGCCCCGTTACACTATGTTCAGTGCGAAACGCACCTACGCTGTTCCAGAAGCTTCAAGGCTGTAGTAGATCGTATTCTTAAGAATACGCCCATATCGCGAATATTAAAGGTTAATCTGGAACCTACGTGACTGCTAGAGATAACACTAGAATATCTGACTGCACGCGCATAAATGCCGATGCGCTTCACCGCTTGTCAGTTGACCGCCGGCCGACGTTCTGTCCGCCCCTATCAGTTCACGTGTGTTGCCGTAATCTCACCTTCAGTTTCCTGGCCACAAGTTTGGCCAAATAAAAGTTTTATCTGAACATCGAGTATGCTGCCTTCCTCCACGTCAAGACCTCGTGACAGTGTTGTATAGTCAATACTTTCGCAGTGCACCCAAATAATCTTCATAAACAGGGTCAACATACCCTTCTATTTTCACTCTTCACTCATACTTAGTGTAACTAACTATCCGGTGTGACTATCACATGTAAAAAAAAGCAGGCAGTTTTATGTAGACAGTGAGTGGTCAATGATTTCTGGATTGATTCTGCGCAGGTTAACACACCACAACTGGCGGCCCTCTACTCTGGAAAGCGTTATTGTAAGTTTCTTTATTTTTCCTTTTTGTAATCATGGGATTTTCATCCGTCATTTATTTTAGATATAAAACAAAATATAGGTCGCTATAACACCTCTAATGACAGCTACCTGACTTCGGGAGAGCTTGCTTTTCATTTGCAATCTACCCCATTGATTAAGAGCTTTCATGTATGAATTGTAGTGGCGCTTATATGTCAAGCGCACCCTTAATTTTATGTTACTGCTCAGAGCTGCTCTGCTGCGAAGGCGCTTTCGCCGAGACGTACAACCTCTGACCTCTGCTGCATGTTAGCACAAATAGCTTATTGTATAGAACCAATGAGGGTACACATGTTTCGACCTTGCGAAACTTGAACTTGTGATGCTACATATCCCAGTAATAGCACAACAGTGCTTGAAAAATGCAGCGGTTATGTTGAAATGTATTTTAAGAATAAGAAAAAGTGTTTCGTTGGAAAAAAGAAACCTGTAAGCTTGATGAAGAATGCCAAAATATGCAGGCAAGCTTTATATATTATAACAACAGGTTACCATCATATGAGGCCGTATGGCGACTTCTTTACATGTCAACGATTGTGTAGAAGGCCGATATACAGAAGTGTTAGTGTGAAATCACCCATTTCTTATTGAAATACCCCATTGAGCAAAGATAAGTGTTGGTGTTACAAACTGATTGGGAACTGTAATTTCACTTATCACATCAAAGCTCAGTGTCGAGGTAAAAAAAATCATTACAAATTTTGGGAGCGAAGTAACAGGCAGGTTTATTTTTTTGAACTTGCCTGTCCCTAACAGTTTCTTGATGATTGAAGTGGATACGAAGACATTCAGTGATTTGGCTCACCACAGATGCCTTTGTCTCTTTTATTTGTCATTAATTTGTGATAACGGTTGTTTTCATAATTAAAATTTTGAAGTTAAGCAAAGAAAAATTTCTAGAAAAAAATAGCACGTACATCGTGTTTTTTGTCCTTTCTTGCTTGCAGGATAATAGTTGTTTTTTGGATTTATTTATTTACATAAATAGGAAGGTTTCTTAGGGAAAAAGTGTGCGTACAGCCTTCCCTTGTTTGTAGTTACTCTATCTCTTTTGAATATCAAAGAAAGCTACACATATACAGGTAAAATAGTCAATCAAGGATTGCGGCCTCAGAATAGTCTTTACAGAATAAGTTTTACACAAAATCAATGTAAAGCTACATGCGCGGCAATTCACATTTTTTTATTCAAATTACCAACTAGATGAAGTAAGCATTCTTAATAATAGCTTGCACTGAGGGCTATAAGATGAACAAATCCTTCCAAAGCTTACATTATTCATCTTTTGAAAGGCAAGTGATGATGTTTCATCTCCAAACAAGGTTTAGATTCAAATTATTGATTTCTATAGCTGAAGTACTATCATTGTGTTACATATTATAATAGCTGTTGGGGTTTAGCGTCTCACAACTACGGTATGAATACGAGGAATGCTGTAGTAAAGGGTTCCGAAAATTTCTACCACCAGGGGTTCTTTAACGTGCACCTATATCTATATACACAGGCCCCAAGCATATTACCCTCTTCCCATTGAAAATGAAGTGTATGCGGCCAGGACTCCATTTCGCGAGTGTAATTAGGATCAGTAGTGATGCGCCTTAACCACTAGACCACCGGGGCGGGGGTATCTGCTTTACAATGTCAGAATGAGTCTCGCAGTATACATGTGCGCACATCGAATTCCTAAAAAAAATGGCAGATTCCACGTACAATGGGAATTGATGATATGCGAAGCACGAATGCGAAATGTTGATTGATATGTGGGGTTTAACGGAATGAGAAATGTTGACATTTCACTTTAATATCAGCCCAACGTTACGAGGTGGAGGTAAATGATGCCGTACATGACTTCCGTGTCGTGATTATCGTGTTTGAATGCGTCGCATATTTTCGTCATCTATTCACGTCACGTGATACCAAGTTTAGTATATGTGGAGCTATCAAAATAGCCGCGAGCACGCTATGAGCGTGGTATGTTGTCATGCTCTTACATCACACGCGTGTCAGGATTATCATGCTTGCACCAGTCATGTATTTCGTCATCCAACGATGTCACGTAACACCGAATTCGGTATATGTGGAGATAGCAAAATGGCGTGGGCATACCATGAAGGGCCCAATATACACCAATGTAGCGTTGACGCGCGCGCACGCTGGGCACAGCGATGCTACGTTAGCAAACACGAGCACTCTCTAGTTTGACGCCAAACGCGACGGCCGCGACCAGCGTCCGTCATCGAAGGAGGATTAAAAAAATTACTGGAGTGGAAATGATTGCGCTGAAGTGAAGCCGTTCTTCCAGCAAGATGGCGGCTGTGGCGGCCATGTTACTAGGGGCATGATAAAGTATCACCGTTCGGGGGGGGGGGGGGTCGGGGGGTTAGAATAAGTGGGTAACGATTTAGAATACAGGGTACTCTACTATGGAAGAGCTTAAAGCCGTTCCGGGCTGTTCGTGAACTTGTACGGTTGCTAGTATCACCGTTCAACGATTAAAAAGAAAGTGTTTCCCTCGCATGCCAAACGAGTTTAATGTGAGAACTTTTTTGGGTCACGTAGTGCTCCAAGTGCGTCTTACAGTTACTAGTTTTCCTTAGTGAGCCTCTAATTGGAAGCAAAGTTCTTTGAAGATTCGGTCATTCATACTCGTTTCTGTGTGTTACTTCGTCGGGAACGACTATCTTTTATTATAGAACTAACGTAGCATTTACTTAACATATAAAAGCCACTTGATCTTTAAGTGGGCACTATCAGGAAAAATTTTGCCACCGCCATCTTGGCAGTGGCAAAAGCTGGCTTCACTTCTGCTGGCAAGGCATTGCGGGAGCTTCCACTCCAGCAATCTTTCTTTAATCCTCCTTGCCGTCATCGCGGCCCGACGGCAACCGGCGCGAAATGCAACATACCGCATTTTGCGCCAATGCGTTACCCGGACAGCACTGCGTCCCCTTCTTTTCGTGACGGAGGAACGCCGGACGCACTGAAACGCGCATACGTCAAAGCAACGCAGCGTGGCGCGCGCCTGCGAGTATATGGTAGGATCGGTGCCTGGCATCGCAACGCCGGCGTGACGCGACGAAATGAACGCCGGCGAGCACGTGCACCGCGTCACGTCGAAATATATTCGCGCCTTGACTGCGGCATGTAGTCATGTTCTCACATGACACGCATCTCATGATTATCATGTTTGCGCCGGTCACATACCTTCGTCATCCATTCACGTTCTGTAATACCAAATTTGGTGTATGTGAATCTAGTGAAATGACCGCGAGCGCATCATGAGCGTGGCATGTAGTCATGTTGCTTGTGCAATGACGTCATACCATACCAGTTTTGCCACACGCGATGTGAACGAAACCAGCGCAAGGGCTGTGGGACCATGAAATGTAAATCATGACATTCACGACATACATGTCATGGTTTTCATGTTATGACTAGTCAGATATGTTCCTCATACAGTCGTGTTATGCTACACCAAGTTTGGTATCGATGCCATTATCGAAACGGCCAGGAGAGCTAAAAGACGTAGGCGCATAGATAGATAGATAGATAGATAGATAGATAGATAGATAGATAGATAGATAGATAGATAGATAGATAGATAGATAGATAGATAGATAGATAGATAGATAGATAGACAGACAGACAGACAGACAGACAGATAGATAGATAGATAGATAGATAGATAGATAGATAGATAGATAGATAGATAGATAGATAGATAGATAGATAGATAGATAGATAGATAGATAGATAGATAGATAGATAGATAGATAGATAGATAGATAGATCTGCTCAATGTCGCCGAAGTTCGCTAAGAAATGCTTCGCATTTAAAAGTGAACATCTATTTGTAAACCTCGCTCGAAAAACAAAAGCCATTGATGATGCGATCGGTATATACTGTCATTTAGTCGTTATATTAACAGAAACCAATAATGTGTTGATTAACTCCAAATTGGTTTTGGAGCGAAGCTCATTGATTTCACGATGTCCATTCGGCTTCATTTCGTCCGGGCACCATTCACAGTCAAAGCACAAGCTCAATATATCAGTGTAAATATCGTCTACAGGGCGCACATAGCATGCATATTGTTTACAAAAATAAAAGACTACAACGCCGTGAAAAGACAGACATCTAACCGTTTATCAACCAAAACATCTGACAGGGCAAAAGGTTAACAAAACAAAGTAAAAGTGTCTTGACCAGAACAAATTTGAAGGCCGCAGTTTATGATCATGAAGAAGCAGCGTGTTTCAGCATTGTTACTCCTTCATCGGTTTTTCACGGCATCTGCCAGGACGGTTTTGTGCTCTCTCATGCTCTCGAAAACGTTGTACTCTAAAACGACAACCAATTTTTCTGAACACAAGCTTGACGGCATTGTCGGCACAGGGTACATGTCGGTATCTCGTACTCTAAATCGTTGACAACTTTTTTCTAAACACAATTGTACAAAACGACCGTGGAACCAGTGATCTGACAACACCCGGTGGCTGCTCATCGGGCGTATAGTTTTTTCCGTGAACTCGATCACGGCGAAAGATTTGTCGACACATCTTGACATGTGAGGCCCACGGGACAGCTTTTTGCTCTCCCGTTGAGTACCAGGTACTCTAAATTGTTAACAACATTTTCTAAACACGAATTACGGGCGCAGTGGTCAGTTATTCCCCTTGCTTTCGTAAAGATTGCTCTTTTAGAGCCCTAATTTTTGTTAATATAGCCTCATCAAGTGCGAGGCCTACGGTACGGCTTTCAGTTCTTTTATAGTAGGGTACCGAACAAGGAGGTTTAAAGAAAACTTGCTGGACTGGAAGTTCCCGCAATCCCTTGCCAGCAGAAGTGAAGCCAGCTCTTGCCCTGCCAAGATGTCGCAAACATGCTCTTTTCTGGTACTGCCCACTAGGAGATCAGGTGGCTTTGATATGTTAGTGTAAATTCTATGTCAATTATATATTAAAAGATGGTTGGTTTCGACGAAATAACACACACAATGGACAATGGGTAACTGAATCTCCTAAGAACTTTGCCTCAAATTAGATGCTTCTTAACGCACTTGGAGCACTACATGACCTGAGAATTTTTTTTTTACATTAAAATTGTTTGCCGTGCGAGAAAAACACTCTGTTCTTTTTCGCTGAGCCGTGACACTTTATCATGCCTCCAGTAAGATTGCCGTAGCAGCCGCCATCTTGCCATGGGCATGGCTTCACTCCAAGACAGTGATTTCCACTCCAGCATTTTTTTAAACCTCCTTGGTACCAAATACTCTAAGTCGTCACCCACTTTTTCTAGACACTGAAATGAGTACGTTATGAGATTTTCTTCAAAAGTAACTTCGCGACTATAATTTCTGTCGATACGGCCTCATTAAGTCTCGAGGCCCATGAGATGACTTTTCTCCCACAGCAGAGTATCAAGTAGTCCAGATGACTAACCACTTTTTCTAAACACAAGTACACACGGAGTATTTATTTTTGTCGACACGGCCTCAATCAAGTCTGAGGCTCAAGGGAGGGCTTTGTGATTTCCCATACTCTAAATCGTTAGCTACTTTTCTGTAACACCAGTTCCCATTGTGCAAGTGCATGTATATTAAGGTACTTTAGGAGTGTCTTGAGTTCTAAATTGTAACAGATAAGTGTATTTTGTGCATGTGTGCTTCTTTCGGAACAAAGTTCTCTTAAAGACGCTGTATTAGTTTCTTTATTCACACTAAATATCGTGGTTTACCTCTCTTCGTGTATGTGAACTTGTGGAAGAGCGTGAAAAAAGCGGTTAGTAAAGGAGCACCTCTCCTAATATTTTTTGAAAAATAACTAGTATCATGCTGGTTTTTCATTACCCAGCTTTTTTTCTATCGCTTTTTGTAATAGAATAGTTGTTTTCCTGCAAAGTGTGACGCATTTAAGAGTTTTTGAAAAGAGGGGAGCATGAAGATTGCTAATTACAGTATATTAGTGAAAAAAACTTAGTGACAGCAATATACTAATCAAAAAGTTATCTCTGATCATATTTCAAACGCTAACGCATAGTTAGGATAGTGTACGTTAACTGTTTGTCTAATATGCTTTATCTTCGTACTCATATTTCTGCCTTTTTTGCAGGTGTTCGAACACCCGCCACTGGATTGCTGCTGATTTACTCTGGTGCTGGCTGGGAAAAGAGCCATTTGAAGCAAGGTCCCCGTACGGTATTACGTCAAGTGAGCTGAAAACAAAACAAATTGCATGAAATCAGAAGACAATTATTCTGAAAGTACGAATTTTCTTACGAGCATAATAAAATTTTTCTGACGTATACTGCGCATGTTTTTTTTTCTTAAAGGTGGCATTTCACTTTCATAGTGATACTTCTGAAATAATCCCAATCTTTCGGTGCAGTGAAAAAGATTTATCTGTGTCAGAATTTGCGTAGTACTAGCATCAATTAAGTTGACGTATATACTACACAGAGGAGCGTGGCTTGTTACGCTTAGATAACCATATACCTTTTAAAACATAGGGTGACAATTAAAAGCACACATTTGACATGCGCAATATCGTTACCAGTAATACACGTAGCAAGCTAAAATTTCTTTCTACGATGATCATACGGAAGGAAATTGTAAGTCTAGTATACCTTATGCGAATGTTTCGTATTTAGGTTTTGGACTAGCAAAAAGGGTACAGAATGTAAAGCTAGGCAAGTCGGTAAACGTTCACTATATTCGAACTGCGCGGTGAGACGACAGACGAAGGAAGAAGCTTAGAAGAACAAGCGCGGTTTGTCTGGCTGCGTTTCTATGTCTAAGCTTCTTTCTTGATGTATTGTTCACGACCCGGTTCAAATATAAAGAAAGTACAATGTGAAAACACCAGTAAGATACGCCTTACTTCATTTAAATAGGTCTTAATGTGACATCTCGCCAGAAAACGGTGGGACCACCAAGTGGGCCATCGTGAATAAATGAATAAATATTCTGATCTGCACAGCTGTCACAAAGTGTCATTAGCAAGAGCATAAAGGTTTATAGCCCCGATGATAATAACCGGGATCGTTGTTCTTCCATACCATGCTAAAACCATTCATTCACTGCTGCCAGAAAAGAAACACTGTGATCCTGGATTTTGTTATAAACTGCACTAAACGTATCAGCTTGAACAAAATCTCTTCACGGTGCTCGTGCAGCTTCTTCTACGACAATCACCATTGCACCAGTGCAGCAAAATGGGCTGTTGTTATTTGCATATGCTGTGCATAAAAGATGACTCCATTCAGTGCACCACTGATCTTACATCTAAGCCATGTATTTTCAACATGTTACTGTATCCAGACAAAAGCTAAATCAGAAAACACACGAAAATATAACGAAGATATTGCTAGATAAACCTTGCTCAACTTGACGCGGAGTCACTATTTCTGTATGAAAGAAAAGTATCATGGTTTTTCTCATTGCACATGACTGCTTGGTTAAGGAAATATTTATAATTATTTGTTGCTGTTAAATTTCTATAGCACTGACGCTGCTGGATGGCGGACATTAGTAATTATGTACAAGTAATTTACTCTAACTTTCGAAGCAAAATTGTGAACTATACATTCATGACTTCCGAATATACATTTGCACTTTAAATAGCACTAGCTAGACGCTATAATTTCAAATATATTTAACGCTGCTGAAAGATATATATTTTTCAACAAAAAAACACGCACAGTGGCACTCCGCGATCTTTCAGCACTTTAGTTAATGTCGGCACTATTCTATAAAGCAATTGAGGCTTGACTCATCACTTAGGTTTACAGGGCCCTTCCCGAACAATTGAGTGAAAAACGAACTAACGGCGATCATGAAAGAGTCCTAAATATAATAACAATGGCAGTCGCTATTTGAACATTATTTTGGAGCACAGACGCCCACCATGGCAATTAAAAGAATCAGCACCGCTTTCGCTCCAGACAGAATTCAGGATAAAAGCCTTGGCAATCTACTCAGGGACACTCTTCAAAGCACCGTGCAGCAAAACATTCTCTCTGTAAACTTTGTCACACGGACCACCGCAGCCCGCGAAAAGCAAGCCGCTCTCGGAACCATCGCTAGGATCCTCCTTCCTCTCGTCCCACTCGAGCGAGCGCCACACATCAAAGCCATGGAAAAGAGATACATCCTCTCGAAATCACATGAGCACCCCATAAACTGGGGGTGTAAAGGACATGTTATACAAGGAAGCGTGCGGCAAAGTGGCAAGCACTCTGCAGACGAGAGAGTCTGCGAAAATTGTCCGAGTGAAAAGAAGTGGAACAATGCCTTTTAAGTACACGAGTAGGCCACTCACGAGGGAAAGAGAAAATTGGAAAGCAAGTGTCGCCACAGCAAGTCTCCGGCTGTATAAGTCTCTCATCCGGCCGACCAGTCGGAGGCGAGCGGCTGTCGCATACAGACACGCACACACGAGAACGCGCTCGTCCTAACAATCGCAATGGGCGTTCTCGCTCAAGAGGCGCGCCCATTTCACCTCTTTTTTCGCCCTTTTGTTTGTTTCTTTCAGCAATAAGCGTCAATCTCTTCTCTCCTATGTTCGAAAGGAGCAGTAAAGTACTACGAGCGAGACCGAAGCGCCAGGCCTGTGGCTCAGATGAAGAGCGCCACACAAAAATGAGATAATAAAGAAAGAAGAACAGTTCGTTGGAACCCGTTGACCCTCACGGCGCTGTAGGCACGAGTAAAGCAACTTCCGAGAGTCCCCGCAGTTTTTGCTCGTATCGGCGGCAACAACACAGGCCGCACGCAGTTCTGAATATATCGAACGCCTTCAGGCTTCAGTCGTTTATTTATTTATTTATTTATTTTTACTCAAGCCGTTGCTACCCGCCTATCTATTGTCAGGGGGCTGTCACGGCTGTCTTGTTTGCGCAACAACGGCGCACCTACCCGCCTTTATTTCCTTGTCGCGATATCTCGAGGCATCTGTCTCGCTATGACAGGCAACAACTCTGAGGACGCACGCACAGCTAGAAGGCGGTGGCAAGACGGCTACGGGAACCTTCGAATATATACGGCACGCCCAACTCCCATCGCCGACGCAGCAGGTAAGTCACTCGCCTGTATCGATGTCGCCTTTCGCTCGCTGCGATCACTATACGGGAACGACACTTTTCGCCCCCGCTGACGCTAACTCATTGCTCTCCAAACGCCGCCCGGGCACAAAGGTCGACACAACAGCACGACGACATTCTTTCCAGAGTTTGCATGGCACGTCAGCTTCTCGCGAACTTGATTCGCTCTATGTACTTTTTTTTTTCCAGAACCGCCACTCGCTTGTTGTTCCTGCATACGCGTGCATAGGTGTACTAACTTTGTAAAAAGGGAGATCGCCTGCTGGGCCGGATTGAAAAGTTTATACTGTATGCGTATACGCCTCTTTGAGGCAAACTATTTTCGAGCCTATTGTGTGCCGCGACGTTTTGAGTCACGCCACAGCTGCATCGGTCTTACACTGGCAGCCGGTCAGAGCCTGTCAATTTTGCTTTCGCAGATATTGTCGCCTAACACTCGGGTAAGGGACCGCCAAGCATGCGCCGAAGTTACGCGTGAATTCCGAACATTCAAGGCGTTTTGCTGCATTCGAAATGTGTTAGCTCGATATGCACTACGTTAAGTTCTGTAGAAAAAAATTGGAGACAGTACCGTTACACTAGCTTTACCTTAACAAAGCACCACTCTAAGCCAACTTGATAATTTATTGTTAGTGTTGTGTTCAAAAATAATACTCATAGTATGTAACAGGACAATTCAAATTTGCACAGTAATGTTCTGATTGACCAAAAATATTTTCACTTTGTTCAGGTACTAAGTAAGCCTGCAATCATCCTTATTCTGCAATCTTTAAAAAAAAGATATAACGACTGCAGTTGGATGTATGCATTTTAGAGCAATATGGGAGCAGTACTTAGTATACGCCCGTATCTTACGAGCGCTTGTTGTTTTGAGGTGAAATTACACTTCATGTTCACAATCACGCACTTTTATAACACATACACTTTTTCGTAGATAAAAAAAACGTCAGAAACATTGTGTCCAACTTCGTATTAACACGCGATAACAATTATTTGATGTTAGACAACTTCAGAAACTTGTATCATCCCCTTAACGCTACTCGGGCAGTAGCCCCAGGAGAGATAGAAGCTTGATGAGATAAAACATTCTGCAAGATATATATATATACGGTGTCGCTGAAAACAACGTTTAGACAAGCGTGCTTGCGTTTTGTTGTTGCTTCAAAGAATACGAGTTCATTTGTCGAAATGGCCCCAGCGACAACATATCTTCAAGGATTTATCATCTCTAGCAGGATTCAGGAACGTTTAGGCCTCAAGAGGTAATATACTCAGATATGGTTCTTTGTTAAATAGTCGCACATATAAAAAATACTTTGTAAAACATCATTTCATACATGCACAGGCTTCACACACTTAATCATGTATTGTGTAAGGTGCTAGATAGAGCCAGGACTTAAGACCTCTTTCGCATGCTCTTCTAGTTATTGCTAGCCCTCTGGGACCAGATTAGAAGGTAAAATACAGCACAACGATTCCGCGAAGGCAGAAAACACTTAACACTTAGAAATTCTAACTCTCTGCATTGCGTACAATGACCAATACCTGACGCACGGATATTAACCACACGCTCCACGAACTCACCTGTTGCGTGAATATTTATATTGCCATACTTTGAGCAGGTATGACGTTGAGTTGTTTGAATATTAATGCAGTTTTGTGATTGTTGACAAACTTACCATAACAGATATTCCGTAAACCTGGAGGACTAACCACCCCTATACACATAGACATGGACCTCTTGTTAAATACATTAAAAAATAACAACCGCCAGCACACAGCGGAGGCTGGAAGATTGGCCTTTAAGAACCTTTTTTTTTTTTAACTCGGCAGCTGCTGCAAGCATACTTGCAGGGTACCCACTACAACATAAATTATTGTGTAGTAGGCAGTCAATAATTATTCCATCCTTCACCATTCTTTGGAGAAGCGTAATACCCGCTGCACACTTGCAAGGAACTTTGTGCAACTTTTTGTGCTGTTGCTGACGACGATGGAGAATTATGCCAGAAGCTTTTGTAATCCCCACAATTCCCCACAGAGGGTATGCGCCACTGTTAACTGGTAGACAAGATCAGGATTTTGCAAAGCGTTGGTGCATTCAAAGGCCCATTTGTTGCGCAATTTGCAATATGTGACAGCTGGTTGTTCTTTTGCTGTTCTAAACCGCTTTATTACTCACATGAACGGGGTTCTCTTCCCGACATCGAGCCTGCCTAAGGCAAGTTTGCTAATGTGATCCAAGCACCAACATGGTAGAATACTGCGCTGTCACGCAGCGAACCTAGGTTAGAATCTCATTAAGTTTTCGGTGTTTTTAATTTACTGAATTTTTCTTCTTATTTAGTGTGACAGTGGTTACGAACACGAGCGGCGGCGGCGGACAATTTAGATGCGCACGCATTCTATGTTGTGTTCTCATATCAGCTCTCACTCTAGAAGTATACCTTTACAGCCATCTAGCAACAGTACGAACGTGTTGTATTGGTAGCACGTGTTCGATGGCAAACTCTCTGGGGCCTTTATTCAGGATTACTTTTTCAGCATATGCTGAATATTTGTGCATGAATGTATATTGGCTGTTTTGATATCGCTGTTGCTGCTTAACTCGACGCCAAAAAAAAAAAAAAACATTGCGGGGATTCACATAGCTTTACGTACCATATATACTACAGTGCAGACACTTATGCGCGATGAAAACAATGGGCCCAGCGCGAACGGAAAAACTCAAACAAACCTATTTAAACCAGCGATCCAACCAAATCAATAGAGACATGTGCACCATCGGCGACCGATCTCGAACCAGGAAATTCAGTGGCATGAGCGTACGTAGCACTTCGTTAGCAGTATTTCTGGGTCACATCCGAATCGAAACCAATAAAGATAACGACTTATTTCGCTCTTAAATTTGGTGCTCCGTAATTAATTCACTTCGTGTTGGAAACTACCTAGAAATAATAAAAAAAAACTCTGAGAGGCATGGTTCAAGGAGTTACTTCACTCAATTATCGGTAAGTCATTCGTGCGCGTTGCTTTATATTTATTTAGTGTGATGTACTCAGTCGAATAAAAGTCGTGACTCTCATTCACAGGGCAACTTTTTGCCGGAACTACAGACAGGTTGATGGCTATTGCGTAAGATCAGAGATATTTTTTCCCGATGAAAGAAGCAGTTCTACCAATATTATAGCATAAATTTTAAGGGTTCCCAGTTACGATAAAGCTATAGCTTCTCTATCAAAGTAAAAAGGTGTAGACGAGCTGTGAAGAGGTAACACGCTGTTACTACATTCTTTAAGCACTTGGACACTTGCTAAAGAATCATTTACGGGAAATGCGATCATCAAACACTGAGATACAACAATGGTCGCTTGCTCTTAGAATGCTGAATGTGTAATGGCTCTCATAAAAAGTCTTATAACCAACGCTTTACAACTACCTTGTATCAAACTCCGCTTAACGTTAAATTCACTCATTCTTCATTGTGTCGTAATGACGTGTATATGTTGCAGTGACAGGAAGAAATCAAACACCGCCGACGTGTCTTACGATGCTTACAGCCAAACATTGACGTACGAAGGCACATCGAGTAGGAATAAATGCCAGTAAGATATATTAGTGGATATCAATAAATGTACGAAGCTCTAATAGAGTATCGCCACTGCGTATTATTTTTTCTATGTCAACGAGATGCACGTGCGAACCAATGGAGGATGAGTTTTGAATCATACTCATTCATGATGCGCTACAGCCACTGAAGAAAGTCAATCGCGACATTGCAACTTCATAAATTATCAATAGAAGAGTTGTTTTGTGACTTAAGTCGAGCGACAGGAGATCAAAATTAAAACTGCATTCACAGTTAGACTCAAGTTATGTGACGCCCAACTGCCCACAAATCATTCCCCTTACGAGACGACCCCTTTTATGTTCCGATACGACCACGTGCGTTTCAGTGAGCTATACAACGCGCGACAACATCGGTACATCGTTAGCGCTTCAAGCTACGTCGTCAAAACGTAAAAAAATCAGCCGGCAACGCCATCGAATGGCTCTGGAATTACGCCCGCGCAAATGCCAACACATCGGAGTGTCACCGGTGTGATTCGCTCAATTACAATAATACCGGACTCGCCTATGACAGTGACGAAAGCGCCTTTTGCTTTACAGGTGCACAGTGCGCGGTGTGATGTACCCAGGCGGGCAACTTGAGAATAGATAACACGGGCCCCGCAACGGATCGAGCATCTTACACGCCTCTTCTTCTTTTATCGTCCTCAACGCGCGGCACACAGCAGTGCAGGCACGCGGCATAAAAGTTTGATAGACGTGAAGTATTGAGCGAGGCACCACGTCGCGGCTTCCGAACTTGATGTCTGCGTAGTGTGCGAGGGGCGTCATAAATTTGCTCCGCCAAACCGTTGGAGATGCGTATTGCCGCACCCGGAAATTATACGACACCGATGTCGAGCGCACACTTATACCATAGCTGTGGTTGCGTGTGTAAATTGTTCCCGGAGCCCGTTGACCGATTCGAGCAGCGACGAGGTGCTGAGGGATGGACGTGCATGTACGAGATCGAGCCAGTTTGCTGGCCCATGCACGTCACCGTAAACGCTCTTATTTAATCGGTTTTACAGGATGCTTGGATGTGCACTAGACTAATTGGAAGAATAGAACAGGCGCGAACCGGCAGTGGATGCTTCCGGCCACACATTATACGTGGAAACGATTGTAGTTTGCGGTGTTTTTGCTCCCTCAGTTTCGCTCGTTGCGTTTCTGGATTTTGCTGAAGCAGTAATGGCACTGCTAGATCTCATACATTTATGAAAGTTTTGAATGATTCTTAAGACGGCGCCTGGCTATATCTGCCTGTCACATTGCGAACGAGACAAAATTTTAAAAAAGAAATGAAGTAAATGCGTTTATGACTCAAAGCTTTTAACTATTATCAGGCTTTTGCAGGGTGTTGTAATCAAAACGCACAGAGCATATTACAAGGCGATTGTTAGAGCTGCTCTTGGAAGTGCGCGCCTTCGCGAAGGTTAACGAATGAACGGACGATGCAAACGAAAGTTGCCATTGATATAAGATCATGGTATACACGCAAGAAAGGTTGTAGAAACATTCGTAGTCGGCAGGGGACGTGATGCTTATTGCTGCGCGTTTTTTTTTTTTTGTGTAGTAGGTACCAACAAATATTTTGCAGACACAAGTATATGTCAGTAATAGCAAAAACAAAGCAGACAAATTTCTGACGAGGCGCGAAAGAATTCTTACTTGGGCTGATAAATTAGGCGTTGCAAACACACTTTGCTGACAAACTGACACATGACAGATATCAGAGTAACACATACATATCCGACATTTGCTCACGAAGAAATAGCTTCATGAGCGTAAGTGTTTCAGACCGAGAGCCGGCTGCGGGCACTGTTCGTGTGAGATGAGGCACCTCACGAAACCTCACCCCGTATTCACTAAAAGCCCTTACAATAAATCTTTCAGCGAGTAGCGATTATTTGCGGTTTTTGATGTTGTGCATATTAATAGCGAATGGCGGTCGCTAAATAGTAAAACTCACATTCGCTCAAAAGGCACGCCCATTTCACCTCTTTTTTCCCCTTTTCTTTGTTTCTTTCAGCGATAAGCGTCAATCTCTTCTCTCTTATGTTCGAAAGAAGCAGTAAAGTACTATACGAGTGAGACTGAAGCGTCAGGCCGGTGGCTCAGACGAAGAGCGCCACAAAAAATGAGATAATGAAGAAAGAAAAACAGTTCACTGAAACCCGTTCACCCTCACGGTCCTCTCTCTATACGCACGAGTAAAGCAACTTTTGGGAGTCACCGCTGTTTTTGCTCGTATCGGCGGCAACAACACAGGCCACACGCAGTTCTCAAAATATCGAACGCCTTCAGGCATCGATTGTTTTTTCATTTATTTCTTTTTTTTACTCAAGTTGTTGCTACCTGCCTTTCTATTGTCAGGGGGCTGACACGGCTGACACGGCTGTCCAAAATTTCAAAGTGGCAATGGATTATTCGTTGAAAGGGCTTGAATTTGCCAACTTGACTTAACCGGCTATCACCACTGGTTAAAAAGTTATTTGTGTTAATTTCTATAATTACTCCAGTAATAATGTTTGTACGCATCTGCAGATGCCTTCTGCCACATAAAAGGCAACGACACAAGTAGCACTCAGATACCTCCTTTCTGTTGTTTTTAAAGAATATTGGACACATTTCCACCCTATTTATTGCATTTCTTTGTTTAGAAGGGCTTGGACGTACAAAGAAGTATCATATAGAGCTTCCTGAAAAAAAATGATATGAAAAAGCACATGGTTGCTGTACAGGACACCACAATCTCCGTTCGCGATTTCTCAATGCTTTCCGTGTTCCCAAGGATGCTCTTAAGAAGCACATGAACGAAAAATGGTGGAATCTCAAAGTCGAGCCTTCATCAAACACGTCTAGGGATGAGGTTTTAATGACGTCTATCGAACACCATATTTAAAAAATATAGCGCAAGAAAATTGAAATTTAGCACTGTTTTAAGGTCACTGCTTCACAAAATCCAGCTGACGAAGTTAAACGCTAGAAAATACCTACCTGAGCAGTTCTGCATCAAAGCAGCAAAAAGAGGCAAAATATATACGTCAGAACACATCTGGCATCTAATTGTTAAACAATTTGATGAGTTGCAACCGTTCAACAGAAGACAACTTTAGCAGAAAGAAAGACTGTCAGTGTTTGATCCGCAAGAAGCTTCGGAGCAACAGAGCACCAGGTTATGTTTAGATTGGATGCGTAGAGTGCCACGACTGGGCTTTTTGTGACTGCGTAAGGGCCCACAGAGCTAATTTGAAGTCTTTCGACTGCCAAACACAAGGAATAATATTTTTTACAATGCCTCATTTTGCCCCATGCAGCGCCTCGTTTTGTTCTGCAGGTTGGGGCGAAATAAGACATCTGGATCATTTTTGTTTATTTTTTTATTCTTTATTTAATGGCGGCAACATGGTAATATGTATGCAGCACATGCCTTGTACCTAAATGCATGTTCTTCTATTGATATTTAGTGGTAAAGAGTGAAATAAAAAGAAATATTGACTATTTTCACATTTTTGTTTCATTCTAATTACCCTGCTCAACCCTATCGAGAGCATTGTAGGGAAAAAGCATACACTTAAGAGTTTCTTTTTTTTGTTAGACACAGTAATATTGAGATATAACAGACAATCATGTCAAGTCACACGTAGTATATTTATGGTGGGACACCATTGCAAAAAGCAACGTGATGTTAGACGTGCAGCAGTGTTTCCAATGAAGAAATACTGACTTTTGGCAATTTAAACAAGCACCGGAAATAACATCAAAATGGTCAAAAGTATCCAGAACGTGCTGCAGTGACTGTTCGTTGTGTATGTGCAGAGTTATCACCGGCATAGGCCGGAGATAAACTCTTAACTGCTGTGCGACCAGAGAGGGGTAGGCCACGAATCTGTGGATCTTGTTCGATGAAGAGGGTTTGAGGATATGGGACGAATAAGACGGGGGAGAGAGGACAACCTTCACGGACGCCTCGTGCAATCTGGATTGGGCGCCTGTTATGCAAATCTAGGAAACAGGCCACTCTCGGAGTTAGCGTACTATAGATAGCACGAGAAGCGAAAGTTAGGATAATTGGCGGTTCGTGCTTGTATGTGAAAACAGCGCAAAAATACAGACAAAGACGGAAGAAGAGACGACAATTCGTCTCTTTTACGTTTTTGTCTGTAATTTTGTGCTGTTTTTACATCCAAGTATGTAGCATGAATGAGGTGGATCAACTTGTCAGGAAAACCGAATGCTTGTAAGACATTGAATAAAAAGGTATAATGAACGAAGTTAAAACCTTTTACTGATCTAAGGAAACCAGCAATCCCTGGTTGCATCATCCAGTGAGGTATTGTATTAAGTCACGTTGAGCCATATGTGACTATGAATGTCCGGTCCGGTATGAAACAGACTTGGTGGGGAGCCACATGGGCGACGGAAGAGATGGACTGACGAGGCCTATATATACCAGAATATTAACAAGGAGTTTGTAATCAGCATTGAGAAGAGGGGGGGGGTCGCCAACTTTAGGGTCGCGTGGATTGGGAGTCTTTTTTGGGTATCAGCGGTATACGGTCTCTACGGAAAGAAAACGGAAAGATCTTAGAAACATCATCTGAAGACACGCGATATAAAATGGCCAATAATGGGGTTTAGAAATGTATTTAGAAAAAAAAAATCACAGAATATCCACGGAGCGCATGATGATCCGTTCATGCTTGCTTTCGTCCATCCGTGCGTTCATCTGTGCGACCGTTCATGCGCGAGTCCATTCGTTCGTCCATGCGTCCATGCGTCCATCCATCCATCCATACGTCTGTCTGTCTGTCTGTCTGTCTGTCTGTCTGTCTGTCTGTCTGTCTGTCTGTCTGTCTGTCTGTCTGTCTGTCTGTCTGTCTGTCTGTCTGTCTGTCTGTCTGTCTGTCTGTCTGTCTGTCTGTCTGTCTGTCTGTCTGTCTGTCTAGTGCACACTTCAAGTACCGCCATCTCACGTATATTCATCATATGTTTAGCATTAGATGTACCGCCACCCAGTGGACATTCCAAGGACTAAACGAGAGGTGACCCTCGCGCACTTTCTTACGACCTGCGCTTCGTGTCTACTTACCACCTTTCACCGCCTCTAGTTCATCGATGGCTACTTACTTGTTCACTGTATACATGGCACTGCGGCCCAACCCTCACTAAACCTTGTTAAAACCAAGGAGGCTACGCCCAGCAAGTTTACCGTGACACCTTCTGGTCAGATAGTGCTCAAAGTGCGTCCATCTGATACTAGGTTTCTTTAGTAAGCATCAAATTCAAGGCAAACTTAATTAAAGATTAAATCACCAACCCTCGTCTCTGATAGTTACTTAATCAGAAACAACTATCTGTTTATGTATGATTAACGTGCGCGGGTTTCCTCCTCAATTAACAAGGGTGGGCGCGTGCCGCTCCTCTAGTCCGGCCCTGGAGGTGGTTACCTACTACTACTACTACTACTACTACTACTACTACTACTACTACTACTACTACTACTACTACTACTACTACTACTACTACTACTACTACGTACATCGTGGACGCTTGACCCATGGTACAGGGAGCTTCGCCCCCGAAAAGCTCGGAACATCTCCCCGAAGAGAATGATAGGATGCAAAACAGCAACGTCGTGCACGGTTGGCGTCCCGAGTTCAACGGCGCTAACGGAGATGGTGAGGTGAGCGCTGGAAGATTCATTTAAAGCGATGGCTGGCGTAGGTATTGTCGTTTCTTCAGAATGGACTCGGGCGCTGGACCGGAGCTGGCGCGCGTTTCGCCTTGACTATCCCGGCCTTGTGATCGGTGAAACGCTGATTGAGAGGTTCCTGCAGACATTCTACGTCGAAGTTGGCAATGACCAGATCGCTGCACGTTCCCCTTGTCGTGGTGGGTAGTTTCCGTTCCGCCCACACACACTTCAGCGAGCGCACGTTACGCATGTAATCGACGAGCCATTCTCCTCCTCCTCCGCTGACGTCGACGTTGAAGTCTCTACGACCATAAGAGGCGCGCGTCGACACGCCTCGCCGAAATCAGCCAGCGTCTCCTCCAGACAGCGCTGAATCCGTTGCTTTGGCAGGTTGGCAGCGAAGTACAGAGCGAAGATCGCGACGTCGCTGACACGCACGGAAACGCACCCATAGTGTCTTCGAGAAGTTCTGGATAGTTTTTTCAGGTCGCCTCTGGATCGGTCGGCGGAGTCTGGTGCTTGTGGACGGGCGCTTCGGCGGAGGGCGCGCGGCGCTTTCGAGACGTTGACGACGTCAAAGATCAAAGATCAAAGAGCTTTGTCCTTCCGCTGTCGACCCTTCGATTCGGCTTCTTTGGCTCGCGACCCATCGGTGTTGCCGACGCGTTGAAGACGCTTGCGCTCAGCTTCCTTGGCTCGCGTCTCGCTGGTGTTACCCACGCGCTTTCGCCATTCTCGAACACGATCAGCATGCTTGACTCGCACCACGTCGGTGTCGTTAGTCTTCCGCTGCTGACGCTTGCGTTCGGCTCCCTTGGCTTGTGCCTTGTTCGCATTGCAGGCGCGACGTCGCCATTCGCGAATGCGATCGGCTCTAGTAACCCTCTCAACGCTGGCGACGGCCAGGTTTGGCCAAATCAATTAGGCGCACGTTTCAGCGGGCGTAGGAGCTTTGCTTTCCGGCATCCTCTGCGAGCGAGCTGAAAAAGTGTTGACTCGATGTGCGCACGAACGTTGCTAGTGGTGGAGAGGGTGTAGCGAGATCGAGGTGACAAGCGGTGAGCGCACGGTACGCCAGGGAGAGAGTGACGTCACCGCGCACTGCGATGGAAGGCATGACCTACTTGGCACCGCCCCAACACCTGCGACGCACTGGAATGGAGACACGGATGGACAGCGTTATGCACGCTAGTCAAAGAGCTGCTTCGCATCTAAAAATGTTTCTCTATTACAGCGAAAGCTGGTATGAGATCACCTTTCCGGCCACGCGCAGTTGCATGTTGTCCGCCGCCACCGTTGTCTGTCCCCACATCGCACGAAATTAGAAAAAAAACCTTGCACCAATGACACAGTGGGGCTTGAACCCGGGTCCGCTAGATTCCAGCTTACTATTCAATTAGTGAGTTACGGCTGTGCTTGTAACTTGTTGTGAAACTTGCCTTCGGTAGGCTTGATGTCTGGAAAGCAATCGCGTTAATACGCCTTATAAAGCGTTTGAAAACAGCGAAAGAACAACTACTACGAATGGGCCGTCCAATGCTCCAACCCATTACAAAAGCTTGTTCTTGTTTCCCTATCAACTGTGGCGCAAACCCACTACATCCACAATTCCTCATCGTCGTCAGCCATTGCATGGACAATGGGCACAAAATTCCTAGCAAGTATTTAGCGGATACCACGCCTCTCAGAAGAACGACAAAAAATAGCATAGCGAATGCTGGTCTACTACCCAAAAGTTTATTATTATTGTTTTAGTGGGCACCAAGCAAGTGTGCTTGGAGTAGTTACCCAACGAGTGTTTTGAAAAGGCTCTGAAAGGCCGCTTTTCTAGCTTTTGCTGTGACTGTGCTGCGCCTACCACACAGGCCTGGCGTTTTTTTTTTTGACTACTTCGTATTCGACCATGCGAGGGCAGTGAGCACCCCGATAAAGTTGCTAATCGAGCATGCTGTATAAAGAAGCACACTGTCGACTTACGATATCCTTGCCTGTTTAGAAAAAAGGGGTTAACGATTTAGAGTACCATAGTAGAGTACTTGGTACTCTACTATGGGAGAACATAAAGCTGTCCCCTTGGCCCAACACTTAAAGATTACGTCATAAACGTAAGCAGCCGAGTTTGTGTTCAGAAAAAGTGTCTAACGATTTCGAGTACATTCTACTCAACTATGGAAGAGCTGTTAGCACTCCCTACCCTGGAATGTGGCAGATATGTGTTTCGATATTGTGGGTTACAATTTAGAGTACTAGATACTCCACTGTGGGCTTCACACTTGATGAGGCCCTGTAGACAAGAATTACGCCATGAACGAGTTCACGACAAGTCTACGATAAACTACGCACCAGCAGTAGACCAAGGATACGTTTAGAAAAAGGGGGATAACGATTTAGAGTACTAGGTACTCTACTATAGGTACAGGTTTCCAGCTTGAAAACCGCTTCACGATGAATTCCTGTTTGGAAAACCTTATTGTCACAGACGTTAATAACGTTTCAACAGAACATGTTCTTCTTAGACATACAATAACGATGATGTGTATAGAAAAATGTTTAAAGATTTCGAGTACTTGGTACTCGAAATCGAGAGAAGTAAGCCATCCCTAAATAAGAACATCATATGCTATCAATAATCTATATTAATCGTGCATGATGATGACAAAACATGTTTAAGAGAATTTTATTTCTGAATAAAGCATTCATACACAGAAGACATCTATGTGTTACAATTTTGTTCTCAAGACTTTGCTAATATATCTTAAAATGCATTCAAATGCACAACAGGAACTGTTTGTACCTGTGAACAGAAATTCTAACATGCGTAAAGAAAACTATGCGCAGGTCTAGGTACCATTCTGTTTAGAAAATAATTATTTTCACAAACGTCAATAACACTCAACAAAATATTTCTTTCTTAGACATCTCTAACGATGAGGACAAAACATACGTCATTTACACGAACATGGATATGAAATGACGTTGAAAGAACATGCGCATCAACCTTCAGTACCAACTCTAATGGCGTGCAAAGATTCGTCGAACAACCACTGTCTATCGACTGTTTTATTAAACGCACCACATGAATGCTGCAAGGTGAGCTTTACATAAGTGACACCGTAAAAAGAGATCGTCAATGCAACTGCAGAGCGCGAGTTCGAATCCCGGCTGCGACGGCTGCATTTCCAATGGAGGCGAAAATGTTGTAGGCCCATGTGCTTAGATTTGGGTGCACGTTAAAGAACCCCAGGTGGTCTAAATTTACGGAGCCCTCCACTACGGCGTCTCTCATAATCATATAGTGGTTTTGGGACGTTAAACCCCACATATCAATCAATGCAACTGCAGAATGACCAAAAGAAGGAAAAAATTGCCTCCGACTACGACACAACTATTTTATCCCGGCAACCTATTACAGTTATTATTTTGTAAATTGCGTCGGCTACTTTGTGTTAGACAGTGCAGAGTCTTCATCGTTTTTTTTTTTTTTTTTTTTTTTGCTGCCCGTGCCCCACCGCGGTGGTCTGGTAACTAAGGTACTCGGCTGCTGACCTGCAGGTTGCGGGATCGAATCCCGGCTGCGGCGGCTGCATTTCCGATGGAGGCGGAAATGTTTTAGGCCTGTGTGCTCAGATTTGGGTGCACGTTGAAGAACATCAGGTGGTGGTCGAAATTTCCCGAGCCCTCCCCTACAGCGTCGCTCATAATCATATGGTAGTTTCGGGACGTTAAACCCCACATATCAATTACATCAATCATCATGTTGCTGCCCGTCAAAGCAGGTCATAAACCACGTAAAACCGTTGTTCTTGTCCTACGTTTGTGGAAGTCCCCTCTATCAATTATATTGAAATAAAATTTGATTTCATATGACTTTAATGTGCCCTTCGACATTACAGCACTATATGCACTATGGCGGTTTTAAAAAGATTTCAATAGAAGATACAAAAGATAGACCAAATGTCACATCAAGAGGACCCTGCGCAGAACACCAGACACACTGTTATACATATTAGATGCGAAGCAGCTTACGGCCCGAGTTCAATCCAGTGCATGGTGATAGAATATACCATCGTGATCCATCGTGTGTGACCATCCTAACTGCGGATGAGCAACAGTTGGCCAAAGCACTGCCAGAACGTGCTCAGGAGATAGTGCGTTCGAAGCCTGTGTAAGGTGCTGGGTAAGATGCTGTGACCTCTCTTCATTACACTCGCTCAGCAATCACGTGATGGCGTCGGGGAATGAGATAGTGCAGACGCGCGTCGAACTAATTCGTTGTATCTCTCCTTATATATCATATCAATAAAAAAAAATTCGTTGTATCCTAGGCAGAACGCGCTGGCATGCGCTAGAGCGTTCGCGTATGCTGTGTAAGAGACTGAGGCCTCTACCCCTTACACTCTCTCAGCAATCACGTGATGGCATGTGGGGAACGAGGTTCATCAGGAGCTCGATGAACGCACGTGCTTCTGCGCGACGTGGCGAGGAACCCGCATGGAGTGCTCCAACAAGAGTTCGGGACGAGTTAGAGCAACAAAAACTACAGTGAATATATGGCGTGCTCCACTTGTAAGGACGCGTTAACATAAGGCAAGGTGCCCGTGATGAACGAAACTAAGTAGGCCGGCCCGTGC
This sequence comes from Rhipicephalus microplus, assembly GCF_013339725.1. Lineage (NCBI taxonomy): Eukaryota > Metazoa > Arthropoda > Arachnida > Ixodida > Ixodidae > Rhipicephalus > Rhipicephalus microplus. The sequence continues at coordinate 107,674,027 of NC_051170.1, forward strand.
ACTGCTTCGCATGCTACTCGCGGTTTCCTAAAGTGGAAATATATATATATATATATATATATATATATATATATATATATATATATATATATATATATATATATATATATATGTATATATATATATATAGTTGCGAAAAAATAGCTGTGTTTGCCGCAGAGGATAAACATTCCATACCCTTTATCAACAAGCAGCGGTTCAGTTACACTAAAACTTTTGTCAACATTCGCCAATTGAACTCTTCCACTCGACAAAAATATATCGGCAGCAGTTGCAGCCACGAGATGTAGTTAATATGAGAGATTTATTACCACCACTCGTTATGCTTGGGTAGCATAACGAGTGGTGGTAATAATCGAAGAACTCTGCAGGCCCTTCCGGCCTGCAGAGTTCTTCGATAGTCGATAGCCGTATTGTGGCTAGCTTCTTGTGGCGTGTTAGACCGAGTTCACCGATCTAATCAATGCGCCAGCGGTGGATCATGCAGCTTCTCTTCATGGTAGACGAACAGGAAAGAAATACAATAAGTTCTGTTTTGCTAGTGTTCCTTCTTATCTCCGTCGAAATTGAAAACATATGTTCACGATATGGAGACGGTAAGTGATGGCACAGGTTCTGCACCTGTGTATCTGCAAAAGAGTTATATTCAAGAAGTAAGGGCTGTTTGGATATAGAGAAGTATTGGAGGGGCAAAACAAAGTCGTACACATGCAGGTCCGTCTGCTAGTTGCCTGTGAAGACATTAAGATTATTGCCAGTTGTTGCTAGGATACAGCAGTCTTTGGCTCGTAGGTGAATGCAGATGGCAATATGCTAGAAATTCGCACTTGCACAGCAGTTGTGAAGTGGGAGCTATCATTTTAGTTTCAGACATCAAGAAATAATTGGCTTAGGAAATGAACTGACATTTGTCGGCCTGCATACATCTAAAGAATTGCGAATGAAGAAAAGATTGCACAATGATGACGATTTTAATGACTGCTTAGAATCGGGCATGTAGGGCAATGCAGTGGTATATAGGCCCAGTATCTATATCGGTAAAAATCGTTCAACGTGTGAACAAACAACAACGGTTTTATCAATGATTTAGATCATTGTTCTTTTAGTTAAATGTGTTTAAAAAGGCGGTAGCTATCTGTGGCACTGGTTAATCATCTTCTCTTGGATAGCTGCTGACGTTGTTCAGTAGTGGACAAACGCGAAACTGTACAAGTGAGTATGTGGGTGAACATCAACACTCCTAGTCCCAATACAAACAAATATTCGCTTAACAGGAAAGTTTACAAAACACAAATATTCACCCAAATGCATGCCCAAGCAGAACAAAAAAATTTTTCGAATGTGTTCTTATTGTAAATTAATGGACACTTAGAAGTTCTCTGTCGATCGCCACGCTGTGTAGTGCAACAGTCATGCTTGTGTTCTTTTTTTTATATACGTCCCCTTTCATAAGAAACTATATTATCTATCCAACTTTAATAAAGAATCTCAGCTTTCGCAAATTGTCTGTAAGGCGAATATCGATAATGCCTCTACCGATCATCGCAGAAAGGAAGGAATGCCAAGTGGTTGGCCATTATGTGAACAGTAATCGGCAAAATAAAGGTGACTTGATTTTCACGTTGTTACAGGCAGGCCTGTAGCCAGGCTTGTGTAAGAGGGCAAATGGCCCGGCTTCTTGCTAAAATTTGGATAAAATTGGGGTGTTTTATCTCCAAGAATGAAACTTGATCGGGATTCTTCAAGATCTTCAAAAAGAACCCCCCCCCCCCCCCAACTCTCCTGAAAAAAATTCCTGGCTATCCATGGGCCACGGTTGCAGGCCACGAGACGTCAATATGCTACTTTAGTGAAGAATACAGAAGGAGATAGAATTACGACATTCTTATATAACAAAACCTACTGCTGTGTAAAGGCTGTCGTTTTAAACTGCTTCAATTCAGACTGCGGACTATTTTGATAATAAGGATAAACAATCTCTTCAGCCAGTTCATTGCTTGTAAAAACTGGCCCTTCGTCTCGAAGTCTCTTTTTCAGGGGGTGACTGTCCTCACGGCTCTGAAACTAGCGACATTTCATATTGCTTGTATCTTTCTCCACACATTTTTTTTCTGTGATGATGCATTAAAGAGGCTGGAACAACACCACAAAATGTGTTAAAACAGTAAGGAACCCATAGAGATATTGAAGGCATGCGCAAAAAGCCTAAACCACCAGCAATAATGTCTTCAAATATATTTTTTAGAACCGAGAACGACCGTTACTTTTCTTTTATTATAGCACGTATGAATACACATACGACGCCATCTGTTCGCTTTGATGACATCAGAAAATAATTATGTCTTTTTTGTACACTAAGCAATATTCTTTTTGAAATCGTCATTTCACGCTGCTCTTTCTGATTCTGTTATTTCTTCTCTTTTGCCTTACTCTTCAATGATGACAATCGTTCTCTAGTTAAATCGCTGAAACACAAAAAGTACCAACTGCATGCCCTAGTTACTCTTGAAGCAATTTCGAAGCTAGAAGTACGCAACAGGTGTGTAGTAGAAAAGGTAAACGCTTTCGAGCACCATTTTTGTGCTCTATTATAGGGGAGAGCAGAGCACCATCTTGATCGACGACGCTTTCCACAGTTGAACTTGGTGGATGCCTGATTTTTGTTTTCGTTATTACATGGACTTTGCTTTATAGCGGTGAGAAATGCTCTACAGCTGCAGTAGTTGCATACTCCGAGTTCTTAAAAAGCACGGGCAGAAGTATAAGAAAGAATGCACGTCCAAAGTTCTATGACGAGCTGGAGGAGAAGCGTTCAATGAATTTCGATGGCCTTTCAGCGAGGCACTGCGCTGTTCAACTCGTGCTGACAGAACCCTGGAATTTAGAAGTTCTTCAGAAAGAACAATTGCCGCACATGTAAACCGGGCAAACCCCGCCTTCAGCTACATCATAACGACCACTCAGCTCAAGCGTGCTCTTTTCTTTTCATAAACAGCAAGACCTCTGTGTGACATTTGTTCCGTAAATCTACGACAAAAAAGTAAGTGCATGGGGAAGTTCGTCGTATTGTGCTTGCCGAGACAATGCTTCCTGCATGTCTTGAAACGGGTCAGTCTAACCGTAGTATGCATAAATCGTATTCGCCTATAGGAAGTTAAAAGATGTAGGTAAGTGAGTGAGGATAGAGAACAATGAGGTAGATGTTGGATAATAAGCCTGTTGCTGACGGGCTCACAACGGCAGCCACTCCACAGCTGCTTCGCAATGTGCCTAATGGTGACTTCTCAAGGCTCAAAAGAATGAATTAATTGTCCTAAGAAACTATTCTGCTACTTAAGCATTATGGGTTTCAATGGGCTTTCAGCGCGCAGGACATATTGATTGAAGGTGAACGAGCTGACTCGCGATAAAATGAAAAAAAAAATCATTCTCCAAACGTCTTCATTGCGAACAACCTGCGGGCAGCAACTACAGATCTTAATGCTCGTGCAATAAAATACCAAAAAATGTAAAAGGCTTGGCTTCACCAAAACCAACTTGCTATGTTCAATGCATAGTAACAATTAAAAATTATGTCTCACACATAATGGGATTGAAAGAATCCCCAAAAAGAAACATTAATAGACTTTCTCTCCACACGATTTTGTTTCGTTATGGTGTAAAGAAAGCAACGAGTGTGGTGGCGATAATATATGTAGTACACCATAAGAATTTATAGCGCCATCGTATTATATCGGGAGAAGATGTGCCCAACCACATCAATATCTGTGCTTGGGAGTGTTTTTTCCCCTTCTTATTCATGGTAAACAGTATTACGCGGAATAACCAATGCCTTAATTGTGCGCCAACATCCCCCTAAAATCACATGAATAAAGAACTAAAACGGTAAAAGATGCAACGATATTCTCAGTAGCAAACCTACACCGATTGCTGCGAGCTTATTCGAAGGTAACGAATCACACCTGTCGAGGGTTACAAAATATGGCCTTTGTTTTATATTTGGAGGATTCCAAGACTATCGGTTCAGTGCAAGTTAACTGACGGAACGCACAAAGGTGAGACAAAAAAACAGAAGATATACAGAATCATTTCAAGTACAGCACATTTCCCTTCCCTTGCCTTGTGCATCAACCTTCACTGCGCTGCACATCAATGCTTAGAATACGAACGATTTACACCACCACAGCTCACTTCACTGCGCGGCTGCGTCACGTCCGAAGGCTCACTTGCATGTCGGATTCGAAACTGTTAGCAAGAACTGCGCATGTTATAAACAAATTAGTGAAACTTTACATTTTGCCATATATTTTTTTTCATTCGTTGGGCGGCGCTTCAACATATTAATCAGGCAGACACCAACCTTACTAAAAGAAAGAAAAACTTTCATTTACTCACACTGAAACGAAGAACAGACATTGGTGGATGGATGAAGTTTCATTACGGCATGACATTTTCTGCCACTTCTTTCTGCCAATGACAATTCCGCCTGACGCATTATTCCGAATACAGGCGAGCATTCTACCTTCATTAAATGAAATTACCGAGTGCTGTAAAGAGAAGCCAAGCCAACTACCTATCTATCTCAACACATTTGTGGCCCTTTCTTTTTCTTTTTCATTGTGTTTTTTCTCTGCGGAAGCGCACAATAAAGCTATCAGTGTACGCATAATTACCATGTGCAATCCACTCAATATTTTCATGTTCGAATTTAGGCATTTTAAGGATGAAGATATGTACGTACGTAGCTAAGATGTAACAACTAATGAAATAGTGTTACCAAGGTGCGAGAGGACATCGCTGCATAGCTACAGTCTAACGTGGAACTGACCAATGAGGGAGAAAAATGAGTACAAAAAAAGAAAGAAATAAAAACTTCAAGAAAGAATATCTCACGCAAGCACAAAATATTTCTTCTCGCCCGAACGATGTGGTTACAGCGGTCACGTTGAACAGTCGGACAGCCACATCCGTTTGTTAGCGAGAGCTATGAACCTCAGCCTCAAGGCATTTATGCCTGGCTTAAAAAGGACAACGCGTGGCGTTTATACACTACAAACTCACGCACAACGTGAAGCGATGCGTCAATCAAAAAAGTTGCACAGACCTCGTACGCCCACGCTGCCTGGAAAACGTCAACACAGGCTCGCCGAACGACACCGAGCTTCGAGAAGGACTTTGCGAGAGACAAAGGCAAACTACGGCGGTTCATCTTTCTCGTGCCGGGACCGAATCAACGGCGCCGGGACGAAGCCATCGCCATTCGCAGAAGAACCATTACGAATAAACAGAATGAAACGTCACAAGCGAGAAATAAAGATAGGAAAGATCATGTCGGGCCGAAACGATTTTCGTGCCCAACACAGGTGTGTTCCTGCGGCAGCGCTTGTCAAAACGAAAGCGTGGCAAACGTGAAACGGCAACAAACAAAAAAATCTTATAACTACCAAAAAAAAAAAAAAAAACAAGAGGTGCATATGCCTTAGCGCAGTGAGCAATTGGTCATTCGGCCATTTATTCTTTCCCAAACTCCCGGTTTTACGGCATCGAAAATAGCGCGCTGTCCCCCCACGCTCGTTCTCTGCGCCACTGCCGATGCGCGCGCCACCTATGACGCTTTATCCGGCGCGGATAGCCGCAGTAGCGCGATAGCCTCCTGTCAGCAACACAGCGTGATGGCAGCAGTGTCACCGCAGAGGGTAAGCAACGCGGCCTGATGGCAGCTTGGTTCATTACTGCAGGCCTCAGCTATGCCAAGCACGTCCGCAGTGCGCGCGCTTAGCTCCTAGACTGAGAACATCAGCGGAAGAGAGAGAGAGAGAGAGAAGCAAGCTTGGGCGCGAGGAGGCAGGCCCGTCCCTCTCGTTGCCATATCCGGCAGAAAAGCGCGCGCAAACGCTTGGCAGACGAGCCCACGGTCCCCAAAATCTGCATAGCCACCACCCACCGGGCTCTTCCGCTGGACACTGAGTGGTCAGTGCGGCTCGTTTTACGACGCCTAGTCTCCTCCGTCTGCCCTCCCTCGCTGTTGTCTCTCCGCGACGCTCTTTATGGGTTCGGCGAAGGAGGGTCGTTCGCCAGGACACTTTGAGTGAAAACAAGATAAAACGTACACAAAGTGATGCACATGCCACGGTAAGGCACAGACGAGAAACTTGTTCTCGTCAGGACGACACAGTCCAGCCGCCGCCGCCACGGGGCGTTCCTCCATCCTTGTGCTTGGAGTTTTTGTTGTTCTTTCTTTCGATCTTTCGTTCCCGTGCATTTACGTCAGGTCCGTCGTTTCTTCTTTGTGCAGCGCAGCTTTGTCAGCCACGTCGTTTCAAACAGCGCTGCTGTCGCGAGCGCCTCTACGTGTTCGTGGCGAAAAAGGGAACACTGAGAAGAATAATTAGCGCGTTGTTGTGCATATTTAGCCCTCTTTAGGTGCTTCCCTTTTGTTCTTGTAGACACCGGAGACGCGTTGTCATTGACACTGGCATTAAAGCTAATTCGCCTCGATTCCTCTTTTTGGAGAGAGGTTCGAAAGGGACAATATACTGACTGCCGAGCACGCTAGATAGTAAGGCGCGACTGCGAACGGAAAATTTTAACTGTGTTCCCTTAGCGCCCTCACTACCTTCATCAAACCCGGTTTATGCGTGCTTCTCGGGCCATCAGTTTTGTGCTGTTCTTCGTGGAAACATAGCTTTTTCTGGCGAACGAGCTTTTAGTAGGAATAATAATAATAATAATAATAATAATAATAATAATAATAATAATAATAATAATAATAATAATAATAATAATAATAATAATAATAATAATATAATAATACATTAACTTCTAAGATTTTTGGTGCCAAATGGGAAATATAATTATGAGGCAGGTAGGTCTCAGTGAGGAACTGAAATTACAGTCAGAATCAGAATCCACTTCATTTCCATCATTCTGGTTGAGGGGTAGCTCAAGAAAGAAAAAAAAAACGTTGCAAAACACAGAGGGCACCACATGCAATGGATTAAATATACATCAACGCGGCCTTAGGGACACTGAATTCGACAGTATGCAGGAGGCATCACAAAAAAACGCGTTGTCGATGGGTCAAGTATCCCGCCGGAAGCGAAGAATAAAAATCACTGCTCTAAATGGAGTCGAGGCCATGGCAGTCGAGCATTCTACCACATAGTCATGCCAGTTCTTCAATCTGCTTCGGGAAAAGGCCCCCTACAGGCGCCATGTCAAGACAACGCCCGTTGGGGTGGCAGTGTCAACTATTCTGTTTGATATCAATATTACAAGAGTATATATCCAAGATTCCTCAAGTTAAACACTCAAGTGTAGCACATACAAGTCTACGACCACTACGTCATATATGCACTTTATCGACCTGTATAGCATGCGCTTCAAGGTTATGACCACACCTCCGCTGCAACGTTAGCGCGGACGGTACGTCAAACCATGAGCTATAATTTTCATTTCAGTGTACGCGGCGTGCCACCCACCGCGGTTATCAAGTGGCTATGGAGCTCGACTGTTACTACGCAGGTAGCGGGATCGAATCCCGGCCGTGGCGGCCACATTTTCGATGGAGGCGGAAATCCTTGAAGCCCGTGCACTTAAATTCAGGTGCGCGTTAAAAAAGCCTGCAGGTGGTCAAAATTTCCCGAAACGTCCACAATACGGCGTTTCTCCTAAATATATTGCGGTGTTGGGACGTTACCCCAACAATTAATATACTCGGCGTACTTGGTAAGTACGCCCAATATGCACGCAACTAATCAATTTGAACGTAGACGTCGATGCATTTCGTAACTGTCTTGTTCAAAGAGAGGAAATCAGCATATAGGCTACTGGCTACTGGCTGATTATTTTGCATGAAACTTATTCCCAAAAATGATATATATAAGATTAGCCTAATGTGTACCATTTTGTTGGTTATTTTCCACTCGTCTCAAGTTCGAACATGTAATATTGCTAGCGCTGTCAACACATCATTTTTTGTCATAAAAGAGCCCCAGGTGGTCAAAATTTTCGGAGCCCTCTACTAAGGCATTTCTCATAATCATACGGTAGTTTTGGGACGTTGAATCCCACATATCAAATCATTCTTGCATAAAAGTCGTGGTATTCTCACCAGGTGAACGCGTAACGTGATAAATGTGTTTTTCTCGCGCAAGGACTTTTACATGAGCCTGTAAACTATCGCATTTGCTTTCTGTGACGATGTGCACGTTAAAACAATGGCAGCAGGAGCCCGTTTGATACTCTTATCTTTACGGAATTTGGGATGAAGTCTGATACCAATACTGGAAGAGAGTGCGTCACAAACTATCAGCACCTTAGCGTGAGCACCTCATCATGTCAATGCCTTGGATTGCACTTATATCTATGAATGTTCACTGCACTGCCATATACCAGGGAGTCGGGACCCTTCTCAAGCCGCTTGAGCCACTTTTAGTCCCGTCCCCTCTTTTTTGACAATAGAAATAAAGACGAACTTTAACTTCAACTGTTGCTGCAAAATAAGCCCGAAAAAAAATTAGAGTTGTCGTATAGAAGAGGTACATCATAATAACGTCCACGATGGAACTCACTACAGTTCTTAAGAGTTTTAGCTCTCCCGAGAATATTGTGGAAGCACTGCACCTGTTTCAAATCTTTTAAATGTGAATCCATATCTTATCCGGGCTATGTCAGGCGTCCGTCGTGGTCCGTCTGCCACCCTCTCCGATAGCAACAGCAGCGGGCGCGCGTGCACCTAGCAACCGGAACCTCCACAAAGTCACGCTTCGGCGTCGGCAGCTGTCAGCAACAGCTGCGAGCACGCGCGCTGATCTTCGCCCCCTAGCAACAGGAGCGCCCATCTCCTTGACTAGAACGGGACTTGCCACCGCCTAGCGTTTGTGCTGCCAGCGTTTGTGTAGCGGTGATAAGACGCTAACATCACGGCCGTCAGGTGACAGGTGCAGTGCTTCGCGCTGCTTCTCTCACCGTTGGCTCTCTCTCCTCCCTGCGACCCACTCTCCCGTCCGATGGTCTCGGGATTCCGTGTCGACCCGTTGTGCCCCCGCGACCTCTTACGACGGCGAAGTTCTGGCCGACCGGCTCGCCCTCCGCCAACTCCTGACGCCGTGAAGTTCTCACCGTGTGGTGCCCCGTCCTAGGACTCTTTCGAGCCTGCCCCACATTTTTACTAGCTTCTCTTTCTTCACTCGTGTGCAGCGAGTGCTCTGTCCTCAATGACTTTCTCTTTGTACTACTCTTTTTTATCGCCTTACCCTATCCCCCACAAGGAGCTTAGCCGTATCACCTACAAGGCAGACAGAAATTAGCTCCTTTTTCCTTTCCTGCAAGAACCACAAAAAACTCATTCTTGCAACCGTTCCCTCGGTGGGCAACTCTGAAATCGATAGCAGAAGTCGGCGAAGGCGAATCTGACGACAACAATACCTTCTCTCGCACACACACAAAAAAAATACATTCACATTTCCTCTCGATTCCCTTTGGAGAAGGGGGCATTTTTTTTTTTGTCAATTTTCTCAAAACTTACAATTCTGACATTTTCCCGTACGCGAACAGTCCTAGATCTTTTGCTAAGTAACATTTTTCATTAAAATTAGGCACTCCGCATTATCACTTGATGAGGTGTGCAAATACCCTTAAATTTAATTTTCTACTTCTCAGCTAGCTTCTACACTAGCCAAGAAGGAAAGTTGTTTAAGGTTTGGAATGGGCGCCACTCGATGACTCGATTTCTCGGTGGCAGCGCGAAGAAGGAGCCGTTGTCCGGTGAAGAGACGCTTTATTGCAGTACTCAGGCGTCTGCCCGGGTCCAAGCCCGAACCTCCACTCTGCATACGTCATGCTAACTCTCAACGAGTAAAATTGTGCCTCAAAGTTTAACATAGCTGGCTGTTACTCGTAAGTGCCTCCAGTGTTATTACATACAATTTTTGTTATTTAATTGCTGCGTTCTTACTATTCATCAGATATCATTTGTTTTAGTTCACTGCACAGGCTAAGTGTTCTTACATGTGCAAGCGAAAAATGAAAATTTTTTTAACGAGTGAAGCTTGATTTAGGAATGTTCACGCAAAACATATTTTTAATAAAATTTTAAATATTAAAAACAACCACAACATATGACTTGCTTCATAACGCTCACATGTGCCTAAAAAGATGTAAACTAATAATATCTATAGCGTATATTGCTTTAAAAATATTTTTCCGTCAATTGGTCTTAATAAGCAGTTATTTTCCGCGTGTTGAATGAAGATATGAGACGCCCAGTTTGGCTCGACAAGTGGCACAGTAGAATTTCGTAGAGACGCTATCAGATTAGAATATAATACAGAGCAATCAAGGGTTTTTTCTCCACGCTTGCCATATCAATAGAACTCAACGACAACTTTCTGTGGTAGGACAACCCAGGGCTACAAAGCCCAAGCATACGCTTTTGTATGTAGTTCACGTCCGCTAACTTTATTATACTGCGTAGCACAAAAGAAAATATAAAGTGAGAAGATATGAATATTACGTTCAAGATTGTTTGCACTGTTATTATGAAGCTTACAGCACGCAGGATTTTCGTTGCTGGCTGTTTCTAGTTTCCTGGTTTTCTTCTGGCATTTTTCATTCTTCCTGACTCGGTAAATAACGATCGCTTCGCTTGGTTCCAGCAAGTTCATGTCGGAGCTTGTCAGCGTCGTGAGGGCGTATTCGCTAGGCGATCTGTATTCATCAAGCAGGTAGAAAGACAGTGGTGCGTCGGGAGATATTTTGTTTACCGCACATTCAACCACCGAGAAGTTGTGTACGAATGATAGCATCGGTGAAAACGCAGCTCACATCGTGATAGCTGCCTTGAAAGTGACACCGGTGACCTGGAAGTCTTCAGCAAGACCAGCTGCTTGAAAGCAAAAGTACGCTTGGAAACTGCAGGTAAAAGCAATGACCTTTTTCCTAAATTGCGTTGTATACGTGATGGGTATTTCGATGACGCTGAAGATTGCGCACTGTAACATGATACCCGTCGGCGTCTACGGAAGAAGTGGTTCATTGCGCTTTGCCATATGACAGCAAGTTATGAGGTTAAAATTTCCAGTGCGAGGCTTTGCCAGCAGACGCGTTGACATATGTGTGTGTGTGTGTGTGTGTGTGTGTGTGTGTGTGTGTGTGTGTGTGTGTGTGTGTTTGTGTGTGTGTTGACTGTGCAAAAATAGTGTTTTTGGCTGAGTAATGCATGTTTGCGTTTCACTCACTTGGTTTTACGAGCGTCAGACACCAGCTTATGACCAATCACGCCCAAGATTTTTGCTACCCGTCGATGCCTCGCGTCCCCTGAAAAAAATAATAATAATGCGAGTGTCTCCGGAAAGTTATTGCGTCTCTAAAGGAAGGAAAACAACGCGGCCGACCAAGTATGCACTGAAATTTAGGAAATGGTTTCTTGACTTCGCGTTGTTTTTCCCAATCTCCCAGCTCCTGCTCGGACGTGCCTTTGTTTTCTGAAATAAATCTGAACGCTTAAATAAAGCTTTTTGTTCTTGACCTTTAAAATATTACCATTTTATTCGTTTTCGCACGGAAAGTATACCATAATTGATTGGCACTCGCGGGAGAACGTACATATTGCATTCACTTGGTAAATATAAACGGAAATCGCATGCAAACGGAATATAGCAACACATGCATGCAGAAGTTCCGCTCACGTAGCTGTGGCTGTGCTGCCACACAAGGTTGTCGCAGGGTATAGTTCCTGTTCATGTTTTCTTAACATATACCACCATCTAACAACGTCTGCCGCATAATGAATTGGAACCCATCAAGTAATTTAGATTTATTATTATTTATTCAGCTAACACCACCAGATCCATGGTTTCAAGTACGTATAGGGTAGCCAGCCAGCCTCACAACTGGCTAACCTCCCAGTCCTCTATGTTTTTTCTTCTCGTCCTCTCTGTCAAGGACGTGCCTAATAAATGTGCTGATATAAAAATCAAAAGTAACTAATGAAGACAGTTCCATTGATCCCTGAACGTTATTAAGAACCGGGGTTATAGTTCAGACTTCGCTGGCTCACAATATACTCGCAGTGGCTGGGTGTTATTTTTTTGTTGTATCTCACTCATTCAGTAGTCCTGAAAGGAGCTGCAGTAGTTCGAAATAAACAAATGCAAAAGTAGAAAAGAAAAAAAATATTTAAGGTAGTTAACGAGGAGTGGCGTTAAATAAGGCGTAGTACCTAGCTGATGATCTGCATTGCACAGGACTTCGAAGTGAACAAATGCTGTACAATGGAACCGCGCAGCACATGCCTTACCATAGTCGAAAATCAAGCGACCACACTTCGAAGTGCATGCTTTCGTGGCTTCATGCTCACATAATCATAGTGCCGCAGGGCAGGCACTTCAGCTTGATGTCAGTTTGCGAATGCTGGAGTTCTAAAGTCACATGCGAAAGATCGATTGAAAAGATTGCCTCACCGCTGTCACTGATTGCATCGCAATATCTTCAGTAAGTAAACAGAGCAGTATCTGCTGTTACACTACAGGAGGGGTTCGTATAGATATACTACGATGAAAAAATAAAAATTGCTATGAGTTGTCAACATACTTGCCCATGCAAAGTGAATTGCTACCTCCCTGGGTATACCACTACCCAGGGGGCAATTGCTACCCCCCTGGGTAGGGACACTACCTTATTGGTAGTGCACTACCCAAGGGGTAGCACTTGTTGGCACTACCCAGGGAGTAGTGGCACTTGTTGGTAGTGCCACTACCCCCTTGCTCTCAAATTTTATGCCTGAACTACGAAAGAATCAGCACGAATTTCTTTGTAGCTTCGTAGTATGAACACGTGCATGCAAATTCTGTCTTTCATAACACTCCCCATATCTTGCGGAATTCCATAGACCATATTGGAGAGGGGAATACATTAAAAATTGGTGGGTGAACTAAAGTCTATACATCCAGTTCAGTGCCCTACGCGTGAGAATAGTAAAAAGGGAAAAAAAGAAAGAAAACGTGTAAATGTGTCACTGCGACAATTCCCGAATCACATGCACATTTTGTCGTATCAACTGAGCGAGGCGATCCCTCATTTCACCAGCCTTCAAAAACTACAGAAGGACTAGTATGCATACGGTTGTGCGAGTACTGAAATTCGCAACCGAGTCGAATACGAATTGAACAATGATCATGCAGAATCAAATACGAATACGAATCGAATACCATACGAAAAGTTTTTGAATAGTAAAGCAAATATCATAAAGAGGGGTCTAAGGAATTTCGCCAAACTTTATTAAAAACAAGTTGTCAAAAACTTTAACAACTTCATGAACAAACAACAAAATATAGAATTATTTAAACTGTGGTGAGCCCACACACTTTTTGACTTGTATACAGCATTCAAACCATTATTTAATGGTATGGAGAACAAAGCAGTTACTCAACTATTTAAAGTGTTCTTCTGTCACCAGCTTTTAAAATACCATTCAGACTGAAAGGTTAAGTCATGTTTCGGGATGAGCACCATCATGAATGTCGTGACATGGATGATAATTGAGTACACGATCAGTTCAAATCAGCGACAACGGAATTTAAGGCTAAAATTTCTTATTCCGGTGATGAGTAAGGCTTCGGCAGTCCCGTAAAAGGCTGAACTGCGGGTGTCTTTCGAAGATCGTAATTAAAAAAAAATACCCTTCTTTCGTCTAAGCAATTGTACATTTCAGCTCTTGCCATCGGTGCTGATGATTCGAAGAGACTAAAAAATATTGCCTATTTTGAATATATGCATGCTATTTCATTCGATCACAGAGCCAGATAAAAGGCTATCCGAATCTTTATTTATGGATCTTCAGTGAAATGTCGATTATTAAGTTTGCTAAAGGCACACTCGATAACCTGGTATTTCTTGTCAATGTATGAACGAGTTTGCAGGAGGTTATTTACAGTCACATTTTCCGTTAGCGCAAAAGGTTGTATTAACAATTCAAGCATCGTGGCTGCTTTACTTCGTTAACATTACAAGAATATGCCGCCTAAAGAGTACGACAATTATGGGAGCAGACATTTACAACAGACAAGGCCAAACGGTCAACTGTCACGCCTGAATTTCACTCAGTTTAACTGAATTGAGCCCATCTCTATGGTTGGCGAATGTCGCGCTGACCCACAACCAGCACAGCATCGCAGCGAGAAGTAGGGTGATGTTTATTGGCTGCTGCACTTGTAGAAATGTCTGAGTTGTATAAGTGATAGTTAAAGATAGGTGAAGAGTTATGAGTTAGCGTGGCACGATTGTGCACTATGCGGTGAAGTTCCTCGCATATTGTTAACAAAGGTATCCCTTACAAAAATATATAGACTTATATAAAAATCTCCATATATGGCTACATCAGGAATCGAGCATATCAGGTTTTATATGGAATCCCCATATATGGGTCTTATATAACCTGATATGCCCAAGATCTGATGTAGCCATATATGGGCCTTATACAACCTTATATACCTAATCTTTTATACACCCATATATGGAGGTTGCTATATATGTGGCCATATATGGTCATCATCTCTATATGATTATTTATAGAAGCATCCATATAAGTTTAAACATGGAGTCTTGAGGGCCCTTCATGACTGGCACCTCGGCCAGCGTCATCGGCAAGGGAATGACCACTGATACCACATAGGTCCCGGCCTCCACTGTAGAATTATGTCAAAAACTCTATTAGCAACCCGATGAAAAATTTTGTTCACGGGGAACCCTAACTGATAGTAGTCTTGTATGCGTAAACTTGCCCACTTTCATGAGCTGATTGTGTCAAGTATTGTAACCTATTTATTAGGGGGTTCTTGTATAATACGTACAAAAGTTCGGAAGTCGTAGACGACGTGACGTGCGAAGTCTTGACGACATTGATCAAACAAGGCGCCCGTCGAACTTTCGTAGAATGCATAATCCACGTAATTATACATTCGGTTAGCAGTTAGGCTGACTGAATTCACGTGGAAATCAACAGATTCGTAATGCGTTAATTTGCATAGTGTTACAACAAACGATTTATAGAAAGGAAAGCGTCACCGATGACGTAAAGTTCGTCCAGTTGCAGCCTTTCCGGAGTGGTCGCACCATACAGATTGAGCAAACCAAGAGGATGGCTATTGGCAGGGCGAGGGACAAGTAATCGTAATCTCGGGGCTCATAGACACTGAATGGGGCATGTCAGTTCTGGAGGAGACAGCTATGAAACGATTTTATAGCTAAGAGTCTATTATTAATGCTCGATCCTCATCATCAAAGGCGAAGGTTTGTCTGATGCCTCATCACAGGCGAAGGTTAGCTGTGGGTGTCGGCGTTCCTCTGCGTTGATGTCAACACGAGTGGTGCAAACAATTATCTCGTGATGACGTCACCATATGACTTCATCTTGACGTCATCACATCACATCTTTAGTCAAAGGTGTACCGACCATCGAAGCAGTGCAATGTCAGACGAAGCGATGAAAGCTTGCAAGTGAACAACCTCGCTAAGTGCGGAAAGCTTTCTGAGTGGTGAGGGGAAAAATGGGCACATAGACTGAAAAGAAAAAAAAGTTGTTGACTTTCTACTTCGTGTCATCTTAAGGAAATACCTGAGGGAACACACGAGCGTTTCATCTCCAGACTTTCTTGAACATTTTCGCGTTTTAACGTCAAAAAACTCGTTTATTAAAAATTCCGGCATCAGCATAGACGCCGGTGTCAGTGTCGGCGTCGTTAGTTGTGCGGTGAAGGTCATCTTGTCTGTGACCAAAAAAATTGAGAAAAACGCAAACAAAATAAATCGTGCGAAATTCCCGGGCCCAAAGGGGGATCAAACCTGGGCAGTTTGCACGGCCAGCTGAAGTTTTACCGTACAGTTCCTCTTTTTTATGTGTGGCAAGTTTTATAATGCGTACTTGAAATTTTAATTGCTTAAGCATACTGCACAAGCATTCAAAGGCTTACATACATATTTGCTTAACAAGTACAGAAAAACAGGACAATTTCTTCAAAATTTACCACACAGATGACTTGGTAAGGATGACCACCTCATAAAAATAGGTTGCCAGTCTGGTTTGAAGTCAAGTTTGTTGTAAATGTCTTGCTGCGAAATACAGTCAAAGTAACTTTCATGCTTTACAAACACATGAGTCCTGTGTACAGGCTTCAAATACGACACGTAATATCGCTCTCCAAAATTAAGATGGGAGCCGACAGATGAAGACACGTAGTGGGATAATCAAGGTGAGCAATGAAAGTCGTCAGACAGGTTGGCCGACGTTTGGCCAGTTTGTCTTTGGCCAGTTTGTCTGAGGCACTTTCACTGTTCACCATGATTATTCCGCTAAGTAATATCGCAGTAATACTATTACGTGACACAAGCGTGCATAGCCGTCGGGCGTCAGAAGATGTGATTATCACAGTGGCTTCGTGGTTTAAGGCCTGGCAGCCATAAAGGGCACACACTTTACTGCGTGCATTCCCTTGACTGCGTAGTGCTTGCATAGCAATAGAAAAATCATTTCGCGCACATGATTTCTCGCACTTATTATTATTATTATTTCTCGTGCTATTTATTACACAGAATGCATTCATATGTGAAAGCGTCCGCCCTATTTTCGCTATCACGCTTGCCTCTTCAGGCGAAGCTTAAGGATAGCCCATTTTTTTTTACGGGGACCCAGTGTACTCTGCGTGGCGAGGTTGAAAATGACATATCACACCAATCCGCCAGATTTTCCAGCATCCGCGTCCATAACGTAAAAAAAAGCAAAAGTGCTCGTGCGGTGACAATGAGGTCGCCGTATTAGCCACGACAGAGGGCCCCCGCAGCTCCAACAGCGAACACGTTACTGCCATGAGTCAGAAAGTAAAGTGGAAGATGCTAAGGGCCTCTCTGAATGCATCTGTCATGACTGTTTCAAAACACGTCACCCAATTCTTTTTTGACGTTACGATTCATCCCTCGACCCATACACCTATCCATACATCAAGATAAAGCCCTAACTACAACATGTAGGTGCTTTAGAGGAGATAACATGTCAATGCTTGAGTTCAGAGTTCGACATAGCCCGTCTCCAGGACATGCTGAAAGCGCGTCCTGAAGATTGGCCATGTCATGATCGGCTGGAGATTGGCTACGTCCAATAAACCTATATGGCGGGCAAAGTTGCGCGGGCAAAGTCTAAGCAAAGAAAAAAAAGCCCTTTCAAAAAGTAGAGCGAACTTTAAAAAAATAAAAGAATAAGGATTATATATATGGTTCAACGTGAACGCGGTTGGCAGTAACACTGTGGCTTCTTTCGCGTTAACAACAAAAGATCTGTCAAGAAATTAAAGAATGTATGAGCCCCGCAGATAATGTTATCTTCAATTACACGTCTTCAACTGGTAAATAAAGATTACCCGAGCGCCACCTTTCCAACGAGCAAACTCATAAAGCGCCCCTTATCCATTGTCACAGAACGTGTGCGCGCATGCCGACGAGCTGCTCGTAAGACAGCGGGTCCCGCTCACCATTCTCTACGCAGGTGTTTCACTGGGACAAACTCTTGCAAGTACTTTCACACGGTCTAATCGCGATATCGAATGCACGAGTAAATAGTCGGCTTTTCTTTCATGTTGCAAGCCACCGCGCAAAGACCTCACAAGACGTAGCCATGCAAGTGTCAATGTCATATAAGGTATGGCTGCACGGTGGTCCGAAGGCAAGGTATGCCACGAACACGGATAACAGCATGGTTACGACGCTGCGCACAACGAGAAAATGTGACCCAATGTTATCGGTGCCCTCTGTGAGCACACGTCCTTTCTGTTTCTGTCTCATATACCTTTTTGTTCCATATAGATCAGTTCTACAGCATGTATACATGAGCATATCTTAGCGTACCTTCTTCCAACTTCTTACTTTTCCCTTCTTACAGCTGAGTGAGGCGGGTATATAGGGGGGGGGGTGGAGGAGGTTATTGCATGGCGAACTGGGAAAACCACCGCGGTGGTGTAGTGGCTAAGGTACTCGGGTGCTGACCCGCAGGTCGCGGGATCGGATGCCGGCTGCGGCGGCTGCATTTCCGATGGAGGTGGGAATGTTGTAGGCCCGTGTGCTCAGATTTGGGTGCACGTTAAAGAACTCCAGGAGGTCGCAATTTTCGGAGCCCTCCACTACGGCGTCTCTCATACGGTGGTTTTGGGACGTTAAACACCACATATCGATCAATCAATTACTTGTGTCATCTCTTCTTTTTGGTCTGTCGTGGTTCGTCGAGGCGTCATCCTAATACGTTTCAAGGCGTAAGCACGATGATTAGACAAATGCATGAACTACCCGCCGTTTTTGTGATGACAGTGCAGAATTCCCTCTAGTAAGTAATGCAGAAAACTCGATGCTCTGTACCGCCCGGACCAGTGTAACTCCGATCAAATTTCACATTTTAAGGCCACAGAATTGGCCACTTAGCGCAATACAGAAAGGAAGGAACGAAGCGGTGTGCTAGTTTTCAACGACCCTGCTGTGTCACGGCGGTCACATAACGAATTGCTCAGCGTGTGCGATAATGGAGCTTTTTTATAGCCAATTCCAATAAAGGAGCTTTTTATAGGCAATTCCATAGCCAAAGGAAGTATAAAGGGTGCATTTGTTGTAATTGTGATTTAAATGCGAATAAACTAAAGCAGGCCACAAGATGACATGCCACCGTCAGATTTTAAAGAAACAATGATTTCAGGCTTTAAATTAATCAACTATCAATCAATCAATCAATCAATAAAAAAAGTGAATCTGACCCAACAACATATACCCTTATGCCCACAGTCATTTGACATAAAACAAAAGTAAATTTGTAGTTTTGCGAGGCGTCTCTCATAATCAGATGGTGGTTTTGGGACGTTAAACCCCACATATCAATCATCATTGTAGTTTTGCGAAAACTTACATAAACCAATTTTATTCAACAATTAAATATTGTCCCACATGTTTCTGCAATGACCTGTCGTTTTGATTGATGATTGATATGAGGGGTTTAACGTCCCGAAACCACCATATATGATTATGATAGACACCGTAATCGAGGGCTCCGGAAATTGAGACCACCTGCATGGGGTTCTTTGACGTGCGACCTGTCGTTTTCGCAAGTGCTGCTGTTCTACCCAACAAACGAACCTTATATCTACGGCTGTTTTAGTTTCCCTTAACTGGCCCTGTCTATATGGTGGCTGTCGTAACGAAAATTGGATGGATGTGTTGTTGTCACCAAAACCTAAGGTATCTCTAATTACATGGCCCTACATTGAAGGTGAACAAAGATAACAACCATTAGCTAATCTTACAGCCTTGTCACTTACTTTCTGCAAAGTAGTCAAAACAAATTGTGCATTATGAGTGCAACTAAATTCTTCAATAGTTTGTATTGTTACGTGATTTTCTTCTAGTTTTGAGACAAGTCACTCGGCAACTTCCTTGGCCAGCAGCCATGCCTAAAAAAACTGATCTCCGTTTTCATATAATTTGCTTGCGTTATTTATTTTAATACAAAAACGCACTGTATTTCAGGTTTTTCTGTTAGAGCTAGCAATCAAACAACGTTTTATGTAAACAATACGGAAACATCAACAGTGAAGATGTTCCAAAACACGACAAAGTTTCGCGGCAAAACAGAATGACGCAGGATAATTAACCACTGGTGATCAAACATAACAGCTTGTGTTCATGACTGTCGGTAGAATTTTGTCTTTGGCAGGTGCAAATTCGTGTTGCATCGTGGCTGGCGGAAAAGGAGGGTGCTGGTGTAGCGTGGTCGGGAATCTGAGGGGGGGGGGGGGGTTAAAGTGCTGCTTTGAACACCTCCCTTCCTCCTGCCGAGGCCTATGAGTGTATCTGATGAGGCTACAAGCGCATCAGAAGAAGGCTGCTAGTTAGCTGGGTGCACGAAGTTTACGGGGATAACATGGTCGCAAAAACCACATGACCGGGTTAACTGGAGAGACCCTAGAAGAGGATTTCGCCCTTCATTGGGTTTGGCCAGGCTGATGATAACGATGATGATGATGATAATGATGACGACGACGACGACGACGACGATGATGATGATGATGAATAATAGCTAGCGCCAGTATAGCGCAAAATCTACCTGCATGGTCATATATTGAAACACAGACAGATAATTATGTGAACTATACAAGTTACGTGCACCTCTGACTATACCAACTTCATTTATGGAAATAGCTTAGTTGTATGCTGCGAAGTTTCTAAGACTTCTTTCAACGTAACTGGCTTTATGACGCAACATTGAAGCATAAGGCGTTGGCTGTTTTTACCACAGGTCATCTGGCACCCGCACTCTGGCGTAGCGCCCACTTATGTGGTAGCTTTGGCGTCACTTAAACTCGATTCGAGGTATTAACCATTCTTATCATAATCATTAATCTGTGCACACGCTAAAAACGCAGCTACTGTGCCGCTGCACGCTTAAATTCAAGAAGAAAGCAAGTTAAGAATTCGCATAAGGTCATCAGTAAAACGACCACGTAGACACTTGAAAAACATGGACGACAAATGTCTTAGTTGAAGAGGTGGCAACACGACAGCAAGGCAGCATACATATCTGCGTGGTTTAACTAATAAATTTCCTCTATACACGGATATGCGAAGCCGACTTCTCTTCATACATTGCCTCACACCTCCGCTATCGATCGCACTGTAAGAAAGCGCGCCTGTAGTCGTGCTCCTTCACATTATGCAATGGCGCTTCGCATTCGCGAGGTTGCAGGACGTGCTATGATGCTACCCCGCTTACAATGAAGTGGATGCCTTTCCAACGAATATGTATGCGTGTTGGAAGTGTGACGCAATGAGGCACGTTATGAAGACGCGTTATTCAAATGAATCTTTCGTAATCTCACGGCACAGATTCCCTACCAGGACGTCCTTGCTGCAGGTCAAGTGATGTGCTACTTCCTGCACGCATTGGCATTGGCAGGAATCTTTTTCGAGGGGGGGGGGGGGCGCCCTTTTGAAATGGACATTTTTCGCTTGTGTTCCATGGCAAAAAAACATTTCGGGGTGGGGGGGGGCGGAAGCCGAGGGGGGGGGGACGTGCTTAGTGTGCCATTCCCTGGCTATGTACGCCTCTGTTCCTGCAGTAACGAATGGAGGAAGAGAATTTTTCCAACCTGCAAAAAGAGTGTTCCCCATCCAGTCATGGCAGCGAGTGGCGCTTACTGCCTGTTTCACACGCATTAATACCTTATAATGTGCACAAGGGGACGACCGTCACCTTCAGCAGATTAGTAAGAGCATCAAGCATGTAATTCGAAGACTTGCCAGTTCGGTCCCGGCCAAAGTTGTCTTCTCTTCCCCTTTACTTTCTTCTAATATATACTACAATTACTATCATATAATTAAACCGGCACAATTAACTTCCCCTATACCTTTCTCGGCTTCATTATATGCTGGTCTTAATTAAGATTCCTGAGGTAGTGCCTCCTTAAACGAAATTTCGCGGCTGTTCCCGAACCAGACGCGCCCTGGGGGGGGGGGGGGGGAGAGTTTCACCTTCAAGCTGTTGAACAAGGAACGATATGAAAATAAAAAGCGTCCTAAAGAAGCCCAAATTAAGCATGTGCACACTCTTATGCTAGCTAACTGTAAGTTCTGCTTTTGTTTTTTCCTTATCTGCGATAGCACTGCTGGCTGAACCATGTGTATCTCACGCCCCTTAATCCAAAGAAGGTGCACGGATGGCACCCTATTTACATCGAAGCAAGATCGAACCGAAAGAGCGATTGGGTAGCAATACCGTGTTACTTGGGCAGTCCCTCTGAACAGGGAGAGGCCCAGGAGATAAAACCACCATAACTTTGGGGCTCCAGGGACTCGTGAAGCTCGGCCGAAAGCACTACATGAGACGACGCGCGCGCATTGCGAGGAAGTATTTCATTACGGGACGTGCTAGGACCTGACTGGAGATCCCACTATCACGGTCTGCCTTTGTCCTGCATTTAAACTCGACAATCTTAATCAAAATCCAGCGCTACGTACAAACAAAGGTCACCGAGTGTCTGCGAGCTTTCTAATAATTAATGGTTACTATAATCAACTACGTTGCCAGTGCATGTCACGCACAAGTGCACGTTTTGCTTAATCAGGCGTCACACAGCGTGTCAATATGTGTTAGAGAAAAAAAAAACTCACAGCGCAACTGACAGCTTCATTAAGAGCACTGACTTTGCGATTGCATCCGCTTGATCAGCTTACTGAACCGTTATTTCACTAAATGATACTAGCATAGTCCGTTGATTTCGCCCTATGTTTTTCACATGGAGTCGAGTGAAATTGTGAACCTGGTTAGATGGGTAGGCAGACATAATGTAGCTCGTTTGAATTGTTTCGGCCTAACCATTTCGTTTGAATGAGAGAGCGTTTGTGACACATTCTGACTATATACTTCTGAGCACGTTCGGATCACCAAGTTTTTCCCAGCAGCTAATTAACCAGGTTAATGAGTTTTTTTGCACAAGTCATCCATGTAGTGCCTTACATGATGTTCTGTTGAAGTGCCCTCTAAGGTGCTTTAAAGGGACGCTAAAGAGGGAGAAAAACAATTTTGTCGTTGTGCATTCTGCAAACAGAATGCATTTTACTTGTTTTTCTTTGCTTTACTTTCTCAATGAACAGTATATAATAAATGCCGAGCTAGTACTGTATGACCAGGAAATATATTACTAATCACGTATTACGTCATCATTGCTTTTTACCGCTCAGTACTTATTTTCATCTATTCCTTTAATAAACCACACTCCTCTGTATTCCGAAAAGCTCTGAAGGTAAACAAATAATCAATTAAGCATTAAATAAATTATTGCGATTATTTTGAAGATTTTGTATTTTCGTACAAAAATGTTTAGGGTTGGAATAGCTTTGAAATATTGTAGAAAAAAATTTGGCAGATCCCACGTACCTGGGAATCGACGTTATGCGAAGCATGTGGAGGAAAGGTGACCATGCTGCAATTTTTTTATTGTGTGACACGTCATCAAATGACGCTAAATACATGTATAAACGTTGCACGCACCGAAATATGTTGCAGATGTTTATATAACCAGTTATTTGCACTTGCGCAACGATGCCAACTGGAACATACATATTAGCAACACCAAAAGCTGATATGAAGCGCTGATGCTCGCGAGAATGCTGGCCCTGAACATTGCCAGATAAATCAACTTTAGCGCATGGCAACTAATCACAATCGACGTTAACCCGACGTGACAGATGTATGAAAGGAGCACATGTGTTTATAAAATTGGGTAGGCAGCACTGCAACCACTATTGACGTTTCACGAAGATCAACCTCTATTTGAAAAGTAGTTCCGAGACCTGGCGTAGCTATGTGGTAAAATGCTTTATTGCCAGAATGCTTGGGTTTAATTCCAGCTGGGACCCTGACACTTGTTCTTTGCATTCGTCGGGTTGACGTTACTGATTTCAGTTATTTCTTAACGCTGGCACGTTTAAGTTGGCCATGTGTGTTCTCGTCATTCCAAGGTAGATACTAAGTGTCAATCCCGTGTGGCACATACCCGCATACCAGCGGCACGTACCCACCTGTGGGTTTGTGTGACTGTCTGGCGGGACGTGTTTGACGATGTACGTGACTGGATTGGGACATTATTGAGGTCTTGAGCAGGGCGTCATATTCGCCAAGCAATATTACCCTTGCATACTTACTTTGGTTCATGCGAAGTTAAGCGGGTGATGACAAGAGCACCCAAACGTAAGCGGCTAGACAGATAGATAGATACGCTCAAAGTCGCCGAAGTTCGCTAAGAAATGCTTCGCATTTTAAGAAGCAGTGAAACAGATTAAGTATGAGATCTGCCACACATTTGACGACTTTTTTTTTTTTTGTACTGATGCGGTATAAGTAAGAACTGTCGGGATGAAGCGTTTCACAGGCTTCAGCGCAAAGTAATGAAGAAGCTTTAAAGAAAGCATTTTCTAAGATAAGAAGTTCAACCATTTTGAAGGTTGGCCCTCCGAATGCACCCTCAATTTCTTTTTGATGCCACCTTGGCGAAAAGGGCGTGGTAGCTCCTGCAGCTGGCACTAGACACAGGCGGCAGAAAATTGCGATACGTACGTAAGCAGCCCTTGAGTGCTTGAAAGTTTTGCCGCCTTGATGTTAGGGTTACAAGTAACAATTTACGTTACAATGTGAGCTCGCTTGGCGGGCCCGTTGGGAAGCGAAAACGACTGAGGGAAACTGACGGGATCGTTGGCGCATTATGGGACCAACTGCGCAACTATAGTGTACGCAAGAAAAAGGGCACGCAATGTTCGTTATTTCGTTCGGTACCTGTACCCAAGTTCGATTATGCATGTTTTGATGATGCATGCATGACAAACTAACTCTTCTTTTGCTTTGTTTCTCTTCTGCAGGGCCCGAATCACGACTCGCCAATGACAACAGACGTCGGAAGACATCGCTACTGCCTGAAACGGTTTTGTTGTCCTTTAAGCATAGAATACATGCCTTAACTATCCTAGAATAATCACTCTTGAAAACTCTGCCCTGCTTACAAGCGGTTGCAAAGAAAAGAAGATCTTTACGAGAAAGCATACTAACGACTTTACTCTCATTCGAAAGAAGTTCTTAAGAGGTAAAACCTGTGACAAAAAAAACAACTAGTGTAGCTTGTTGCAGCTCTCCCGAATAAGCTACGCAGGGCGAAAAATTTTCTATGTTATTTCTCTAATCTAACGAAGGCATTAAAGCGTGTCCTTGCAGACCGAAGGGGCACAATGGATTGCAAAGGCGAGGAGGTTAAGCAGTTTGAAATAATGCATGGTATGGTAATGTGAGGAAATGAATGAGCTCGAAAAAAAAATTATGACTACAGGTGTTCGCTCCTGCCTGCTGCCGCCTCAGAAAAGATTTTTGTTAAGAATCGGTCGCTTCGCTTGAGAGTGCTCAAACACTTGTATAATATTAGTTAATAGAATGCAGAGTATTTGCTTTTAGTGTTCCCTTACCATATTATTTAAATACACGTACTACATTACTTAACATTGCCAAAAGCCTCCCTGCTATTCAGGAAGTGTGACATTGTCTCTGACATTGGTACTTATGTTCCTCTGTCACCACAAAATGTTTTAAAAGTTCACTTATGAGCCTTGCTAGTCCATGCAATCCACTTCAATGTAATTATGTATGTTCTGCGATAGATACAAGTGCTTGCGTGAGCTTTCCCATAACTTGTCATTGATTTCAACGCCTCAATGAAGGAAATTCGGCTATGTGATAGAGTCTATTCCTGCTATGGTGTTCCGGTTTATGTTCATTTTGAAAGACTATAATACAATTTTTCAAAATAGAAAAGTATGACCAATGGTCCGAGCCAAATGTGGACATTGTACGTGTACTGACGGTGAAATTTTAATGCCACAGGCCGAATGTTCCCATTGTATTTTCACTGCTCGTGAGCTTCAGAACATCAGTTCTCAGAATTCATATTCGTAATCTCAAGACCACGAGGTAAACCCTATACGCCCCATGCATTTTTGATCATGTTGAAAAAATGTTCTCTCAGAAACTAAAAAGGTCCCCAACATGTCCATTTTCTCTTCAGGGATTTGCGCTTTTTCAACTGATAATAATTGATTGAAATTGAGTTAGTATTACAATTGTAGCAATTTTTTCCATTATTACCTGAATTGAGAGGTAATTTGCATAATTCAGAATGTATAACATAAAAACCCCCCGTTTCAGTTTGATTCTGCTACAGTAGTATGCACTTAGGCAGAATGCCAGGGAATATAATCAACTGGATGTCTTGGAATACGTTGGAAATAGTGGCGCCTCTGTAATAAAAACATGGTTTTGGTATAATAATGTTTAAAGTAAGAAACCACTGAGAAGCGAACATGTTTAGCCACAAACATCATTTAACTAATTAATTCATTTAGTCGATACGAGCTTGGTAATCATTTCGAAAGTCAGTTTCTTTTTTTTTTTTACTTTCGAGCCTGTCACCTTGCTTATCTTGCTTCTTTTGTGAGATGTTGCAGCTGTGTCATCGATCTTGGTCAACCTCTTTGAGAAAACGGATTGTGCTTTGGCCATGGCTTCAATTCCAACGATTTCAGAATTATGGCACCTGTGATACTGCCGTCATTAAACGAAAGAACAACATCCGGTGTCGCAACTCTTAATGCTCTGAAGCCTAAACAAATATAGCAAAGAGTGCGACGCAATTCCGATTACCTCAACACTCCCACTACACCATTTTTGCACGCAAAACTTTGTCTGATTGCATCACAAATCAAATATGCAGATGTTCATCGGAAAATACCCGTTGTATTCACCTCGATGGACGCTCAAGATGTTAAGAGGTTCAACGATGAAAATCTTGCTGGTACCACGCTATAGGCCTTTCGCAAATCCCCGCCATTTATTCTCGTTTACAAGAGAGCTGCATTGGTTGTCCCAAAATTTACGCTTGCTGAACACCTTCTTTTCGTTGAGCATCTCAAATACTCGACAGGCATGATAAATGTAAGGTGAATTGAAGCAAGGAACTAAATGTCTTCGAACAGAAGCGCTCCGTAGCACACATTTGAGTAAAAAAGAAGCACACGATGTCTTCGGATTGCTTTATCCGAACAGTCATGTATACGCAAGTTACCCGACAATTTCTTAGACACAGCTAACACCAGACAAGCATTTTAGTGTTCAATCAGAATGTCTTTTGTTTTTGACAATGGACCATAAGCGCAAAGAGTATACCAGCGGCTTGCCTTGGGTGCATGCTCACAACTTTTATTTGCTTTCGGTAAAAACTGGTTTTTATCTACAAAAAAGCCATTCTCGTGAAAAAAAAAACGAATACGGAAAATGTCTCTAATAGATTGCACTTGCGAAATTGCAAGAAAAAAAAGTGATTTTTTCCTGTAAGTTTGGCCTTATCCTGGTCTCTTGATCAAAATGAGCCGTGTACTTCATGCACCCTATTTGCCGAACTGATATATTACTTCAAATCACACGCATATGCTTCAAAAGAGCCAGTAAACAACCCCTAACTCGATTATCTTTGCTTTATCGCCAGTAAAAAGTATACACTGAGCGTTGAAATAGATTATTTTTGCTTCAAATGTCTTGACTGGCACGTAATTATTGCATATGATTTATTCTCAGGAAATAAATACCTGCTGTTTTATTTAGACTAACATCCAATGCGTAACACTTCACCATCAAATAAAAAAAAGTTGAGCAAGTCGAAGACTTGATATAGAGATACAAACGCGCCCAACGTTTCTTCCATATGCGCAAATATTAGCATGTCATCTAGGTCGGAGATGAAGTGGTAGGTAGTATCAGTGAAATTACGTGATGTTCATCGAAAAACTCAATCTGATTATGGGCGGAGGCTGAAACGTTTGAATGAAATATTATACTCTACATCATGCTACGATAGCTAAAGATATCGAAATGGGTAACCTGCTGTTTATATTGGCAAAAGATTACGTTCGGGTAATAACGAAGAGGACAGCATTGTAATTTTACATGCATCAGTTAATTCATGTATTACTCTCGCGACGGCATTGTAATTTTATATGTACCAGTTAATTCATCTATTACAACCCCAGTCGCGCACCCCTGTACCATTAACCGCCACGTTTAATGACGTCTAAAACAGTTGAAATTCAATTCTTCGGCCGTAGTTGCAGAACTTTCAGCGTTAAACGACTGAGTTCTGTATTGGAATGAGGTGACCTCTCGTGGTGAAAGACTGTGTGCGTAGCTCATACCATTCGTCGTGACCCGGCGAGAATCCGTGACATCGTTTATCTAAGTAGAAAGACAGTATCCTAAACAAACCTGTGTCTTTAGAAGTGTTGATTGCGTTGAATAATGGCCCTGAATATTATATATACACGGGAATCAGATATTATTACCACTTAACAACCGGTTAGATGTCAGTTTAATGATATATTTGCATGTATCAAGAAATATGTTTTAATTTTTGAGTGCGTTTTTGTTTCTGTGTTATGTCATATATGTATAGTATGGTGGGCCGCAGGCATCCTTACGCTAGTTTTGTGCCATTTGGTTTGCAGTCCTGTATTCTTTGTTGTATAATAAACATAAAACAGCATTTGTAGCATTGTATATGACATTGGTATATATGAATATATTGATATATTTAATTTTTCTTTTTTTGAAGATACGGCCCCTCATTTTAAAGTACGCGGATATTCAAGGTCGCATTCCACTAAATGGAAAGTTTTCAAGCAGTGTCGACCACTGAGCTCAGCAAAGCAGAAAAAAACAGCCTAGACAAGCTTCAAATACCTGTCACAGAGTCCATAGAGTTCCTAAAAGCTACGCTGGCAGCCATTGCCGCCTCCCGTGCAGGACCACTTCGCAGTCTCGACAACATGAGCAGCTGGCTCAGTAAATCTCAACCTTATCGCTACGGTTTCAAATCTTGTACCAACGAAAAATAAAAATACAAGTCGGGACCATGGCGCCAGACCGCATCAGCTAAGTGTGTAGGAGTTACCCCCCTTGTAGACTTGGCTGTCACTTTGCTGAAAGTTCCTCGGTCACGGCTCGCTAAGACTACCTGCACGCCCTGCCCCTTGATGTAACACGATACTGCGAAACGATCTCGCTAGAGCCCATCGTATCTTTTCTTGTTCCACTTTTCCTTCCTTCGCAACCACAACTCCGTCTTTCAGAGTATAGCTTGTCCCCAGTTGAGTTTGATCTGCGATTTCCTCTCAAGGACAGACTTCCTTTCTGTTTCGCGGGTGCGCACCGACTGCTTGCTGCATCCTCTTTGCGTAACGCCACGATCAGACGTGCCGCACTATACCATCGCACAGTGAGCGAGCCTTCAAGCCCAGCGCGCATTTTTAGCTCTCGTTCCTGTCTGTCCGCCCCCCCCCCTCACCATCTCTCTCTGCTCTGAGAAGGAGCAGTGGTGCATGAATGCGAGTCACGCGGCACGTAGCGTTTATCAGACCATGCCGCCACGAGAGCAAAGACCACACCACTCAGCGCGGCAGCCAGACAGCAAACGTCCCACTTGCCAATCACCGGGCCCTATCTGACGCGGTGGCTCTTGAGAGGACCGTCCGTCCTCCAATCGCCCTGAGTGCCCCCGTCGTGGCACCACCAGGGCCCCGCTGTGTCCACACACACACACCGTGCTCGGGGATCTCAATCTGCTGTCGCACGCACCGTCAGAAGCCGAGGACCCCTCCAGGCGTGCGCGCTGCCATCTGGCGCTGCGTGCCCTCGCGCCTGTCGGCGATACACGTTGCCGACTAGGCGTCTGCATCTACGAGGGCGCCGAATGAGGACGCGCCTCTGGCTCCGGCCGTCTATGGTCGGTGCGGAGGATGAATTAATGCTTGCACGTTGATGAAGAAGAAGAGGAGGATCGGTGGATTGCGTCGCGCGACGGGTATAGCCGGTCGGCGATCGTAAATCTTCCGAGGGACGACAGCGGTTGATAGCGGTCGCGGCCATTGTCTTTGAGCTGACTTCGCAGAGATGACCAGCAGGGATTGGTCGTGGCCCCGATGACTCAGGGTGGAGGGCAGACTCTGGGTTCCGTATGCAGAACAATATATACGAAATAGTGCTTGTATGCGGGAATATTTTGTTTCTGGTAATACTCTATCTGCCTTGTTCATGCTCTTGTCTGAGCTACAGAAACGTGGGCCTCGATAACTCTTGCTAGGATGGCAGTTGCCCTAAGGTCATAAACAAAAACAGAGCAAACGAACCTGCCGCTCAGCAGTTTCAGTGATGCATGAGCGAATCAAGGCACCATGGAGCAAGTGCGCAAGAACAACAGGCATACTGAGACCCTCAATGCATGCCAAAGATTAGTTCAACTTGAGGCTTTTACATACAAAGACCAGGGTATGATTACCAAGTATGCGTCATAGTGACGGGCTAGAGTTCATTTCGGCAACCTGGGGTTTTTGACGTGTGCTCAAATATAAGTACGCGGTGTTTTTGAGTTTAGCCCAGCAGAAAATCTGCCGTTGTGGCAGGAGGACTGAACACCGAGGACGCTGTTTCTGCAAATATTTATTTTGTTTTTACTAATTGTACGCAGTAATTTTATTTATTAATTTGTTTTCGCCGAAAAAGAATACGACTAAAATTAAATTTACATTAACTTTGGGTTTTATAGGTCTGTATTCATTAAATTTTGTTGGGCTATATACATACAAAATCTCGTTACTAGTTTAAAATTTTTCAAAATAGACCTTTTGCACTGTCGTCTACTCTGTCGCATGCTTCAAAAATAATAAGACATGCACCTTACCAAAAAAATTAACTAATGCTGATCATATTTCGCCCACATTTCTCGCAACATGTGTGCGTATTTCCTACCTCCAGATAACGTTCCTTACAGAAGCCAGTAAGTTCAATTCATCTGTGGGATTAAAAAAAACAATATCATTACATAACTGTCATGCCATTGTATAATTGTAGGTGACGACAGATTGAGGAACCTCACATTAACTTTTGTTATGATAGTTGGGGATGATTACGTTTCATTCTTTAAAATTACCGCCTCTGGAGTGAATGAAGTTGCCTTTTCATGTTCTTCCTTTTACGATCTGTGGTCTACGGCTTCCGGTATTGAGGAATACGGCCAAGCGTTATTCCCTGTTAAGGACTCTCAGACCCTCGGGCTAATCAACTGAACTTTGCGTATCTGTTGTTTTTTTTCTCTATCGCATATCGACTGGACGAATTGCAGATGATTTCTCCGAAAGCCAACGACCCGAAGCTATCACGTGCCAACGTGAGCTCCAACTGCCGGACCAGAAAGGCGAAAAAGAAATCCTCGGCGGGACGTCGTAAATCAGCGCCTTCGACCACCCATGCACAGCGTTGTCAACCAGGAGGAAGTTGGAAGCCATCTTACAGGTGCAGTGATCCGCGAGATCGCTATCTGAAACATTTAATTAATTCCGAGCCGCAGGCACCGTATGCCTCAGGACAGAAAAGCCAAGATTCCCGTGTAGGCCATGCTCGCTTGTCTCTGTACGTATCGCGGCGTTACGCTCGCAAAAAATAAAATAAAAATTAAAACAGCTTTATCGATCTATAGTAGTAAGCATACATCTTTGTTTTGCTCACGTAGAGTCCTAACCTTCGGTGATGCTGTATTCGGAGCGTCAGCAACAGCGTTAGGTCTTTTGCGATTGGTTCGCTACCTGAAGTGATAGCCTTAACTTAAATAAGTATACGCTCGCAAACTAGTAATCCTAACCGTAGACAAACCTTGTAGCGGGACAACTACGAGCTTGTACGTCGAGAGTAAGGAGATAATAATTTGATTATGATACAGATTTTTTTTCAGCTTCGGCCGCTCATTTTTCTGTCCGTTTTGGCCATGATTTTGAATAACATATTACCCATACGTTGTCTCTATGGAGTCAAAAATGGCTGATTGGACGAGTTGGTTGGTGATACATGATACTTGAAATACTAGTGCGTTACCAAAACCAGAGACAAGCAGACAAGAAAAAAAAACACTTGTGCTTGCCTGCTTAAGTTCCTGTTTTTTGTTAACGCTGTCAATTTGCAAGTCTCCGTACAGAGAAAAGTGTAAACTTCGGGGCTTGTTTCCTTTGTTAGGAACAATATAATGAGGCTAACAGACAATGATCCCTGGCAATATTGTCTGTTAGTTTTCATTATAAGCCTCTGTACAATAATACAAGAAATGAGTTTCTAACAAAAGTTACCTACATGACGGTATAATCAAAGTAATCAGTTTATTCTAGTGATTTCTCACATAAGGCTGCAAATTATTCTCTCTGTTTGAGAAAGTATTACCAAGTTTCTGAGTACCAATTAGCAGTCGTGGCAAAAAGTCACGTCCAATGAAATTTCGTAGCTCTTCACTACTCCTGCGTAAACAGCGTTAATATTAACCAATACTTCGCAGCAGTTCCCATACACAAACTAATACAGAGAAACGTTGCAGTGAAACGTTATACTAAAACGCTTTCTTTTCCTGAATGTATACATAGAGTTGAGTTGCATTACAAGCAAACTTCTACACAAAACCATACAATATTGAATTACTTTTAATTCAAAAATACATACAGCCTTGGCTGTCCCTAAGATTACATATATCATATATAAATGACCTAACAGTGATTGTGTTTACCCTTTGCTCGTGGAACATCAATTATCACTGTGCCATCCAGTACACGTGGCAGTAAATTATCCCACCAACAAACCAGTCTACTTCTTCGCAAATGCTCATAAATTCACCTTAAGTGATCTCCGTACCATGATAGTCAAAAAGATAAAAAAAACAATACCTATTCACTGCATTGTTTGAGCCATTTTGCTAACGGTAAGCAGCACAGGTTCCTGGTACCCAAGTAACTTTTTTTTATCAATGTCAGTTTATTTGTCAAAGCACTTACAATTGCGCAGCAGCGAACGAGGTTCATAAACAACAATGTTTCGAAGAACGTCTTTTGAACAACATACGGCAGCATTCTTGTTCTCTGATATCCAGTGTTACCTTGAAGTAAGCAATCGATTGGGCGTTTATTTCCTTTCAGCTCATCGTAATTTGGGAAAACATTTCGACTGTATACGCTGCTGTATCCTCGTACAGAGCTCTTTATGTAACTTTACGGTGTCCTTCCATTTACACAGGACTCCGGACACTTCTTCCTTCTGAGATGGCAGCCTGGGCCTCAAGCTCAAGACGCCTGAAGAGAACGCTCTTCTCGTCAACAGCCAACGGAGTGCTTCTGTTCTTTGCACACCTTCGAGACCTCACTTCTCTGAAGGTAAACGAGAATAAATAAAAAAAACATTCACTAGCGAAGGCGAACGCATTTCATTGGGCTCCATGAAGCGCCCACTCGGTGAATGAGAACACGTTGCCGAATCGAACCGTCCAGCATATATAGGGAGATATATGGGAAATATTCAATGAACCACAAAAGACAGTGCACAAACAAAACTCAAAGGGAATACACTTACCCTGTTGCTTTTTGTAATAATATATTTAGCCTCTCATAGGAATCAACTAAGCGCATAAAGGGGTCCAAAGAATTAATTCAAAGCAATGCTTCTGAACTACAGGGTGCTTGCAGTTTGAACCCTGCACACGTGTATTGTCCAGCTAAAACTTCCAAGAACTATGAAGAAACATATCTGATATCTTCTTCTAACCACCAACAGGCGTCAAGCCAATGAACCATTCCAAAGAGGAGAAATGAAAAAGATCACAAAAGATACAGAAATATATATGCATATAAAGCTAAGCCTTATATACCTAAGTGAACATCTTTGGCAAAGTCCCGTGACATTTCCTTCTATTTCTTTTATCTATCAAGACGCTTCTTTGTTAATATTACTATTTACTTCAGAATAACGAAGCATTTCTGAATAACGAAAAATAGAGGTTGCGAGAAAATGGAGTCAACAGTATATCAGAAGTGATTAATTTAAGTAAACATATAACGCTAGCGCTCATTGAGTTTGTGGCGCTGGAAACAAAGGCAAGAACACTAAGAAATGCCGTTCAATCTGATATGGTTCTGTACTTCTTCAAACCTTGCTCGGTGTGTTTTACATTACATGATGCTTCCGAAAGTCTCAGACATTTTCGAAAATTCCGCAATAAGTATAAGTTTTCACGACATTGAATGGGCTCTAGGAGATGCGGGTAATGAGCAATCATATATTTATCTTGCAGTAGAAACATTTCATGATTATGATGATTTATTCGAGATTTTCGCTCACAACTGGCTAAATTGAATAGAGGTGCCGGTATTACTATCAGACAAGAAGTATTAACGTTATTCGTCAGGTGCTTCAGTGATGCGACGAGCCTAACATCCAATGAAAGTGAGCTGTACGTTGAGGGTGAAGAAAATGTGTTCAGAGAATTGAGAGGGGAAGAAAAATAATGGTTGACTCATAATGAACCACCGTGCATCAAGGCCAATGCACATCCTGGAAGGGATTTGTGCAGCGCGTACTTACATGGAAGATATATACTTCAGTGAAATAATTCATCAATACTACAACAGTAATTCCGACTTGTAAAGCCGTGACCACATACAAAATTTCGGACCACACATCATTTGAGGGCGCAGATCTTGCCGAGGCGAACATGTGGCCTGTAGTGCTCTCTTGTTATTTTGTCTGCAAGGCCTGCAGGGCGTTTTTGCTAAGGTTTTCCTGCAACGCCTGCATTAACACAATTGTATACTATAGCAGTAACAAAAAGCCTGAGCAATTCTCTATGAAATCTCTACACCGTGTGTGCGCTGTGCATGTGCATCTCATAACGTCTTTATTTTTAACTTCCTTGTTACCCTCTCCTAATATGTAGGGTAGCAAACTGGACGTAGTTTAATTGACCTCCTTACCTTTCTCATATTCTCTCTCTCTTTCCCTTCTAAGTTACCTTCTATTTTGTTTTTCAACAACTATTTCGGAGAGGCTCAGTTTCCCAAACTTGATTTAGATTTACGATACAATTGTTAATGTCCCTAATGAATTACCCTATTGAATTCATAGAACATAAAATACATAAAAGGTTTCCCAAGGATGATTTCATAAAAGGTTTCCCAGATAGAAAACACGCGAAGGCTATGGTTGTACACGATCTTGCAATGTCATAAAAAGCGCTAGCAGTGGGACTACAAAGAAACCATTGCTATTATATTACATATAGCCGCAGTAACTTTGGCTCATGACTGTAAATCGTAAACTAGGGAAAGCACCCAAGGCTGCATTATTGACTATAAATACTGTTGTATATCATGCATTACTTTTACGAATACCAAATGCAGATTTTGCTTTGCGAGACTAATTTTTCTAACATGTATTTCGACCCTAATTTGCTGTACACAATTACACCGAGAAATAGACATTACACATGGTTATAACAGGCCGGCCTTTAGAAATTTCAAGCAACGAAAAGAAGACTTTTTAGGCACAACAAATATCAAGTTTTTTTTTCGAAGGTATAGCATGCAGTATTTTCATTGCACTAGGCAATATAAGAGTTGTAACATACAGGGGGTACTTATTTTTCATTATCAGTCACAGTTTACATGCTGGCGTTTTTTTTAATGAAGGCAAGAAATATATGAGCACGGTTCTAATTTTTGTGGTCGATTTCCCCTTTACACTTAGTTACTAGTAATAAAATAAAATTTGAAAAATATATAATAGCAGTGATTGACTGTGTATTCAATAGTTATCGTGCCAAGAAATGCTTATTGAATGATTATGTTGTCGCATTTGCTTAGAAAAAATATACATCGTATCAAGCTACGAATACTTGCACACTGCGCCAGTGTTATTAAATCAAATTGTAAACAATCTAGAGTTACTATTAGAGGACCTCAAGACGTTATGCGAAGGATGCGGAAAGAAGGTGACCGTGTTGCCATTTTTTTTTTATTGAGCGACTCGTCATAAAATGGCACTAAATATTTGTACGAATGTTGCACGCACAGAATTATGTTCAAGAGATGCGCATGTTTATATAACCGGTTGTTTGCACTTGCGCAACGATGCCAACTGGAACATGCGTATTAGCAACACCAGGAGCTGATATGAAGCGCTGATGCTCGCGGGGACGCTGGCCCTGGACGCGGCTACATAAATCAACTTTAGTGGATGGTAACTAACCACAATTGGCGTTAACGTGACGTGGCGGCTGTATCAAAGGAGTACATATGTTGTGTTTATAAAATTGGCTGGGCTGCACTGCAACCACCATTGATATATCACGAAGATTAGCGCCTATTTGAAAAGTATTTCCGAGACCTGGCGTAGCCCTGTGGTAAAATTCTTCATTGCCACGCAAGATGCTTGGGTTCGATTCCAGCTGGGACCATGAAATTTATTCTTTGCATTCGTCGGGTCGACGCTACCAATATCGGGTATATCTCGCGCGTTAAAATTGCCCATGTGTGTTCTCGTCGTTCCTGGGTAGATACAAAGTGTCAATCCTCTGTGGCACATACCCACATACCAGTGGCACATACCCGCCCGTGGGTAAGTGCCAATGTCTGGCGGGAAGTGTTTGACGACGTACGCGACGGGATTGTGACATTATTCATGTCTTGACCAGAGCGTCGTATCTGTCAAACCATCTTACCATCTTATGCTAATTTTGGTTCACGCCAAGGGGGTGAGCACGAGAGCACCCAAATGTAAGCTGCTAGATAGATAAATACGCTCAAAGTCACTGAAGTTCGCTAAAGGCTGTTTCACATGCCGCGATTGCAGCAAAAAAAAAAAAAATAGATCCGTTCGCTCCAATCGCTCTGTTCGCAACCGTCGCCAATGGTGGTTTTCTTTCACATGGACCGCGAACGGTCCACGATTTTTGCTCTGCGACTGGAGCGGCGAGCTTTTTCCACCGCTCTTAGCGCCAGACAGAAATGTAATATAATAATATGTGCATTATAATATCATGAAGCTTCCGTGAATGGTAACGAAGGGCCCACTCGTTTCGTCATTTAAGAACACTTTCCAGTCTACATTCGTATTAAAATGCACAGTATCGGCCATGACCAAAAGAAACACGTCGGTTCTATTTCGACGGCTTGACCGGACAAGCCCTGTTTCGACGGGTCTCGTTGAAAAATCGCTCCCGCCGCTGCGATCAGAGCGAAAGTTTCCAGCATGTTGGAAGGTCGCCGCGGACCGCTGTGGCTGGAGCAAACTGCCCTTTTTTTCGCTGCAAGCGAATTCGCAGCCTGAAAATCGCTACTTTTTGTGTCATGCGAAACGGCCTTAAGAAATGCTTCGCACTTGAAAGTGGTTAACAATATTGAGTACTTCGTGCTTTGAGGAATTGTTTAATGATTTCGAGTACCTCGTACTCTTCTATGGGAGAGCAGTGAGCTGTCCCAATGGTAAAAGGCATGTGTTTAGAAAAAGTGGTTATCTATTTTGAGTACACTTAGTACTCGACTATGGGAGAGCTTAGAGTGTCCCGCGCACAGATAACTTTATTAACTGCTGAATTACACGCAGTAAAAACGACGAGAAAACAAAATGGTCTTGAGATAGGGCCCTATATTTTACCCGGGTTTATGCCGCCTGAGCCCGACAAAATTTCAAATTTTCTTTCAATACGTCAAGTCTGCCAATCACTGAAGCAATCACGAATTTTGGTTTGCGCGAGACCTTTAGTTTGTATAACAGAAGCATAATAAATACATTTCTAAAATCATTCGATACAGCTCTAGGAAAAGGGTGTCACTGAGTAAAGACGAGATGTAAGAGCTTACTCAGTTGAACACTTTTGTTGAAAGCTGGCCTGCTGGGTAAATAAATGATCAGTTTTTGTTTTTGTTTTTGCGGATAATTCCTGAGAATGAACGTGGGTTCTTGAAGAAAGGAAAAGGAAGCTAATTTCCTTCTGCCGAATCTGGCGACACAGCTAAGCTCCTTGTATGGAGAAGGGGTTAAAAAGAATAATAGAAAAATAAAGCGGATGGAGCACTCACCACACAAGAGCGACAGAAAGAGGAGGTAGGAAAGATGGGGGACACGATCTAATTAGTCCGAGGACGGGGCACCATCTGGAGAGCAAGAGGGTGTCAGGAGATCGCAGACGGCGGTCCGATCAGTGAGGGCTGTATACGCTGGCGTCAGAGGTCACGGACGACGCAACCGTTCAGCACGGAGTCCACCAAGCTAGTCCCATCTGCGGAACTGGCATGAGTTTGCTTTTACATTGGTGAAAAAAAAAAAGGCAAAGAACTATATGGAAGCGTATAGCTGTGGATGATATTAGAATCTCTTCGAATAAATCTGGAAGCATGTTTCCCTCATTAAACATAATCGAAAAAATCGCCACATTAATTCTCTACTGGTCCTTAACGTCAGGTGAAATTGCATGAGAAATATCGGGAATAACTGTAGCATTATTGGAAATCTGAACACGTTAAAAAAAAAAGCAGTGATATTTTCGAGTCCAACGATATGCTTCTTCAGATGACGTATACCGTAAAAAGAAAGATTGTCAAAACCAAACAAGTGGTGACGGGGAAAGCACGCTGTTTTGGCTGTAGCTTGAAGAAGTGATGGGGAAAAGTTTCATAGCATTATCGTCAGGATAAGCACGGACGCAAGTGCGTAGACACATAAACCCTCGACTTCTTTAACGGAGCACTTTTCCGTAAACAACTTCACAGTGCGCGCGTGATGCTGCCTATGTATACTACAGAAAAATGCTTGTCCGCGTAAACTTCATCAATCGCGAAAACGAAAGAACATGTTCGTCACGCCCACATCAAGACGTGTTCGATTTCAGACTTTGGCACACAAGACGTTGTGCCATTTATCTTGATTTCAACAGCGCACTTGGGAACCAGAACATAGGAGAAAAGTAAGGGCACAACATAGGCGCTGACTCGAAACTGAATTTTATTAAGAAAGAACATGCACTACCTAAGCGCCACCTGCCCCTGTTGATTTCAATAATTATCTGTTTTCTGTTGATTTTTTTCACCACCTTTATACTTGCATGTTCTTCATAAAATTCCATTGCGAATCAGCGCCCGTGTTGTGCCCTCACTTTTCTTCAAGTCTTCGTTCCCCAGTGCACTGTTAGAATCCAGATGAACCCGCACAAACTCGCTCAAGTTGCTATTCTCACGTTGTGCTATTTATCTTCATAGATTACCTATTCGTAGAAGCAATATTAATGAAAAATAGCAGACAAGGGAAAGGATATGGGATGTTATTAAATGTGAAGAAACTTTGCCACGGTTAAATGCACTCAGTGGTAGAGCATGCAATTTCAGTGGTAGAACATCGTAGCTCACTAAGCAATGTAGCTGAGTGGATAGAGCATCATACGCGTTATTTAATGGTCGCCGGTTCAATACCTGCTGGGCAGCAAGTTATCTCCTCGTTCACTTTTCTTTCTCCACATTTACCGCACAATGACTTCAAACAACGTCCTTTATACTTCCCTTGGTGTCATTGTGTGTTCCTTCGGTTTCATAATTTGTCTAACACGAAAAAACGTGTCCCCAACTTTGCAGTTCTTTCCTTCATTTGTAGTGAGGGAATATGATGTGAAGGAAGGTTGCACGTTTGATTACGTGCGGTCTGTCAGCAATCACGAAATCTGTTTTCCAGGAGGGAGGTCGTACCAGATCATTAGGCGGTGCATGTGTCTGGAGCTACTTTTTTATGAAATTGTTTTATGAAATTTCTCGAGATGACTGACTCCACGATAAACCTACCTTTGGTTATTCGGCACTCGTGAAAAAACTGGATCGCTCGAACCGTATTTTGCGGCCTCCAACTTTTTGCGACAGTGTCTATGGAACCCCGACATAAAAATATTCCATTGCGACCACTATCACAGCCCGTCATAGAAGACATATAGAGAGATTCCACTTACATTTGCGCTCGATAATTCTGCGATCCACAAGAAATAGATTACATTCAATAAAACGCTCTCCCTTTTTTTTTTGGGGGGGGGGGGGGGGTTTCAAACTGCGAATAAATATGAACTTTAGTTTTTGGTCATGCGCTATCTATAATGCATAAATAAATTAGCCTAGCATTTAAGGCATCTATAGGACAAAGTCTACATGGTGCTATAAATGGAGAAGTCGTCCAAATTTCGCATACATAGGCGTTTAGATAGGCTTAATTAGTAAATGTAGAAGCGTGCTGGGAGGTGCATTGGTCTGTCTGTATATATATATATATATATATATATATATATATATATGGGAAACAAGTGTATACTTAAGGACTCGTTTTTTCCTGTTTTACACAATATCAATGAGATCTAACAGACAATATATATTGCCAAGGAAGGTATAGCGGGAGTTATTAGGCCAATTGTAATGTATATATATATATATATATATATTGTATATATATATATATATATATATATATATATATATATATATATATATATATATATATATATATTATACAATTACAAGTCTTAGAATTGTACAAGCAAATTCAACCTTCAAGATTTACTGTTGTTTTCTTTTATCATACACCTCTAATGTATGGCTTTAAAACCTACCAAAACAATGATGCACTAAAAATTTAGCAAGCTGTCGGGCTTGCTCAAGGACCCTTGGGCACTTTCCCGTGAATCAGAATTCTAAACGAAAACACCCAAGTCGGTAGCCCTGCATATAGATACAAGGCATGTCATTTGAAATCACAGGTGAAATATTCGTCTTGCCCTAATACTATTCCTCACCTTCTGAGAAATGCATAAATATAATCTCCCTAACGCGATTGCGCCAGTGTTCATCATGCGTATTTCGTCCGTCGGGGTCGACGCTTGCATTACGTAAACATGACACCCCGCAAGGACTCAATTCAAAGCAGCATTTCAAAGCAGTCCGCGTTATTCGTTTAAGTTCGTGACTTAACACCTCGAGCGAATCGCTTTGTCTCTTTGACTTATGCAAGACGTTTCCCGCTGGGAAAGCCTCGAGCAAAACTGCTGAGTTGGACTCGCATTGTAAGTAGGGAGATGTTGGTGTTTTGTAAGATTGGTAAGACCCCTTCAAATTTCAATGCACCTGTGCTGAAAAACAAAAGTTGCTTATAATAATAGTATGACTTTAACGGCCGTCATTCCTCGAAGTATATGCGTATCTATTTTCAGGTGCGTGGAAATTGTCTAATCATGTCTTTTGTCAGTTTTTAATTACGCGTGCTGGTGTGCGTTGGTTACACCAACTTAATTTCCCAACAAACTTGACGCGTCCTCATGTGCCCTACTGTACGCATGTACAAGGGAGAATGACGACTTGCAAGCGTGTGCCCAATCTTTGATGTTTTGCACTAATAGCAGCGTAATGTGCTGTTAAATTAAACGTACACTGCTGTAGCACAATAAAGATTCTGCGCTATCGCGTAAACAACCTTGAAAACTGACACCCATCTCACGTTTATGCCCACTACGAGGAGTCAAATAACGCTTGCCTAAAAAATGAGGTCGCAAGTTGCGGGATCGAATCTCGGCTGCCACGGCTGCATATTCAATGGAGGTGAAAATGCTGTAGGCTGGTGTGCCTGAATTTGGGTGAACGTTAAAGAATCGCAGGTGGTGGAAACTTCCGGAGCTCTTACTACCGCGTCTCTCATATTCATATGGTAGTTTTGAGACGTTAAACCTCAAATGTCAATCAAAATATGAGGACAGAGTTCAGCTCTTTGTTGGGCCTGTCGGGAGAAGCGAGTGACTCTCAATACACGTCGAAATTTGAACCTCCGATTCATATATACTTTAGTCATTCGCGCATGTATATCGCCGTGTATATGTTATATACATGCGCACACACGTTACAAGGAAAACACTGGTGTTTCAGTGCATTGGATAGAGCGAAACACTGTAGTCACAGAGCTCATGCGATTAGACATGGCCACTTCTTTGAGAGTGGGCTGTTTCGATGACAACATTCACGTAACATGTAATACTGTCCAGGCACGCCTTCAACCGATTGGCAATAATTTGATATCAAAGAAATGAATAGCGACAAAATCGTAGGATGCCCGCGTCACCATTGCGTTGCAAAATAAAATGTCATTTGGCGGTTCGCAGTGCTTGCACTTCAACTTTTTAAAGGTGCCCTGGAGCTCACGTTAAGACCGGCATCGTTCTCCTCGTGAGTTCTGCTAATGAGCTTTCGAGATTCATAAATTTTGAAATTAAAGAGCACCGAAAGATATATACGAGAATTTACGTTTTCATACTGTGCTCATCAATTATTAAGCATTTGTATACCACCATTCTGTATGAAAAATAGCTGGCGCCATGAGAGTATATATGCGAGGCAATGTGAAAAGGGAAAATAAAAGCATGACGCGTGTGAATGTTTAGTATAGAGCTATACATGCCACGATCGCTTCGTAAAGAAAAAGAAGCGCAGACAAGATGCATCTGCTGAACATAGTTCGAGGGCTAATTAGAACATATATTTATACAATTGAGCTTGTTCATTGTAAATTTTGTTTCCTATGCCGAAACGTTGTTTCTGAGAGATAGTGTACTCATATATATACGAAACACTTTCACCGGATATCTTCAATGTTATCTTGGAGAATCGCGAATAGCTGGGTTAGTTGGTTGATGCCTAGATGCGAGGAAATCAGCGAAAACTCGAAATGAGGACGGAGAAGAAGGCACATTCAATCACAAACTGTATGTGGCTCTTAACTGCAACTTCCACTTTTTTTAATTATCTTCGCCCTTGGAGTACATAGTTTGTTGTGACAAGTCTTGAAGTCACTGCTGCACGTATGACGCTTATTTAGTGTCACTAGGCAAACAAAGAGAGCACCTTAACAATCACGCAGCAGCAGTTCCTATGTTTTCGCAGGGAGTGCGGCATGTCCTTGTAAAACCATCACGAAAAAATTGCATTGTTACACTGAATCACACCTCTTGTGAATAAGTCAGAAACGACGCGCACGCGAGTGTTGTTATACGCCTAAATGCGTAGCACTATACAAATGCGATATAAATGCGATATATATAGTGCATCGCCTAAATGCGATGCAATATATAAGAACCTTACGGGTTGTTGCCCCTTATGTTGCCACTAACCCTATTTGTCCCTTGCCTACGTTATCATTAGTTCATTAAGACTCGTATTTCCAAACTAACCTTACCCTAATCTCACGTTTTCTTTATCATTTGGTACCGTTAACATGCTTTATAATCAAATAAGAAGCCGGTATTCCCATCCTAACGTCAGATACTTTTGCCTCGCTTACTGCTTCCCTCGCGCCACACTTATTAGCTTGCTGCGTTTGAAACTCGAAAGCCGCATAACCGCAGTTTGCATAAAAAAGGAAATTCGAGATAGGTAACAATATTCTGGTTTATATACACAATAAACTTCAAAGGCTTGCACTTTTTTTAAATGCGAAGGATTTTTTGGTGAACTTCGGCGAGTTTAACCATATCTATCTATCTATCTATCTATCTATCTATCTATCTATCTATCTATCTATCTATCTATCTATCTATCTATCTATCTATCTATCTATCTATCTATCTATCTATCTATCTATCTATCTATCTATCTATCTATCTATCTATCTATCTATCTATCTATCTATCTGTTTATCTATCTGTTTATCTATCTATCTATCTATCTATCTATCTTTCTATCTATCTATCTAACTATCTATCTATCTATCTATCTGTCTGTCTGTTTGTCTGTCTGTCTGTCTGTCTGTCTGTCTGTCTGTCTGTCTGTCTGTCTGTCTGTCTGTCTGTCTGTCTGTCTGTCTGCCTGTCTATCTATCTATCTATCTATCTATCTATCTATCTATCTATCTATCTATCTATCTATCCGCAAATGACCTTTAGCTCTCCTGGCCGTTTAGTTAATTGGGTCCATACAAAAACCATATTATGTATGTCATGAATGTCACGGTTTAAACGTCATGGTCATGCTATTTTTGCGGTGGTTTCATTCAGATGACATGTCTCAAAGCTTGTATGGTATGACGTGAGTGCATGACGTACATAAGTGACAGGCTCTCACGTGGAAATGATGACAGGCGTGTCATGTAAGAACATAACTGCATACCACGCTGATGATGCACTCGCGGTCATTTCGTTATAGCTTCATATATAACAAATTTGGTATTGCGTGACGTAAATGGTTGACGAAGGTATATGACTGGTGTAAGCATGATAATAATGACATTCGTTTCACGTAAGAACATGACTACATGCCATGCTCATGATGTACTCGTGGTTGTTCCGCTGCACACCAAATTCGGTATTGCGTGACGCGAACGGTGGACGAATGTAAATGACACGTTGAAACATGATAATCATGCCATGAGGGTCATGTTAACATCAATACAAGCTACGCTCATTGTGCGCTTGCAGCCATTGCGCCACTTCACGGATACCAAATTCATAATTACAGGAAGTTAATGGACGACGAACAAAAATGCCACGCGCAAACATGATAATCATGACATGGAAGTCATGTACGGTATAATTTATGTTCGCCTCGTATGTTGTGCTTACTTTAATGTGACAGTTCTACCTTCTTCATTTGTGCTTCGCAAATCATCGATTTCCACTTTACGTGGGAACTATCAATTTTTTTTCATTAGCATCATCATCATACTTGCATGTATAGCACGGTAAATTGTGGCATAGGCCTATTCACACG
Organism: Rhipicephalus microplus; assembly: GCF_013339725.1. NCBI lineage: Eukaryota > Metazoa > Arthropoda > Arachnida > Ixodida > Ixodidae > Rhipicephalus > Rhipicephalus microplus. Next base: position 107,718,268 of record NC_051170.1, read on the forward strand.
GTGATGCTCAAAACTCATTCAGTACAATCAAAATTAACGACTCACCAACACGGCCTGTGGACGGGCAAGTTTTTCTGACCGAGATGCGGACGAAACTCACACGTACATGGGCACGACACGCGTGAACTCGGAGGCTAGCGAGAAATAAGCAGCAGCTCGGCGTCGGACGTACACTTGGTCCGCACGAAGGCGAGACCTTTTTGTGAATCTTTCTGGTCCAGTGTAGAGTACAGCAAACGTCCTCGGTGCTGCGCGCACACATCATTACAACCTGACTCTGGAGTCAGCGCCCGGCCGACACATTGCCGTGGAGAGCGAGCATAAAAGAGCGGCAAAGCCACGCTTTCTGCGGGCCGATTCGTTCGTCGTCGCGCTCAGACAGACAGTCTGAGCGCGTCGTTCGGCCACACACAAAAAAATAAATAAAAAATAAATAAAAGAGCCGCAAGAGATGCGAGTCGGGATTGGCAGAACACACGCTTTACGAGCCGGTTAATTGCTCGACCCGACGAGTTTCGTTGCGGAGGGACATTTTGCCAGAGCTTTTGTCGCCGTTGCCGACCGACCGACCAACCAGTAAGCAAGCAGGCAAGTCAAAGCCATCAGAGCATCAAGGCGAGAACGCGAGAATACTCATTGTTAAATGAAATAAAATGAGATAAAGAAGGTGTCTTCTTTTTGGACGCTTGGACGCCGCGTATAGGGCGGCGCTTCTTTAATTGCCGCGCACCGAAATTGTCTGTGTTTATGACGAGTCTTTCCTTCACTATAGTGCCAGTCTTCATTTTTATCTATTCATTCTCCCGTTATTTAACAGTTTCTCTTTCTTTCACGAGCGGAACGCTTACTTGAGAGTGCTTTCAGAAAAAGAGCTGAGACAACCTGACCTCGTGACATTATGGCCCTCTTAAAACATCCTCTCCTGGAATCAACGAAAAGCTGACGTATAGGAGGCGTTCGCGGGAAGCTTGCTTTTCTGACTCTAGCATACCGCATTCAGGGAAAGCAGAACTTCCTCATTCCATTTTTTCGCTTAGTATTTTCTTCTCTATACGCAGTAATGAACTATGTGACTGACGTCCGGAGCTATGCGTCATTTCCGGTTGAAGAGTACCTCATCTTATAGCAAGCAGTGCTTGCACAAGTCTCGCGTGTGGAACATACAGTTGAGTTCAAAATGACCAGGAATCTCAGGACGTGTTACCACGTGTGCAAGCGAATGTGCAGCGTAGGTGGATTCCCCATAGACCAGGTGACTGCCATATCTTATCTCTCAATTTTTATTCATCAAGGCTATGAACGTGTGATTCGCATAGGTGTATTAGAGGTTCTATATGACTGCAGGTCTGCACTAAGTTACCCGTAGGAATGTGGCGTTATCATCAGTTGAAATGATGATTACAATTATCAAGATTAGGATGTTGTAGGTAGGCGGTGGATCTAGCCGCCGGCTACCTACATGCGCTCTGATTATAGCATGGTAACTCTTCTGAAGACTTTTTGAATGCCAAGAGAGAGACAGTTTTTTAACTTCTGTGATAAGGTAGAACGCAAATAATTTTGTATAACATTTTGCTTCCTTGAACCTCGAGATACTTTTGGGTGCACTCAACCTGCTTTATAATATTTTCACACAGAGGCATAATTTAAGATACAATCTATCTACTGACCGCACAGATTGAGTTCTCCGACAATTCTATAATATTTAGCCATCAATCTATCGTTTCCATTACCCTTTAGCGTAACCGCCTCAAAGGGTTATCAAGACTACCTCTCCCCCAAGCACTCCCTGTAGGGCATACTTCACGCACTTTGATACATTTGCTGCATGATAGCTATGGTGACACAATCTAATTTGAGTTGCTCAATCTGCCATCTGTGATTCGCAACCGCCCAGTGTGCTGATTAAAGCGGGCCCTTCGGGCATACCATCTCAGCGATCATCTGTCATGTGATCGATTTGTGCAAGACAAGCTAGCCGAGGTTGGAAAATTTCACGTCAGGAATAGGCCTTGCATACAATTTATACGGTTGTCATTCAAGTCATTCCCATGCTCTACCAGAAACTAAGTGAAAAATAAATTAGTAGACATGTTTCTTGAATTCCCCTGTCTAAACGACTGTGCGCCATCCATTGTAACCATCTGTGTTTTGCTACACAACACAAGGATAAGCCATGAACAGTTGTCAACTTTTTCCAAACATATTCACTATTTCGCGCTAACAAGATGTTGAGACCATGTAGTAATGCTATATATGAAAGTAAGGAAAAGCTTTTCACCTAGCTTCGAATATGCCTATTATTCTTTATTTACTCGTATAGGATAAGGTGCTAGTCTCTTAGTGTTCTGTTGCAGAATGTAAATATATATACCACCTGCATGGTTCGCACGATCGGGCTCAATAGCACTATCATGATTCTTCATTGAAGAACAAGGAGAAATGCTCCCTTTGTTCCGATGTTTGTCATTTGTTTCACTTGGTGAACTCTTCCTCACGTTTTCTTTTTATTTTTTTCACAGCCCGAACAGAAAATACGCTTGAGCAAACATGTTTTGTATATGTACTCTCGCCACAAGCACAACATACGAGATGATATGAAATATATGGTCTAAAAAGAACCACGAACCTGTGCAGAAGTACTAACCATGTGTTTTGACACTGAACACAGGGATATGTTTAGTACAGGAAACTATAGAGTATGCGCATAGTCGAGTTTGGAATTAGAGTGGAGCAATGTCTAATTGAATAATTCAACTCGACATTCGAATAGCTAATATTTGAAGTTCCGAATAGTTCACCAGGGAAAAAAAACATGAAAAATGTGACAGAGTCCCATAAAACTAACGCTATCGTCGTTGCAGTAGGCATCTCGCTTCCAATGAGCTTGCAAATCCAGAGCTATTATGCTCGAAACACACTTTCTCAATATATCGCTAAACTTGTTTTGCGATGCGTTACCATCACTGCTACTGAGGTTGCCAGTGAGCTTATGTTTTCAAAGTTACTGCAGGAAGCAACGTAAAGTCTAGTGATAGAGCTTCAGGCCAGGTCATGAGGAAAAGCTTGCACGCCTGCATTGCGCGCCTGAAAATTAGTAGCCTTTTGGTAGCAATCACTCACCGCGGTATGTGCTCTAGAACATGAGCCGATTTATTTCGTTGCTGTTCTTCAATTGGTACTAACAGTGGCTTTTGAATTCGACATTATATTCAGTATTGTATATTTATGGACACTCTTTGCCACTATTGGATTCGAAGTAGAATTTCACTATTTGAACAGCCGAACTGATTGTCCGAACGATGTCTGGCCGTAATATTCACAAACTACTCAGGATCTTCTCGAACATTTCCGATCTATATATCCGTGTGGCTAAGCCCAAACGTAATATGAACATCAGGAATAGCACCAGATAAGCACAGGTCTATCCTATAGCTTGGGGAGTGAAAATTTCGTTGTACACTTAACGGGCCAATGTCTCCCTCGCTTTCTTTGTATATTCAAAAAAAATGTTGCTAGTATCCCGCCGTGTTTAGCTAACTGTGGCACCACAGTGGCGTAAGAGTAGCATAGTAATACGGAGATTCAAGTTAGTGTGGAGCTGATGAATTCTTTTTTTTTTTTTGTCGTGAACCTCACTAAAGCACGATAAACGAGCGTTAATGCGTTCTGCACTGATATAAATATCGAGCACACAGCGGCAGCCAGTAACTCAGCCCGAGACATATTCATAAGCAGCTGGCAGACAAAAAAAAAAGCTACATGAACCACCGCGGTCGGTAATAAAGGTAATCGAAAAGACGTGATGACAGACCTGTGAATTAGAAAGTTGTTGAAGAAAGCACTAGACTGCGAAAGTCGCTGCTGATCCACCCATTCCACCAAATACATCTTAGCATTAATTGCGATGTACTATTGTTTAAAGTACCATTAGAAGAAGGCCTATAATAACTACTATACCACTAACCTTTCTTACTGTATATGCATGCGTATTCCTTCGAGGTAATTACTAGCGCAGTACATGTCTAAGTTTGATGTTTGAAGATGTTTTTTTTTTTGATGAGACGTCGTTGCAAGTATAGCACACGATTCCACAACGAACAAGGAAATTTCTTGAAGATTAAGATTACATCCCCTGAAGTGAAAGCGGTACCTGCCGTTTAATTTCATGGTATGTCAAAGGCGTGACAACAACATGCAATGAACTCCTTCGGAGAGCTGCTGTGGTAATATGGCCTTGTGTGAACGATTTTAGACTATAACTCTACAGATTATCAATTGATGTGAGGTGAAGTGGCTCTATCTGCGGCAGTACTGGGATGGTTTTGTAGCTCTGTGATATTTATGGAATTCTGACAAAGCTATGTAATCTCCTGCTGACATGGCAGGTCATCTTGTTAGGCATTCTGTACGCGATACGCAGATACGTTGGCGAGAAAATGTCGGTCATTCTATGTAAAATATTGATTATTTGATTGATTATAAATAAATAGATAGACAGATTGACTGTTTGATTTATTTATTTATTTATTTATTTATTTATTGATACGTTCAATTTAATGTTCCAAAGCCACCATATCATTATGAGAGACACTATAGTGGGAACCTCCAGAAATTTCGACTCTCTGGGGTTCGTTAACGTGCACCCAAATCTGAGCACACGGGCCCATAACACTTTCGCCTCCATTGAAAATGCTGCCGCCGCAGCTGGTATTCGATCCCGCGACCTGTGGGTCTCTGTAAAATATTGTCCCTGCCATAAATGGTAGGAATATTAGATAATAAACCAGCGAAGTATAATGTCGGCTTAGGCTTCAGATAGCCGATTTCCAAAAATACGTAGTAAATAACTCAAGTTCTTCAGATTATCTCATCGAATCATTGGTTGTGACCTTCTTTCAAAAAAATATGGCATTTAAAGCGCCAAAATTATGGCATAATTGTTTGTTATACACAACAGGCTGGGACTCCAGATTATTTTTCTGTTGCTTTGGCTTCTCTGACATGCGCCTACATCTAAGCAGACGGGTGCATTCCGCTACCATTGAAATGCAGCCGCTGTACCCGGGAATGTTGCCCGCAAAGTATAGCTATCTGCTGCCAAATGTATTAGCTTCTAAGGTACCACAGCAGGTGATCTGCTTTTGCTGAATGCAACTTTCATAAAAGACAGAAAAAACACAATTTTAAGTAAAGTAATCTAGGACGTAAGTACATAAATGAGCTAACATAGGCTTGCGACAACCTAATGCGTGGACCAAGATAATTCATAGCGGAGTCTGGAAAATTCATACCAACCACCGAAGTGTTTTTTTTTTTTTTAGAATCAAAGCAGTTCACCACGCTAAAGTTGGCTCCTAAGTAGAACTTTGATTCGAATTCGTTTTTCTGTCCCTATTCTCAAATGTAATATTGAATAACTATTAAGTTCTATAGACAACAAGTCATGAACACCAAGACAGAAATCATCCTATTTTAAGTCCTCTTTACAAACATGTCAATACAATGCCTCCCAGTCCGGCGTATTGTTCCGACTACGGATTTGTTTTATACGCCACACACTCACTGCTCACCTTCATCAAATATAAGCCTATATTTGTATCGTGTGGCTTCCCTCTTCACTTTATGCGTATGCTTTTAACGCTCGAACACGTGTGGCCCATATTACCAACCAAGCAAGTGTTCTGACAAAGTTAAAATCTGAACAAACAAATTTTAGGGCTAACGTCGTGAGATAGGTTTACGATTTGACAGCCGAAACGCTCCATATAAGCTCTTCTATACAATTGACATTATGACGACATTACTGATAGTATGACTGAATACATCCAGGACGAAAAAATAAACAGTTGAGGCGAAAATAACGTGACTTAGAAAAAAAAGGAATGACGAGTTAATTTTAGCCCCTACGCTATTTCACGTATTCGTCGTCTTTATATTCAAGTGAACAGACGTTTTTGAGCCATTCCCACGAGGCCAGTGACAGATGCGTGATGCCACATTAGTAGTGCTTTCTTGGCACCTTCAACAATGGTCAGGTCACATGTAGAATAAGCCATAACAGCTCTTTCTGCTGCGAGTTCTTTGTCAAAGAAAACAGGACGCGGCCTTTTTGTTCCTGCCAGAAACATGGCAGCCGTCACCTAGCATGAACGTATATCTCTGGAACTGAGCGCGCTTGTGGAATATAGAAACCTTTTAGTATCTGTCAGGCGGGCGCTAAAACCCGATTGCGACGCCCTCAAACAACGGGTCTGCCTATACCGTCTGACGAGTCATAACCCAAACAACGAGCTTAGGGCAAAGAACCCTAATATAGTCTATGAACCTCGCATAGACGACTTAGCTTTCCCTAGCTTTAGTTGCATAACGGATAAAAAAAGTTGTTAGGGGACAGAAATAACGCGAGAAATTGTCGTTGCCCTTTACGATCAGTGAACGTCGAGACACGCTGGAGCGTTGCTGGCCAGTGGCGTCGTTTTAGGAGGGCCCCCGGAAACTGGATCAGCGCGTGTAACTGGTTGTCGGGTGCACGCACCCTTGCAGGAGCACCTGGCAACCAATGAGAGCATTGCGTAAATCAAGGCTCTGCAAATGCCACCAAAGCCGCAGTAAAGCCATAGTGCATGTCGTTGCTACTTGATGCTGCTGCTGTGCAGATGAACAACGCGCACGCCTGCATGTAACGAAGGAAACAAAAACGGGGTTTGTCACGTCTGCAAACCATAACCGCGCTTTCGAGGCGGAAGTAGGTAAAGTTTTCACGAGAAAAAAAACAGAACTACACAAAGTACGGCCATATTAAGCAGTAGCGTGGAAGGACGGACTCGCCACAAAAATAGATGCTTTGTCACGCTGCAAAGCTGGTTTTTCCGGTGTACAATGACTCGTCGTTTCCGGCAGCTTGGCTTTAGTATGGTGGCGCCCCCTGCTATTAGTCAGCTCGATTACCCTCGAGTCAATCAGGACTTTACGGAGAAAACGACTTCGATATGGATGTATATATGCAGCACTCAATAATGGCGTGAATTTTACGACAGGAAGTCGAATGGACAGCTGGACGACGTGAGTCCGATGTGAAGGTCTGAGTTGGTTTCGTGCATTATGGCTTCAACACGCCTCGCCCATCTCACCTACTTTTTTTGCGAAATTTCGCCCAGTGTATGGTATAGGAAACCAGATGTGCGTCTGGTTGTCCTTTCTACCTTTCCTTCCTCTTCCTTCCTTTATTCCCCAGCTCGGCTTATCTGCGAACGAACGAACTCACAAACACCGTGAGATAGAAATGCAACATTTCAACGCTTATAGTCTTCGAGAAGTTCGCAGTTAATCGTGATGTGACGCGTCTGAGCAAACGTGGCGTATCGAAATTCGAAGCAAGCATGGTGAGGTGCCTTCGTGCACCTGGCGTTTAATGGAGATGAATGCCGGCAATAAAGACGTGCTTTCCTCACGAAAGCAGCTGGCCAAGAAAAACAATCGAAATGTAACGCGTTGAGCGCGTAAACAAACGACAATGTTAGAAATAAATCAGCTCAAGGGAGATAAATCTGTCACTCCCCGCACACAGGCCTTAGTACACTGAACCGTATAGGTGTTGAATAGAGAAGAAACACAGAAAAAGCGAGTAAAGAAGAACCACATAGCTCCGGGTCGTCCTTGTAGAATTCAGTGCTGGTATCTAACGCAATGAAGACACAAAGCCCTTCCAGTATTTAAAAGCTGCGCGTATTAACAGTCATTATAGGTTACAATGAAAATGAAAGCGAGAGCTCTTGAACTATTTAAATGATTTTCCAACCTCTCCACAGCAAGACAGTCGTAACAGAGCAGAACGCGGTTCCACGCGTTCCGTGAAACTGTCCATTTTAAATACCAAGATTGCGCCACGACTCTAAGCGATTTATAATCAAAAAATTAACTTCTTTCTTTTTTTTGCAATACATGCTATGCAGTAACCATCTTGAAGAAGACACCAGCCAATGGCTTGATGATTGATTGATTTGTGGGGTTTAACGTCCCAAAACCACCATTTGATTATGAGAGACGCCGTAGTGGAGGGCTCCGGCAATTTTGACCACCTGGGGTTCTTTAACGTGCACCCAAATCTGAATACACGGGCCTACAACATTTCCGCCTCCATCGGAAATGCAGCCGCCGCAGCCGGGAATCGAACCCGCGACCTGCGGGTCAGCAGCCGAGTACTTTAGCCACTAGACCACCGCGGCGGGGCACACCAGCCAATGGTCACAAAGTGCATCGCATACACCAATAGTTTGATATATATCAATATCAATACCGTACACCGGTAGCATACTTAGCGCTCTCTCTAGGAGCTCCGCTCTTCGACTGAGTTGCTGGGGGAAGGAACTTGTTGCCAGCTGTGCGTAAATGAACAACAGCTGTCACTAAGGTGCAGGAATATGTGGGCCTGTGGGTTTCGTGTTGGATCTATTGTTCGCAGCCTTACCCGACGTATTCTGTAGCCTGCGGAGAATTTTGTTTTTTTTTCCTAGCCATGTTGTTAACATCATTGTTTTTGCTGTCTATTCTCGTTAACAAAGCAAGCTCGTTCAAAGTAGCATATTCAAAAGAATGGTTTGTTACGTCATGTAGGTTATGTTTTCAGTAACACACAGCTAGGAGTAGCACCTGCGTAAAATAGGAACAGTCTTTGTGAAAGACTTTCGCAGTCGAGCACAACTGCACAACACTTTGGCCAGCATGTGAGAAATCTGGTGGACTTGGAGGTGCAGTCATGTTCATTCAGAAATTTGCAAAGATAGTAAGATAGTAATGTAGATGAGATAGTAATCTAGAGACGAACAAAGCTCCCAAAGTAAATACAATATTGTCAATAACATAAGTATCACAATCCATCTTCTTGTTTTTACGCTGTTTGGCTCAAAGCCCTTTCGGCAAAAAATATAGGAAGTCATGTTAAAAAACGAATCATTTTCTGTCGACTATAAACCTGAAATAGATGCAGAAAGTACCGCTAATCGATAGAGTTTAGTTCGTTTATTTCTTTTTCTATGTAGGTGTTACTTTGCAGTGTTGACGTCATTTTGATTAGACAGTGTGCTGCGTCTCATAATGAGCGTGACTGTGCAATTGTGCCTAATGTAACATGTGTTTGGTAACTCCTACAAGTCTGCAACAAAAAGGCGGTATTTACTTGATCATGAGGTAATGTTATCAAGTAAAAAAGCGAAGCTTGCGAGCTAATACAAATTTGCATTATGCAGTGCAAACTAAATAGGAAGTGAGCATGGAAGAGACAATACATACGTGCGTTGACTAAGAAAAATGTTTACAAAAAATTTAAAAATACAGCGCGTCTTATGGATGACAGCAGCATGGTATAGCAAATTACCAAAGAGGAAACACACACTTGCACAAAATTCAGAACTTGTCTTCTAGCAATTAGCGGTGAGTATGCGCTAACAGTGATGACCCGAAAGCGTTCACACTATATTGTCGATAAGTCACGTTCATTACGCGACCACGTCATGATCGTATAAGCAACGCCATGATCGTACAATAACTCTCTTCCGTACCCGCATGAACTGCTTCAAACATTCTTTTTCCCCTAAACAGTGCAGGATTGGAATAGTTTAAATAACCATCAAGGCACAACAAAATGTTTAACATCCTTTGCCTCTTTTCCCCCTGAACTGTGAAGGATTGAAACAGTTTAAATAACCATCAAGGCACAACAAAATATTTAACATCCTTTGCCGCTAGTCTAGAAAAACAGACAAAATTGTTTTACTTGTGTGCTAGCTTTGTTTTCTTTCTTTAAAACGAAAATGATGTGCCGTCGGTAATATTTTGTTACGTTTGTTTACACTGTAAAACACAAGTGATAGTTATTTGTTTGCTTTATGTTATTTGGCTACCTACTATGTGAAATGTGATAGGCTGTTTCATCTGTTCGCCTGGTGTTATATGCTGATATTTACGCCTTTTGTACCTACTTGCTAAAGTCCGTCCAGGAGATTGCAGTACCAATAAATAAATAAATAAATAAATAAATAAATAAATAAATAAATAAATAAATAAATAATACCACTGGGATACAATGCTTTGTCCTGCCCCTCCTAATACGGTGGAAGCACGGCTTCACGTTGGAATAATTTTCGTTCAAGCAACTTGGTTTCTAAGCGTTTTCATGCAAACCTGCCTCTAACGGTATTATTGACAAATTCTTGTAACGAATAAGCGAATTAGATTAGCCAACGATTTATAATATGACCATACGAGACAGTTCTGTTACGACTATTTAGCAGCGGAAAATAAATATGCAGATGTCATATCATAATGTAATTAATAAAGCGATTCATGACATATATGCTTCTGCCATTCTTCAATTGATACATGACATATATGCTTCTGCCTTTGGAAAACCCCGTATTTCAGTGGAGCGTCCCCGGTAAGAATAACGAGAATGTCGACTCAATAAGAATCTAATTTCACGTCGAATACCATGTACGTAAGCTCGCGTGTTCGAAGAAGTATAAAGCACACGAGTGCACACTTCGACAATGAACTATTAGGTTACTATGCACTGAAGATAAGAAAGAAAATGTGCGCATTACAAAAGATAATCGATTATTAGCACAGCTAAGGTTATAATATGTCCTTTGTCTAAGCCAATATCTTAGTAATAGTCATTGAAGTAGCACAATTGACCGTGCATGATCGTTAGAGGAAGGAAAATAGAAGGAAAAGAACGGCAGGGAGGTTAACCAGCCTATAGGCCGCTGGTTTGCTACCCTGCGCATGGGAGAGAGTTTGTAAACGCAGAACTGATGTCCCAGTGCCTGTATTTCGCAAAGTGGTGCCCTTTCCGATACTAATGTCTCCATGCTTCCTTCACTTGGCCTGTGAACATAGCGACGGTCTGCCTGAACAACTAAATGTTCCACAAGTAGCATTGGAAGTCACTATTTTGTATTTTTATAACCTATTCTATATGCCTTTTACTTCATTACCATATGGCATCATCAATAAATGATTCACTATTCTTTATTTAAGAAACAATACGTGAACATCTATCTTTATTTTACACTATGTTTGTTCTGGCAAAAAAAAAACCTCCGTTTTTTTAGGGCTATAGCGATGAAAGCATTTCAATTCATCTACAGTAAAACAATGGTTTTGAGAAGACAGCTTTTTTAAAGCAAAATCACTCAATTAGAAACTGCTTACATTCTCTTCAGCTGCAGTTTACCAGCCGTCTATCTATTGACATCTGGTGATCTGGAATTGAGCAGCCGAAGATCCCGATGTTGTACAAGAATTTTGAGTCACTGGCGAGGACTCTCAATTCGAATAATACACTGTGGCACCAAAAACGGAGGTATTTTTTAAAAGCGTGAGGTCACCTTTACACCACGTGCGCTCATGCCCAACACAGCTGCATTTATATCCTTAAAAATAACGATCACCTATTGATGTGTTGCAATTTTTCACTTTCCCAGTGTTAGTTTCTCGTTAAGACACCTGCTTCTTCGTAAAATATTTACCTATACAGTTCTCTCGCAAATAAGTTTTCCGAGAAACCCTGAAGGGTGAAGGAAGTGAGTGAGATTGTTCTTGAAATGAAAAAAAAAAATCTCTGTCAACCCGCTAAGGTGATACTAAGCATAAAACGATTGCAAATCACTCAAAAGGACCATTGCTAACGAAGGAAAATCTATAGGATTCAACGCGGGCCAAACATGTGTACGAAGTGGTCAGTTCACCATTAGGGCCAGCGTGGGGGATTGCAGAAATAGGCCACATAGACCACCAAAAACGTAAGGACACAAAATATGACAGAACATCTTACCATCCGAATATAGATAACTCGGCTTTCCGACTCCATAAAACAAGTAAAAATGTATATGCAGAAAATGCTCCTGCTGAACATGTTCAGAAAATTATAGCACGTGTGCAGTTAGGTTTGAAGCCAAAGGCGCCGCATATGATAAACATGTTCAGAAAATTATAGCACGTGTGCAGTTAGATTTGAAGCCATAGGCGCTGCATATCGCCCAAAAACCTTTGAACTGATACTCGAAGAACGTTGACTGGTTGAAAACTAGCGGACACATGAAAGTAATATACCAATTGCAAGCGTTGTGCAGTTGTTCTCATCCGTTGCTGCGTTATCAAGTGCACGCTTCCAGTCGCATTTTCACCCCCACGTACCATCGCATACAGTCTGTTTTCATGAATGCAAAATGACGATTTTTGCCATGCGTGGCAGTGCGTTCGTCTGTGATGGCGTTCGTCTGTGATGAGGGCAAGGCCGGCCAAATTACGCTTACGGTTTCATCCGATGCTCCACCGGGATAAAAGCGTGCTCACACGTGGCGCTGCAGAAGCAAATCCAATTGAAGTGGAAGAGTGATTACCCCGAGGAAGCCCCTGCCTTCGCGCTGCTATCATCTTAAGGCCGGCATATACTGATAAGCTGAGCAGAGAAAGCCGCCGGCGGGAGCAAATATTTTTTTTTTTTTTTCGATTTCGACGACCCTTCCTGCATTTTGAATTGCACGCTGGCGCCGTGGATCGGGTTTCTTTTCTCCGTGCGTAGTTAACGCTACGCATAACAAAAACTTAGATAAAGCCGATGGAAAAGCCGCCTTGAATTGCGTGTAGACGGCGTGGTAGTTTTTGAAGAAAAAAAAAAGAAAGCGTTCCATTCTTGGCGTATTTCGCGAGCCTATAATTTATTTCTAGAAAGTGAAGCTTAGCTACCGCGAAACGCTTTTCTTCTTAGGGCGGTGTCAATGTGTGCAAGTAGTCCTTAGAAGCCCACGCATGCATTTCAATTTACCGAGAGTTTTGTGATTTTACTAAAGCTGAGGACAACGTGCCCTGTGTGTGTGTGTGTGCGTGCGTGCGTGTGTGTGTCTGCGTGTGCGTGTGTGTGTGTGTGTGTGTGTGTGTGTGTGTGTGTGTGTGTGTGCGCGCGCTTGCGCACACGCATCTACTAATCAACATATGAAGTTTACTATAAAGACTTAGGTATCTTACAACTTTCCCACTAAGTGTCATAGTCAATTTCATAGCCAGCGAGTGATACACCAGGCCCACGCCCCTTCCCCCTCTCTTATGAGTTTTGTTTTCATAATGGCGTACAGAATATATTAAGATCATTGACTTTCGAAGATATTGATGTGGTATTGAAGAGATCGATGTTGCACTGGCCGCGATATAAGTCAATGAATAAAAAAATTGGCAGATCCCGCGTACAATGGGAATCGATGATATGCGAAGCACGAAGGAGAAAGGTTGATATGTCATTTTAAAATCAGCACAATTTTACAAGGTGGAGGTAAATGATGCCGTGTATGACTTCCGTGTCATGATTATCATGTTTGGATGTGTCATTTACCTTCGTTATCTATTCACGTCACGCGATACCAAATTTAGTACATGTGGAGTTAGCGAAACGACCACGAGCACGCTATGAGTGTGGTATGTCCTCATGTTCTTACATTGCACGTGTGTCAGAATTATGATGTTTGCACCAGTCATATACTTTCCTCGTCCATTGACATCACTTAACACCAAATATGGTATATGTGGAGCTAGCAGAACGGCCGCGAGGGCATCATAAAGGGCCCAATATACTCCAATGTAGCGTTGACGCACGCGCACGCTGGGTACAGCAACGCTATACGTTAGCAAAACGCGAGCACTCTATTGTCTGACGCCATGCGCGACCAGCGTCCGTCGGCGCGGCCCGACGGCTACCGGCGCGATATTCGCGCCGATGCGTTACCCAGACAACACTGCGTCTCCCTCTATTCGTGACGGAGGGATGCTGGATGCGCTGAAACGCGTATCCGTCAAAGCAACGCAGCGCGGCGCACGCCTGTGAGTATATGGCGAAACCGGCGCTTGGCGTTGCTACACCGGCGTGACGCTACGAAATGAACGCCGGCGAGCACGCGCACCGCGTCACGTCGAAATGTATTGGCACCTTGACTGTGGCATGTAGTCATGTTCTCACATGACACGCATCTCATTATTATCATGTTTGCACCAGTCACATTCCTTCGTCATCCATTGGTGTCACGTAATACCAAATTCGGCATATGTAAAGCTAGTGAAACCGCTGCCAGCGCATCATGAGTGTGGCATTTAACCATGTTGTTACATGACACGCATCTCATGAATATCATGTTTGCACCACTTACATACCTTCGTCATCGATTAACGTTCCGTAATACCAAATTTGGTATATGTGATGCTGGTGAAACGGACGCGAGCGTATCATGGGCGTGGCATGTAGTCATGTTATATAACAGGCATATCATGATTTTTTATTAGGGTCTGTCGCTTGTGTTCGCCATGCAATCATGTCATACCATACCAGTTTTGCAACATGCCATGTGGACAAAACCCCCGCAAGAGCTGCGGGACCATAAAAAGTAAATCATGACATTAATGACATACTTGTCATGATTTTCATGGTATGGCTAGTCAAATATGTTCTTCGTACAGTCATGTTATGCCATACCAAGTTTGGTATCGATACCATTATCGAAACGGCCAGGAGAGGTAAAAGTCGTAGGCGGCTAGATAGATATATAGATACGCTCAAAGTCGCCGAAGTTCGCTAAGAAATGCTTTGCATTTGAAACAGCTACGAACTATGCTGCGACATATTGATGCAGAACGCTTGATCACAATAAATACTCGCATATACTAAAGTTATATATGCACGTGGAAAACGTGCAGTTAAGCGCAGAGTGACTGTTAAGTTCCATAGTTCCATAGTAGTTCCAGCTGTGTAACCATGCGCCTAATTATTCCTCTCTTGACCAATGAATGACCTTCTCGCACAAGTTCTGCGTCGTTTAGCAGTTTATACAGCAAATTGAATAAATACAGGAAAGATTTCCAGTTTGTCGCGCTGCGAATTCGACCATAGTCATTGCTTCTTTCTGCCCTTGCTAATTATTCTGTTATTTAGGGAATATGACGAACAGCTCTACAGCTCACATACATACACAAGTTTTAGACGGGAAGTTGAAGTATTTCGTGAACGTTCCACACGCTCCATGAGCCCCTATATTGGTGCTGCATGATGTATCCATGGGGCCGTTAGGAGACTCCTTACGAAACGGACACATATTTTGAGGCAGCTGGTGCGCCTTAAACAAAAAATGTATGTTTCCACTAATGTGATTCGTCGTGATTTGCCTAAAGCAACTGTGGCTATCATGAAAAAATAATGAAGCGAAAAAAATGAAGAAATTGCCGGAAAGCACAAATCAACAGGGACCGATTGTCCCTGATCGTTATTGCTTCCATGCAAGTATACTCCACTCACTCTACGAACGCTAAGAGTGCACGTTTTATAAATATTTCGTCATAATGATCATAGCAACGTTCAACACATTTTAAGTTTGCCCGTTCGCTGTAAAACTTTGCGACGTAAACAATAGCAGTGTCGTAGACCAGAGTGATAATAGTCTGATAATTTGTACTTTTCTTACCCGCCATGGCAGTACAATGATTATGGCACTCTACTACTGACTAGAAGGTCACGGGATCGAATACCGGCAGCGGCCGCAGCATTTCGTAGTGGCGAAAGGTTCGTGGGCTTAGGTTTGGGCGCGTAATTAAGAACACAAGATGGTCAAAATGTCCGGGGCACTTGTAGAAGGCATTCCTCATAATGATATCGTGGTTTTGGGGCGTAAAAACAGAACAATTATCACTACTCCTACAAAGGTTATGCAAACTATGAGCGACAAAATCAAAGATACTATAATTTATTTATTTTATCCTCGGGATTTTCACATTACAGACCCTAGAAGGCATTCCTCATAATGATATCGTGGTTTTGGTGTGTAAAAACAGAACAATTATCACTACTCGTACACAGGTTATGCAAACTATGAGCGAAAAAATCGAAGATACATTAATTTATTTATTTTATCCTCGGGGTTTTCACATTACAGAGGGGACGTGTATGGCGCATATTGAAATAAGAAAGAGCGCTTCATACAAAATAAAAGAGCGAAACTTTCTTACAGTTTAAGCCATCAAAAATTTCAGCAAAGAATGTATACCAATTAAGATAGTACATGTGTTTCATGTTCAAAAACTACAACAAAAAAGGAGCTATAAAGAAAGAACACATGACATAGAAATAAAAACTCAGAATCAGACATATAACACCTGTTTGCCTGTCATATTAAAAAAGTTATTACCAATTGGTTGGACACAAATGACGTTGTACTTGATCTACGTCAGAGCGTGCCAAGATGCACAGGCAATGAATTCGTTCAAGCCCATGAATTGTCTGCATTGGTCTCCGTGAGCCCACGTGGTTCACTTCTTCACGTTATTTAAGTGCAGTTCTCATTTTTTATGCTGTGATTGACGCCGCTGTGCATCGCGTGCGCGCAACTGCTTTACGGTGGGCCTCTCGTGGTATTCAGCGTTCGCATCTGTCGCGTTCGGAAACGTCCCCCATATGTTCCATATCCCAGATATGTTCAAGAAACAGTCTAAGTTAACAAGCTGTTGACACGATAGAGAGTTTTAGTACTGCGTACGCTGCGTACGTGGCGGCGTTGCGTACGTAAGGACGCCACGTTCTGCGTAGTGCGCATGCGCAGACCGCAACGCGCACGTATCGCGTTACGTACGCAGCCGCTACGTACGCACGCATGAGATGCGTGCGTGCGTACGTATGAGGTGATCGTGCCGCTCTCGAACAAGTTCGCGACAGCGCGAGACTTCGTTTTGCAAAATGGTGGCATCGAGGGCAAGCACCTACCGGCTCTGTGGCCTAAAATATGGCCATAATCTGGCTATAACACTTGTATTGGCTCACATTGGCTGTCAACAACACGTGCTTCTATTCTGATCTACCAGATGGCGCAACACGCTTCACGCTCGTTACGTACGCGGGTACTACGGCGTACTAAAAGCCGATTAGTGGCAAAAGACGCCACCTAACGCAAGGCGCTTGCGTGATGCGTACGTATCACCATTCCGCAGTACTAAAACTCTCTAATAACTCCGTACGACATTATGAGCAACTAGCGTGGTAGCCACTACCTGAGAGTCATCGGTCAGGACCCTTCAAATTTTAATGTGGACTGATATTGCTCACCAGATCGTGGTGATTTTGTTTAGGCTCAACGGGAACTTACGTTCAGGGATTAACGTGGTCTCACAGGTGGTGTTCATTTATACAGGAAAACGTGTCGGGTAATGTTCAACAGTTATAATTGATCAGCCTAGATGAAATGTGCTGTCCAGGACAAGCTGACTGTATATAACCTGCCCCTGTCTATCGAAGGTGCAAAATGATACGAGAGAGAAACATAAAAATGCAGAGAGTGGTTGCCAATCAGCAGTAACTTGTTTTTGAGAACTGAAAGTGGAATTAAAGATGTGTATGATGAGGCAAAGCTCTCACACACACGGACATTCCCACTAACACGCAAAAACATGTTGGCTTCCGTCACAAGTGCTCGTACAGGTGTTTGAGGCAGAGAAGTAATGCTTCCGTACCTTCTTTTGCTTCTCAGACGCACTGTGATCAAGGAGGTCATACTAAAGCTTTAGTATAGCCTGCTTGGCTACGTGTGACCATGGTCCCAGCATCTTCTCTTTTGCTAAAAGCCTGTCATCTACAGGCGAATGGCGAAATACTGTCCGATCGGCAATCCCGTACGCATTGTATATACGCAGGGCTCTCACACAGAAAATGTGTTGTACATGTCACCTGAAGTACTTATCAGGAAGACGACGTGACAATGTGCATGATATTTCCTCCATTCTTTTGTGTCAAATCAGTTAATAAGTCGGTTCCTTGCATCTCTTCATCCACTTTTCTTTTGTCACATCTACATGACATTTACTTCTAATAACATTCTCGCACTTTCCTTCCCGTCATTCTCTCTTGGTTACACGTGTTGTTAGATAGTGTCTCATAGGATTGTCTGTTAGTTCTCATTGTTATTGTTCATAATTCTAGCGTACTAGGTGTACTTTCTTCTTAACGCACTGTTCCTGATGTTCGCACAGTGTCGGCACACATATTCGGGAGCAAAATAAGCTGCAACGTGTTTGATAAACGATTGTTCGTAAATTACCATCATTAAAATGATCTGATCGATTCCAAGAAATGCATTTTCTACTCGGGAATTCAGTGTTATGAACACCTTTCTGTTTGCCAACTAAATATGCCACTATGATGGTTGAGAGATGGTTTCGTTGTTTTGTGTCAAGTTTCTCCGGAGTGCTGGTAACACCCAGATGTCTTCGTGACGGTCGAGAAGAAAATAGTATACCTAGACTGTGCGCAAATAATTTCAATTTTATTGGATACTAATGTGCTGAAAAATGCAGTACTTATATTTCATCAATTTTATTGAGCATGGTCGTCGGTCGGTGAACCCGAGATCTCCTGTAGGGAATATCTGGTGTTGGTGCATCGAAACCACTGTGCATTCTAGAGTGGGCACCGGTGCTTGCGTGCGCTTTGGATTCTACGTTATTGACGGTGATCCGCTTTTTGTATGCACCAAGCAGCAAGATTCCCGAAATTCCAGACGAGCCTTGTGTATGGCGTACGGAGTTACAATTTGACGATGGGGATAATCTGTTGAAAAGTTGTCGCCATCGAAATTAAAGCAATATTCGCGTGGCCCGCATATTTGATAGAAATACAACTACTGACATATTGCTTAGACTGTAACATCATTGGGCAATGTAATTTTAGCAATCACTGATTCCACTAGCATTGCATATTTGCAGGTTTTGGGCAGTGTGAGTTAGTGAAGCGCAGGGCTAACTTAAAGTGTCTCATGCATGCATTTTTCTTTTTGCGCAGTGTCATTTCTGAGGCTGTCGCTTCTTTTATTATTCGGGGCGAATCCAGTGTATATGGCGATTATTATGAGGTCGGTGGATAGCGTGCCATTGATGACGGATAACAGTGGTGATTATTATTATTATTATTATTATTATTATTATTATTATTATTATTATTATTATTATTATTATTATTATTATTATTATTATTATTATTATTATTATTATTATTATTATTATTATTATTATTAGACGTTCTAATCGGCTTTGATTAGGCCTACATTCCTATACCGTTGTTCCCGTATTCTCCTACACTTCGTGCAAAAGCCATCCGTCTTTACTCGATTACGTAATTAATATGCAGTACGAATAACTAATGGCCGCCATACGTAGCATAAGTATGACCGAGGTAGTGGCGAAACGTTTATTATTCAAACCTATCTTGCATTCCTCTCTCCAAGTAGCATGCGGAACGTCTTCCCTCTCTCCTGCACTTACGCGACACACGACCTCCTCTGCATCCACGATAGCCTCGCGGCTCGTATGCCACGGAGAAGAGAGGCCATGCCCTCTCCAGTCTTAAATCTTTTACAACTGACAGGGAGGGCTTAGGCAAATCGATTTGGCTACCACTGGCCATCGAAGCGCTCCCATTGGTCAAAGACAAACCATAAAGTGCCCCTACAGGCCGGCCCTCAAAATAGTCGCCGTCGACTACGCCGTGTAGAGGAGAAAAACAACCCAGCAAAACAAGGCCTCGTACCACTCCTCCCTCTATTCATAATTGTGTTTCATTAGGGCTAGGAGCTTCTTTCTTCGAACACCGCACAAAGCACTCTTGAAGGTGCTCGCATCCGAGCTCAGCTTGCTCGGCTGTTATTGTACAAGCCATAGATAACCATACAGCATACTGCAGATGGTGCTTGCTAGTACAATGGAAAAAAATAAAAGCGAAGCATGCAAGTGTTGTGAAGGAGAAAAAGAATTTCGAATGCAGGAAAAGTAAAAGAAACGAAAAAGTTCCCAAGAAACTCTACGCGGTGAGAACTGTATTGGTTTCCTTGTCAAACAACGCAAGACGCCAAGTCCGTTTCGAAAAATGTGCGGCCAGTTTCTTTGAAACACGTCTCGAGAGCGGGATAGTCGCGCGCGCCATGCAAGCACTTTTTTTTTTCTGGCCTGCGGGCGCGTAGGCCATCACCGAGATTGGAGCTTAAGTTATTGGCACTCTAAGTAATTGCACTTCAAAGAAAGCCAGCCGCCCGTGCAGCCTGTGTCCTTCTTGCCGCTTGTCAAGCGGCTCTTATTTCGTCATGTCCGGGAAACTTCGTCCTTCGCGCACGTACCCGGTAAAAATGATAAACTCAAAACACGCTCACAAATCACAAAAAAATAAAGAGTCTGGCAGATCACTTTACGGCTTAACCACACTGCACAATACACTATACGTGGCTGTAAAGTTAGAAAAAAAAAGCAAACCCTAAAACTTAAACAGGCGCCTTAGTTTAATTCTAGAAGATGGTGCAGACAAATATGTTGGAAAATTGTGAGAGCCAAGCGGCAACTCCGGACAGTGGCTTTATGGTTGCGGAAATATGGACTTGTACTGCTACCCGCAATCTCATCATCTCTCATGCGCTTTTCACTTAGCACCGAGTCTCTTCATAATTTTTTAACTGGTGCATCTTGACGACCTTCGTTCATCATCATCATCATCATCATCATCATCATCATCATCATCATCAACAACAACAACAACAACAACAACAAAACAACAACGTCATTTTCTATTATTATTTTTTTCATATTCCATTTCAATCGCTAGTCCCAGTATTCCTTTGAAATTACCCTTATCCTCATATTAAGCCTTAGCCCAAAGATGGTCCCGCATTATGGGGCCCCACACCCCAAACTACGCATGTCGTTCTCACCAGCCTTTCGCTCGCCATGGGCCTTGATGGCGGCTGTAGAACCAGTGAAAGCGGTGAGAGAAAAAGGTTTTGTATCTTGTTTTTCTTCTGAAAAGGTTTCACGGGTCAACTGAAGCGTCAGACACCAACAATTTCTGCCGGCGGAAGTAAGATATATGCCGCGCATATGCTGCGCGTTCGCATTGGTTCGAAATGAACAACAATACATTGCGCCCGCTTGTCAGGTACCCCGTTTGAGGAATTTAAAAAAATTAATGTGTTTGATATTCATCAGCGCTGTGCAAAATACACCAATTAGTGCACCATAATTTTAAGTTCAGTGTAAATGACACAAGGAAGAGCTGTCTAACCGTCTATCCGAAGCGCAGAAATGATTAATACAGTGTGCTTTGCCTTTCTCGATCAAGTAGAGCGTTAATTCTCCTCTATCTGCATTAAGACGAAAGCCCTCTTTGTTGCGTGGTGCAAAACACAGTTTTATGGCACCCGTCGTTTCTGAAACGGCGTTGTGACCCCTAATTAGTCAGCATGGAGACGCCTGATAAGTCGTGTGGTGTCGAATTAATCAAAAATCGTCATGACCACCTTGTCTTTCAGGGTTCCTGTACAGTGAAATGTGAGCCCCGTTTCGATTGGCAGCAGAGAAAGCAGACTGAAAAGTCACAGGGTAAAGAAAATACGAGATGATACGCCAGTTTCTGCCATCTGCACTTTTGTTTTGAACTCGGAAGTTCGATATATTGTGTTTAGAATAAAGTGTGAATGCTTTAGAGCACTATACGCACTCAACTTTGGGAGAACCATATTAGAGGACTTAATGCCCCGTCATGGTGGTCTAGTGGCTAATGCACTCAGCTGCTGACCTGCAGGTCGCGGGATCGAATCCCGGCTGCAGCGGTCGCATTTTGGGTGCACGTTAAAGAACCCCAGGTGGTCTAAATTTCCGGAGTACTCCACTATGGCGTCTCTCATAATTATATGGTGGTTTTGGGGGCGTTAAACCCCACGTATCAATCAATCACGAACTTAATTGTGTGCAAACGGATTCTGGTTCAGAAAAAAAAATATTCTCACAGACAGTCGGGGTCAATAACATTTGTGCTTAAAAGCAGTGATTAAAAATTGAGAGTACTACGTACTCTACTATAGGAGAGCTGAAAGCCGTCCCATGGGCCTCACGCTTAATGAGGTCTGATCGACAAAAAAATTATAGAGAAAGCGGACTTCTTGCTCTATATACATGTGAGTAGCTGATTATATATTTAGAAAAAAGTGTTTGACGATTTCGAGTACTTCGTACTCAACTATGAAACAGCAGTGCGCCGTGCCTTGGAGCTAAACTCAGAGACACAGGAGGGGGAGCAGGTGGAAATAGAAAAACAATGTTAAACAACTTGGAGTACTTTGAAAGGACGTTCGGCAGCGAAGCAGCGTTGCAGTACGACATTCGGCGGTAATCGTTTGGGTTAAATGCATATTTGGGAAAACAGGACCCTGCTTGGTCTCCCTCGTTTATGCACTGTGCTTTGCGTTGTCATTTGTTACGAATACAAGAAAACCACTTCATAAATGTAAGATCTGTAGTGAAGCTGCATTGCGTCAGCGTCTTTTATTCAAGCTTAAGACAATACGCTGGACATTCACAGCGTACCAGAAATATATCAAACATCATCGGCAACAAAGGCGTGGTGCCTGAATGTATAACAACGAAACGTGCAGTCACGCTGAATATGAGTTGCAACGCGCTGCTTGGAGTCTAGTGGCAACAACACTGCAAATAGACACCTATATAAAAAAATGGCAGCATATCCACAGAGTGAATGATGGAGAGTGGGGTGAAGCATCCGTCCGTCTATTCGTTCTTGCTTCTGTTCGTCCATGCGTCCGTCTGGGTGACCGTTCATGTATCCATCCGCCCGTCCATGCGTGCGTTGGTTCGTGCGTCCGCACGTCCATCCATGCGTCCATCCGTGCGTTTGTCCATGCATCCGCCCCTGCGTCCGTCCATGCGTCTATCCATCCGTGCAGCCATCCGTGCGTCCGTCCATGCATCTGCCTGTGGGTCCGTTCATCCATCTAGTCAACACTCCAGTACCACCATCTCGCACCTTTCCTCATATATTCCGCATATAGAAGCACCGCCATCCAGTGGACATTCCAAGGATTAAACGAGATGTAGCACACGCACACTTTCTTACGGCTTGCGCTTCGGGTCTACTTTCCACCTTTAACCACCTCGAGTTCATGGTATATAATAGTTCACTGTATTCATGGCACTGCGGCCCAACGCTCACTAAACCTTTCTAAAACCAAGGAGGTTACGCCCAGCGAGTATAATGTAGCAACCCTTTCTTGTAAAAAAGTGCTGAATGTACATGCCAATGGCTGTTAATGGGGAATGAGAGAGAGGAAAATTCGGTTTTCAGTTAACGCGCAGGCTGCAAATGTTTTATTGTTCAACAACGCACAGGAGAAATCTCCCACCGGCGCCACCTTGCAGGTCAAAGCATAAGACATGTTACGCACTACTACGAGGGTTAAACGGGTGCCGCTTTAAGGATCTTCGCACCTAAGAGAATGTGTGTAATAAACACTCTCAGCAGTACTTTCTAGACTAATTTAACGTTTGTTGGTTTCATCGATTAGTCTTATGTTCACTTTGAGCACGGCAAGCATGTTGCAATTTATATTGAGTTCAACTGTACGCCCAGTTGCTGCCGGGTAACATTTTGTTAAATATGTTTTGCTTTGTACGATTCAAGTGGCATAATCAAAGGCGTAAACCATATTTCGCCATCTCCACAAGAAAAATGTTTCAGACAGCGCACCCTTTTGTGACGTAAATAAATCAATTCAAATCAAATCAAACTTTATTTTATCCTAGGAAGGAGAAAAACTAATGCGATCTGCATTAGAGAGGGCAAACGTTGCACTCCCGCAAGGCTCGAAAAGGCTAAACGGCACGATTCTGCATAGTCTAAGCTGGTTGCTACGAAGGTGTTGATAGGCTTTAACTAGGTGACGCTACAGGTTGCTTCCAGGTTGTTTCTCAGCGCAGGGAGGTTCGAAATAAACCACTGACAGTTACATACACAACACGGCTGTCCAAACTCCAGAAACACAAACTCGCGCTGAAACCGAGTGTTCAAACCTCTCGTAGATCTACGGGCACGTATACCTTGTCGTTGGCTTTAGCTTTCCACCAAGTCGGGTTCTTCTCACAGCCCCCATTGCTTTTCCGGTTCTCTATTATTATAATGTTGTACGCGTGCACTCTGGTTCTTTGGATCGTTGCCGTCTTTTTACAGTCATTTCTTGGGCTAAATGTCGCACTTCTACCATTTTGGACCGTGGTCATGGACGTAAAGGCAATAAAGCCTTCCTCTCTTACTTCGTCCCAAAACATCTGAGACAAAACTAGATTGAAAAGGTAGAACCGGATTAGTGCCAGCTTTAGCCTAGGGGATAGAACCCCGACAGCCTTCGAACCTGAGGGAAAGGCGAATGGTGGTACTCGATAATGTAGCTAAAATTTATAACTGGCAGATTTCAGTGGCGGCTACTATGGCGACAAAAAAAAAAAACGGGGCCGTCGAACGTAAAGAATGAAGGTTTTGGACAATTTCAGAGGAACATTGCCGTGATGACAGCTAGGTGTTATTAGTAGAATATACCCAAATTCTGTGGCACATACTGTTTATGACAATGATAGCAGCAGGATCGACATTTTAAGGCTTGGTTTTGCAGCTTTGCTCATAAAAAACCTGAAAAACAAAGTACAATGTATTGCCGGTGCTGGTTTTGAACCAATGGCCCCATGTTTGAAGACACTGATCCTATCTATACCTTATATAGAATATAGATATAGAAAAAGTAGATATCAGTACACTGCGCTGCACTAAACACTTTTTCTGTTTAGGGATATATTCACTATTATTTTTTGTTTTATTAAATGTTTCAGTCACCCCATGCCAAACGCGGATGCTCTATGTGAATACCTCCGAAGGCTATAAAAGCGTTGTATACCAGCGTATGAAGGTTTCTTTGAAATATTTCACGGTGGTTGTATACAAGTTCACTTTATGACAAGATGCAAAGCTGACATGGAGGATTCGGGAACGTTGAATGGCCAACACGTGCTTCGGTGTTCACGGGATGCGTTTTACATGCAGCATCAGTCAGCGTTCGGGGCGTATCTCTTCGTTCATGTGATATCGTTCGGGTTTTCAACAGAGAAATCAATAAACACTATAGCGTCGTAATTACCGCACGTGCTCTATGTCTCGCCTTTTTCACTCAAGTAATTCTACTTAAAGAGCAATTCACTACACAGAATTGGCTTTTGTCATGCATAAAAAGCATGTGAGCTGTTCAAAAAGAACTTCAGAAAGTCGTTTCATGCCTCTTATGCAGAGCCTTAAGTCTAAAATGCGTAAACGCAATATTGGCAGCGAGGGCCACCTATATCCAGCACTGCGATTGTTTTGAGGTCACAGATAGGATAGTAGTTCTGAAATACGGCAGCTTTGCTTTCGCGACACCACTTGCATCGTCCCCCATGGCTGCACCGGTTCTTAGTCACACGAGAGTGCCACCGGGGGCGCCGATTCATAGTTTGCTTGTCTGTATTTTAAGGTCTTACCGCTTCTTTAAGCACTGAGGTTCAAAACAAAGGGAATAACGCACGGTGTCCACATAAAAAGCGCAAGAAATGCGGTGTTCTAGCAGACAACACAACCCGGCATCCTATGAGTGACGTCATCACGCAGGTGGCGCCACAGTATGTCCTCAAGGCAAATATGACAGGATACGAAAATTCGTTAAGCTCCATACATATTTTTTAGCAAAATCCAAGATCTTAGGTATATCTGTTATTCTCTATGACGTGAAAGAATAGACGTTGAGGATCCCCTAATTTCGCTTTTTATTGAGTTTCAAATATTCATGCCCTATACTGCAAATTTTCACACAAAGTTTGGCCTGTACGATATCACAAAGTGTCACAGTTATTGCGATAATCACTTCGCATGCTCATACCACAAATTCTGGTTAATATTCTGCGCTGCTTTTTTTTTTTCTTTGTATGATTTTGTATGTTTGTGTCCCCAACAAAAAGTTAGTCTGAAGATTTGCATCAGCTAGTGACAGTATACATGTGAATATAACGCACTTTGCAGCCACCAAAGAATTATTTCAAAATAGTTTCTTTGGTATTCAAGCGAAAATTTCATTTTATTTCATTTTATTTACTGTACCCTCAGGGCCCAACAAGGCATTACAGAGCGGAGTGGTTTACAATGAGCAGTTCGTAAGTATAGGTAAAGCATAAATGGGGATGTAAAACAAAGGAGAAAAAATATGAAAACCATTACAAAGCATACAGTGAAGGTAAGTTATACAATGAATACAAACATAAACAACGCAGGAAAAGTAGACATGCAGCATATACCGGCGAATAAATGGCATTCTAGTTAGCAATGTTGTTTAACGCAATACGAGGCAAAGAGTTGTCATTAATAGATACAATATTTTTTGGGAAGATGGTTTCCTTCTAGTGACGTCCGAGATATGAATGATTCACAAAATGTGTTTGTGCTAGTTGAAGGAACACAAACCCCATGAGAATGGTCTAAAGTGAACAACAGTGATCGCGTTCAACGCATGCGATGACGAACCATACTTGATATTATCACAAATACGTATTCACTGTGTCCTATGTTCAATCTTAAGGCATGCGAGTTGAGTTCAGACACGTTATGCTCAAAACCAAATTTCAGGCAAAAACTGATTTTTTTTTTCTTTATCCTCGTCTTACCACAATTATCTGCAAGTCCACCACCAACTTCTTTTTTCTGCGCTGCTACCGCAAACTAGTGACTCCCGCCTCACCAACTTGTATCGAGTGAGACTCACGCCCACTTGAAATGGCAAAAGTGAGACGCTATTGCTTGAATGGGCTTTAAGTTCTGGTGATTCTCATGCATTTCTGCAAGAAAGTTGAAAAAAAAAGCGACACTAATAACACACCTGATATTGTGTTTTATGCGATAGCTCGGAAAAAAGTTTACTGGTCTATAGCTCTCAAGATGGTATCTATTTCTACTCAATAAACTATACTAATCAAAAGTTGGGTAACCGCTCTTGTTTTTTATGCGTAAAAACAATGCATATATCTCATGGCATAGCAATTTCACGTGTAATTTACGTTGTGTCATCTGCATTCAGACTTTAAATTTCTCTTGCAATCCAGGCGAGACAGAAGATCACTATTTCAGAATATTTCTTTGACAAGTTCATCACGTTCGTGATTCAATGCAAATGTTATGACATTTCAATAATATAAAACGCATACTTATGCAAGTAACAGCATATTCCATGCACAGTTGAACGTGCCTAAAATTCTTTTCCACGGATCTACTTTTCATGTGCCGAGGTAAAGAACTAAGCTCTCTCTTTAAAATCATTTGAGATAGCGGTAAAAAGTTCGGCAAACGCGAAACACATCTATGTTAATTGACATCCCCTCATCATTTTTAAGTTTCAACTTTGAACAAACAAATTTCATGAAAGTTCAAACAAAATGGGCAATTTTAACGCGTATTTATGCTAAACCGTGACACTACATCAATTTCTCTCTTGCACAGCATGAGTTATGTGCAATTTAAATTTTGTTGTCAGAGGTACTGCCCTGTTTTACGCTAATAAACAACTGTCCTTTTGTAGTGGGCTTCCGTAATTGCGACCGATAAAATAAAGAACTATATCAAAATTGTGCAGAGTGTCTAGATGACGTCTTAGCTACGAAAAGGAGACTGAAGATATCGCCGCTAATAGTGATACCCAGGATGCACCAGTACCAGCAGCAGGGCGAGGAATTTTTTTCGGGGAGGGGGGAAGGGGGCGAATTAATCGTACTTTATGTATACTCATGCGTGCTTAGGTTTGTATGTGTGCGCATATATGCACTTGCAAAATTTGATATTTTTGGAGAAGTGTGAGTCCCCAACCACGGCTACACCAGTAACCATTATACGCCACACAACCACGAAGATAATATTCTGAGCAATGCCCACTTCAGGAACACGTCGCACTGCTCTAATCCATATAGCACAACTCTTATGCAATACTACTGCAATAATACTACTTCAATACTGGCCTACAATGCTGGCCAATGAGCTCTGACAGGGCCGGAATAATCACACAGAAAGCATACAACTATTCACCCGTATTACTATCCCTAACACTTTATGCACATTTCAAAGGGTTTAGCTTGCTCGAAAAATCAAGTGGAAGGAAGCACATCCAATGCTGGCATGACTTAGAGCAGGGAGATTTGCAACTAGTATTTTCCCTACTACCCAGATATGCTACAACATTTGATGCACATAGTGACGTGACTACAACGTGTTCCCTGATGAGCAGCGCAAAAAACCTTGTGTCATGATGAAAATATGTATGTCGAGTTTGGTGTGCTCGTTCATGTATGTAGGAACTATTGTATACATACAGAAAGGCGCCTGCATTCACTTACTCCTCGATATTAAACAGGGGCTTAGGCAGTGTATCCGCACTCACTGTGGCTTCATTGACGGGATCGCAATGGATTCTCTTCAACGGGAACTCGTGATACAAAAGGTAAGTCACAGAAATCTTCGGAAACGCGGAAAGCCTCAATAGCAAGGGTTTTATGCTCATTGGTCTACTTTTGGTTCAACTTTAGGTCACGTCAGAGCATTCATGAATACTGCTGCGCAAGGTATTCAAAGATATGCATACGACAAGAGCGTGGCTGATGATTTTCCTTACGAGGTATTTTTCACCACCGGATCTGTTAAAAACGGCTGTAACGTGCGACCCGTCAACTGAGAAGCCTTGGCCGAGAGATGACGTCACTCCGCGTCACCATGGCAACCCACAGCCACCCGTGTCGCCGTGACAAAAGTGTGGTAAAGCAGTATATATAGAATGTCTCGAGGTTGGTGTGGTTGCTTGCGGACTGATGTGTGCTCTCGCTACAGCAAAATAGCGTGACCTCGTCTTCTGGATTTATGCTGGCACTCTGCCTCCATGTCGTAGATTCAAGCCTGATATCCTCCCCATGGGTAGACACAATAGAGTGTGCAACGCACTCATGATGGAAAGGCAGCGCACAAAAAAAAAGTATCGTCAGGCCACATCCGACCTCAATCAGCGGTAAAGAGCGGATCCAGAGTGGCGCTAAGTATAGCTTTAGAAAACAATTGAATATCACGAAATGCGGCTTCACTATTCCCTCAGCCTTGCAACAGCAACACCATGCAAAGCCAGGCGCCATTTGTTATACTTTGTTTTTGCGCTCTTCGCGACGTCAGCGACGAGAATATGGGTTGCCAACTGTGAAATTATGAGGATCACGAAAGTTAACAGAGTGTCACAGTGACAGCACCCGGATATAATAATTAAACACTGTGATGAAAAGGCACTTATTTAAGCTCTCTTTTCTGGAAGGCACACGTTTGTTCTTCGCATGCTTTATTCCTGACAAGTGGTACTTTAATTCACACTGTGATTTTGAAGGCGGACCTTATGTAATGCAAATGAAGCAAGTGCAGAGTAATGTTGAGCAATACAGCAACCTCGGCGTATTAAGATAAAATAGGACACATCTCTTCGCTCGCCCTGTCCACTCACATCCCTGAGACAACGCTAAGTGAGCGATGAATGCACTCAAACCTGCATTTCAACTAGAATTTTAAGCTATTAAAGTAAAACACACAGAATTCATACTCACTAGTTAAATCGCTCCTAAAGCTGGCCATCGACACGTTCGACAATTGAGAAATAATGCTGCGTGTTTGCGCGGACTTAGAATTAAATCTTCACGAGGCGAACAGTACAGCAAGAAAAATTTCCAGAATCAGTCAATGGAGGATGGACACCGCAGGTGATAAGTGTTTGTTTTTCTCAAAATACTATGACTGAATGTGCGCGCGTGTGCTGCCGAATGTGCTGCGTTTTTCTCCCTTCCCTCCCTCCTCTCTATTTTTCATCTCCCCCATTCTCTTCTCATGCGCAGTGTAGCAAACCAGCTGCCTATAGGCTGGTTAACATCCCTGCCGTTCTTTTCCTCCTATTTTCTTTCTTTCCCAATACGCATATAACTGCAGCGGAAATAAAAGTGCGAGCATAGAAGTCAATTGCCAACTGTTTGGGTCTTCTTAAAATACGCACAAAGCAAGCAATGTGAATCCAGGAACCACATCCTAATAGACAACTTCATCGATACTGTCATTCTTCACCCCTTATGTAAAGTTCCACACGGGACTTTGGACGATACTATAAATAAAAATAAAGATTAAACGAGCCTGTGGAGTTTCGATTTCAGAAGGAGATAATGCTGACTTTTTTTAATGAGGCATATCTAAGGCGAAAGCCTTAGAGGACTGATCAAACGCTAAAATTGACTGGCGTTCCACGCCGGTGTCTCCAGGAGGCGTCCACGAGAATTATGCAAAATATTAATATTGCACGGTGATATCACGCCCCGAGTTGCCAAAATGTGTCACGTCATGATGACGTCCTTATGACTTCATCATGACGTTGCCACAACTGATGTCACAGGATGAAGTCGTCACAGGATATCATCACTTGATCAAGCGTGTGCATATCTTAGGGGCAATGCAAAACCAGGTGAGGTGCCTCCGATCTTAGAGGCCATGCGCAATCCCTTTAGGTGCCATGTTTCCGGAGGGTGGAGACCCTAAAACAATACATCGACTAGGCAGTAAAGAATGCTTTCGTACACGAGTCATCTAAGGTGTGTTCATAAATTGCCGTGGGAGTGATCAGATGCGAAGCAGCTTATGCTCGAGGCTTGTCTCTTGTACGTCGTCGTAGCCACGCTATTAGTTGGAGTACCCACTAGATGGCTCTGTGGCAGAGCGCTCGCTTCACTCCGGCGCATGCGCTGGTATGAGTGACGACTGCTTGCGGATCTGTGCTGCTCTGTATACTAGAAGCACTTACTCCTCTCCTTCTCTACAACATCCAGCGTAATAGTGTGAATGAAGACACGAGCACGAGTGCGGTGGAGGCTACGACTCGCAACGCGGCTGTCCGCGCATCCATAGAGAGCACCACTGCACATAACTTCAAGTTCAACCATGGCTGCTTCACACACTACTCAGGGTTCCCTTTACGGGGAGGGGGGAGTGTACGATTTTTTTGCCCGTTTCATTGGTTACTAGGATGCAACCCCCCCCCCCCCCACTCCGTGCGCATAGCTACACATATCGCAACACATCTAGGCAACGTGTCTTTTAGCAGTTTAGCGCTGTGCAGAAGACAGCGACGTTCTACACACGTTACCAGCATGTCTACTTTATATTGAATAAGCATATGAACAGGCGAATATAAAAATATACCTATGGAATAAATACATTTTTGTACAAACCTGTATAGCTACACGACTAAAATTTTCCGTATGCACACTTGCCCCAACGGAAAAACATAGCTAATGTGTTTTAGTAAAACATTTTTCATTGCGAGTTTGTTCGTAGATTGTGAAGCAAGATACGCAACATACATAGAACTCCGACGTGTCCTTGTGTCGTCATTGTTCAATTAGCGCTGCGATTTTTGCTACTGAAGTCACTATTTTCACCATTGACACTCTCGTCTCTGCAACTGCAAAGTATAACGCTGAAGAATGAGTGACAACACGAAATGTCTCTTTTTAATTCATATACATGCATGTGCAGCAATATGTGATTTGTCCTATGTTCATTTTCACAAAAAATCAAAACTTGCACAAGAGATACAGAACCGCGAGAGATGCAAGAGACATCGATATAGGCAAAGGTTTAAAGCAGGAAGGTTACAAGGTGATGTCGATTACACTATATTTGGGAAAAGAAGAAGTCGACTGACAGGGCAGAAGAAG
This sequence comes from Rhipicephalus microplus, assembly GCF_013339725.1. NCBI lineage: Eukaryota > Metazoa > Arthropoda > Arachnida > Ixodida > Ixodidae > Rhipicephalus > Rhipicephalus microplus. The sequence continues at coordinate 107,749,963 of NC_051170.1, forward strand.
TAAGGAAAAAGAGGCAGCGATAGGAAAGATAGGGATGATAAGCAGTCCAGAAAAAAAAGGTATTTATCCCTAGACAGTGGAAAGGCGTACAGGAACAGGAAAGTTAAGAGGTGGACAGGAAGAGAGAAAAAAGGAAATAGACTAAGCATGGCTAAAAGACAAGTATAGTCTAAAGACAGGTATAGCATGGCCAAAAAACACTCACATGGAGGCCTTCACTGCTCAGCTTATCTCATCCAGTAACACGGAATGGGGTATTTCTACAGACACCTCAGGGATTCAACGTTATCTATTCTTCTACGTATTTTGGGTTTGTCAATGGCGAAAGGGGACGCTCCTGTAGATTATTGGCTGCCGGCTCACAACGCTGTAGTATGATCAGGAAAAAAAAAGACAGACCATGAGAATAGAAGGATGAAAAGGAAACTTGATAGTGACAAGTCGTTTTTAATTACCCCTTCATAATGAACTCAATGGGGCAGCGTTAGGACGAATACACGAACGAGAAACGACACACAGCACTCGTTCGTTGATTGTGAACCCTAATCATTATTACTTTTGTTTGCATTCTGTGTAATCGTCTGCCCGTTTAATGTTCGCTGCGTTAAGACTTCGCTTGTGACGAAGGTTTTATAAAACGTTAAAATATTACTAATTAAGACGGACAGACAGATGGACGGACGGACGGACGGACGGACGGACGGACGGACGGACGGACGGACGGACGGACGGATGGATGGATGGATGGATGGATGGATGGATGGATTATCATGATCAGGTATTCACCACGGAAATTGGGGGACAGACAGATGTCGTACACAAAGGGGCGAGAGAAGCTGAGAAAGAGAGAAAGAAAGCAAAAGGTGGAATAAAGAGAAGAGCTTGATGACGAAAATTTCTCACCAGGTGGAGGGATTCGAAAGTGCCGAATCACGATTCGTATAGGGAAGCGTCGCAGCCACCTGCAGCTGTCCAGGCTATCCAGTGTCTAAAGCAGGAGGGTCCGTATGGGAAGTCATGGTAAGGAGGACAGATGTAAGAGTCAGGAAAAAGAAAAGGGGGAGTATGGCGCGTAAAGTATACCAGATGCAGGATGATAAATAGCCAAATGGAGAGAAAAAAATACAGAAAGAGACAGAAAGATTAAGCAATACTTGAAAAAACAAGAGAGAGAAACTGGGGAAGCAAGCAAGAAATAGAGAGTTATTGAGATAAAAATGGGAAAGAAAAAGAAAGACAAAAGAAGGAAAGAATAGAAAGAAAAACAGAGGGAGAACAAAAAAGTTGAAATAAAGAAACAGAAAGAAATGCGGGAAGCTGGCACCAAGTTGCACAAAGTTTTGAACTGCGAAGATGGCAGATCTTCATACAAAATTTAAATACAATACAGCGAAACCTGCTGACAGCACAGCAAGACCTAGCAAGGACCATTTACAATATATTAGAATCCGTCGTTAGACTAAATACATGAATATCAACAAGCCTCGCTCGGCCAAGCTTTGTGTGACTTGGTGAAAACTTGCCGCATTTTTCTAAGTAAACGGACGCACCACACCGACAGCTTTGAACACAGGCTAGAGAAAAAAGGCAGATCCCACGTTAAGTGGGAATCGATTACATGCAAAGCACGAATGAAGAAGGTTTATATATCATTTTAAAATCAGCACAACGTTACGAAGTGGTGGTAAATTATGCCGTAAATGAGTTCCATGTGATGATTATCACGTGTGATGATTCAAGTCACCTGATATCGAATTTGGTATATGTGGAGCATGCAAAATGGCCGCCAGCGTGCTAGGAGCGTAGCAGGTAGTTCAGTTCTACATGACACGCATTTCAAGATTATCATGTTTGGACGTGTCATTTGCATTTGTCGTCCATTCACGTCACGTGATACCAAATTTGGTATGTGGGTAAGTAGTGAAACAGCCACAAGCACGCTATGAGCGTAGCATGTAGTCATGGTTTACATGACACGCATATCATGATTCTCATGTTTGTACGCGTCATTTACTTTCATCATGTATTCGTCATGCAATACCAAGTTTGGTATATGTGGAGCTAGGGAAACGGCCACGAGTGCATCACAAGCGTGTCATGATGTTACATGACACGCATCTCATGATTATCATGTTTGCGCCAGTCACATATTTTCATCGTACTATCAAGTCTCGTGAAACCAAACTTGGTAAATGTAAAACTAGCAAAATGGCGGCGAGCACACGTAGCGTTGATGCGCTCATTATCATATGGTGGTTTTGCGACGTTAAACCCCACATATCAATCAATCAATCAATCAATCAGCGTTGATGCGGGTGCACGCTGGGCGCAGCGACGCTACGCTAGCAGACTCGAGAACTCTGTATTCTAATGCTAGATGCAACTAGCGTCTGTCGGCGAGGCCCGGCGGCAACCGTAGTGAAATACGACATGCTGCATTTCGTGCCGACGACGTTACCCAGACAGCACTGCGTCAGAGAATAAAGAACTCACCGCGTCTGCTTAGCTTGGTGACGGAGGGACGCCGGGTGATACACGTCAAGGCAACGCAGCGCGGCGCGCGCCTGCGAGCATATGCCAGGCAGATAGGCACCTGGCGTGGCATTGCCGGCGTGACTCGACGAAACGAACACGCGCCGGGTCACGTTGAAGTGTATTGGCGGTTTGAGTGTGGCATGTAGTCATGTTGTTACATGACACGCATGTCATGATTATTAAGTTTAGACGTGTAATTTACATATGTCATCCGTTCGCGTGACGTAATGCCGATTTCGGTGCTAGCGAAACGGCCACAAGTGCATCGTGAGCATAGCATGTAGTGATGTTACTTCACACGCATCTCATGATTATCATGTTTGCACGAGTCACATACCTTCATCATCCATTCACGTGCCGTAATACCAAATTCGGTATATGTGAAGCTAATTAAACGACTGCGAGCGTACCATGAGCGGGGAGTGTAGTCGTGACACATGACCTACATGACATGCGTGTCATGACACAAGTGACGTTAGAGTCTGTCACTTGTGTTCACTATGCAGTCATGCCATACCATGCCTATTTTGCAACATGTCATGTGAACGGAACCACCGCAAGAGCAGCAAGACCACGAAATGTAAATCATTACATTCATGACATACTTCTCAAGATAGTCATGTTATGACTAGTCAATTATTCTCGTCATACAGTCATGTTATGCCATACCAAATTTGGTATTGATACCATTAACGAAACGGCCAGCAGAACTTAAAGTCGTAGGGGGATAGATAGATAGATAGATAGATAGATAGATAGATAGATAGATAGATAGATAGATAGATAGATAGATAGATAGATAGATAGATAGATAGATAGATAGATAGATAGATAGATAGATAGATAGATAGATAGATAGATAGATAGATAGATAGATAGATAGATAGATAGATAGATAGATAGATAGATAGATAGATAGATAGATAGATAGATAGATAGATAGATAGATAGATAGATAGATAGATAGATAGATAGATAGATAGATAGATAGATAGATAGATAGATAGATAGATAGATAGATAGATAGATAGATAGATAGATAGATAGATAGATAGATAGATAGATAGATAGATAGATAGATAGATAGATAGATAGATAGATAGATAGATAGATAGATAGATAGATAGATAGATAGATAGATAGATAGATAGATAGATAGATAGATAGATAGATAGATAGATACGCTCAAAGTCGCCAAAGTTCTCTAAGAAATGCTTCGCATTAAAAAAAACCTGTGTCACAGAAGCTCATTCTATGGCCGGCTTTTGGGTGCTGTCTCAAACGTGTCACTTCATACTGAAGTTTCTTACATACCGGCTTGTTGGGCGACACCGGTACTCATCGCGACGGCCGTGATCTTCGGTGATGCACGTTGTGCAGAACCAGCATCATTAGGGATGAGCCGAGAAGACATGCCTGCATTCGAGCTTACCGCTTCCGGAGGCGATGGTTCCGTTGCTTGGTCTGACTCGCTGGGACTTGTGGCAGTTGTTACTGGTGGCGAGTCCTATCGCGGGCGAAGTTGATCAACATGCCGCTGGACGACCCCGTCCGGAGTGTTCACGGTCACCATTCTCGCTCCAGACGTCGCCTTCACATTGCCAGGCGTCCATTTGCTCCCCGCACCATAATTGCGGGCGTATACGTCACTTCCTGGTAGCGGCAGCCAGTCCTCTTGGTCTTCTTTTGATCCTGTAAGGGCTGGAGGAAAACATGTGTCCAGCCGTGAGCGTATTTGGTAACCCAAGAGCAACTCTGCTGGGGATTTACCACACTTTTGTGGCGTCCTCCGATAGTTAAACAGCAAGCGTATCAGATTCTCCTCTAGCTTTCCTCCCCTCATTTTTCGAAGGCCATCTTTTATAGTACGCACTGCCCTTTCCGCTGCACCATTAGACTGGGGGTGGTAGGGTGCACATCGGAGGTGCACTATGTTGTTGTTTGCTACGAATTCCTCAAAATCATGGCTGGAAAACTGAGTCCCGTTGTCGGACACGATTGTGCGTGGTACCCCAAACCTGCTGAAAATGGCACGTAAGCAGTTAATGGTGGTTTCTGTTGAAGCATGTGACAGAGGTACGGCTTCGAGCCATTTCGTGTGGGCGTCAACTATGACGAGTATCATTTTTCCGCCGATCGGCCCCGCGTAGTCAATGTGATTGCGGGACCACCTTTCGCCGGTTTCCGGCCACTTGACAACGGGCGCCGCGGTTGGCATCGGCAAATTTTGAACACAGTTCTGGCACTGAGTATACACCTCTTCAATATTTCTGTCTAGGCCTGGCCACCAAAACAAAGAGCGCGCGACAGATTTCATTGCCGGCGAACCCTGGTGAGTCTCATGTAAAAGCTGCAGCACTTGCACTCTTGCTTCGGCTGGTATTATGACCCTATTGCCCCAATAAACAAGGTCATGTGCAACGGATAGCTCTAGCTTACGGTCAAAAAATGGCAGTATGTCCCTTGCCAGCCCGTTGGCGTGTCTGGGCCACCCATGTAATATGTACCGTTTGACTTTTGCCAGGACAGGATCCGAAGCGGTGAAAGCCTTCAGCTCACGCGTTGTCACGACACCGTTGTTCAGCTGGTTTAGCGAGAGTACATATTCGGGTGGCTCACCGTCTTCGTCAGTTTCCGTAGTTTGCAGCGGCAGGCGGCTTAAGGCATCAGCATTCAGCATCTGTCGTCCTGGGGCGTACTGCAGCTGGTACCGGTAGGCCCCCAGCTGAAGCGCCCAACGTTGGATCCGGGCAGCGGCCATTGTGGGCGTCTGCCTGTCTGACCTCAACAGGCCCAGCAACGGTTGGTGGTCAGTCACCAAGGTGAATTCCCGACCTAGAAGGTAGTCGCGGAATTTAGTTACGCCAAATACCAGTGCCAGTGCCTCTCGCTCGAGCTGTGAATAGTTGCGCTCCGCCTGCGTTAACGTACGCGAGCGAAAGCCGATCGGCCTGTGGACGTTTCCTATCGTGTGAAACAAGACCGCGCCCACTCCGTATGGCGACGCGTTGCACTCAAGTTTTAGTTCCTTCGAAGGGTCGAAATGGACGAGAACCTTGGCTGCTTTGAGGCTTTGCTTAGCCACCTTAAACGCAAGCTCTTGAGGCTGTTCCCAGTGCCAGCGCGCATTCTTTTCCAGCAGCTGATACAAAGGAAAAAGTGTGGTCGACATGTTAGGCAGAAACCTCGCGTAGAACGTGATCATTCCCAAAAAAGACCGCAGTTCGCTGACATTACGGGGGCTCTGCGCCTGCATGATAGCATCGAGGTTTTTCTCTGTCGGATGAAGCCCATCGCGATCGATGCGATGCCCGAGATAGGTAACTGCTGGGCTGCGCAGCTTGCACTTATCGTGTCTCAACTTTACGCCTCTCTCTCGAAACCGCTCCAAAACGTTTTTCAGCCTTTCACCACTGTCGCTTGATTTTTCAGAAATGAGCACATCGTCAAGGTAAGCTTGTGCACCCACCAGACCAGCTAGAACCTCATCCATTTTTCTTTGGAATATCGCGGGTGCAGAGGCTATTCCGAAAGGCAGTCGGTTGTAGCAAAAAAGCCCTCTTGGTGTGTTAATGACGCAAATTTTCTTTGCCGATTCATCCAGTGCCACTTGATTGTATGCGTCCCGTAAATCCAGTGTGCTGAAACAATCCCCATCGTGTAGTTGCACAAACATATCTTCAATGATGGGCAAGGGATATTGTTCAATGGCGCATGCGGGATTCACTGTGGCCTTAAAATCACCGCGGATTCTCACTGCGCCGTATTTCTTAAGAACTACGACTATAGGTGACGCCCATTCCGAGTGTGCCACCGGTGATAACACGCCTAAGGACACTAACCGATCAAGTTCAAGTGACACGCGGTCGCGTAGCGCATATGGAATGGGTCTGGACTTACAGAACTTAGGTACGGCGCCTTCTTTTAGGTGCAGACTGACCGGAGGGCCTGTGATGAGCCCCAGTTCCTCGGAAAACACGTCGTTGAAGTCGTTGAATATGCTATTCACACTGGACTTCCCCGTTTGTTCTGTGGGCTCAGAGTCTCCTGCAACGCGAATCACCGGAGCACCAGCGGCGTTCAGCAGCTGAATTAAATCTCGACCACAGAGGCTTGGTCCCGCACAGTCTAACACGGTCAGCGCACACTCCGCCGTCACTCCCTTATGAGAAACACTGAGCGCAAGCTCCCCAAGCACTGGCAGTCGTCCTGTGTAGCAGGATAATTTCACACTGGATGGTCTCAGTTTCGGCCATTGGTCGCGGTGCTTCTCGTACAGTTGACGTGGGATAACACAAACGGGCGACCCAGTATCAACTTCCATGGTAAGCTGCACACCGCACCAAGAGAACGTTTGGCGAATTGGTGGAACCAGACAACTCTTTCGTTCCGAAGCCAAGGTCCAGATGGGCGCTGCTTCGTGTTCGTCGTCTGTCGAACCTTCCGTCCCCGTGAGAATGTTGGTTTGTGCCCTGCTTGCTGTTCCTTGCTCGTGAGGACCGCGGCTTCGGCATTTCCTCGCAAGGTGACCGCGTCCTCCACAGCGATAACAGCGAGCGTTAGACCAGGTGTAACCGCTCTCATTGTGCTTTGCACTACCGCACCTTGAGCATTCTTGACGTGTAGCCCTCCGTCTCTCGTCTTGCGGTGTTTTCTGCTGATACGCTTGTACTTTTAACACTGGTGTCAATCCAGATCCGTTTATGTTTTTCACGCCACTATCTGTAGCTTCAGCTGAAAGGACCATCGCTTCAGCGTCTTCTAATGTTAATTCCCGCTTCGCAAGTAGCTGCTTCTGTAGTGCACTTGACCGGACACCACACACAATGCGATCTCGTAGCATGCGATTTAATGCACTGCCAAAATTGCAATTATCAGCTATTCGGCGAATGTCGACCAGGAATTCATTAATGGGCTCACCCTCCGCTTGACATCGACTGAAAAACTTGTAACTTTCTGTGATTTCGTGTCGCTTGGGGTCGTAGTGCTCACTCAACACTGCCACGACTTCTTCATAAGTCAGCGCATTCGGCTTGCGTGGAGCCACCTTCCCTGCCAGCACTTGTATCGTGTGCGTGCTTAAGGCAGCAACCAGCAATGCTCTTTTCTTAGTCGAGTCTTCAATGGCATTCGCTTCAAAGTATGCTTCGACTTTGATAAGGTATGGCGTCCACTTATCTTTGCTCTCTTCGAAGTCCGGAAGCTGGTGGTGAGCCATGATCGCCTTGGTTGCTCGATTTTTCGTAGTGTCAGGTTCAGGGTCGTCTTTCACTGCATGGGTGGTGAACATCCTCGTCGCCACTGTAGCATAGCCATGGTGTGCGAATAGCAGCGCCGGACCAGCAATGTGTCAACGTAGTCAGCAGAATGAGAAGAACGTTTATTCAAAAGTGTATAACGTATTTATAGGCAGCGTAGTGTTAGTCAGATAACGATGCGCACGTGGTAGTAGCAAAAGTCCGATGTGGTGCAGGCGGCCAGCTGAGGCGTCAACAGGTGCGCGCGCACACACACACAGAAACCGCGAAGACACAACAGATACCTTGATGTAACTAAGAAAAGTCTTTAAGTTCCAGTTACGTACAAGTTTATGATTTCGTTGCGTTGATTTTACATGTCATGGATCACAAGCCCCATAACCAATGAAATAATGAAATGCAGTAACGCAAAAATGCATGGCGAGTGAGATTAGGTATTGCGTGCCACGCACAGTAGAACCCACCACAGAAAACCAGTACCGCCCCGCCACAGCGGTCTAGTGGCTAAGGTACTCGGCTGGTAACCCGCCGGTCGCGAGATCGAATCCCGGCTGCGGCGGCTGCATCGCTTCCGATGGAAGCGGAAATGTTGTATGCTAATGTGCTCAGATTCGGGCGCACGTTAAAGAACCCCAGGTGGTGGAAATTTCCGGAGCCCTCCACTACGGCGTCTCTCATAATGGTGGTTTGGGTACGTTAAACCTCATATATCAATCGATCAATCAATCAATCACAAAACCAGTACCATGTTCTATTTCTGTAATGTATATTTTATAGTGCCTAATACACACGAAGTAAAAAAGCCCATCTCCCACTAAATAGAAGCATGAGTAGCATGCGCATGGGTCGACTTAATGTTCCGTTCATCACGGCACCTTGCCTGATGTTAACGCTTCCTGGCAAGCGGAGCACGTCCCGAATCTACTGTAGTTTTTGTTGCTGTTACTGGTGCCGAACTCTTGTTCGAGCACGCCTTTTGGGTTCACATATCGCCACGCCACGCAGAAGCACGTGGGTTCGTCGCACGTGGGCAATATGTCATTCCCCAACTCCATCACGTGATTACTGAGAGAGTGTAAGGAGGAGAGGCCAAAGCCTCTTCCGCAGGCCCGAACGCGCTACCACGTGCCAGCACGTTCTGACTAGGACACAACGCGTTGGTTCATCACGCGCCTGCAGAGTCTCGTTCTCTGGTGCCGTCACACGATTGTCGAGAGAGTGTAAGGCGGAGAGGCCACAGCGTCTCATCTATAATAGCCTTGTACACAGGCCCGAACGACCTAGCGCGTGAGCACGTTCTGGCAATGCTTGGACCAGCTGTTGCGCATGCACCGTAAGAGTGGTCACGCACACAAGAACCAGATTGAGCTCGACTACAAGCTGCTTCGCATCTGAAAAAAATAATCCGTCATTCGTAATAAAGGGGCCCTAAACAACAAATAACCACTCACGCGCTTCTCTCCGTGCCCTTCCTCTATCGACAACAGCTGTCATGACATCACCAGTATTATTAGGTGACGTCGAGTGCAAGAGACACTGTCAGTGGGCGAACAAAAGCCTCTTTTCTGCAAGTAGATGCGCGTGTATCTGGCATTTTTGTCTTGGACACTGAGGAAGGGTACTCCAAGAGGCGGACAGACGAGCCGACGAAGGAAAAAAAAATGGCAGCATATCCACGGAGTGAATGATTGAGAGTGGGGCGAAGAATTCGTCCGTCCATTCGTTCTTGCTTCCGTCCGTCCATGCGTCCGTCAGTGTGACCGTCCATGCGTCCATCAGCCCGTCCGTGCTTGCGTCTGTTCGTGCGTCCATCCCTGCGTTCGTCCATGCAGCCGCCCCTGCGTCCGTTCATGCGTCCATCCATGCATCTGTCTATGTGTTCGTTCGTCCATCTATTCAACACTCCAAGTAACACTATCTCGCATCTTTTCATCATATATTCCCCATATAGAAGCACCGCCATCCAGCGGACATTCCAAGGACTAAACGAGAGGTGGCACACGCACACTTTCTTACGGCTTGCGCTTCGGGTTCATTTCCCACCTTTAACCACCTCGAGTTCATGGTATATACTAGTTCACTGCATTCATGGCACTGCGGCCGAACGCTCGCTAAACCTTTTGAAAACCACGGAGGTTACGCCCAGCGAGCATGACGTAGCAAACTTTTTCAGTCAGATAGTGCTCAATGTACATGCCAGTGGCTGCTAAGGGGAAATGAGAGGCGGAGAATTCGGCTTTTACTTTCTTACGGCTTGCGCTTCGTATCTACTTCCCATTTTTAACCACCTCGAGTTCATTCATGGTATATACAAGTTCATTGTATTCATGGCACTGCGGCTCAACGCTCGCTAAACCTTTCTAACGCTAAGGAGGTTACACCCAGCGAGTATAACGTAGCAACCCTTTCTTGTCAGATAGTGCTCAATGTACATGCCAATGGCTGCTATTGGTGATCGCAGCCTGCGCGTTAACTAAAAGCCGAATGCTCCTGTCCCTCATTCCCCATTAGCAGCCATTGACTTGTACATTGACCACTATTTTTTATTGTTCAACAACGCACGGAAGAAGTCTCTCACCGGCACCACCTTGGAGGTCAAAATGTTATACTTGTTACATACTACGGGGGACGAACGGGTGCTGCTATAAGGAGCTTCGCCCCTAAAAGCGAAACGAGCAAACAAGTGTAGCTCCACCAGCGTTGTGGACAACTGCAACGCCACAACTACAATTCGATCTCTGGGTAGTTGGCCCTCAGGCGAAAACCAGTGTTTAGAAAACTTTCTTCTCAGAGACAGTGGCCTCACATTTCATGAGGCCCTGTTGGCAAAAAGCGATTCCGTTTAGAAAAAGTTTATTTACACTATGTACAAAAAACAAAGGTTTCATAAGATTCCAGTAATAGGGCACATACACTTCGGCACATCTATGTACCACGACAAACATCACTACGTTGCAAGGAAGACATCAATGCTCTAATATACATGACAATGTTGGCATACGTATACACAAGAACTCATGCGATATCATGATACAATGAATAGTATAACGATACAATAGATGCAATGAAACAAAATTGGTTACAAACGAAATCATGAATAACTACTCAGCGGGCGCTGCTTAGCACCACGTCGGTAGAAAAATAAGTTTTACCCTTTCGTGTTCAACATTGACGAATGGGCACGACCAAAGCCGCAGAAACTCATGCTTCCCGAGAAAGAAAAGCTTCTCAGAGAGGAACGCAAGGATATCTCGTCTCATTCGGCCCAGTATCGGCCACAAAGCACGCCGGTGGCAGTTCGCAGCCACGGCCTCGCATCGGTTTCGCCAAAAGCTGAACAGCCCTGAACTATTCAAAGAGCCGAGAAGTGCCCGCGAGGGAATCGGCTGTTGGAGACGAAAGTTCGTGCACCCTGCCCCCGAAAACCAGCATGGACCGCACGTTAAGAAAGGTGGGAGACCACACATTCAATTGTCACATGTCGATTGGTTTCGACCATGACGCTATTGGGGCAAGTGGAAGTACGAACCACCCACCATCACTGCAACCGATCTCGAGTGGGAAGCAAGCCTCAGCCCAACCGCCAGATAAAGTCCCGAAGATGTCCTGTTTAGAAAAATTTTATTCTCACGAACAGTGAAGAACAATTACAACCCAACAGAACATCGCGACGGAACACAACATCCAGTGACACACCAAAAATTATTACAAAAATTATGTTCACATATGTACCCGGAACACACCATGCACCGATACACAAAAATTGTTACAAAAAGATATGTATACATATGTACAATACATGGTAAACGAAGAATACTAAATTAAATCTAAAAATCTATATGTTAGGTATTTACATAGTATTTACAAGGTATTTGTGCGAGTACTAAACAAAGATTAACCTACCAAAACCAGGCAGGCCTGAAAACAAGCTTTACACGTCTCTCGCAGACGAACACAAAAGGGCAGAACCAGTGTCGAAGGAACTCCACCTCACCCAGAAAGAAAAGTTTCTGCGACAAAACAGATGGTATTTCCTTGTACAGTCGCTCCAAAATAGGAAAGAGCTCGACGGCGACGACCTGCTGCAACAGCCTCACAGCGATTGCACCGATGACAGTAGGCACCAGCGACAATGAGAAGGCAGGCGAAGCAGCCTCCAGAACAACGTCCAGAATAAACAAAGTGGTTTACTCTGAGGCCACGAAATGCAGCATGCACGGCTTTCTGGAAAACACGAGAAACGACGCATTGTCTTAAAACATGCTGATCTGTTTCCCGTAGGCAGCAGTTCGGGCATGTTGCTGGCTGGACTATTCTCCACCTTTCGAGGTCGTCAAGGGTAGGAAGAACACCCCACCCCAGCCGCCACGTGAAGTCCCGGAGGTGGCCAGGCAGGAATGATGCCGTCAGCGTGCTCCAAGACACACGACTACAGCGGGTGTGGCGTGCCGGAGGAACTAACGGGAGAAACAAAGCAGCTCTTGTTTCAACGATTCAATTGTTTAACACATCTACCCCAGGACAAGTCAACTGGATATGGCGAAAAAAATGTGACAGCTGTTGCATAAAACGAAAGAAAAGTTGCTGATTTTGGGCCCCAATTAAGATCCACATTAGGCATTAAACGTGCTTAGAAAAAGGGGTTAACGATTGTGAGCATTGGGTACTCTACTATGGGAGAGCGTGAAGCCGTCCCGTGGACCTCACATACAGTGTAACTGGTGCCAGCTCTGAAAATGTTCTGTGTTTAGAACGAGTTTATTAGGGGCGATGCTTCTTATAGCGGCACCCGTTCGTCCCTCGTAGTCGTAGTCGTAGTCCTAGTCGTAGTTTGTAACCAGTCTTACGTTTTGACCTGCAAGGTGGTGCCGGTGGGAGTTATCTCCTGTGCGTTGTTGAACAATAAAAAAATCGTAGCGTGCGCGTTGACTAAAAGCCGAATTCCCTGTCTGTCATTCCCCATTAGCAGCCATGGGCATGTACATTGAGCACTACATGCGCATGTACATTGAGAAAAAAAAGGGTTGCTACAATATACTCGCTGGGCGTAACCTCCTTGGTTTTAAAAAGGTTTAGTGAGCGTTGGGCCGCAGTGCCATGAATACAGTGAACTAGTATACACCATGAACTCGACATGGTTAAAGGCGGGAAGTAGACACCAAGCGCAAGCCGTAAGAAAGTGTGCGTGTGCCACCTCTCGTTTAGTCCTTGGAATCACCGCTGGATTGCGGTGCTTCTATATCGGGGCGATATGATGAAAAGATGCGAGATGGTGGTACTTGGAGTGTTGAATAGATGGACGAACGGACACACAGACAGACGCATGGACGGACTCACGGATGGCTGCACCGATGGGTGGACGCAGGGGTGGATGCATGGACGAACGCACGAACGCAGGGACGGATGCACAGATAAACGTGCGGACGCACGAACAGACGCAGGCACGGTTGGGCGAATGGACGGTCACACAGACGGACGCATGGACGGACGGAAGCAAGAACGAATAAACGGGCGGATGCTTCGCCCCACTCTCCATCATTCACTCCGTGGATATGCTGCCATTTTTTTGTACATGAACGCTGATGCATGCGTATTGTTCACTGCTGTACATGCTAAAATGTTACTTACGTGGCCTTTATTCTATAGTGGGACGCAACAAACCTTTGGAACGAGCGTGTATACAACAAGCACAACATATAGGTATGTTTAGAAACAGTGGTCAACGATTTGGAGTACTTAGTACTATACTATGGAAGCCCTTAAAGCCACCCCGTTAGAACTCACAGTGATTACGGATTACGTGTCAGGTTTACAACGAGCATGCCATGGCAACACTTGATTGTTTCATACTCCCGGTGACCACCTGCATCTGTGTGTGTGCCCTGGATGATGGCCCGAAGAGTGTTTGCACTTGCTCTGGCTTTCTATTCAGTTTTGCCTGCACATATAGCTTGAAATAATAGCAGCCGCAGTGTAAAGGCTTCTGCTGAAAAGCTTTTGGGCGTTCTTAATATCCTTTTAGCTAACGTCACCGAATGAGAAGTGAGAAGCGCGCATTCGCTCAAGATAGTCATCTAAAAATGAAAAAAAAAATACGGTGGAAGGCGTTTCGATAGATCGCATCCTGTGGCGGCGGTGGCGATGGTGAAAAAGTTTCCACCATCTTCCCAAAGATAGCTGCGTGGATCATCCGCCAATTTGCTGGTTTCACTACTGAACAGATACTGTTGTTGATGCTGCGGCTAAAAATTATGAGAAATTATGGCTGAGACCATTTTATTCTAAAATACCGACTCCTTACACAATTCGCATTGAGTTACTCATGGTTATCTTAATTTTCTACCACGCTATATTGCATCTGTTAACGAGATTCCTTGTCGGATATGACACCTGTATGGGGTCTTCTTGTGAAGAAGTGTCTCTGAGGTAGAATACTGACTGCTACTTGGAGACTCTGGGTCCAATTTCCGCGTATTTCTAACTCTTTTTCTCCAATTTGATGCGATAGCAGTTGCGGGTGCAAGCGGCGTGGTCAACCGCACCGGATAACTCTACTAATAAAATCGGCTTTCGTGATTTCATAACAGCTTCTAACAGCGGACAGCATTTGTACATTTGCATATAGGAAAAATAGAGAAAATGATTGAATTTCCTAAGATGAAAAATTAATAATATCTTTGAGATCTTTTTCAAACTTATGTTTTGTTCGAGAGCACGGTACTCTTGGGGACAACTGTTTAAATTACAAAGGAACGTAGCAGCATCGCATTCGCTTACCGAACCTTTTATAACGCCTGGGTACTAGGATGATTCATGGCATGCAGACATGTTTATAAACATACTTGATTATGAAGCTATTGTTCCAGAAGAGCCTAATCTCTAGACATAATCTGCTTAAAACATCATTTTTTGCTTTAAAGTTGACATCACCACTGACGTTATTTCTTGGCAAACTTCGATGATTCAGAGCGAATCTATCTATCTATCTATCTATCTATCTATCTATCTATCTATCTATCTATCTATCTATCTATCTATCTATCTATCTATCTATCTATCTATCTATCTATCTATCTATCTATCTATCTATCTATCTATCTATCTATCTATCTATCTATCTATCTATCTATCTATCTATCTATCTATCTATCTATCCACCTACGACTTTTAGCTCTCCTGGCCGTTTCGATAATGGTATCGATACCAAACTTGGCATGGCATAACACGACTGTATGACGCACATAACTGACCAGTCATAACATAAAGACATTTGCGTCACGGAAGCTAAGATGTGGCATTTCATGGTCTTGCTGTTCTTGCTGTGGTTTCATTCACATGCCATATTGCAAAATTGGTATGGTATGACATGACTGCAAGGCGAGCACAAGCGACGGACCCTAACATGAAAATAATGACATGCGTGTCATGTAGCAACATGACTACAAGCCACACTCATGATGTGCTCGCGGCCATTTCACTAGCTTCGCTTATACTAAATTTTGTATTACGGGACGTGAGTGGATAAGCAAGGTATGTGACTGGTGCATACATGACAATCATGAGATGCTTGCCAAGTAACCACATGACTACATGCCACGCTCAGGATGCACTCGAGCCGCTTTCGCTAGCTTCCCGTATACCAAATTTGGTATTACGGGACGTGAATAGATGATGAAGGTGAATGACTTGTCCAAACATAATATTCATGAAATGCGTGTCATGTAAAACATGACTGCATGCTACGCTTATAACGTGCTCGCGACCGTTTCGCTAGCTCCACATATACAAAGCTTGGTATTACGTGACGTCGATGGATTACGAAGGTAAATGACACGCCCAAACATGATAATCTTGATATGCGTGTCATGCGAAACATGAATATATGCTACGCCCATCGCGTGCTCGCGGCCGTTTCGCTAGCTCCACCTGTACGAAGTTTGGTATTACGTGACATGAATAGACTACGAAGGTAAATGACACATCCAAACATAATAATCATGGCAAGGAAGTCATGCACGGCATAATTTATCTCCGCCTCGTAACGTTAGACCGATTTTAAAGTGACCTATCAACCTTCCTCATTTCTTCTTCGCATATCATCGATTCCCTCTGTACGTGGGATCTGCCAATTTTTTTTTGAATATGTAATGAAGAATAGAGTTGACCCTGACCTCCAAGCGTGTTGCGTAACAGATAAGGATGGGTATTTTTGCAAAATGTTTCATGCAATTTAAAAAGCAAGCTGATCCACTGGGCAGACGTAATAAAATGCAATGAGTGGGCTCTTACCGGTAGAACTAAATGCGTATTCGCACGTAGTACAATTCAGCACCGTTATTCAAACTAGAATGGCTTTTAACGAGGTGCTGATAGGTGAGTTATCGGTAGAGCCACTGTGTACCAATGAGCATGCGGTGAGGGCGATGGATCAAGGCAGAAGAGGGCTGCGGAGCCAGCTTGTGCGTGAAGAGGAGCGTTGCGCAGCTTTGCTGCTGATGCTTTGGATTGCGCAGTGCTTTTCGTCGTGCTTCTCTGTAGACCCTAAGCCCAAATTCGCCAGTGTTGCACCAAGTGGACTTGTTACGCCAATAGATGTACGGCTCACCCAACGCCAACAGGGAGTATGCGTACCTGTGCGTGTCGTGTGCAAACGCTCTGCGTGAAACAGGCCAACGCGACGAGTAGCTGCTCACCGATCAACTGCTGTGGCGCTGCGGAAAAATATTTCGGAATGAATAAATGCAGATGAGAGTAAAGATGGGTCATAATGAGAAAGCGGGGAAGATGTTCTGACCCGCTACGCAGCGTTGGTAAAGGGGGATGGGTAGCAAAGGGTAGGTGCGGTGCACCTATAGCCAGAAATTTTAGGGGGGGTGAAGGGGGCACCTGTTAAAGGCCTTGAAGATCCCGTATTTTCATTATTGAATCTCGTGAGAACACCCACTTCACCCAAATTTCAAGGGTGGCTGTGGGCGGCCAGGGCATCCCCCTGGCCATGTGTCTGACGTGCTGAATATGAGAATGAAGCAGGTGACGTTAAACAAAGGCATGAATGCGTAAGGCTTTTTTTACAGTCTCTTGTCCAGTTCACCCTCATTCAAAACATTGTTCAGTCGAGCTGATTGAGCTGATTACCAGTATTAAGCGAAGGCCCACACAGAACATGTCTAATAATTGTTTATAGTTTATATGCAATCATTGACAACCCTATTTTTAAGTATATATATGATTATATACACCGGCAAAGTTTTCGGCTTTTCATGAACGAGTTCAATCTCTCTTCATTTTTAAAATATAAATTCCAAAAATAGGCTTGTCAGCGATTATATTTCCACTGCTCATCACGGAAAAACGAGCAAACGGTGCTCTATATCTCGAAAGTAGCATAATTCTCGCAATTCAGGCTGTCGGCATGACTGATAGGTGAGTATGGGTAACAAGGAGTGAGCTCTCCACCAATGATACAATGCGCGCAGTGGGGTTGTAATGCAAGCCTGGGCCACGTTTACTAAGATGAGGGTGAAGACACGGGTCAGTGAGCTCTCTCGAAAGTCGACTCACCGCTCAGATCAACCCAGGAGTCTGAGCCCGAGTGAGTGCGGGTGAGTAATATTTTGGCGTGTTTGAGGCCTGTAATTGATTTGATTGATTTGTGGGGTTTAACGTCCCAAAACCACCATATGATTATGAGAGACACCGTAGTGGAGGGCTCCGGAAATTTAGACCAGCTGGGGTTCTTTAACGTGCACCCAAATCTGAGTACATGGGCCTACAACATTTCCGCCTCCATCGGAAATGCAGCCGCCACAGCCGGGATTTGATCCCGCGACCTGCGGGTCAGCAGCCGAGTATCTTAGCCACTAGACCACTGTGGCGGGGCAGTTTGAGGCCTGTATTCACAAACCAACCTCAACCTTTCCTCGAGCTTTCCTTATCGGTTTTAATTTCTTATTGCGCATGATAAACAAATTGGACCAGAATTCATAAACCAGTCTAATCCTTATCTTTCACCCTGTTACCATTTTTGTGCCTTTATAACGTATGTAGAGAGTACAGGAAGTTGAAGAAGACGAGAGGTGGCGCCTAGGTTGGTTTGTATATACGGGCCTGAGTCTGAGTGATTTCGGTTGATGAAACGTTTAGTGAGTCTTAGTACGAGTGAGTCCAGTGCAGGAAAGTTTAGATGAGTAGGTCCAAGTGAGCCCTACGCGCAAGGTGTATTTATAGAGTGAGTGAGTGAGTGAGTGAGTGAGCTCTACGCTCTTCGGCTGATCTGTGGGTCTATTTACTCAACTTAAGCATTACTGTAAGCCTTATGTCAGCTCACGTTTCTACTCACGCTCACTCCCACATACTTCAATTCACCAGCGTTCATACACCTGCTAATTATTTATTGATCTGAGGCGTGAGTCGTGGAGAAGGGGGGTGCCATGGCCAAAGCCATATTGAGATTGCTGATTTCCACCAGCACTGCCACCTCCTACAGATTTGTCTGTGTAGTACAGTACAGCAAGTTATACAGGCACAGAGAAGCAATCAGCTATTGCGCCTCTTGGACACCCATAGGGCGGAACCTGCTCCGAGCCCTGAGGTTCGAACCATGCGGCACGGTGCGTATGGAAGCAGCATAGTCCCCTATTCCGGTGACGGTAGCGGCGCACATGCATCTCAAACCATTGCCACGCAACATGAATAAACAATGCGAGCCGTACCGACGCGATGCACGCGCTGATCAGGCTGTACGTTAAGACGTACACCCTGTATTGTTAAGACGTCCTCTTTATAGAGGCTGCGGTAGACCCACTAAAAAATGGAAGGAACGACCACAGATGCTGCTGTCTACGCGTTCGTAAAAATGGCACGCCCAGCTGTTGCTGAGGGGGTCTCACTAGCCATTGCATGGCGCATGCGGCCGCATTACAGAAATTTTCACTCATTCTCAAAGTGCCTATTGATAGTTTCATCAAGCCATAGAACCAAACTGGGCTTCACACGTTTTGCAAAACACTCCGTCACTTCACCATGCGGTGTCGTAGAGGATTAGTCAGGTGCGCGTTTTATCGCATTTTGCTGGACCCCATAAAAGTTTCTTCTCTCTCTCTCTATCACTAGTGTATTCTCGGGAATGAACGAGTTAATGTACATGTCCGGGGTGCTTCTATCCGGAACCCGGTAGCCCGTTCACCCAAACCCGAAGCAAAACCAGAAGAGGGAATCTGCAGCTATCATGACATTAAGACCTATTACAGCAACGGCACGCGAGGTTTGCCTGCCCATCACAACTCCCTTACCCATAGTGAGAACTAGATTGTGCACCAACTCCACAGGCAATGTTATTAATTTTCCCCTCTCTGGCTCATTTATTTCACCCCGCTCTCAATCAACCACACTGCACCAACTGCGGGGCGCCCGGGTGGATATTTTCCCCTGCTTGTGGAGCTCCCCAGATCCCTTGCAGGTAGACCCTATCCCTAATGCTTCCCTTTTCTCGAGGGAGGCCGCTCTTCGGGACACTGGCTCTGATGACCAGTTGAGGCTGATGAACCAGGCCTGACTAAAGATGTCGGCCAAGGGGCTCAAAGACGTCTAGGGGCCCAACCACATTCACTTTGGTCATTTCAAACAAAGTGTATGTACATCCATCTGTTTATTCATTCTCGACCCTGAAAGCTCTTTTCCAGGAGTATTTCATAAAATATATTGTGTGAGTCATCTCTTCCCATAACAACATCCCTAATACATTGCAACAATTGACATGTGGTACATGGGAGAAAAAGTTCGCCACACACCTTCAGAGACGACCACGATTTCCCCGTGGAACAAAATGCAACTCACTGAAAACAAACCGCTCGGTCGTCTTTAAAGCACGGTTCCACGTCAGGCGAACGCAAAGTTTCCCGCCTGCTTCGTACCGATAACCTAGATGCCGCTACGGTCGTCACTTATACTAATGCTAGTGTGCGCGGCACTACCATTCATACCGCCCTTTTATGTCCATTAATACCAGAGGCAGGCCAGACATGTTCATATTTTGCGAATCCTTCACCACCGGCTCACCTTACTGAGCTGACCGCCAAACACGATAGACTGGCATCGCTGATACCTCTTCTACAACCTGGCATGCTTCTCTCAGCTCATCATTCATACGGACTCGACACAAGCTTTTCACAATATATGACGAGTGTATCGCTCTATGTCACTCTCAGATAGTATTCACGTTGTTACTGCCTCCTCGTCTGCGCAAATACGTGTTCAGTGGGTTTTACGGGCTGCTTTGCCGGACCTTGTCAAAGCTGATTTGGCCGCCTACCCTCAAGTTACACCGCACTCGCTACCTAAATTTCCTGGGGAAGCGCTCCAGGACATATGCTACGGAAAAAAAAGCCTTCGGCGTATCAGACGAGCTCTTATACCTCCGTGTGGATTGGACCGCCCCGGTGGTTTAACCCGCGGAGAGGAGCACCGATGCTAGTATGGGACATATGAAACATCATGCCCATTTTGTGAAGACCCAATCCAGGATGTAACTGCCTCACACGTATGCTGTGACCCTGCACTGATCTACAATTAAGTCGTCGTCATCACCTCCGCGCAACAGATCTCAGGCCTGGCCGACCATCCAACTTGGACCGCTGGCTTCGTGGACCACACCGACGTTCTCTACTTGACTCTAACATGAAACAGACTTGTATGTGTACCTTCGAATCAAGAATTGTTGTGCCTAGAGGCAGACTTTCGAATTAAAAAAAACTATTGATATCACATATTCAGAGGAACTAGATTAAAATTTGCCAAATAGGAAATTAACTATGTGAGATGTTGGTGCTAGTGAGCACTGACACCATTTTTGAAAAAGCCAATTATACGCTTCCGTATTCAATAGTCGGCTCACTCACACTAGAATATAGCCATGGGTACGAGTTTTAGAGTGAGTCCAAGAGGGTAATATATACGTGAGTCTCAGTCCGAGTGAGTCCGGCTGAGAAACGTTTTTGCGAATCTGAGTTTGAGTGAGCTCGGTTGCGGAAAATTTTGGTGGGTCTGAGCCTGAGTGAGCCCTAAGGGCAAAATATATTTAATGGGCGAGTCTGAGAGGGCTCCACAATTCTCGCTGACGTATGGGTGAAGATGACTTGGTAAGTATCACTATCCTGTGGTACATATCCTTGCGAAGTAGTGTGTACACAAATGGAGTGGTGTCCAGCCGAGAAAATGAAGTGGACGCTAGTATAGTAGAGGAATTTTCAGGTAATAATTTAAAACGCCGCATTGCTCCGACAAGAGATGAACACATATCTGTGAAACGATGCACATAGGCATTCTAGTTTAACGTCAGGTTACGTGTTCTTATCAAACCGTTGGTAATGTACCTGCTATCTAGTCAGGACACTACAGTACAAGAGCCGGTTTCCTGGATATATAGATCCCTTTTCTTAGGACCTATAGTTAAGAGTGTACAGTATCAACACTTGATTCTAATAATATGGACTGTTAGTTTTGGTGTGATGTGCCACGCTACGTTCACTTAAACAAGTACGGGGTGATGGTTCTGTGGTTCAAAACACGCCGATAAGACGAGAACTTCAAACTGACACTCCAAGGCACTCACTGATAGCCCTGAGTGCTGGCGCAATCAAAGGAAATGCTTCAGCTGTGATCAAATTTTTTATTTGTTTGAGTGAGCGTATCTGATATGGGCCATATTACCAAGGGTCCCTTGCAAAGAATCCCGTGCTACTGGCAGATCATGTAAAGATACACAGCTCATGCGATTGTCATCAAATAATTGCGACAATCTGCATTCGCCAGCGTCAAAGCGAAGATTCTATATACCTTTTTTTTTGTTAGCTGACAAAGCGAAAAAAGTTATACTCCTACATTTGTCTTTCATTTAGTCAGTTTTGTAGGCTTCAATGCTTTTACGCGTAGTTCTGTTACGGGTAACACAGGTGTTTTGAATCACAGCGACGCACCACACCTCTGACAGTGAATGCCGAAATGACCAGATACAGCAGCTTTTTCTACGTTGTACTGGTGTTCCCTAAGTGTTTGGTTCAGACATATTCTAGCTTGGCTTATGAACACGTGATTACAAGTCAAAAGAGTGCCATAGACAACACCTCGACTACAATTAACAAAATTTTCCCGGTACTTGATCTTGCCGTTTCGTTTCCCGCTACTGTTTGCATTTTTCACCCCCGCGGTGGTCTAGTGGCTAAGGTACTCGGCTGTTGACCCGCATGTCGTGGACGAAAATGTTGTAGGCCCGTGTGCTCAGATTTGGGAGCACGTTAAAGAATCCCAGGTGGTCAAAGTTTGCGGAGCCCTACACTATAGTGTCTCTCATATTCATATGGTGGTTTTGTGACGTTAAACCCTACATATCAATCAAAATCTGTTTGCATTACCCTTTTTGCACATTCCTTGTAAGCGTACAGGAGCAGATAATACCAAGTCCGCACTGGCCTTTCTCGCTATCCTTAGCAAGTTATGCGAAATGACATGTATGTACCGCACTACAGCAACCTTGACTGCCTGCTCCCTGGCGTTTGCCCTTCCTTTCCTGCTTATATTTTCGGCAACGGCGGCTGACAACCGCATGGCAAAACCAGAGCCCGCCAGAATTCATTGTCAGAGGTTTGGTTGCGTCCCTGTGTTTCAAAACAACTGAGCTCTCTCTTTGTAGGGTCCATGACAGTCATTGAAGCCTATGTGAATGAAGCCTGGAAAATCATTGAAGCCTATAAAATTGGGAAAATGAATGAAAAATGTGTGAAGGTGGCTACCTTTTCTATGTCAACGAAACAAAAAATGGTATCTAGATTCTTCGCTTTCGCGTTGGTGAGTGCAGATTGTTGAAATTAGTGATGACACGTGCATGAGCTGTTCTGTACCTTTACGCGAGGTTTCCTAGTTTCATTGATATACTGTTGTAGTGGCAGATACTGCGCAATAGAGTTTTACGTGGTTGAGGATGATATGAACTGCCTTTGTACATTTACTTCCATGAGGTGCAAGAGGAATTTAAGATATGTTTAAGCAAATACGCGACGAAGCACCCACCATACGTGTTCACTCGGTACTGCTAAGCTCTTTGCCTTACAACACATTTCTGCTTGAAAAGGCTACGTAAACTTCATAGCATGCATGGTGAACCAAGCTCACGTCCTAGCCCTTCAGCATACGGCACAATGAACAAGACAGAGGTAGGGCTGCAGACTCTGCCACCAATCCTCAACAACAAAAAATAACGTCGACAAGTGGCATCGGTTGGCATAGGGCTGCCAGCGACACTGACCTTGATCCCAACTTTCAAGAATTCCCCCAGACGTCGCAGCCAGCACTTATTTATTCACGCGCTCGGCAGTCAACGACACGAGATCTCAAACTCTTGCGCAAAGAAAAAGTGCCAAAACATTTTAATTTGTATATTTCTTTTGCTTATACAATCCAGACAGTCTTGCCTTATGCGCGAGGAGGAAGCCCCATGGCTATTTCCGGGCTGCTTTTAGTGGCTTGGGATTCAGAGCGAAGGCACTCGGAGGGCAGATCGTGCTCGCCGACATCCAATCGCGTGACATGGGCTCTCTGCCAGGCAGCCAATGCCACGTCGATGTCTTCGCCCCGCCTGCAGGTAAAAGCTGTCAGTCTGGCAAGAAGATTCGGGGCAAACAAGAGCGAAGCGAGATTCCTTTTCTTAATCTTTCCATCTCGCTTCGCGTCGTCCACTTCCCATCACCGTGAACGCGGGTCACTTGGCCGTACATCAGCCTTGTGCAAACCCTCGTTCACTCTTGGCTGTCGGCGACGTCTGCTGCTGAGCGATAGCTCTCTGCTGTCAATCCCTCGCAACGACTTTCAAGGGAAGATTCAATAGCCAACCGAAGTCGCCCCGCTTGCTTAACACGCAATCTAATCTCGACGTGACGTGAAGACTTCCAGGCGTGACAGCGATACAAAAAAACGTTATTTGAAAAAAAATGCAAGTACGGTCTTCTTCCAGGCGTGCTTCTTCCAGCTAATAGCTGCCAGGTGTTGAGCAACCGAGAAACCTGCAATGTCCCTCCATGCGCCCTAAAGAAGCTCTTAAGTCCAGCGTGATAATGTGCTGCTACAGCATTAACAACGAAATTTCATTAGCACGCAGGCGCTGTTGGGCACACTCCCGTCGTTTTTCATCTCTTTTTCGCACCTTTATGGTTATCGCAGACCTGTAGAGCTGTCAATTGAGGGTATTAAAGTCTGCAGAAATTTGTGGTATTCAAACGAGATCAAGCCGTGCAGCTCCAACTGATATTTTAACAAGTGGATGCTTAGTTCACGGTGATACTTTCCTCGAACGCGTATGCTAAAGGTAACATTGATGTGATGAAAATATACGAAAACTACATTGAAGTGATCTAGCGACCCTATGTGTAGAACTCGACATTAATATACCCCTCGTGAGCAAGCCGAAAAATGAAGACGTATCTTTCGAACAGCGAGAACATTTGTCACGTTAGCGACCCCTTCTGACTCCGATAACACACAGGCTCAGAAAACAATACTGAGTTGATTCATACGTCGCGTGCTGCCGTGCCGACGAGAACGAATTCGACGTAGTGGCGAGGAGCCGAGTGCGCGTTGGTCGTAGAATAAAGCAGTTGGTCTTCGCGTTTCAGCGTAGCAGCATCATTCTTCTGTTTTCCGCTACACATGTATGGTGAACCTTGTAGTAAATATATGCCACTATTTGCAAGATATGTTGAAATATCTCAAGGTTAATCAAAATTGGTTAGAACCAGGGATGCAGCGAAGATTTCCTGAGAGATTACTTCCGTCAGCGCAGTTGATGGGCTGATGAAGAGGATTCATTAGCGGAAGATTAAAAGCCTACAAAACATCCTTGTTTTGTCTACTGTGTTACAGTTTTGACGTCAGGCTTTTTTTTTCGCGCCATTGGTTCAAACTCTGGATAAATCGCGAAAATTGCCTTTACGCCATACAACGGTAGCGCGAACCTCTATTGACGCCCGACGGTACGAAAACCTAGTTTTTGACAACTTCACTGGCTTTAAACTAGTATGGTTCTTTTTTTTTTTCATGACCAAATTATACTGGATGGCGAACAACACCATCGCCCACTATTGCAGCAGCTTGCGTACCTGCACGAGCGTTATCGAAAAATAGTTTCATGAGACGAACGATGCGTAGGTTTTAAAGCTATGTATATAAACTGCGGCCATTTCCTAATGTTGACTGAACGAAGGACGTTACGTGTGCACGAGAAGTGACAAATGATCTCGGTAAAGGATCCGAGACGGCTGATCATCGACGATCCCGTATCGAGATACAATCTCGTATTGAGATAGCGTGAGGTACTGGAATAGGGTGCATGCTAATACGCACGCGACCGGCGACCCTCCCAAAGCCGCATAACTGTACACCCGCTATTCTGCACACTCGCTATAACACCGGGGGTTTTACGGAAGTGTGTTGCCACCGCCACCACCGGAAGCTGTAACGCATAGAAGTACTGCTCAATAAATGCAATAGCTGATGTTTTATATGCGCAAACTAAGATATC
This sequence comes from Rhipicephalus microplus, assembly GCF_013339725.1. Taxonomy (NCBI): domain Eukaryota; kingdom Metazoa; phylum Arthropoda; class Arachnida; order Ixodida; family Ixodidae; genus Rhipicephalus; species Rhipicephalus microplus. Next base: position 107,775,322 of record NC_051170.1, read on the forward strand.
ATTACGACTTACGCCGTAAGTCATGGAGCACTGTTGCCTTCAGCGTTTCATTTCCGGTGAAAATAAACCACCGAGGCCTGGATCAATCCCGCCACACGCGGGTCAGCGCATGAGCATCCTTATTGATTGATATGTGGAGTTTAGCGTCCGAACACCACCATATGATTATCAGAGGCACCGTAGAGGAGGACTTCGGCAATTTCGATCACCTGGGGTTCTTTGACGTGTGCTTTGAAAAAGTGGGTAACGATTGGAAGTACTAGATACTCTACTATGGGAGAGCATAGAGCCGTCCCGTCACCAAAATCTGAGCACACAGGCCTACCATGAGCACCCTGGGGTTCTTTAACGTGTGCTTAGAAAAAGTGGGTAGAGAGAGAGAGAGAGAAAGATGCAAGGAAAGGCAGAGAGGTTAACCAGACGCACATCCGGTTTGCTACCCTGCACTGGGGAAGGGATAAAGGGGAGAAAAAAGGTTGCAGAGAGATGAGAAGGTACACACAATCACGAGCACACTCGGGGAGCACACACAGTCTACAGGCGGTCGCTCAGGTTTGTTGACTTTAGGTAAAGTAGCAGTGCTTTAGTCGCTTTCTGCGCAACTGTGGGTAACGATTTAAAGTACTAGATACTCTACTATAGGAGAGCATAGAGCCGTCCCGTCACCCAAATCTGAGCACACAGGCCTACCATGAGCACCGTAACCACTGGTCCACCGTGGCGGACCTTTTCAGAGATTCTGACATAAGTATCCAGCCAAAGGCAAGATTTCAGTCAGAAAAGCAGTCTTTCATCGTTCAGCAGTGGTTATGGCTAGCAGCCGAGCAGCGTTACACTGTATACCAGTGCGCTGGACTGTTCTCAGAATCACCGCGGTTACTTCACGGGGACGCCTAACCAGGCGTTTTAGGCAGGGACACTCGAACGTCCAGATGTCGGCAACTTCTTTACACAAGGCTATCTCCACATAAGTAAAGCTCCGTTCACGAAGTATAGAAAGCGAAGGCGAACTGCCGTGGCGGTGGCGGCGACGGCGACTCCTCCGTTTTTCAAAAGATGAGACGGGACAGGAAGACCGCGCGATTCTGATTTACGGGTGCCCTACCGCTACACAGCAGCGCGCGAAGCTCCGTGCACGTCACATGTGCCGCGGCGCGTCTGCGAACGCATCCATGGGAGCGCCCTGTGTTGCAGCTTCGAGTCGCGCGAGCACTGTGTTTACACCGCACACATGGCGACCGCGGCTGCCGACAAAGGGCCGGGCGGCGGCAGCGGTTCAAATATGAGGCGGCGCGCGGAAATTGTCGCCATCTCCGGCGGCAGCTGCTTTTCCTCGATCTCACGGCGAAACGGTGTGAAACTTTACACGCAATCGACCCAGACTGCAACGGGAGCTGGCACGCACGTGCGTGATGCTCGAAAAAACAAAGATAACGCGGCTCGCCGCATGTCGCAAAAAAAAAAAAGTATACAGGCGCACGTGATGAGATCAGGTCGGTATTGTTGGTGGCAGAAAGTGAAATTTTAGGTGACTAGAAGTCGGGAAAGAATGCTGAGGAATGTTGCAAGAAAGGGTAGCTGTTCAGCATGACGGCATTTCTCCGTACGACAAAGGCGCACAGAACCGAAAGGGGAAAGAGCTAATAAAGATATTAGCCAGCAACGCTTGATCTAGAGAGAGATAGATGTAGACTTTACGCTTTGACCGTTACAAAAAACTTTGGAGTATGGAAAGCGTCGAATTTTACCAGATAGTGGTAAGCCTAGAAAACACTTCCCTCTTGGTTCGTGAAAAAAAAAAAAAAACACTGGTGCGTATTAAACGGATTTAGAATGGACGCAACTAAGCAGACGAAAAAGCCAATGATAGGGCGAAAAAACGCGCCCAATCATCAGTATACTGATAGGTGCGTATTAACAGTCAGTTGCCACTATTATTTATTTCACCTAACATGCCTGAGTTCACAAGCGCTTCACGTTACTTTGATAATAAATATAATTGCGTTGAAAAGCTTATTTTTTAAGTGTCTCGGTGTAGGCGTAGGTGTCGGTTGTTGGCGTCGGTTAGGGAGTTTTCGAATAGCGTGCACTAAGTTAGCGGGTATTGCGGGCCTAGCACTTGCGTAGGGGTGCCAATGAGTTTTCGTATAGCGTTTGTCCCCTGCAAACGCTAGCGCACGCTCGGGTAACCACGAAGGGGATTCGCGGGGCTTGTGGGCCGTGCGATATATTTCGGACATTTTGCCGGCAGGTCACAAACGCTTATGGTGGTTAGCGTTATGACGCATGTGCATTGGTAACGACCGCAACGGATAGCGTTTGCGTACGCTATTCGGAAACCCCCTAGTATATACATTTACCTGAGCGTTTACGATCCGCTTCCGTCAGATCTCCGCATGTGTGTGATCTAAACACAAACGCCCAGAATGAACTGCACTGCACGTGCGCAGAACTATCGTGCGAGCAGCAGAATGTATACAGCACATCTCTCGCACAGCTAGGGAAGTCCATTGAGCGTAGCGGGAAGTTTTCCAGCCAAACAGACCACGTCCCGGCAAGACGCTTGTCTAAAATGTGATATCTGTGCCGTTCTCTACCCTGCTTCGGCGTGCTATTCATGAACGAAACTGAGTGCAAGCGACGCACAGATGAGAAAGCACGGTGTGCTATTGCCTTAAAGTTATTCCCAAGCTCAGTATTTGAGTTCCTTGTTGATGTTTGCAATAAAGACGTGCACGCGTTCAGGGTGAAATGGAGCAAACGGTGTAAATTACAAGGTGGAATTTACATTATGGAACTCATATATTGTATCGATATTGCATGGACCAACAGCCGCGAGGTTAGTGGTTACGGTGTACTTGGCCGCTAACCCGAAAGACGCGTGTTTGATCCGGGCCACGGCGGTCGTGTTTAGTCGAAAATTGTATGGCGCCCTTGTAACGTAAGACTTCGGTGCACATTAGAAGACGCCATTTAACCGAAATTTCCTGGAACCCCTCAATATGGCTTCTCTAACAGACTGAATTACTTTGTAAATTATTCGTGGGGCAACTGACACTAGCAAAAAAAAAAAAGAAGGAGACAAGATAGCTCCTCCTTTTTTCCTAGCTAGTATCAGTTGCGCGACGAATATTTTATTAATCTACGCAACAACTCGCCCAACGTCGCACTCTGCTGAATCACTCTGGCACATTGAACCCCATAAATTAGCAGAGCTTCAGTTTGGGCTAGTTGATTGATGGTCCAACTTTTGAGAAAGCAGCGCTGAAACCACAAGTAGCGAGACACGCCCATCACGTCTACCGTGGGTCTCTCTTCCTGTGACTCCAACGCCCCTCTTCAAGAGCCCTACCATGTAAAGCAAGTCTTCTTCTGCAGGTCAATAAAATCCTTATGGAAACTAACTGCTGACGCAATAAAGCAACCTGTTGGAAGCTCGAGATTCGCACGGAGCTAACTAGCTATCACTACGCTCGTTTGGGTTTGTTATGGCACCTCGTTTTTTATTCAAGCCAATCATGGAATGTTTGCAAGAACTAAACCTAACGCCAGGCGTGCCTCTCTGTTCGTCTTCGTGTCTAAGTTTCTGCAAGTTCTCATTTGTCTAGGCGACGTAACACTCAACTATATATCAGCTCGTTAATATTGCGAGAGTTTCTCAGCAGCTAAGTCCAAAATAATAAATAAGAAAGCTGTCTACCAGCCTTGCAGGTTACAGCACCCGCTGAAGAGATTACCATTATTGTTACCAAGCTGGCTACACCCACTGTGTGACAAGGACCCTTTGCATGTTTCTCCAGTTAACCCGGTCCTTGACTTAGTGTGGCTTTGTTGTACTTAATCTCATCATCTTAATCACACCTGCCCATGTAACTGAATGAATGCTCTTGATTACATGCGTAAAGGAAGATTGCAGTAAGTATTCTTATAGGAGTTTCTCGAACAATGTTACAATACTAATGACAGGCGCTATAAACTGACTGAACACACTCCTCTGAAACTCAAGAAGTGCACAGTATTACGTTCTTCAGCCTGATTATAATCAAGGTATTCATCAAACTGATGTGCAGTTGTCCAGAACATAAACAGAACAAATATAAAGTGCGAGTGTGCATTTTCAGGTAATAAATTGCGGCAACTTTCAATTACGCATTAGATATTTGTGATCACAATTTATTAGCGCCATACAAAAATATGAGTCATTTCTCTCTTTTCTTAATTTGTTCAGGTTTTGAAAAATGAAGTGCCAGCCACAAGAAAGGAGTGTTCGAAGCTATGTGTCTTGTGCCAGCGTCATCATGCCCCGTTCGTCTGCCCATCGCAGATCACAGCTTCGATGGCAAAACATGAAAAGAAGCTGATGTCGCCTGACACCCCTTGGCTGTTGCTGCTGGCCCCTACAGCGAAAATTCATTGACGTCTTCTTTTTTGTGGTTGGACTTTGAGGTCATGCAGCGTTTCTGGCATTTTATTGTGAAAGCAGGCTTTTGAGTGCATACCTAATCTGCTCAGAAATTCGCGAGATGGGCAAGTGAAGTAGAGAGAAAGGGTCATTTATTCAATGAAAGTGATAACTGTTGCGCAGATCATAACTTTCCTCGAAGATTTCCTGAAACAAATATTTAAACCCGCGTGAACACTTGCGGAATAAGAAAGATAAATCTATAATTCCGCAGCACAGGTGACATGCTCGGTGGTCATCGATATCGTACACTTTGTCGAAAATCGCATTATGGACCATAAGCTGCAGGCGTTTGATCACAAATGATGAGACCTGTACAATATGTACAATCGTTTTCTTTTTTCCTTCGTGGTTAAAGAAGTAGTGACAGAATTATGAGGCACCACAAAATGACCATCATTTCGTTTACTTCGTGTGTACTATCAATGCTCTCCACATACCTGAGCCGCTCAAGATGTATAAAATATTTTAGTTTGATTAAAGTTTTCATCGCCCGGCATCTGCAAGCAAGCCCCATCACAATGGACATTAATGCGATGAGTCAGCACAGCTACTTGAGTTTGCTAAATTTGCGTCCTACATGCATGCAAATTGCAGAAAGCACTGTCAAAGTCTTTGGACTGTAATTCCCTCATCATTACTAACGTGAACCCCGTGTTTATAGCAGCAACGGGCAGCAGCTGCTAGCATGTAGCGAGTTAGTTTTTCCGTGACGTCAGACCTGCTTTGACACGTCACTACATGTGAAGTCAGCCTCTCGATACCGAAACTGAAATTGCTGTTTTAAGCTCGTGGAATTTAAAATATATGCAATGCATTCCCAAGTACCATGACACTCTTTTTGGGGTTCTCAACAACCAAGTTTTTTATTTAGGGCAGCACCCGGAAAATATTTAAAATTCGTGTGAAAACTTCTCCAAGAGAATTCCCTAGAGATTGAGCACGTAATGCTCATGTTTAACTGAATGGTAAGAACGCGATGATCCCGATAGTCAGAAGAGAGCGTTTATATTTTTAATTCCTGTTCTAGCATTTTGTTCACTCCTCTATGAATTTCACAAAATCATTTTGCGGTTATAACGCGGATATCACACACGTAGCGGCGCATCAAGTGGATATAATCAACGAGAAGACAATATTGTGGAATGGCACATACGTTAAACAACTTTAGGTTGACGTTACACAGACGATACTTATTGATTAAACGTACTGGAGTAATCTATCTATTGATAATGCCAGGTAATTATACTGAGTGTATCTGTTCTTTCTTGCACAAACGTGTGCAAGGCAAGATGACGCAAAAGGTGTCAGATGTTACTACCGTTAGAAATAGTTGCAACTTTCTCTTATCCGGGATGCTGATTACCCGGGAGACAGTACAAAATAAATAAAGAGCATTTCACCTTTTTTTTTTTGGTTACTTATCAGCAATTGATTCTGCTCGACAAGCTAGCTACCCCTCAGCTTATCAGAAAAGCGCTTGCACATGGAATTTTACCTCATTTGAAAGCTAACTAGATGAAGGCAAAATTTTAGAGAGCCATGTACTGTGTGACATCAGTGCACGTTAAATGACGCCACGTCGTCCAAACTTTCGCAGCCGTCGACTACGGGGTGCCTTATAGCTATGTCGTCATTCTGGCATGAAAATCGCCAGCTGTTGTTGTTCTTGTTGTTGTTGTGGTGGTGGTGGTGGTGGTTAAAGCTAACTACATTGTATACTCTTATTGAAGTCCAAGTATTAAAATGTACTTATTTTTTGAGAAACCAACGAAATGAATTAACTTCGGATAATAAGATCCCAAAATGTCAGGCTGGTCTTGTCACACTGTCACAGCATACGTTATCGCAGCGTCTTCGGGTCTTCAAAATGCGACATGGGTCTCCCCACATTCCAACAATTAATAATAATTAATTAAGATCTCGGGTTTGACGTCCGAAACCCCTGATGGGGGCACCGTATTGAAGGGTTGCGAAAATTCCTCTGATCTGCGGTACTTTTACCGTGCACGGATATCATACAGCCCACTCGCCTCTAGCACTACGCTCCGTAGAAATGCGGCCGCCGAGGGTTGAACAAACGACTTCGGGGTCAGCCGCCAAGCACTGTAATCGAGACAACACTTCGGGAGATACACAGCCTAAGAGATATTGCAATTAGTTCAATAAATGTGGTCAGCAAGTAGTGTTGCAGCCGTTACACACTTCGTTTTTGTCTGTTGCTCCAAGGACCAGCGAATACATGCGTGATCCGGACCCTCACTACCCATTGGTACAAGCCTGGGCCAGACCACCCCTTCAAGAAAGTACGACTAGTATCAACTCTTCAGGTGAGTGTTCATGTCTCCGACTTCAAACCTACCAGTCCGTTCTACATTTAGCTCCAGAGGAGCGCATTTGTCCGTACTTCATACGGGGTCTAAAATAGTTCGACGTGTGAAAAGAATAGCAGATGAACTTAGTTAACAGCGAAATGCGCGAAGCGTCATTCAGTGTATTCTAACCGAGGACCTTCTTGAATTTTTAATTATTTGGTCTTTTCTTATTATTCATCTCGAACAAGCCACACACACACACGCACACACAAAGAACAGTTTAACTGTCCCTTTAGAGGAGTTCCTCGGGACTTCTGCCATCTACGATGCAACTTTCCAAAACACATCTGCATTCTTCACGCAATCTTATCTTATGTTTTACTTACCAAAATTCTACTTTATGTATTTCCTTTGAAAATGTCCTCACTTCAACGTTACATCAAGTGAAAGCACGAAAGATAACGTTATTTTTTATATATATAGACAAGCAGTTATCTGTTTTGCTATTTCTAAACACTGCTAGGTGAGCTCGCAATCAACCGTTTTTTTGCGAGCAACTGTATACCGCATAGTGCAGTCATGACATGACGCCAAGACTAGGTGTTAGTATGTTTACCTCTGGAAACTTTAGTGCATGCGATAACAGCGTTTTGCTAATGTCAATGTTGTAAACTTATTAAAAAGTGCACGTATGTTTGTCACACAAGCGCTGCCATGCACGTGCCTCTGTGCATAATTTTTTTTTCACTCCATGAACAATGCTCCCTCCAGATAACACCAAAGCGACTTACAACTTAAGGGCTTCGTTCATTGAGCAGCCTGTTTTTTTACCCAGCATCACCGCCTGGCACCTAGCATCACACGTTATGAACAGACGAGGAACCTTAAAACACCGCTTTCTCGGGGTGTACGCAATCGCGCTGAGACGTAATCGACAACATTTGCCGTGTCGAGCATTCGACTCTACTGAAGCTGAGCCATCAGAGGAGCTATCACCAATCTTTTTTCAGCTCACCCTTCGACCAAAACTTGTCTTGCGAGGTAGGAAGATAAGTGAAATAACCAGGTATAGCTTACTCCGTACAAATTACACTGCATATTCAGACTTCTTTAAGACCGTGCGCCCCCTTATTGAAAGTTCATACAAAAATATTAAAAAAAGCTCAGGCAGTATGTATCAACTCTCGTACCTAAAGGCCAGTGTCAGTCAGATAGGACTACACACTTTGAAAGATTATGGACGTACGTAGCAGGTCGTAAGCGAAATATTGTCGACAAGTTCCAGCGACTTACCTCACTCTGTAGGCTCTTCCCGGCTCACCTGGCTGCGTCACTTGGTCCGTCGAAGTTGCCCAGCACGTATAGCGACTGTCGCAAGTTTCTGCACACCGGCCTGTGGGACACACACACACACTTCACCGTAAAGGGCACGTCGTGTTCTCGGGCGACAGACGGAATGGCGTATGGCGTCGTTGGGTGACGCACGAAATGGCGCAGCAACGGCGTTACAACGAGTCCTCAAAGAGTCGCACGTGTACACGCTACACATGGGCACAGACACACACAGGCTGCGTCGCGAGAACGTGGCATGCGGAGAGAGCCCATTCGAACGTGCTCGCGTGCTTCACGACCGCGCCGAAGAGCGACGACGACGCGGCGCGAACGGAGAAAGAAAGGGAGCGCAGCCATAAACATAACGTTCGAACACTTTTCGAATATTTGCAGCGCAGCGGCGGCCGGCCCGTGGTTGGGAGATAGCACCTTCACCGCTCCGGTTTTCTTGTTTTCTTTTTGGCCGTCTCGTTCTTTGTGTCTCATCCCTTTCCCGTATCTTGGTCGTCACACTGCGCTCATACACACGGCGAGGCTGCTGCCGCCCTTGGCGCCGAGCGTATACTCATAAAGCGGGGACATTAAGCGTCCCGGCTCGAGACGCGCTGGCGAGCCATCATTGTCTCTCCATTTAGGGCCCATCGTCTGCAGGAGGCGGCTGGCGCAGACGTAGACCGGGACGACGCACGCGGATTGCAGACGCAGGGATCATTGCGAACACGCCACCAACCCCATGAACACGACGGAGGCTCCTCTGAGGGTACACGTGCAGTGTCCGTGCTTCGTGGAGTTGCTGCGTGCCCCGGGGTCTATGAAGTCCCTAATCCTGGAGTTCCTGAATCCCGTAGCACCTGATGTATGCCATCCTGGAGACCATGCAAGGGGCCAGGAAGCCTCCCAATCCAGGACACACTACGTTCTTCTGTACGTATGGAACCACTCAATCACAAGCACTTGAATGTCAGACTGATGAAGATGTGTTCAAGGTTGACAAGTTTCCTGTGGATGACAATTTAGTGCAAACAAAGTGTACAGTGGCGCAAATGTCAAGTTCTTAGGCGTCCGTATGTCGAAACTAATGCAGCATATTGTTTGAAAGCGGTACTCGTTTCCGTGATCGTAAATAGTTTATGTACCATAAACACTGTCTACAATGTTTCCACGTACATCGAATGTAAGTTAAATTGCGGGTATACATGAATATCAGAGACAAGAAATTCCGGCCATCCTTCTGGGTGTTGTAGCTAGTCACACGTTGCCTGCCTGAGTGTAATATGCGTGGAACTATAGCAAATCGTATGGCTTGCAGTTTTTGCAGTACAATCTTGGCTCTCACATAGTACTAAAAAGAAAGGTTTCAAGTACCTTAACGAAGCACAATACAGTCTGACGGTATATATTCTGCCTAAGTTCATCTTGAACCATTCATCACAACGCGTCCTTCTTTATTAGTAGCTGGTTTTAGCACCGTGCCCATATGAATCACACTAACTTGTTATTGAAAATGCGAAGGCTAAATGAGTAGCACATACCAAGGTATCTCCAATACATGATATTCCGCGCACCTTGTAGCACACGCAGATGCAGCTTTATCAGTCGACGACATTTTCGACTAAAAGATAGACTGTTATGCGTCATAAGAGCAAACAAATAGAACACCCGACACGCCGGTCTCGATAAGTGCCCATTCATCGCTATCAATGGAAGATTCAAAACATTTTGTCCTAAATGTAGGGGAATTTCCTCGAATCAGATCAATCAGTCGCCAATACATTCTGTGCACGGCGGAGTTTTGATTACGCAGTAAAGGCTTCACATGCCTTCAATGTTTTACGCTTAGGGGTACAGGTTCCTACTGGCCGTCAAATCAAGCACGCGCGTGCATAGGTGTGCACCCCACGCTAGCCAAGGTTGACCATCTTGTACATAGATTGCACATAATAATGCGAAACCTTTTTGTGTACACCATCAAGGATCATTGATGATACTAGACTAGCCAACGTTTCTAGACTCCGATTTCTAAGGTCACGTAAACCTTAGACCTTAGATATATGGACTTCAGCATGCCATAAAGGTGAATAAGGGGTTACGGTGATTGACCTCCACCCGAAGGTCACGGGTTCGATGCCGGCCGCGGCGGCTGCATTTCGATGAAGGCGAAATGATAGAGGCCCGTGTACCACAGGTCGGCGAACTCAATAATGAGTCGACTCATACAGACTCAAATCCAGCCATAAGTCTGAGCTTGAGTGAGTGCGGGTGAGTCGTATTTTGGTAAACTTCAGTTCGAATGAGTGTGGCTGAGAAACATTACAGTGAGTCTGACCCTGAGTGAATCCATTTGAGAAAAACTTTGCTGAGTCTTTGTCCGAATGAAGAATGAACTCTACGGGAAAAACATACTCCATAAGTGAGTCTGAAATAGCTCCACATCTTTTGCCAACCTGTGGTCATATCCGTTTAACTTCGGAATTCACTCTCAGCCTCAGGTTTATACTAACCTCTCAGGTTTATGCTCACGTGTACTCACATATGTAGTTCAATAAACTACCACTCGCACCTGAGCTAAATATTTGTTCACCAAACCCAGGATTTCCGGCTGCAAGCTCTTTCACGGGAAGGTCTGATAAGAATATAGGTTATGAGTGATCTTTTTCAATAAAAATGACAGCTGTGAACTGCAACGTTTGATAACTCGTATTCTAAGGTACCAGATAAAACGGCGCCAAGTAGACCACTTACTATGCCAGACATTTGTGTTAAAGGTCATTAAATTCACGGTAGAAGAAGTGATTTATAAGCCAACAGAGCAGTCGACTCATATATATTCACTAAGACACGGATCGAGCCGTGAGTTTGTGAGTGAGTGAATTATATTTTTGTGAGTGTGAATCCTAGTGAATCCAATTGCTAAAATTCAAGTTAGTGACTCTGAGGAAGTTCGTTGACAAAAAATTTGGGGAGTCTCTGTCGAGGGAAATACAAGAGTAAAAAATTATATCTTTTTGAGTGAGACTATAATCTCACTCAAACAAATGTGGAGCTCTCTTATAAGAGAGCTCCAAATTTTTTTCCCGTCCTATGCCGTCTACTGTATGACGTCAGTGCGCGTGAAAAACACTCGATGCATGGTCGAAATTTCTGGAGCATTCTACTATACAACACTCCTCACAATCATGTCGAGGTTTCGGGGTCATAAAGCCATATATTATAATAATATTATGCAGCTTGAGCTAAAAATTTTACACTCTATAATATTGGCTACTGGGGATGCGCATTTCCGGTGACGGCTACTTTATCACCATAACCATTAACAAAAATTGATTGAGATCAGAGACCGCAATAATCTAACTGAATAAACAGAGAGACCGCAATAATCCAACTGAATAAACAGAAATGATTCATACACATCACAACGTTTGCTGTGTGCCGAAAAGAAAAAAAATATAATGCTTGTAAGACTTCATTCGTCACTAGTAAAATGAATTTCGTAATCTTCGTAAAATACTCTTACAGAATCGATATTGCTTGTATTTAAACGATTACTTAGATGCTTCACGACTTAATCAAGCCGAGCGGCCGACCTTCGACCTTTCTATCTTCTCTTCTATAACTACGAGATGCACGTTCCATTAAAGGCGTACATGTCGAAGCGTTCGGGTTGCGTAAATTGGTCGCACCACTTCAATTCACGCTTTTTACACATAACTGACACGGTTTAGCCCTCTCGTTACATAACGCCATTACACAACGAAATTCCACCACTGCAGCGAAGCGCCTTAGTGCAATCATGCTAAACGAGGGATCACCACGAACCAAGGAATTTGGTGCTGAGAAACAGTTCAAATAGTAATGCCACGTTAACGTACGTTTCAAGTGGTATAGCTTGTTTTCCCCAAGTCAAAACAAATGATCTGCCGCGGGTGTTGGCGCAGATACTTTCGAAGGCGGACAAGAGGAGGTGGGAGCGCACAGGCGCTAACATTCAACAACTTTCATTGTTGAAAGTTGTTGAATGTTGAATGTTGTTGAATGGGGTGTTGAATGCATGCACACCCACCCCCTCGACTTGTCCGTATCCATCCGTATCCTTAAGTATCTGTGCTAACTCTGTATATAACCTTGCCAACAAGGCTAGAAGTCTGTCCTTGCTCATCAAGAACTTGCTTGCTTTCTGTAGCTGCATACATGTATGTAGTGCAGTCACTTACAGTCTTCTATTGTATCGCACAACAGCACATTCGTGCAAGCAGCAATTCCCACGTGAGCAGTGTACGAATTTACAGGCTTGCAGACATTCACCATGCACCGATGGAATGCGATTCATTCATGCGATCATGAACAGGAAAAGGTTAGCATATTTCGTCCAGAAAATAATATTGTATTTGCTTATTCCTTCATTCAATCCCATGAACTTCATTTTGTTCTTTCTGTACTTACTGCACAAGCACGCCGATTCGAGAAGCTAATCGACATGTTAGCGATCATTTCGTTAGCGTACGACCAACAACGTGGTTATTTTATATTTTACACATTCAGCGCTTACTTCCTACACAGCGTTTGTCCGGTTCTTGGTCGATTTATTTTGTGTGGAAATAACAATATAAGTAAAAGTTCAATAATACACAAGCCATGACAGTGGCGTGTGTCATGGCTTATACCATCATGTGTTGTCGGCAGAAAGTCGCCACTGATCCTTCATATACCCGCACGCAGGCATGACCATTGGCTCAGTTCCTCAGACTACTGCTGTAGTGACTTTATTTAGCCGTGGATCTCGTGTGTAGTGTTGACGATCTTCTTAGGTGCTCTAAAAACGCACAGTTTCCATCTCATTTTTCAAATTTTAAAAGTGTGTCTCTAAATCAAAATGCATGACTTGGTCGAGAGCATGCGTTTAGAGAAATCCCAAGATTTATGAACGTATTAGAATAAAACCATGGCAACGGCTTTGAGTCAGGTGTTTATTTCTTTCAAGCACCATCTACGTTATATATGCACGTATTAATCAAATATATATGGTAAATTACCTATAGCAAGCGAATAGGAGAACCTTCATTGTTGTGCAATAGTGATAAGTTAATAAGGTATATGTCTTACCTTGTCCTAAATCATTTCTGAGGAGTATGGAAGGTGTATGTCTACAATGTCAATAGGTTCGAAATATTTACATTATGTCCCACCCTTAAAGGCAGCTCAAAGCAACACCATATTGTTGTCGACAACACAACATCTGCTCATACAGAGTGGAACATTATCGCAATAGGTGTTATCGTACAGCTTAACGCAGAAGCGTCATACACTGTGCGAATCCCTCACACTACGATTTATGCGTTCGTCTTTTGTTCCAGGTTTCATCCTGTCTTCTTTGCGCAGTTTAAAATTTTTACTAAAGTGGTTTTATAGTGTTTTCCCACAAACTCAGTTTTGTTCAGGACGTTGTAGGCAATGATACAATCTTGACGCACCCAGAAATGGCTGAAATGACACCACTCTTAATGACCTCCTTTTGCCCTATGAACAACTTGTTATTTCACAGTACAGAGCTCTCTTGCGTTCGAGTAAAAATAAAAATTTGCACGCGTTAATAAGGCGCACTCATTGAAACACTGCATAATTCCCTGTAATGGTGATATGGATGCAGTCATTTCGGATAGTTAAACATTTCCACTATAGCAGGCAGAGAATACCTATAATAAGAACACATTGAACTACATATGACCACAGAGCAAATTAGTGAATGGGGTAATTACATGTCCGCTGTTTTGTTTTTGTGTTACTCAGCAGCACATAACGGTGTTTTGTCGCTGTTTTGTTTTTGTTTTACTTAGCGGCACATAAATGTGGTTAAACACAAATGCACCATCAAAAGCGTGCCAGCAACACGTGTTCCCCAATAATCGAAATTATCTCGATCGTTGGCTTGCCAGTAAACAGCTGTTTTTTAACATGAATGCGTTAAAGAGCTAGTTTCACAGAAGTTTTTTTTTTTGGTGTTGGTGTCATTTGCTGTGAGCAAAAATCGTCATCATGTGAATGACTGAAAAATCATGAATGACATAAATCAAATAGGTCATGAAAAATTCTGGGTCTGACTTGAAATCAAAGCCGGGTCAATTTAGTGGCAAGCCGGTGTTTTACAACAAAGCCACGCGCCTTTTTTTTTCTTCTTCTTTATTGCCAATTAAACTTCAGACATGGGACGACGAGGTAAATACAATACACAAAAAACGGGACAGAACAATTACTACGGCCGTGAAAAACTGGTAAAGCACGTCACACCTTAATATTGCTTTATAGTAAGCAGGCCTTCTACCCTTCCTAACCACAAAAGAACGCATTTATTTGTTTTTATTACCTTGAGAAACGTTGATATGCTTTCTTTAAAATGATGCCTTGCGGGTCTCCTGCCAGGGTCACAGTGACATTCAGCCATTCGAGAGCGCTATATACTGTGCAACGCAGTCATCCTGATTAAATGAAAAGGTAGTCCATCATCATGCTCTATTGATAACTACCTGATCCATGAGGTCTAACGAAAAATCTTTTTTGATTGTCCTCTGTAAAACGTGCCAAAGATATACCCCTTCCCAACAGTGCAGGAAAACGGGGTCAATTGTTTCCAGTTTGTTGAAATTCAGACAGTCAGATTCCCATGGCATATAAAACCACGCTTCTCCAGGAAAGTTCTTACAGGAAGTGTACCGATGTGTTCAGTACAGTCGGACGGGGAGCACAGTATTGTATAAATCTTTGTAGTGTTTTTTTTCTTTCCAACAAACACAGGTAGTCAGTCGAAAAACGAATACATAAAAACCGCACACTGGCCATGACTTCCTTCAAGTAGCCTTGCTCTGCACCTGTCATAACTTGAGCGGTCACAACAAACTCAGACAACAGTCGACTTATTCTTATTTGACACACAGTTAGCAGAAAAGGATCTGTTGTCCCACGGAAAAAGAAAGACCTGATTACTAACTGCTAGATGAGCAGGCGTGCTAGCTCAAGCTCTCCACTCATCACCAGTCTGAACAAATTCGTACGACTGCACCTTTTCCAGTTAGAATCCCACACAAGTACTGCAAACACCCGATCTGATTTTTGCACATTGACCCGGGGACAGTACAGTACTTCCGTCACATACCATAGCTTACACACAAAAGCCCAGTATAGCCCTCGCAAACTTGGACATATAAGTTGTTTTCCGTCTATTATCTTTCTCTTTTATTTTATTTATTTTCTTTTCTTTTTCTAATATTTATCAGAATTCATGTATGACTCAAGCGTAACTCCAAGACATTGAACTGGCATTTTTGTCCATTTCCTGGCTGTGAAAAATTCGGCGATGAAGGCCGAAGAATTTACGCCAGTTTATGTGGCTTCCGGCAACTTCGGTGAAAGATTTAGAAACTCTTACTAATTTTTCAATAGCTTCATAAGAAGTACTAGGTATCGCAACATCGTCAGCATATGCGAGTAGTTTGACCTCTGAGAATTCTAATCTAAACACACTAATGATATCGTTCTGCAGTATCGATAGACATGATGTTTGAATTTAGAGGCAAAATAACAGTGGAATAACAGGGCAACCTTGACGCACCGAGAGCCCAATTTTAATAGTGGGAAGGGGGGGGGGGGAGCAATGTTTTGTTGATTACTAGTCTTGCACTGCCATTCCAATATATGATGGTTACACCTCCGACAATCATCCCAGTACCAACAATAATGTGCTCCAACCGTGCAAACAAAAAAGTGTGGTTGACACAATTCAACGTTTTCTCCAGATCCAGCTGGAGTATCGGGTACTTATGTTGGGTCCTCCAAACACAGATCACTGTGTCGCAGGCCGCTCCCACGTGGGGACTGAGATGCCGAGCCCCTCAGCCACCTCGCGGGCTTGGTGGACAGCCCAGAGCTGATCTGCCAAGGAGGAGCTGCGGATTGCCGCCTCCCATCTGGCAGAGGTGATGTTCGGTAAATGAGCGAATTCGGTACACTGCCAGAGCATATATGTTCTAATGAAGCCATTTCCTCACAATGTGGGCAAAGAGTACTCGGGTATAGGTCAGGGTACATCATGAGTAACATTTTAAAAGAAGCATGATGTCAACATATTTTAGAATAGACCACATTTTATGAACATTTGCTGCTATAAAATGGCCTTTTTTTTTCAAACGTTCGATGTAGGCCAACAATATCTCTTATTACTGACTGATTTACTGCAGCCAAAAGTTTTATTATTATTTTATAGTCTACGTTTGTCAGTGCGATTGGCCTGTACGCTGTGACATGCCTAAGCTTTGCAACGTCATCTGTCTCCGGAATCAGAACAGTACGTGATTCACCAAAGAATGGTGGTATTTTTTTTTCTCATATGCCTCGATAAAAACGCCGGCAAGTAGAGGAAAGAATTCACTTTCAAAACACTTTATTCACTTCGCACAAAAACCATCTGGTCCCGGAGACTTGCCGGGATTCAACTTATCAATCGCCCGTTCAACTTCAGATGCAGATACAGATAATTCCAAAGCCCTTTTGACTTCACCACTCAGTTGCGGCATACGTCCTAAATATTCTGCTTTAAATCTTTCTAAGTCGTCTACCTGTCTACACGCCAAAAGGTGTTTTCAAAGTGTCTTGAAAGGACACATAAAATACTGTCAGTGCCGGTTGCTTCGTGAGCATCCTTTTCAGTTTTTTTTTTTTTCAATGTGATTCCGGCGAGAGTTTTTTTTTTTCAACTCCCATAGCACTCTTTTGGTAGGCAGGCGTCCTTTCAGCAGTTAAAGCCTCAGGCCTCGCACGAACGAAGGCACCGTGGTAGAGTTCCTCCTCGTGCAGTTCAAGTTGCTGCCTAACATTGCGTATGTCAATTTTATACTCTCCTGGCTGTTCGCTCTGCCAGTCATTTAATATTTCCAAAGCCATTCTGAATGTTTGTAAATGCGTAGCATTTCTTAGCGAACTTCGGCGACTTTGAGCGTATCTATCTATCTATCTACCTCTATCTATCTATCTATCTATCTATCTATCTATCTCTATCTATCTATCTATCTATCTATCTATCTATCTATCTATCTATCTATCTATCTATCTATCTATCTATCTATCTATCTATCTATCTATCTATCTATCTCTAGCCGCTTACGACTTTTAGCTCTCCTGGCTGTTTCTATAGTGGTACCGATACCAAACTTGGTATGGCAGAATATGACTGTATAAAAACGTAGTTGACTAGTCATGACATAAAAATCATGACACGTATGTCCTGAATGTCATGACTTACATTTCATGATTCTGCAGCTTTTGCGGTGGTTTCGTTCACATGGGATGTTGCAAAACTGCTATGGTATGACATGACTGCATGGCGAACACAAGTGACAGACCTTAACATGAAAATCATAACATGCGTGTCGTGTAACAACGTGATTACATGACACAATGCCGTGAGCGCATCACGTCAAACTGTATTGGCGCTTAGATGCTCTCACATGACACGCATCTCATGATTATCATGTTTGCACCAGTCACATACCTTCGTCATCCATTGGCGTCACGTAATACCCAATTTGGCAAATGTGAAGCTAGCGAACTGGCCGCAAGCGCATCATGAGCGTGGCGTGTAGCGATGTTGTTACATGACATGAATATCGTGATTATCATGTTTGAATGTGTCATTTACCTATTTCATTCGTTCGTGTCACGTAATACAGAGTTTCGTACATGTGAAGCTAGCGAAACGGCCGCTAGCACACCATGAGCGTCGCATGTAGTCATGTTACATGACACAATCTCATGTTTATCATGTTTGCACCAATATCATACCTTCGTCATGCATTCACGTCCCATAATACTAAAATTTGGTATAAGTGAAGCAAGGGAAACAGCCGCCGGCGCATCACGAGCATGGCATGTAGTCATGTTGTTACATGACACGCAACTCATGATTATCATATTTGCACCAGTGAGATACCTTCGTCATCCATTCACGTACCGTATTACCAAATTTGGTATATGTGACGCTAGCAAAACGGCCACGAGCGCGTCATGAGCATGGCATGTAGTCATGTTGTTACATGACACGCATGTCATGATATTCATGTTAGGGTCTATCGCTTGTGTTCGCCATGCAATGATGTCATACCATACTAGTTTAGCAACAGGCCATGTTAACGAAACCAACGCAATAGCTGCAGGACCATGAGATGTAAATCATGACAGTCATGACATACATGTCATGGTTTTCATGTCTTGACTAGTGGAATATGTTTTTCATGCAGTCATGTTATGCGCTACCAAGTTTGGTATCGATACTATTATCGAAACGGCCAGGAGAGCTAAAAGTCGTAGGCGGCTAGATAGATAGATAGATAGATAGATAGATAGATAGATAGATAGATAGATAGATAGATAGATAGATAGATAGATAGATAGATAGATAGATAGATAGATAGATAGATAGATAGATAGATAGAGTAGATAGATAGATAGATAGATAGATAGATAGATAGATAGATAGATAGATAGATAGATAGATAGATAGATAGATAGATAGATAGATAGATAGATAGATAGATAGATAGATAGATAGATAGATAGATAGATAGATAGATAGATAGATAGATAGATAGATAGATAGATAGATAGATAGATAGATAGATAGATAGATAGATAGATATATAGATAGATAGATAGATAGATAGATAGATAGATAGATAGATAGATAGATAGATAGATAGATAGATAGATAGATAGATAGATAGATAGATACGCTCAAAGTCGCCGAAGTTCGCTAAGAAATGCGTCGCATTTAAAAGAGAAATATTATCCTTATGTAGCAATGATGTCAAACACGTGGCTGTTCGTCTGCACATCACGACATCGTTAAACAATGTTTGAATCGCGAAGCATTTTTTCGCCTACTGCCGGCATTTTGAGCATCTATCTATCTATCTATCTATCTATCTATCTATCTATCTATCTATCTATCTATCTATCTATCTATCTATCTACCCGCCTACGTCTGGGTGCTCTCGTCATCACCCCTTAACATGGCATGAACCGAAATTAGTATGGGAGGGTGGGATGATTTGACGAATACGACTGGCTGGTCACGACAGGAATAATGTCACAATCCCGTCGTGTGCGTTTTCATACACTTTTCCTCAGACAGTTGCACATACCCGCGGCCGTGTATGTGTTCCTGGTATCCGGTTAGTTGCCACGGTTGGTTTACACCTAACATATACCCAGGAACGGCGAGAATATAGATGGATAATTTTAACGTATGAGTGCTAAGAAAAAGCTGACATCGGCAGCTTTCACCCGATGGATGTAAAGAATAAACGTCCGTCGCAGCAGGAATCAAACCGCAGCATTCTGCGGGGCAGTCAAGTATTCTACCACACAGCCATGCCAAGTCTCGAAAGTACTATTCAAATATACTCTAATTCGTGAAGCCCTGCCACGGTGTTCTAGTGGCTAAGGTACTCGGCTGCTGACCGGCAGGTCGCGGGATCAAATCCCGGCTGCGGCGGCTGCATTTCCGATGGAGGCGGAAACGTTGTAGGCCCATGTACTCAGATTTGGGTGCACGTTAAAGAACCCCAGGGGGTCAAAATTTCCGGAGCTCTCCACTACGGCGTCTCTCATAATCATATGGTGGTTTCGGCACGTTAAACCCCACAAATCAACCAATCAATCTAATTCGTGAAACTTCAATTCTTGACGGAGTGCTGACTATAGAATTTTAAAAACACTGCATATGTACTCCTATGATAAAGCCGTCACATCGGGTTAAGATCAACTGCAGTTGTGTGCCATTCGCTGAAGTTGACTTCCGTCACAGTGTATGCAGGGTAGCATCCTCGAAAGCACCAGCGCTTCATATCCACTTACCGCTTCTGGTGTTGCTACGTTCGTCTTTCTGTTAGCATTGTTACGCAACTGTTAACAAGCTCCAAACATACTTATCTGGTAAAAGCAAGTCTGTGCGTGCACTTGTGCTTATCTTTAGCGCCCCTTATAACATTTCGCTCAATCGAAAAATTGAGCTTGCACGGGCATGCTTCGCATAGCATCGATTCCCAAGGTACGTGAGATTCGCCGAGTTTTAAAATGTTATTTTCTTTAGTATGCGCGTAAGCAACATAGGCATGACTTTCCTAAATCTCTGTTTTCGCGGGGCACTTGAAGCGGTCATGAGTCGAAATATAACCACAAAACAAAAACTATATATCAGAATCGGCGTCCAAGTCATTCGACATGTTAACGAGGTATACCCGTATCTTGGAATGCTGCGCACCACATCTCCTTCTGAAATGACGCTTATAAATGTTTTTCCTTGAAAAATAAATTCCGTTAGCTGGGAATCTACGAAATACCCCTCCCTCTACCACTCCCGGTATTAAACTTCAACTACGGAGTTGTTTAATTTGTTCATAAATCTAAGCACTCTGGCGTTCTCGCGTATCGTCCCGGTTGAACGCATTGTCCATAGCCAGCAACTTAACCTGCACCCTCGAGCTCAGCAGCACTAGTCATGAATGATTTAACAAAATGAACATTTTATGACCCTTATAAACATATTCAATGACAGAGATACATAAAACTAATCATCTATGCTCTCGTATACAGCGAAGCACCCAAGTATTTTCTCCAAGGACGACGAATGTTTACAAGAGTCAATTGCCGTCGAAAAACAATAACTAAACATCGCAGCAGAAATTATGACATATGCTTGAAAAACATCGGTATGTATGACGGTCTGTTGATGCTATTCTCTATAACCACTTCAATCACAGAAAGGAGAAACGAGAATGAGAGCTACAAATTAAACACTAAGGCAATGTATGACTGTTAAACAGCTAATACAGATGGTCAGCAACTGTATTGCAACAAATAATAATGAAAGTCTTAATACGTTTTCGACGAGACTAAAGAACTCTACGCATATAAAGGAACCTTTGCATGCCCAGGCTTAAAAAATTCTTGCTGGCACCCATCTGAAGTGATAACTGTATTACAAGCTTCAAAAGGGACATAAATTTTTACTTACGTTCACTTACTCGAATGGCAATGGCTTGTACTTTTCCTGAGTTGCAAGCAATATGTGTATACGTTTGACGAGTAAAGTTTTGAATGATATACGAAACTTTACTTGTTCTGCGTTTGTTCGGCGAACGTAAATGCTGAGGTAAACATAGAAAAAGAGATCGCTGTTCCCGACAAAAATAATTCATCCAGAAGTGTATAATGGTGATTTAAAAACATTTTATATGCCTTTTTCAGGTTTCTCAAAACAAAACCAGTAACACCAATATGTCTGCGGTGTCTTTTAGGTATATACACTACATTAAATTTGTAGGTTGCTCGACGATAACGTTGTGCTTGAACAAGTCGGAGGTCTGTCCTCAGAGGTGAATGCAAAAACATCACCCTACAATGTGAATGACCCCCCCCCCTCCCCTTGTTTGTTCATATAGCCTTACTGCTTATTTAAGTTTAATCATCTCGATGGCCATTAACGTCCTGTATTTGTTGTACAATTTTTGCATTATACATCACTGAATACGCAAATAAGTTCTTTTCGCTGTGTATAACAACTTGCATAGTACATACGCATTGATCATCATTGTCCATTTTTCTGTGTGCACATAAGCTATGTAAGATAGATCTGGAAATGAAGTTCTCTTAAACAGGAGGTCTGACTTCGAGGCGGAATTTTCAGTTCAGAATTCTCAATAAACCTCTTTGCATATGGTGCTTCTCGCGCATTGATAAGCATGCGTTTATCCCGGTGTTTATGCAAAAATATCAGTGATTCGCGCTCGACTAAAGAAAGCGCGACTTCAAGACCTAAGACGAACACTTTTCGGGTTGCTGCTGGTCACTGGCAAAAACAGAGCTTGCGCAGCTTCATACAGCAAGCAGAACACATCGCCATATTGGTCACCAATCTCGCAATGCTCTTTTCGTGTTGGCGGCCACTGCAGGAAGTGTCGACCCAACAACAGCACCGAACAAACAAGTCGCATTCTGCCTTAGCTTTGTTTATGAACGATGAATGCTCCGAGACAAAGGCAATAAGGGCCTCTGGGAAATGCGCGGATCACGTCAGCGTCCGAGCAACCTCTCCATTGTCTTTGCGCCTAGAAGAACGCGAGCTCCAGAGACATGAATGCGTACTGCCTCCAATCACCAGATGAGATGGTACACGACGCTCGATAAACTTTTGGTCAGCAGGGGCCCCCTCCCGCCCCCGTAGGCCCCCATTCGTCGACGTGTACTCACTAATATACAGCCAGCCACTTAGGGAGATTCGCGCAGCAGCTGACAACGTACTGTAGGGGACCGCATTGTTTATGTCTGCACTCTCCTCATAGAATATGCGTGCCTTCCGTCTGCAACCCTAAAACAAATTGAGTCCACATCCCCAGAAATGAACTGAGAGGATATTGCGAAAATAAAGGACGCCACCACTGAACACCCCTCTCCCTTATGCTCGAGGGCATTTAATGTTACACCAAATATTACATTCGAGCAACATTGGCTGCTTGATATTTCTTTGACGCTGATCGGATTGGATTTGACAAACTTTTGTTTGGTCCTCCAAACACAAATCACTGTGTTGCGGGCCGCTGCCACGCGGTGACCAGTAATCATTCACGTAGTCATTCAATCATTGCGGGTGTCACTTGAACGTGTTTTCATGTGAAAGTGGACGCACTGATAAAATTAGAAGTAGTTGCCAATGACTCGAAGCTCGTAATGATGGGGAGGTTTGCGGAAATGTCGCTCTTATTTCAGGCATCAATCATGAAACTCCGAAATCGCTAACCATGGTTACGCATCGGTCGTTTGGTATACTAAATGTGCGAAATTAGTAAGCTTGGGAACAGTTCAGGAAAGCGCTGTCACGTACATGCGTCAGGAATACGTCAGCCGCATTAAAAATTTTAAGTTCTTTCCCTGCAGCGTTAGTTATGTGGCTTAACTTTCAAAGAACATCTATGCTAACTTAGCACCTCATAGAGAGATTGGACGACATTTCAATTTAAACTTGGTCCTTCATGTTAGAAAACTGGCATTTCTAAACCCGCGGCCCCGTTTCACCGAGCACAGGAGTGCCTACCTAGTTCTATTCGTGCATGCCGATAATTAGTATTCATCATTGAAGATATGTGGTCATATAGCAGATCCTCTTAGCACAGAAACCTTCCCTTTATTAGTTTTATCACTTTACTACACTTTCTGCATCCATCTGTTATCCGTTCGTGCTGGCGCGCTCATTTCGATGCATCAAGTAGTTACATTGAAGTTGACTTCTGCACTAATTTTATTTACTTGCTGATTGTTATAATGTGGGTCAATAAATTGAAACCAGGCGTTCGTACACTTCAGCGTTTCCAATAGCCCAATGTTTGTCCACCTTTCATAGCGCATAATCAGTTTTCGCCTAATAGCAGCGTTGTTCACTTTAAGCCAAAGTATAGGTTACGATTTTCCACCACGGTTCTCGCTACCCTAAAGATGAGTGACTGAGTTGTTCAGGTTCCGAATGTAATTCAACAACGTGATAGTTCATTTGAATTACTTTCAAATTTGACTGACTTCTAATCCATTGTCCCTCGTGAGAAGTGAACAGAGCGATTTCAGCCACTTCCGCTGCATCGTGAGGTCCCAGAACGAACGTTGGTTGAAGTCAACCACTATAGCAACTTAGTACGCTAATGCAGCATGAGGTAAACGTCGAACTGCCTAGCTTACAATGACATGGATAGCATAGCTGTGCGAATTCATTATTGTTGCTAATTACCAAAATAAACTACGCGTTTGAGCGCACGTGCAGGCAAACCACATTTGTGATGCGCGTGATGTACGGGTTCCGATAGTGGAAGTTGAATAGCTCAGATGCTTTAAATGGAAAACAATCAGAAAGGCAAATTAAGGGCGTCTGGAGACTCATCAGTTTACTATAAGTAAAGCTTGGCTCTTTGAGGTAGCAACTACACCACACCATTTCGTAAAATCGCGATCTGTGCAATTCGTATTCTAAAATGACTAAGCAGTCGAAGCAGAGCTTTTATAATCACTTGACATTGTAGTTTTAGAAGTCTTCTGAAAGAATGAGGACCTGATGCAACGTTGTCACGCTCGAAAAGTGGAATGAAGCCTGACTGGAAAAATAAAATTCTCTGTGTTTCAGTATTTCACAATATTTTATAATATATCAGGCTCCAGTAGTTCGCTTTGACGCCATATTCAATGCATTTCGCTACATTGCATGAGGTAGGACTACGTCAAAGAATGAGCGCAAGACTGAAAAAGTTCGTTCATTGGCCAACAGTCCACGTTCTTGGAAACACGGTTTCCGTTGTTCCCACCGCATCTTGTGCGGAGTAGCTTGCACGAGGCGCGCATTACAGAATGTACGCTATCAGCATCAAAGCGAGCCGCCTTTTGTTTGACTCTGGTCGGCGAAACTCAAAGACTTCCACACCTTGCAAGCCGCACGAACTGCATTGAAACGTGATGGTGGCCTGAGGCTGAGGAAGAATACTTTCTCTGACGTCTATGATGCGCGTTGGGTACTAAACTGGAATCGCAAAAACAACTTCGCTGGGACACAGATTTTGCACCCCACTAATATAATAAGAAAAGCAGTCTGTGTGCCCGAAAGCAGTGACCTAGAAAACGGTCAACTTTAATAAGCTGGAAAACATGGGCATGTTATTGTAACACTATTGTTATTTTGTTAGATGTCTAACGAGAGCCCATAAGTAGCTTTTTCGTATCGATGCTTCGTTTAAGTCAAACAAATAGAAAACTAAAATGACGTCAACTTATCGCTTATTTCAATAGTAAATGCACCAGTACGAAAAATTTTGAGCAGTAGTGACATCGGGTGTTCTGATTAATGTGCAACGTCATGCTACAGTAAGTGCTAATACGTTAGCATAATGTGCATAGCAATGAGAGCTGCATCTTTCGGAAAGGACACAACCACACTATGGTTATTGTTTGCTTACGCCAAAGCCTCGTAAATTATGGGCGTAGATTTTTGTGTTCTCGTGTCAACACTGTTTACGTCGGGAGCGTTTTAACCAGAGTAGCTGGTAGGGTGATAAAGGTATGTGCAAAGACAATAAGTCGTTGAACAAGCGATATCGCTGGTAGCAACGTTTCCTTGAAAGTTAATTTAGGTATAGAAATTATGCAAATATGCAAGTCAACTAAAGTGAAGAAATAACCTAGTACCGGGAAGATATGCTAGAAAGTATTTATCACTCAATCAGCTACGATATTAGAGACATCACTTCGAACCATTGTTTTTCTACGCACGTAACCTGCAGTGTATTCCTACGTCTATTCTAGCCATCCTGTGTTCTTCATACTTCATCAATCTTTCTGTACCCGAAATGGAACAGAGTCATCCCTCTCTAAACAAAACTTATTATTCACTTTCAATACCTTTATGATGAATGTGAAATAGGGGGTGAAACTTCGTAAAATTTTACTAACCATTGCCTTACACATAAAACAGAATACAGATGCCAAGGTGACGTAGATTTACACGTGATCTGACTATAAGGAGCTTCGTTCATATTGAAAAGTAAGTAGAAGTATTTTTGATAATAAGTCACCTTAAATTGTAGAAGGCCCCGATACAAGCATCACATTGAATGCGAAAGCTTCCGGCAGTCTATTACGTAGCCGGAAAGCATAGATATCTTGATGTATGAGGTCGCAGATAACGCACACTGCAGTTGCAATGACAGTGCACAGATTTCTTTTGATCTTCACTGTGGAGAACGCGTCTGAAGCCCACTAAAATTAGTGAGCCAAAATAAGGGCACGAAATGTCAAAACAATCGCAACATATTGAAGCACAGTATGTTGACTCCATGCGCGTACCTGATAATGCGTGAAATATGACAGAGTCACTGTGTATGCATTCAAATTCTCTTAATTTCTTGGCATTTTAGCTGCCAACAAAGTATTCGCCCAAGGTCTTTCAAAAGCTTCTCGCGATGATTGCGGGGGGGGGGAAGAAATTGGGTGTTGAAATTGCACCGATGCTCCACTCTTGCATGTCGTCTTCGCTTTCTTGTACCTGACATGGTCCCGAATAAAATTCACAATTACTGTTGCTTCGAGAATCTCCTTTTGCTTCAGGTCGTTGCAAGTAGTAACACTTCCAGCGTACAAGGTAAATATCAACCAAATCTTTGGAGGCACATTGTACATCTCTACGCGATTCATTTAACCGCGTTGCTATGGCGCGGAAATTCCTATATGGGAAAGTACGCGCATTCTGCCTACTTTCCCTAATAAACCTCGGGCGAAGGCAAAACAGAGCCCTCTGTCGGCGACGCATTCATGTTCGTGCTAGTGTATGTGGACATGGTATTTTGATTCGGCTGATAGCTTTCTGGCGCTGTTATGTTTTGCTTCCCCGACATGGAAGCGTACTCGCATCACCATCGAAGCCAGGAACATTGAGATAATCGCATGTTCGCACGCGCGCATTTTGTTGACTCAGTCGTCAAGGTAAACAAACGCTTCTGCTTTACCTGGCAACGCTGAACGGTGAAACGATGTTAATACTGTGGTAATGCAATGTCAACGACCTGTGCTGCTTTACCCAGAAACATCCGACCGTATCAGCATGCAACAGGGATCGTATGTGCATATATTTACAAGCGCAATCACTCGGATTCTCTGGCGTTGTGTTCGGTCTCAGTTGCCGTGTTCGACCGCTGTTGAACAAAAGCAATATAGTTTGCGCAATTAACGAAAACAGTCTGCAACTTTGCAGCAATCAATGATAAATCAAAACAGTCTGTTTTGAACTTTTGTAATATGAATGTGGAAGAGATGATTTTAAACATCGTCGTTATGAATTAACAGCGGGAACAAGGGGAAGAAAGTGGGTTGCTTTGGCTTTGGAAATGATTAGGCACGTATTGCATGTTGTCATAACTGCGGGTGTACTTTGTCGTTCTACTGAATGCCGCAAATTAGATATGAATATGACCTCGTGTATGAATTTATTTAGGGTAAAAGGAGCATTCCTCGTCCAGAACTTTCCCCGGCCACCTCACTCGTAAACATACGGCGCAAGGACGCGGGACAAACATTCAATAGAAAAACAAAAGTATTTCTTTTACTCGTAGCCTTTGTCATTCAGTGATGGTAGACTGCTGTAGAAAATGCGTGTAATAATGTATGTTTTTTGTTGCTCACCATTCGGGGCGCAGGCCGATAGAGTTAGTGATAATCAAACTCGACACACGAAATGATGCTCAGAAAGTGCTTAACAGACAAAGATATGTCTGCCACAATTCCTGTACTTTTTATATGAGTCGCCAATAATCACCTCCGTAGTTGATGGACATCTGTAATCGCGCGTGCTTGCATGTTTGTAAATCTCGATAGTGCATGCAATCACGTTTGTTATAAAAAGTAAGGCTACCTATACAAGATGAGTCCTATATTCCCAACTCATATCCTTTAATCATAGTAAGAGACGCTATGCACGTGTGTGATATGGGAAAAAATTCAAGAAAATGAATTACGAAGCTAGCAATGCACACCCATTTGCGTTCAGCAACCGAAAATCACAGTATGTGTAGTATTTACATGATGCTGACGCTGTGTCTACTGAGGGTTCAGCAGGAAATTTTCAATAGAAAGCACTTGATAAAAAAGTGTGTATGATTACTCTTACAAACAACGCAGTAATAGTCTATATGTGGCTTAAAGCCACGAAATACTATATCAAAGGCGTTCATGTAAAATCTAAAGCAAGAAGACCGGTTTCATACTTCATTTTCAAATAACCCTTCAGAACAATATCTCCAAAATATTGGCAAATGAAAGCTAATTGGGAAGGAATTGACCGCTTCGTTTACGTTTCAGATGTTATTTTACAAAAGGTATATTTACAAGTGTCACCGGCACACACGAGATAGAGAACACGCCACCATTTACACCAAAGTAATGATACGTTGCAACAATTTTTGTTGCTAACTACAAAATTTTCTATTCAACAAATTGTTCTTATTCGAACCTATTTTTCCGTGGCATGAACATTTTTGCACAACTTTCAGCACCGCAGCGTATTTCTTACGTTAATCATAAATGAAAGCTGTTGTAAAATATAAAGGAACATACAGGCAGACAGTTCTTTTATTTATAATGGAAGGTCACATGAACAGCCATTAGAGAAGAGATTAAGTTGATAATGTGGGGGGTTTTATGTCCCAAGATGTGATTTTGAGAAATGATGTAGTGGAGGGCTCAAGAAATTCCGACCATCCTGAGTTCTTTGACGCGCATCGCACAGCACATGTGCCTGTCACGATTCTGCTCCAATCAAAGGCGACCTCTAACCGCGGCCGGGGTCGAGCCCGCGACCTTTATCTGAGCAGTCGGACACAATAACGACTGCGATGCCATGGCGGAGAAGCGTTGAAGCTCGCGCAGTTAATTTTGCAATATGTCAACAAACTCAGACTGATTATTTATAAATGTAAGCTTCTTTTTAAGCAAAAAAAAATTCCCTAATTGATAGGCATACTGTGCGCAACCTTAATGATCAGTATTAGGAGTCATAAAAACAAGCTAATTGTCACTACAAGATATCCTCTGATAAATTGAATATCAAAGGCTAACGACACTTTAAATTGGGCGGCTCTAACCTACTTTTTTCGATCACTAAATATAATGATGCATTACAAACTGGTTATTTCTGCATTCAAGCGTAACGTCTGTCTCACGCAATCAATGAATAGATAGTACTGTGGCGTTGACTTAACAATATTACCGGTCATAACGTCGTTTCGCAACGAGTGTGACTAATTGAAATCAGTTCAGACAAATATCGGGTAGTTACCAAACGCTAACAGCATTTTGTTTGATAGGTATTTCTAAAGACTGATGATTAATTTTGTCGTGTAAATATTATTCATTTATGGCACATTTGTATATATTGAAAACCTTCAGAGTCACATCACAAGATTTCGCGGAAATGTTTGCAGAATAATCAGGAACTCGTTGGAATGATTGGTTACGAGAGTAATTTGGGCTATAGGTTTTATGATAATAGACTACTACACTTTTGGTGAGTGCTACATGTCTGCCTGGACACTGCATTCCTTCGAATTATCGTGATGTAAAAGTAAAGTTCACGAAAGCGATACTGTATAGCACATTACATGTTTTCTTTCGGAAAAAAACATTATTGCAAATGACCGAGAACTAAATAGTCAGAAAAAAGAACTCACACTAAAATAGGGGATACGACGGTAAACGCATATATCCAGTTACCATAATCAGACGTTGTCGTCTATGAGGTGTAAAAAAACGCAATATTTTCTCAATTCATCATTATTCTCAGCCGTAAACCACGTACATTTCAAAATACTGAAAATCTCGCAGTTTTTCTACTGCAATAAAAATCATTGCAGAAGTTGTAAACGTCTGCTGGTGACGTCTATAGCGCATTCAACCTAGTGCTCTGCTCGGCTATGTACTGAATTATTGTCGCAATGTTTCTTTTTTTCTTGCTTAATAATGACAAGACAAAAGAGTTGTTTTAAAGGTTAAAGTCATAATAGGAGAAACTACCTTGGGCACCATACGTTCTGTTCAATACGTGTATATTGTGTCGTTCTTCGTTTATACGACTCATTTCGTCATTTTAAGCGTCAAACAGAATCCCCTATGAGGTGTTGCAAACTCTTGGCTTCTGGGAAAGGCCGGTAATCTAGGGCAGCTGGGACAAAGCAGCTTTCGGCTGGATACACGAAAATCCAGCTAATTTCCACAGCCATGTGTATGAGGTCACGTTTCCTTCGACAGCAGCCGAACCTGCAAAGTTTGATAGACGCGTGTCCCCTAACCGAGACAGAGTGTCTTCGGCCTGGTGCTTTCTCAGACTCCGCATTTCGGACCGTTCCCTTCTTCGAAATCTTATCACGCTTTGAGAGGTTTGGAGCACCCGCCAAACTTCGCTGGTTCTTCTTTCACTGTTCTAAATGATATAAACGTTTAAGAAGGCAGTCCGCTACTGTCGGCCAGAACACGCGACTGCCGACCTTCGCTATCACCGCTCGCTCCGTTTCTAAAATGCGCGGATGTTCCCAGCGTATAAATCAATGTCAGCCATTATCGTTTAAACAAAGATTTGTCCGTGGCGCCAGTTTGAAGAACGATAAAAAGTCTACCTACAGGTTGAGAAGGAGCTACCGGACAAATTTCTTTTATCTCTTGTTTAGTCTATTGATTCCTGGGTGTATTGGTGGCGCCGCCGACCAATAGGATCTTGAGCTGGTCCGAACACTCATTCACCCTGGTAACGTAGCTTTTCTGTTTCATTTTCAATGTAGCATTATATTTTAGATGTTGTTGGGTGAAACATGGCTGACAACAAACAGAGAAAAGCGGAACTTGAGGAGGAGACGGTATCCGCGATTTGTCTTTCCTCGGATTTTTGAACAGAAATATTTCTCAACTAATTGATATAAGGTGTCCTGAAGCTTATCACGGCAGCAGATGGTGTTCGACAAATTTTGCCCGATAATGTTCGAGAGAAAAAAGAATGAAAAAAGCAACCGCAATCGTCACAATATTCAACCAATATACATCGTTAAATCCATCGAGAATTCACGTGCTCAAATCCTCGCGAGTACAGTATTGCGTACGAGATACACAATTATGAAATTGTGAGGGAAGGCAAGCTGCACCATCTTTATTTGTTTACGAAAAACCCTTTTGCGTAGACGTACTATTCATTCTAGTGATCTATCAATTTCTTTTACAAAAATGTGGTTGTCTTCATTATTATTTGTTGAAAAATTTGTAACCATAGCAGGTATAGAGTCCTGAACCAAATTATAATGTTTCGAGCAGGTTTTTTTTTTTTTTAAAGTGCGCAGTGTAATCACTGCACGCTTACGAGGCATGAACGACAACTACTTGAGTTTTTTTTTAATTTCTAACCTTTCAGCACGAGTATAGTTTCTCGCAAACACGGCTTTTCATGCCTTTATGATATTCCCTTTTCATGCGCTCCACAGATATGTAGCGGTATGAATTCGTAGAAGTGCATTTGGGTGAAATGCAGCTGTGATATTCGGCGTTTTCAATGTTTACATGAAACATAAAATTGCACCAAAGTGGTTTTCATTCATTCATCCATTCAGCTGCGAACCTGTGTTTTGACATTTTGCAAACATATATATATATATATATATATATATATATATATATATATATATATATATATATATATATATATATATATATATATATATATATATATATATATATATACGCTGCTTCATACGTCTGCAAATGCTGACATAGTTTTTTCTTCTTTCGCGTTCGTATGTAAACATTCAGATAGTACATCGAGCATATGAAATATTGTGCAAGCTTCCATTTTCTTTGTATAAACAAAAAAAATAGAACAGTATGAGGCCCAAATCAAGAGAGTTCTTTATATCAGTACCTGCTACTATCTAACATGACTGACACGTCTTGCAACAATCCTGCGTGAAATTTTGCAATGTCTAAATAATAATTCCTTCTATTTATTTATTTTTCTTTTTCAGTTTACACCAGCAGCCTGTCAAGACGAAGAGACCTGAGAGAATGAGGCCACGGGAAATTGCGAACTGGTCGACACCTGCTGAAGAAAAGCACAAATGTTACACTCAACGAGGCCTACTAAAACTAACCTTGCTGCGACATTGGAGGCATATTCTCAGTTTTAAGATACGTCCCGGCATATCGTAAGATACGTTTAACATAGAGATGAAACAGCAATCACACTTGATTTGGTACAATCTCATTTTCTGTTACACACTTTTCTTAAACTCTTTGTTTGTTTACGTGGCGCTGCTTGTGACAACTTGTTACTTTAGCTCGTACTTGGTATACATGCGGGCTTCTTCAATGTGCGTGCACGTGCCCACAATATAACATCGCAGTACATGCTCATTTCATCCACAATGAGAGAGAGTAAGAACGCGTCAAAAGACGGAGAACGACAGAGAAGGAGAAATGGATGTACTCTTGTACGTTACAGCACCCCTAGTCTCGTAAAAGCTCAAAAAAGTGTAGAAAAGCACGGATGGCGCCACTTCTATAGGCCACGCCCAAACCGCCGGAGGAGCTTCCAATTTGCGCAGGAAACATACAGCTAGCTAAAAGCTTCTTCGCCGACTTTGCAGCAAAAGTGCGCAGCTTCGCGTAAAGCCCAAGCGAACGGAAACAAACCAACGGAGAGCCGTATAAGTTCAAAATGCCATAGAAAGTGCGGTCACTTCTTATGGAGCTCGCAGAATCAGCCTCGCTGTAGATATTCGCCCGCCTTCGGGCTAATAGCATCCGAATGACAGGCACTCGTGCGCCGCATCCCCTTAGCGCCCTAGACTAGAAATGGTCTAAAACGCACGTCTTCTTCCTGGGAGTGCCTCCTTGTTACCATGGAAACTGTGGTCTCTGGAGTCTATGGGGTGACCCCCATTCTGCAAGCACTTTCTCTCGTACCATGCACGTGTGCAAAAGGAGCACCCAACAGTCTGAGCACCAATGGCAGCTGCAGGAGTAATTGGCCCTAGGCCGGCATTGTTTTCGCCACCCGAAAATGGTGCTTGTACTTCCGCCCACTGGAACGGCGCTTGGTGTAGCGGAGTAACAGACGGCGCTTTTCTCCTAAAAGCGTGGCTTCACCCCTGAGTTATGGTCTCGTGTGGATTTTGTGTCTTTTTTTCGTGCAGAAAATATCCTGCAAGCGAACGGGAGGGGGAGTGGAAAGTCGTTGGTGCCAGACCTATGCCGGCAAGATGGCGACAGCCTTCTACTGTGCAATAACAAGCTTTGAACGAAGGGCGCCATTGAATCTTAAGGAACCTGATTGGTGCCTGAACAGCTTAACGACTTGGTAAACAAGAACGCTCTTTTGAAAACAGCTCAGAAGACTCGTATGTTTTTTTATGTTTCTGGAACATAATGTCCTACTGCAAATTATTCGCAAACTATTGTGCCAGCGAAGGCTCCAATGAGAGACAGGTTAAACATTTACCGTGCAGCCTCAACATGTGCTGAATGTGTGGTGCTAGGTATGAGTTAGATCGCAAGCGTCTACCGTATAAGTCGTACCTTAACGACCTGCAATATGTACTACTTTAATTAATTAACGACCTAGCGAGTTTGTAAGACACAAGTTTTTTGCAGTGACAGTGCGATAACAAGAACAGCGTAAAGACTCGAGAGGTGAGCGTGCCTTTTTTGTAAGCTTTTTGTAATCAAGTTTTTTTTTGTTGTTGTTGATTTTTTGGTTAAATGGCACGAATGCCTAAGCTCGCATTTCTTCTGTACCCGCGAAAAGGTCAACATTATATTTAGGCTTATGTTTACAGAAATTTGCATTTCACAGCATATAATTATTGAAGATAGATTGTTATGCGTAATTTTTCAGAAAATATATAAGGCGTTTCCACGGAGGAATGCAATTATATTGTGCATTTCCCTCATGAATGCATTGCATTTCGCGGAGACCTCCACGAACACCAGAAATCCCAATGTATACTGTTTTCCGAACACAATACTTGGTGCTTAAAAACCCAAATTTAAGCACGATAAACCAGACGCGACAACAGAATTGTAGCGCTTTCGTGCAGCACCTACATCGATATTTCTCGTACCATTTAAAGTTGGGCGAGATGGTGAATATTCCAGCCTGAAAAAATTCCGAAAGATATAGCACAGTGCAATAGCGAGTCATCCGGTCTTATTAACTCCTCTGTGGTGTTTTTTTTTAGTTTTTTTTACCATGCATGATTATTTCATGTGTACATACCCGGCCAACATAGCCATAAAATTATTAATTGATGTAATACTTAAGTGTATATTTCAATTACACTTCGATATCGGTATTTTTGTTCGGGCCATTTTTAACAAGAGCAAAGCAGGTCCCAGCAAGCGGACGATAGCACAGAGATCTAATGGATTGCTCGGGATAGCTCGAGTGATTGACTAAATTTGCCAAATGGGCCTGGAGTTAGCATAAACGCATCGATTGCAAGTTCCCCTTAGAAAAAAAACACGTTGTTCCATACCAAGTATCTGTGTTTATTTATTTAGGTTTTATATGATTTGATCGGCGTGGTGAAAAGATGTTTGCCTTTTAGGCTGCCTTTGTTAGTTGAACAAGTTGGTAAGGGTTAGCGATTACGAAGCGGTGCAACCAAGGGACGATAACTACAAACGATGAATCATAAACAAAGACTGGTGCCTTCCTCATCGTCGTTGTTCATCGTCCCTTCGTTCCACCGTTTCATAATAATGAGTGTTTAGGCTAACCCTAGTAAATATTTGTATAGCAAATGAAACAAAACGTATACGAGAAAACAAAGCAAGATTGGTGACTTTATTATTTCGTCAACAACATCTGCAATATTTCAATGCACCTGCTTTCCGCAATATCATTCATTTGTCAGCATATAATCAACTCGTACATGACTTACAATGGATTCGGTGTTGAATGATAAAACAATATGAAGCTAACATTTATTGCCGTCATTCGCACCTATATTGTATTGCGCTATGAAACTAAACAGTTTGGCTTGAGTTTTTACTTCATATGAGGAAGTTTATCTTTTACGCAGTTAGGTGTTTCTGGACCACGCGCGTTTTATTTTGTTTTTGTTTGACCGCAAGTGATGGTTGTCCTTAGTGCGAGAAATGTGACAACAATATTTCTAGTACTCCAACAATGTTTTATTTGGTTCTCAATCACCCAAGTTGACTTCTCACTTGGTCTCTTGCATGTGAACCTTCAGATGACGCCACGAAGCTCAAGGAATTTTTCACTTCGTATTTCGCACAGACATCTTACAAATGTTTTGAAAAAGCCATCAGTGGGTCAATCAAATTGCAAATCAAAATACCCAGCTGTTCCATTATGTCGTTCTAAATTTCAAAAATGGGTTCGTAAAAACAAGTGTCTATTATGATGCGTAATGTGCCTGCGACAATTCATTGCTTTTTTCGTGCCTCGATAAATTCAATTGTAATAAGTATTGAATTGTTTTTATTATAGTTAACACCATTTCAATATAAATTTATAAGACGTGTTGTGACAGAAAGTGACTAAGCAGAAGATACTCAATACTCGATCTTTAACCAAAATCCAGGAAATATGACCTGCCTTCATGACGAAGACAAGTCTTCCTGTTGAAGGAAATGGTTGCAACGTCTAGCCTAAAGTTCCCCTTGCCTTTTCTCTTTTTAATTGCGTCAATCTTCAACGTCATTCTAACAGTTCCCGGGACTTTCAGTCGTATCGTGTTGCAAGACCTTCCGTCATCTCAACCAGACCTTAAAGCTTGTAATTTCAAGCGTCTGCGTTTTTGTAGAAAACAAAACTATCGAAGTATGACAAAGGTTGAAAATGCTGGATATGTTGAATATGTTGTTTTATTATCAGTGTCTTTTTCAATTCAATTCCATTCAGCTTTATTTCAGGTATATTGTATAAGCGACGTATATGTGACAAAGCGTATCAGTAACCTTTTTATCGATATATTGTATGTTCTTGCTGACAGGCTTAAGCTGAGAACGCATTATGTAGATGTAGACAAATGCAAAAAAGTTTTGGGAGTCTTGTTCATGAGACATAATTGTTTAAAAATTATTGTCCAGATTATGGCCGAGACATCAAAGGTCGTTATTTATTTGATTTAGAAATAGTGTCAACCCTCTATTGAGGGTCATTACTGGAAAGGTACCACACACTGTACAAACCAATTAAGGACATAAATATACATCTCATCTTGATAAACCAGGTATACATATATTCAAATCCGTGAAAGCTCTGCATTCCAAACGAAAACGAAAAACACCCTGATTCGCAATGCAACAGATCAGAATCGCAATAATCAATCGCAATAATCGCATAAATGTAAATAAAGTAAATGCACAAATTCATTAACATCACTCGCATTGACGATGCTACTCGGTAACCCATTAAAATCTTCGATGACATCAGGGAAAAAAAAGTATAACGGTGCGTCTTCGTCGCGCTAAATAAGGTTGCAGTACTCGTGTGTTTGCCCTCTCGCTTCGTTTCCCAGGTTGTTATATGTATTCATTTTTTGTTAATTTTAAACTCACCTTGCATTAATTGAAAGAGAATCGCCCCGCCGCGGTGGTGTAGTGGCTAAGGTACTCGGCTGCTGACCCTCAGGTCGCGGGTTTGGATCCCGGCTGCGGCGGCTGCATTTCCGATGGAGGCGGAAATGTTGTAGGCCCGTGTACTCAGATTTGGGTGCACGTTAAAGAACCCCAGGTGGTCGAAATTTCCGGAGCCCTCTACTACGGCATCTCTCATAATCATATGGTGGTTTTGGGACGGTAAACCCCACATATCAATCAATCAATTGAAAGAGAATCTTTTAATCTATTTTTACGTCTGCGCTTGTTGAGCGTCTTCAAATCACAGACTTGTGGTATTTCTGTGACTGAGTCGTTCTGCTTATATCATGAGCATATAAAGCGAGCCGCAAGCCGTTGTATGCGTTCATTGTTCAAGTTTATTTACCAGCACTTTTTGATGGGGATTCCCCATCACAATACTGGAATATTCCAGTATCGGCCACATAAAAGTTTTAAAAGCAAGAAGTTTTACGTCAATTCTTGCACCCTGAAGTTTTTATTAAGTACAACGTTTGTGAAGCCCTAGAGCAAACATTATCAATGTGTGCGTGCCTCTTTAGGTTATGTGTTATTGCGAGACCTAGGTATTTAAACGCATTAACTGTCGTTCAGGTGGTCTTAAAATTCAGTATAATGTAAATAATCTAATACGGCGCTTCGGAAAAATTCCTGGGGTCAAATATATTCAATAAGAGGTTGCGATGTGTACTGATTATTTTCTAATACCAGCTTCTGTACGTTACGTGAAAATGTTGAGAAGGAAGTTCTAACGTTTTGACGTCCCCAGAAAACTTCAAGGAGGCATGAAATCTCTAAAGCCTTCTTACTCTGATTAAGTGCGCTGTTCCTTAGCCTTACCCTGCCAATTGACAGCTTTCGTGTCCTATCAAGTCCAATCAGATCACTCGTAGACCTGCTACATATTGCGCGGCAAAGAAACGTCTTAACAGTCCGTGGATGCGATTGTACTTTATTGATGATAGGCTAAGCATGACCACAGGCCTATTTGTTGAACTTTCCTTTTACCTAGCGAGTGTTTACTCGCTTGGCGGGTTCAATGCCGACTTCGGCGGCCGCGTTTCAATGAAGGCTAAATGCTAGATTCCCGTCTACTTAGATATAAGCGCACGCTGAATAAACCGAAGTGGTCGAAAATTCTAAAGCCCTACACTACAGCGTGCCTAATAATCATATGGGGGTTGACGTGCGTGAAACTAGTTACGTTATCATCATCATCATCATTATTATTATTATTATTAATATTATTATTATTATTATTATTATTATTATTATTATTATTATTATTATTAGTAGTAGTAGTAGTAGTAGTAGTAGTAGTAGTAGTAGTAGTAGTAGTAGTAGTAGTAGTAGTAGTAGTAGTAGTAGTAGTAGTAGCGCAATACCGAGAGTCACTCACGCTTTGTGATGCCGAAACTTTTCACGGTAGATCCTCCATGGCCCACTAGTTTTATTACGCTATATAAAAAAAAACTTTGTCGCTGAAGTTAAAAACTGATGAATTTTCATTCGGTTATCCTGACTTCGCGAGCCGTAAAACTGAATAAGACACGACCGCTACTGCGCTTTGTCCACTGCGAAGAAAGCGTATAATCGAGAGTTATATTATCCGAAGTGCTTCGAACATGTATCTCTATAACCTCTCTACATTTGATGTCGTTAAAGTAAATAGCTAACACGATGACCTTTTTGGTACTGTTATCTCGACAGTTATAACTATAAAAAGCTTAGTTTTGCTACAAAAGTTTACATTCCAATGAGTAAATATTACACGTGGATTGATAGCAATAAACCCCAACTTTTCCATCACGTTATAAGAAGACATCAAGATGATTGCGTCAACGCCAGCAATGGTGCTGGCTGAACGTCCCGTCGATTGAGATAGTGCGCTCAAGTTTCCCGTGCGCTTTCTTTAGTCATGGCTGAACATAAGCCACGGACTTCAAGCGTCTAATCATGCTAACTGCATGGACTCTTAACTGACGCACTGTTACGCTACATTAGCTTCGCAGCTTATTGCATAATCTGCTCGGCTGTTGACAGGATCGAAGTGACTTTAGTTGCAATGTTGAAATGAATGATCTTGGTTAGAAAATTCATGAGATCATTAGTCAGCAATCAATAGTACATTCCCTCCTAACGAATATGCATCTGTCTGTTTCGATTTTCTGCTGAGTGTTCTCTTATTGCAAGGGTTTCTCACTGACAGTCTAATTAGACTAAGATTAGATTGTTCCTGCTAGATCGATCAGCAATAAACATAGAAAGTCTTGTCGTCTTTGCCATTGTCCTTGCTTTGCCTTCATTGTTTTCGTTAGCAAGCCAAATTTAGTGCAAGAACTGGCAGCTCACCGCGATTATACTGTTTGCACAATCTCCGTAGGTAATCACTGAACTTGCGCTTGGTTTCAAAGTGACTTGTTATAGAACTTTTACGCGCAGTTCATAACAATCTACTCATCTTCAGCAATAATGTCAGCCTTACCTAAATGCACGTTTGCACACACGCCTCCTTACACGTATTCCAAAGCAGTATCGTTCATGCAACCTTTCAATATTGATTGATCAGAGACGTGAATTCAGTAAGAGAAGCACCTTGACCCCCCCCCCCCCCCGCCAACTGTTCCTGGAAGGATCTTGACAAAAACATGTTATATTGCGATCTCTTTCGATAAAAATGTCCTTACTCGGTTGCAGGCACTCGTCACTTGTATTGTTATGTACTGTATCAAAGGACGCCAAGAAGAGCACCGAATACATGAGATATTGCTTTAAAAAGCATTGGCACCATGGTCGAATATGCCAATTCTAGGCTAACGGACTCATAAGTCGACTCACTAGGACTAAGACTTCAATTGAGCCGTAGGTTTGAGTTCGAGTGAGTCCGTGGGAGTAATGTTTTGGTGAGTGCGAGTCCGAGTCAACCTGATCGAAGAAAATTTTAGTGACTGCGAGTGCGAGTGTGTCTGGCTCAGGAATCTTTTGACGCGTCCGAGTGATTGTAAAGCTCGAAATATATTTCATGAGTGAGCTTGAGTGAGCTCCACAATCTTTCGCCGACCTATGAAGTTCACACAGCACACTTAAGTCGAGACGACTCTTCGGTCGCGTTATTCCTCTCACGCGTTCATTTCTTCCGAATGCAAGAGGCAGAAAATCGGGTGTCAGGAGTGCGAACTGTCGTTACATCTGGACTCTTCAAAGATTAGATTCCTCCAGCGTTGGTCGCCCTGTTAGGTATGTTTGTCGTTTTAGGCGGGTGCGTCGTATTACAGCATATACATTCTCCGCATACCGACACGCCCTTTCGTTATTCTACACATTTCTGCCAATACAACTTTCTCCGTATTCCCTTACAGCATCTTTACTATTAGTTCATTGTGTCTTGCCCTTCTTGAGCCAGTTCGTGACCCCAGTTCCGGAGATACATAACGAATTTCACCACGCAACCCACAAAGCAGTGAAGAAACCCGCGTGTGGAGGCATGGCTACGGCTTGCTTAGCTTTTTCCCGCATGCCAGCTTCATTTAGCTCCATTCGATAGGGTCTCAAGTTTCTCGCCCCTATCTCATCTTTGTGCACGGCTTCGTTGCGTCTAAAAAGGACCCGGCACAGTGGTGCGACTCACGAATACAAGCTCGCTTTGGATCGGCCAGTTTCCAGTACTCGGCCACCGCCGCCGTAATTTACGGCTCTTAAGCTCTTGATCTCCTCTTCATCGGTGCGATGCGGAAAGGATGCCCGGCTCTTCGAAAGAAGGCGATGCCACGCGTGTAGAGGCCGGTGATCTGTTCCATCGGGGTTCTGCGCCAAGCGGAATCGGACGTCCATGCATGCCCGGCTTCACGACGCTGCATTGGAACGCCGGAGACCTTTCACGGCTCACCTCACGAATCCCAGCCAGCGAGCGGCTCGTCCGAACGCCTTGTTCGTCGCAAAGGTCTAAAGCTGCTATCAGTTCTCGGTATTGCGAATCGCACAGCCGGTCTAGCCGCTTGCTTTGCCGCTTGGTGGTCTGTGTCACGATTCCTTCCGCGGACGACTTGTTTTGCCTTTTGTCCGAGTCGTCGATGTGTTTTGTTCTTATTTCTTCTAAATCACTTTATCATTCGAGAGTCTTGACAGGACAGGGACTTTTCTTGCTGAAGACGAGTCTCTAGCATGGTGGTGAAGATTTACGTTCGTGAAATAGCGGCGGACAAAGCACTTTATAGACCAATTATTCATGAGTA
The DNA here is from genome assembly GCF_013339725.1 of Rhipicephalus microplus. NCBI lineage: Eukaryota > Metazoa > Arthropoda > Arachnida > Ixodida > Ixodidae > Rhipicephalus > Rhipicephalus microplus. The sequence continues at coordinate 107,815,911 of NC_051170.1, forward strand.
ACGAGCGGACGAACATGTATTCGACAAGAAAGGATGACAGTAGACTCGACATACATTCCTATCGATGCTTTATATCACATGCAGAACCCATTGCAAACAGACGTATAGTCACGTTTGCACATGTCCTTACTACTGACTTTATGCTGGTGCATACGAAACACGTGTTTCTAACGCTGATGCCACTCCAACGTACACAGTCTATATATAGCCAGTAAGTGGAGGTTCTAAATCTTTACAGTTGTTTACTGGCGTGTACGTGTTGATAGCATCAGCTCCATACCGCAACATAACTAACGTTCTACCTTGAGGTCTCAGATATCTCTAAATGCGGTTCCGGTTCATTCCGTGCAAAAGGTTGTTTATAAAGCAGCCACACAATGCCACTACCATCTACACGAAATGCTATTAAAGGAAAATTGGTAATCGACAATCAATGCCTACAGAGGGATCTCTCGTAGGCAACACGAGAAAGCGTATGCCATCCCTCGATACGCTCATCACTCCAGTCTGACGCTGCTAGTCGATTTGTTTCATCGCCCCTAACACTTTGTACACGTTTCCCGTTATTATACTGTGTCTGTGATCAGCGTTCTATCGGCCAAGCGATGACGTCATGAGGTGAGCTCATCACATGACACCCCTACATGACGTCAGTCATGACGTCATGTAGTGGCACAACCATGGCGTCACGAATTTTCGATGTCTCGGTAATTGTGATGTCACGATAACGTATGGCCATAACGTCACACGATACCATCATCGCTGTTTTGTTTAAGCGAGAAGCTGAAGAAGCGCACACCTGGCCACATGACACAACGTCCTTAAAAGAGAGCCCCGCCACGGTGGTCTAGTGGCTAAGGTACTCAGCAGCTGACCCGCAGGTCGCGGGATCGAATCCCTGGCTGCGGTGGCTGCATTTTGGAGGCGAAAATGCTGTAGGCCCGTGTGCTTAGATTTAGGTGCACGTTAAACAACCCCAGGTGGTCTAAATTTTCGGAGCCCTCCACTACGGCGTCTCCCATAATCATATGGTAGTTTTGGGACGTTTAACTCCACATATCAATCTTTAGAAGAGGCTAATGAAATGGTAGGCATTTGCTACTTAGTTTTGGAAATGCGTAAGCTTTTCTATATGCCCACTCAAAGGGACGAATGAGTTCGTCAGTACCTTCGTAGCTGATGTGACGTAAAACGATAATCACTGTGAATAATTATTAAAAGTAGCATTTTTCACACTGATTTTGTAACAATGGCTCGCAGGCTCCGGAGGTGACTGTTGTGTCCACAGTTATTTCGGTTACGAGCATATATGAGTGTTGGTATTCAATTTGAAATCTATTAATTCACCGTTGTTTGCTGGCTACACAGGAACGTAAAGGGTGTGCATGATGTAGCTATTATCTAACGAGACCCATCGATGGAATTGACAAATAGCATATGGAATTAAAGTCAAACAGTTTTCATGACATAATTGTGCATGACAACAATCACCGCGTGATTATACATTTAAAAGACGTGTCTTATTGCAAATGGATAGGTATACTTTATATCTATACGCTAAAGCAGGTTGATTGTGTTGCATTGAGTTCGGGCAAAGCATTTTGGTTTCTTTTTTGCGATGAAATGTGAGAAAGACCTTTCATATATAATGACAGAATAATTATTGTTTGAGACTGATGCTAGCCTCATTTTCTTTACGCCTTAACTCTTTGCTGTAACCTCCCGCAAAGCGAGGCATGAATAAGCTCAGAGGGCCCCTTAAGGATTCACCGCCTAACTGGAAATTCTCTTCACAGTCGACGTATCGATCCTCAGGCAGCTTTCCGCACTTAACGTGGTTCTCTACGGCAGCCACCTGGATCGGAGGCTTTGTAAGCCTCTTGCGCCTCATCCGGCTTTCCACTGCCACCGCGATCGGCCCGCACTTGACCAGGGACAACGTAATACGATGACGTCATACCGTGACATCATCACATGACATGTGCACTTGATCATGATGTCATGTTGCATCTCACGTATCTTCGATGGCACTATCACGTCGTGGTGATAACATATGTTAGGTCACCGATTGCGACATATATGGCGTCATGATGACGCCATATGGTGACATGGCGATATGATGAAATTTCGATGATGGCATTTTCCATCACTCATGCGGCTACCGATTGCCAAATTTCACGTTAATGATGCATCTAAGGCTGTCACTTTAGTAAACAGGATAATGTCGAGAGTTTAGCTCCTTGGTGTGTACCAAACAATAACAGCAGAGGTATAGCCACGGGGCCGGGTGGTTAAGAAAAGGGCGGGTTTGGAAGTAATTGTAACGTTACGAATGAAGCTCTTCCGTAAGCGAGACACTTGCACCTCAGTATGTCTTATACAACGTAAATTACAGGTTCAAGGTGATGTGATCGCATGCATGAACGATGCACGACTGTACCCCTCGCTTCTTTCGTTTGTCTAGAACAATCCGCGAATCAAAGCATTTGCCTTGAAGGCCTGCTTCTAATGTGTGTCTTGACGTTTCGGGACTTCAGCTTTTCCATTATTATCTGTATTTGTGCCCCAGATTGTTATCCGTTCATTGGTGACTCTGTATTATTTCTGAGGTCAACATTCTATATTTTCTCTTGTTGTATAATCTCTCCCACTTTATTATTCATTAGTACTCTAAGTAATGGAATGAATATGTATATATATATATATATATATATATATATATATATATAAATATATATATATATATATATATATATATATATATATATATATATATATATATATATATATATATATATATATATATATATATATATATATATATATATATATATATATATATATATGGGCTACACACTTACGCTTGCAGATTGAATGTATCTGAACACTGCAAATCCGTCGGACCCCGCGGGGCAAAATATATGTAAAATGGCACTTTTATGAACGACTCATGTAATTTCAGAGTAAATGAATACAACTCCTCTCGAGGTTGATATGTAATGCCACAGGGTGAATTTTATACATTATGAACATGAACACGTTGTGAAAATTGAACACCAAACTCGTGTTTCGGTGGTCGCATACGATTGCTTTTTTTCATCCACTTTCATTTCTGCACATCTGTATCAAACTTACTGCAACACACTTAAAACAATACAACTAGCGTATCTTGTACCTTCCTTGGTTTCATTACCAACTACTTTTCGTTAAGCTTAGGTCGTACCTCAAGTGTCACTGCCGAGAAAAGCATGTTCAACTTACCAGCTTTACCATCTATAGTCAAAAATTTTCTCCCTATGTCTGTTTTATAGCGCTGTTTACCACTACCCCAATTCATGCTATCAAGTCATATTCCTTCCATCTTTCATCTCGAACAAACTAGATCGTTTTGACAAAATGCTGATGATTCGATTCCAGAAATTATTTCGCTATCAGGCTTTTATTCCCCATGCATGCGCCGATTTATTGGGTTGACAGGTAGCAATCAAGACAACCTCCACTTCCGTATCAATTTGACCAAATTTGTAAACTCACGTTCACCAAAAATGAGTTGTTTCGCACTGTATTTTTCTCACTTGTCGTAAAAAGTGGCAGCATATCCACGTAGTGAATGATGGATAGTGGGGCGAAGCACCCGTCCGTTCATTCGTTCTTGCTTTCTGGGCCTCCAAGGCCTCACTGCTGATAAGACCGTATGGACCAAAGTTAACCGTGTGTTTAGAAAAAGTTGTTAACGATTTAGAGCATTTGATACTCTGCTATCGGAGAGCGAAAACCCGTCCTTTGGGCCTGCTATTACAAAAGGCCCCGTTGAAAAACATTTTTCTAGGGATCGCAAACCCCTAGGAATTGTAATATCGGTGACATTTTACAGCTGTGTGTTTAGGAGGAGTGATTAACGATTTGGGGTGTATGATTATATACTCTTATATGGGAGAGCATACTGCTGTCCCTCCTGAAAGATGCACGGCAGTGTCAGAGATTGAGAAAAGTTTTATTTACTTCAAACACGAGACAATTACAGCACTACTGGTCAATATCTTTGCACATACAAAAGTGGATCTAATGACAATTCAACACATACTACGTGACGGAACTTGCTTATTTCCTATAACACTCAAGCTTGTACAACAGACACGTTTCCATGCGACTTAACAATGTTAGCTTGTGCCAAAGATAAAAAAAGGAAAAAGGAAGAAAAAACACACAGCAAAGGAAAATGAACCCACAAACAACACCGACATGGTAATCTCTTAAACTATTTGACAGTCGGGGAATCTAACAGAGAGCTTGATCTTATCTCCTGTCACTCCCAAAAAAGGGCAAGACCAATTTCTCAAGAATTCTATTTCCCCGTGAGCTGCCAGTTGCGCCTCAAGGAAGCACACAAGCGTCTCTCGAAACTGAGATAACAGCGGCCACTGTAGCCGCAGGCGTTGCCGTCGGACAGCTGCCCTGCAGCGATTACGCCAGAGCACAAACTCGCCAGAGTCAGAAATGCGCCTTCACACCAACGGCTCATAAATTCCGCCATGATTAGCTACTTAGCTCGGCCCAGTCATTATAAAGACCCGCAATTGTGTTGCTGGCTTTTTTTCGGAAACTTGAAAATCTGGGTAACTTTATTCCGGTGCTTTGACATCGTTGCTCAACCAGGCGCATTATTATTAGCGGTGACGACAAACCTTTAATTAGCGTAGCTTATGTTCTTTAAATAGCGCTTTAAATAGTGCTTAAAAAGTGCTTTAAATAGCGTAGTGCTTATGTTCGTCCACAAACATGACTTGCGTTCCCAGCGGCAAACAGCTAGCGTGATTTGCTTTTTACTGGAGAAGGGCAGGAGCGCTGGCCAGTTCACGCAGCGAGCAGTTTGGAGAACTGCCCCGAAAAAGCACATTCCCCTGCATGCGCAAAAAAAAAAAAAAAAACAGCAGGCCCCACGTATTCGCAATGCCCGTGGCCTATAGGCGGCGCACCATGCAGTTCGAGACGGCTGCGGAAGGATGATCAGCCCGTGAACTCGCGTGAGAAAAGATAGGACACATGGACGTACTCCACGTGCCGCTTTCACCAGATCAACTCTTGATCGTCAAATGAATGCATATCGAACCACAGTACTTTCCCAACAGATAGGAACTGCTGAATGTTCGCTACCTCATTTTTTGCCGCACTGCAAAGGGTGGTATTGTTAGCTGATTGACCGTGCATCAACGATGCTTTGCGTAATCCTGTGTGTCGTACAGAAAACTGTGCGCACTTGACTTCACGTATGAACTGAACGGCACTTCGAGATCATTAGTGCTGAGCCTGTCTGGCGGATTTGCCGCAGTAGTAGGCCACTAGCGAGTAGCGTCATTGCGGCTGCACAGGACCGAATGTTTAACGTAGCGATGGTTTGCAAGCGTAATACGCCGTCGTCATTACTTGCGCTGTAAGCATCGTGCAGCTCCTTCTTCAACCGAACACAAGCATTTAACTTCCCATTAAGTACCGCTTGTGTCACGTACAGCCATGTTCAGACTCTATGAGTGCGCAATTACCTACACTCGATTGTTGCAGGTACCATCAGCGCGATCGAAACAAGGATATGGACCGCGTATATACGCTTTTCGCAATGTCGAAATTGCGAAAAGTTTTAGAACAACAACGTCGTTCGGACTGCACCGGTGAAGGGCAGGGGAAGTTAGCGTGGACCGTAGTCGTAACATCGTATTCTATTGCTCTAACCATATCGCTTCGCTGGTCGTGCTCAAGCGTGTTGGCGGCAAGCGGCACTTTGTAATATTCAGTGTAATTGGGATACATTCAGTGGACAAGAAAAAGTAAGCTTTTATTTTGAGCTCGCTGATGGATATTATACAATAAATACAATCAAAGTGACTTACGAGTGTGAAAAACATTAACGCACTACGGGACATGAAGTGCAACTCTCTGCTTGTGAGCTAGCAGCTGATCGTTCATCGTCGCTGTCACGCTCAGCGCGTTGACAACCATCTACGTCCATTGAACATCTCTGCTGAAAGAAGTCTGAGCAATTCTCTCCGCCAAACGACTTCGATAGCACCAACAACGCGTCATTCACCACGCACAACACCCACATGGCGTCGCCACGTTTATCTAAGGGGGCGGAGATCATTTCGCTCTGATACCCGGCAAAAAAAAAAAAATCGCTTGAAGTGTGCTGCCATCTATCAACTAACGTAAAAAACAAGCGGTGCAGCGCAAGCCGAGGTTTAGAATCGCAGGTCGTGAGCCTGCGCTACTTTCCGCGTACAGCGATAGCTATGAGAATCATGCACTACAAAAGCGCTGACGAACGCTATACGCACGTACAAGGTGAGTTTTAACTGGAATGGTCAGACGATAACATCTAACTATCCAAAGTTGCTGCAGAAAATGTCGCGAAGCTGATATGTGTACTCTGCGGGCTTCAATAGAAAGCGCGGGTTACTACGTATTTTCCTGAAAACTTCGCGTCTCGCAAGAACGAATCACATTTATCGTGTCACGCACGGTCCGGTATATTCACTGATGCACGAAACATACAAAAGGGTCTGTGTTCGTTGCTTGCTAACGCGTTAACACTGCGGCTAGCACCGCCGATCAAGGCAGCATTGGGAGCCTCTGCCTCATGTAGGGGTCTGCCTACTGATCATCCTTGAGAGGACACTCCTGAATTCCGCTAGATGGCGCGACGGTGCATGAACATTGCGAATACCTCGGGAATCGATGTTAATCGAAGCATACGCATGAAATGTCACAGTGTTGATTTTTTTAATGAGAGAAACGTTATGAAGTGGCACTTAAGTGCAAATCAGGGAGCCTTCATGTGCGTTCCGCCTCCACACATGAAGACTTCCTAGTGCAAATGCACGCTCAGACAGAGGTTAACTGCCGCAGATGTTTTATGTAATCATCTGTTTAGAGTTGTGCAACAATGCTAACAGCAGCATACATATTAGCAACACCAGATGCGGCAAGCTGATATAAGCGCTGGTGTTCGCGCGGTTGGTAGCCCTGGGAACTACTACACTACACTCTTAATGAGGTCCCGATTAAAGCACTAGATATAGTAAAAAAGCTGGACGTTCGTCATCTGATTCGCGGGATATAGCCAACGTTTAATCAAGACCTGCTCAAAAGTGTACATAAATCAACTTCATGGGATGACGTCTAACTACGATGAACGTTAATCTAATGTCGGCGGTATAGAAGTACATATGTAATGCTTATGAAATTGAATAGCCAGCGCTGTCACAACAATGGCCGTTACACGAACATAACGGTCTATCTGAAAAGTAGTTCTGATTGAATGGCGTGGCTATGTGGTCGAATACTTGACTGTCACGCGCAATGCTGAGGTTTGATTCGGGTGGGGACCCTGACATTTATTATTGCGATAGCATTTATATGGACACTCTCGGCTGGATTTTGCCATCGGCGTCGGCGTAGGCGTCGGTGACTATTGTGTTTCAGCATTATCGTGCTTTCAGCATTATCGTGTTTTCAGCATTATCAGCAAGATGGCGCAAAGAGCACGCGGCGGCTCTCATCGCTTACGCGTACTTTGGCTCGTGAGAAGAGGGGAGTGGACAATCTCTTCGAGCGCCTTACCTCCAGGGTGGAGATAATCATACGCTTGGCTGGCGGGGGGCGTTGACTGGAACGATTCTGTTGTAGGTTACGGGGCGCACAAAGTTCACTGCAATTGTTGCACAGCCTCCGTTTGCGAAAAGCGGCCGCGCTTTTCAGACACTGCGAAGTATGAAATGAGACGATATGGTCGGTAACGTAAGTGTTGATTTTCGTGCGTCAATTTGCATGGAAACGCGCTTTCCTGAACATGTCTCGCAAGAACGAATCACATTTATCGTGTCACGCACGGTCCGGTATATTCACTGATGCACGAAACATACAAAAGGGTCTGTGTTCGTTGCTTGCTAACGCGTTAACACTGCGGCTAGCACCGCCGATCAAGGCAGCATTGGGAGCGCCTGCCTTATGTAGGGGTCTGCCTACTGATCATCCTTGAGAGGACACTCCTGAATTCCACTAGGTGGCGCGACGGTGCATGAACATTGCGAATACCTCGGGAATCGATGTTAATCGAAGCATACGCATGAAATGTCACAGTGTTGATTTTTTTAATGAGAGAAACGTTATAAAGTGGCACTTAAGTGCAAATCAGGGAGCCTTCATGTGCGTTCCGCCTCCACACATGAAGACTTCCTAGTGCAAATGCACGCTCAGACAGAGGTTAACTGCCGCAGATGTTTTATGTAATCATCTGTTTAGAGTTGTGCAACAATGCTAACAGCAGCATACATATTAGCAACACCAGATGCGGCAAGCTGATATAAAGCGCTGGTGTTCGCGCGGTTGGTAGCCCTGGGAACTACTACACTACACTCTTAATGAGGTCCCGATTAAAGCACTAGATATAGTAAAAAAGCTGGACGTTCGTCATCTGATTCGCGGGATATAGCCAACGTTTAATCAAGACCTGCTCAAAAGTGTACATAAATCAACTTCATGGGATGACGTCTAACTACGATGAACGTTAATCTAATGTGACTGCGGTATAGAAGTACATATGTAATGCTTATGAAATTGAATAGCCAGCGCTGTCACAACAATGGCCGTTACACGAACATAACGGTCTATTTGAAAAGTAGTTCTGATTTAAAGGCGTGGCTATGTGGTCGAATACTTGACTGTCACGCGCAATGCTGAGGTTTGATTCGGGTGGGGACCCTGACATTTATTATTGCGGAAGCATTGATATGGACACTCTCGGCTGGATTTCGCCATCGGCATCGGCGTGGGCGTCGGTGACTATTGTGTTTCAGCATTATCGTGGTTTCCGCATTATCGTGTTTTCAGAATTATCAGCAAGATGGCGCCAAGAGCACGCGGCGGCTCTCATCGCTTACGCGTACTTTGGCTCGTGGAGAGGAGGGGAGTGGACTATCTCTCGAGCACCCTTATCTCCAGGTGGAGATAATCATACGTCTTGGCTGGTGGTGGCCTTGACTGGAACGATTCTGTTGTAGTTACGGGGCGCACAAAGTTCACTGCAATTGTTGCACAGCCTCCGTTTGCGAAAAGGGCGTGCTTTTCAGGCACTGCGAAGTAACATTGATTGATTGATTGATTGATTGATTGATTGATTGATATGTAGGGTTTAACGTCCCAAAACCACCATATGATTATGAGACACAGTTGCACTACCTAAACGTCTAGCACGAAAAGCACAGAAGTATAATACAGGTTAAATGTTCTATTAGTTTCTGAAAGAATGAACCTAAGCTTGCCGCAGTGAACTGAACTAGGGGTCACTGTTCCAGTTAGGCTAGTTACGCTACTTGAATACAAAAGCTTTAGTAATGATTAAACCGACATCTTTCTTTTGTTAGCATTGAAAACAGTTTTATGTCATCCCGAATCACCGTCCTGCACCTCTTATCATCCTACAGGGATATTTCATTCGTATTTCTTCAAATAAGGTGTTCTTTGTGGTTGATCGCAATAGGTGGATGCATTTGCATTGCAATTTTCGATATCCTTTCTAAAGCACGGAGTTGACTTTGGAGATTCAGGACATAGTACGGCAAGATTATGCAGGTAAATCCTATTTTTAATTACCGTTGACTTGTAATAAAGTGTTGCCGCTTACTATCGAATTGAATTTACATTTCATGTCCCTTACATGAGAGGCAGTATTCCCAAAATCAAGATTACTTTGACCAATTAACGCCATGCACTTTTTTATATCAGGACGGATGGAAGAAATACATAAGGGCGGGAAGCAGAGAGCTTAACGAGAGAGCAGTCCGGTTCTCGAATGTGACATGTTCTCGAATGTGACTCGAATGGTGACATGACAGCGTATTTGAAGAATAGTAAATGAATTCTAGATTTCAAGGTGGAATGTAGCACCGCAAGACGACCCGTCTGTTGAGTTGGCAAAATATTATTGCCGTAGAAACAACCATCGCTGCTAATATTCGTCACACTTCCTTTCATTGATGGTGACCATTCTGCGGAGATTAAAACACTGTGTAGGAATTGCAACAATCAGTGCATTAATGTTTGACGAGTGTACAGGTTGAAAACAAGAAAATAAGCAAAGAAATGTCTCTTACCAATTTTTTTAAAGTCAGTGTTAACCTTGTAGGGGATATTTATTTTGCACTTAAATTGTGTTACACAAGAGTTACATTAAAAAAGGTTACCATTGCTGCTTCATGGGAGCGAACAAGCACACTTACACATAACAAAGACGCTTCCACCATGTTCACGCGTTCGTGTCTCTGCCCTTGCACTTGTTAAGGCATCAGTCAAAATAATGAAAGCGCAAACCAGTTCCATCACAGCTCCCATTACTCCATAGAGTCACGGGACCATCCCGGAGCTTACAACTTTCAGAACGACACCATTTAGTTCACTCAACTAATTGCGATATATTGCTACCCATTCTCTCACTGTGAAATATGTTGTATTTTATTTTTCACTTTGCCTCGACTCTTTGCAAAGATGCGGAATGTATTAAATATTTAGTGTGCAACAGAAAATTGCGTAATTTGGTCACAACAAAAAAAGGTATAATAGATAGCTTAAATGGCGCTGTGCACAGGTGTAACAACCATAGTATTGCCAGTCATTATAAAGGCGCTACACATGAATGCGAGAAAATCCGGAGATATAATAACAATTCAACCATGACTCAGTATCATACACATTATGGTGAAAATGTGTGTATGTATATTGTCCTATGTAAAAACGACAGGAAATTACCAAAGAAATTACGTAATATGAGGCAGTACAACAAAGCTGTTCGGGCGAAAAGATAGTCGGGTATATCACGACCTATTGTACTTTCGGAATAACATAGCAAAGAAGTATTTTTGAATTCCTTTTTAGCCATGAAGCACCATCGAGGTGTCATGCTGCAATTTGATCCATGTCCATCAAATGCTATATTTAGAGAACGCGTGTACCGTCGGTACTGATTTCTTGACGGATGCCAGAGCATATTCTACAGCAAATACTAAGCAATGTATTATGCGATATTATACATGTGTGTTAGCGTATCTGATCAAATTGTTGGTTCTGTGTGTGTGTTCTTCATTGCATTACACACTGTAGTATAACGTGATTGGAAAATTCCTGGCGGTTATTTTGGGGCATTATTTTTGTGATTATCGGCATCGGCGTGGGCGTCGGTGACTATTGTGTTTCAGCATTATCGTGGTTTCCGCATTATCGTGTTTTCAGAATTATCAGCAAGATGGCGCCAAGAGCACGCGGCGGCTCTCATCGCTTACGCGTACTTTGGCTCGTGGAGAGGAGGGGAGTGGACTATCTCTCGAGCACCCTTATCTCCAGGTGGAGATAATCATACGTCTTGGCTGGTGGTGGCCTTGACTGGAACGATTCTGTTGTAGTTACGGGGCGCACAAAGTTCACTGCAATTGTTGCACAGCCTCCGTTTGCGAAAAGGGCGTGCTTTTCAGGCACTGCGAAGTAACATTGATTGATTGATTGATTGATTGATTGATTGATTGATATGTAGGGTTTAACGTCCCAAAACCACCATATGATTATGAGAGACGCCGTAGTGGAGGGCTCCGGAAATTTCGACCACCTGGGGTTCTTTAACGTGCACCCAAATCTGAGTACACGGCTACGAAGTAACAACTGAGACGCTTGTTCGCGTACATCTATACCGGTTAGTACGTTTCGTGCGTCGATTGCGCGTGAGAAACGCGGGGCACGTTTCGATCTCCTTGTCATTCTGCGCGTGACCTTCCAATTTGTTGCTATCGCGTTCAATGCTTCACCTGTGCGGCGAAGCTGTGACTTTTTCTTTGCATTTGTCGGTTCAACGCTGCCGATGTCATGCTTTTTTGGAACGCTCATGCGCTAAAATTATCCATGTCTGTTCTCGCCCTTCCTGGGTATACAAACTGTTGATCGCCGGGTCACAAAACGGCATACCTGTGGCACATACTCACCCCAGGTATGTGCCCCACGTCCGGAAGAAAATGTTTCACGATGTTTTGACGACGCGAACAGCGAGTCCTCTTCGTCAAATCCATCTTACCTTCCTGTACTAATTTTCGTCTACCCCAAGTTAAGGAAGTGATTACGAGAGCACCCAGACGTAAGCGGCTAGACGGACGGACGGACGGACAGACAGACAGACAGACAGACAGACAGACAGACAGACAGACAGACAGACAGACAGACAGACAGACAGACAGACAGACAGACAGATAGATAGATAGATAGATAGATAGATAAGATAGATAGATAGATAGATAGATAGATAGATAGATAGATAGATAGATAGATAGATAGATAGATAGATAGATAGATAGATAGATAGATAGATAGATAGATAGATAGATAGATAGATAGATAGATAGATAGATAGATAGATAGATAGATAGATAGATAGATAGATAGATAGATAGATAGATAGATAGATAGATAGATAGATAGATAGATAGATACTCAGAGTGCCTGCAGTGCACAAGGAAGTGCTTTTGAAACATATAAGCAAACAACCAAAGAGGTGACATAATCATTCGAATGGCCACAGGCTTTCGCCAAACACACTTTGCTATTTACAAAGTGTTCCATTTTTTATGCATCCTTCATATAGCATTTTTATAGACGTAAGCAGATACAAGTTTGTTTCTGTTAAAGTAAAGTTAAAAAGATTTTTCGTTCCTGTGTCTTGCTCCGCGCCCACAAATTAAACTTTATTACGTAAAATATCTTGTACATTCATCACGAACATCTGGTTCATTGCGTATTCTCGATAACTCGCGTGATATTAATATACGGTCAAGTATTACGCGCCTTCATTCGTCCTATACTGAGAGAGGAGCTGAATAAGCGGACTGCGTAGTAATTTTATATGACTTCCCAGGAGCACCGAGTGGTCGTCATCGATTCCGTACTATTATGTAAACGCGAACTTCCCAGCGAAATTTTCCGAAATGAGAGAGAAAATACTTTTGTCTGAATTTAGTTTACGTTACTCACCTCTACAGTGCACAAAATGAAGTTGTTTCACTCACCCACTAACGAGACGTTTGCACAGAAAGGCTGCGTAAGCGCAGACGAGCGCTTGTTAACTAGCTATTCTTCATGTATACTTCTTCCTGAATTTACACAAACTTCAACAAAGATGTCACCACCTGCTTTCGTATCTGTCCTTTACAACTCCCAACCCCCGAAAAACGTAAGAAAACAAACAAGCAAATATAAAAGGTAATTTGCCTTGTACTACTGCCCCCTCCCGCCCCCTTAATAAGGGGCGCATCGTTTAGTCCGCATCACAAGCATGATAAAGTACGTTTATAGTGCATGCCATTATTTCGATGCACCGCAAATAAATACTCATATTGCAACAACAGTTTCCTGATTTTATTTCTTTTTCTCACAAAACAGAATGGAATCTGATGTCACTTTTTTTTTTACAATACGTTCGTTCTGTGAGTGGAAAATGCTCAGCGTTGCGTGCACACTGATCTCAAATATTATTACGTGGATCTCCGAGTCTGAAGCCATCGGTAAAGGTAGGTGCCTTTCTTCCGCAGCAATAAAGTACACCAGACAGCGACCAAGAGTTCGCCAGCTTAAATAAAAATATGAAATAAGAGACACTTCCTGGCATCATTGCGTTATGTCTATATAAAACCAGCTATAGCCGCAAGCTCCATTTAAAATTTACTGTTTCCTTCAGCAGACGTACCGCATTTCGTAATAAAATACACTCTCCAAAAAATGCGCATACGTACTTAAAGCTTTTATTACGCGTAGGATGAGATTACGAACACGCAATAAATGTCAAAATTTAGTGCTAGTTAAGGCACTCTTAACTAGGCACCGATGCAACCGATAGTGGAGCAGTGACGCATTTATACGCTTAACTAACAGACAGGTAGTATTTCACGACAATTTCGTTCGAATGCCTCTTTTTTTTTTTTGCCATATCGAGAAGGCACTACTTCAGTTTATTATTTAACGTTAGTGCCTTTTTATCGATCCTTTCGCACACACAATTTAGTGCTAAGCATTCGTCAAGCGGGTTCTCCAGCTGCAAGAACGCGGAATATTTTTCCAAGTTTGTAAAATATCGTCACATCATGTTGAAACGGTAAAACTCTTCCGCTTGGGTTACCCTATAGCGTAGACGTTGAAAAGTGGCAGCGAGTGCCAATGACATAAAACGCGCGGTTTACACAAGCACCTCAGCGCCCTCCAGTCCGCTCGTGCTTGCTTTATCTGTTTCCCTCTACCTTTATGGTACATCTAGCCTTACACGTTACACGTAGCGCAATGAACTTGGTTTATTTATTTTGAATATTGTGTTTTAAGACAGGTGAATTGTCGTTTTCAGATAGGCACGAAAGAAAATGATTGGAGCTAGGTGATGTAACAAATGGGGAGTAGAAGCTCAATAAACATATATAAATTTTGGGAGTGCGAGGCGTTAACCACTGAGCCACAGAGGAGCACTATATAAATTTTGTGAGTGCGAGGCATTAACCACTAAGCCACACAGGAGCACTATATAAATTTCGTAGAACGCGCATTACTTGAGGAAGAGGAAAAAATATAGATATTTTACAAAGTGTATGGTTTAAGCGAATACGACCATATTTATTCGCACGTTATGTTTGACTAGTGTATATAGCCACTCTTTCGAGCAATCAAATGAAACGATTGAGGTTCTACTGCCCATATGACTTATTCTTCACTTTTTTTGCACACTGCGAGCAGTTCCCCTGAATGCAATATTTATTTTCATTTATTTTCATTAATATCAGAAAAAAGGTTTAACGGTCCAATTTTTTGACGGGAAAAAAGTTTTAGTTCAGTTGAATGTAAGCTATCTATTTAGCTGTGCAATTGGTAGCTAAAAAAATGTGTCACCTTTAGCTCAAAAGAACCCCCAAAAGTTTGGCCTGTTCAAAATGGTTCTATTGTTAAAAAATTTCATTCGTATTATTTGCAATAATACATAGATGCCTTACGAGCCTAAAGCAACAAAACTTCCCCCTCCACATGCTGTTCATGCATCTATTTCTGTGAAAATAATCGTCTTCGTACAACTTTACCTCCCGGCATGCTCAATTGATGCTTTCATAATTCATGAGCCAGGCTCCCACGTATACGGGTTTGGATTGACAAGAGCTGAAAAGAAGCAACATAAATTTTTACGTGAATGTTATTGTGACTCGTGATCTCTATGGGGAATCCACTCGGTGTAACTAGAAATAAACGTTGCGGGGGATTCGTGTTGGGGTTGCGTTTACCTCATCCACGTCCACCCTTAGGGCGCAAAAGTACCGTGTCCCGTGTTGTACATCGTGCCTATTTCGTGACGCTGCAATCTATGATGTAAGTGCCTCACTGCTTCTGTGGACCTGCACTGGTCTACAGTTAAGCCGTCGTCGTCACCTGCGCACAACAGGTCTCAGGCCTGGCCGACCACCCGACTTTGACTGCTGGATTCGTCGACCTCACCACTGTTCTCTACAGGAATTCGTACACACGAAGCAAACTTCCGTGTGTATTTTCGAATAAAAAATTATCATGCCCAAGGGCAGACTTTCGGAATCAAAAAATTAAATACATGTGATAGCGGTTGAGATTCGTGTACTTGCATTCATGTGCCCGTTAAAGAACCCCTGGTGGTTGAAATTTCTGCAGTCCTTTTTATCCAGCTTACCTCAAAATCGTATCATCTTTCGGGGACGCTAAACCACAAAAATTATTATTACAACTGCTATGAGAACTCACTCACGCCAACGCTCTGCGAAAGCTTCACCTCGATTATGTAACTATTGTCAATCTAGCTACAGAGAAACGAGCTGGTTCAAAACACGTTCTGTTATGCCAAACAATATAAATTCAGTCGCTTAGCCAGCTGCGTAAAGCTAAAGAGGTGGATTTGGCTACAACATGCAATAGTTGTTTGTTCATATTTAACGATGTTCTAAAATCAAGACGCACGACGTTGGTCATGACGTCGTGCGACGGCAGAATTTTTCGCTCGCTTTGCGCAGTGTTTTGTTCACTTAAAACACCGTTCAAATAGAAGTGGGTTCTCATTGCTCGTCGCGCCTTAAAACTTCCAACCGCACACACTTGCAGCTGCCTCAAATTTAAGCTTTCGAAGTATTTTCCAAAATAGTGCTGCAAGTCTGAATCTCAATTTGGATAGGTATTGTCCAAGTGCTGTTAATTGAGTCTAAAAATGTTGATCATAACTAACACAAAGAAAGCCTAGAAAAGTGTAGACGATGTCATTAGTAGTTATTATGGGGCCAATATTAAACAAGTAAGGTGGAAGAAAAGCTTACTTGCTGCTGTCACGGACTGAACCAGTAACCTTGCAATTCAGAGGTCGCAATTTCTGTCCCTGCTAGGGGCAAGTTATCATTTCTTCTGTCTTACTTCTTTCAGACTTGTACCATAACTGCTGCTAACATCGTCTATACTTTCCTTAGCTTTCTTGTCTATTGGTTATGATCAATGTCGTGTGTAATAAAGAGAAGGCAAGCACTTGAAATTCCCCTTTCGTAAGTAAGTAAATGGGGTCACGCAACATGAATGCAGTGTACGCCAAGTCAAACGTTTTCTTTAATCATGCACACGCCAATTAAGTGTCGTCCACTCGGCCTGACTATGTGATGAACATTGCGGTACTTTTGTCGTTATACTTTATAGAAGTTTCGCATTCGAGCTTCTACGCTCGGTATCGGGATTCTATCGTGAAGCATGGCATCCGATATGCAAACTGCTGTCTGCTCTTAAGGACCACATTGACAATAAGAGTTAAGGTTCACGTATGCTGCGCCTAGTAGAATGCAAGAACAAACAAAAACGTATGCAAATTTACGTTGTAAATTTCTCTTCACATCGGTGAGAGCAGCTTCCCTGCGCACATGCCCAGAGGCTAGTTCCTAGTTCGACCGCCAGACGGGGCAAAGCCTCCACTGACTTAGCAATGAGTGCAAATCAGATGCATGACGCAGGGGAAAAAGAAGAAATCTGGACGTCCATCTCGCCCCTGGACCCAAAGCTGGCAGCCAGAACACGCTGCTACCCGCTTCAGCAAAGCAAGACAAGCTTTGCAGGAAAGCGCATGGCGTAGACACATTCTCTCTCTCTTTCTTTCTCTCTCTCTACATCCCGAACCCTGCATTTTTCTCTTTCTCATCCAAGGGAGTCGGCGCGTTTTTTGTTTAGTTTAATACAGAATCACCGCCCAGACGACTACATCCATTCCAGACAACAGGCGCCGCTTAGGAAGACCTCAAGGAATGAGAGGTGGGCGAGATGAAACGACGTGAGCAAAAGGGAGTGGGTGGAGGAGGGGAGGGTTGCACAGTATGCCTTCGTTCGTGGACCTCAGCACTGGCCTTCCCGGAAAGCGGCGGGCAACACAAGTGGATAAAATTGTGTGAAGAAGTGTGGGAGGGGGGATGAGGCGGCGGAAGGACGTGCAGCGTGAGGACTAGAGTGCTTCGAGAGTCGTAAAAACAAAACAAAAAACACTTTCGTGAACACGCACGCACATGCGTGTGCGACAGTAAAGCGCGGAGAGAGGCAACTGCAAAAGCAAAAGTTTAGGGGGCAAGGCAGAGCCATTAACGAGCTCGTCCAACACCGGTTTCCATTGGCCGGCGGGCGATTGAGAGCTGGCCGAGGCCTCGCAAATGCTCGACCCTCACTGGCCGCCGTGCCTCACCGCAGATGGCCCGAAAGGAAGAGGAAGGCGGCGAGTGGAGGAGAAGTAAAAGCTCCCCCCCCCCCCCTACGTACATCGACAGTGTACAGCTGCGCGTCCGACCCATTACTGCAGCCTCCTTACAGAGACGCACAAATCGACGTGCTCCATCACAGAACAACCGTGTGCCAAGCAAGGTTCACACAAGGCTGACAGTCTCTTGCTCCTGCCCAGCGAGAGTGGAGGCGACGCGACCGCCGTTCTGGTTTTCCAATGGTGGCTCGACAATAAAAAAAAAAGTAGTGCTATGTCTCTGTCCGTCACTCCTATCTGCCCATACCCACCCGCTTAATTCCCTCTCTCTTCTGCTGGTGTGTCTGTGGGTCTGCTCGTTTAGGCGCTTCTGCCGGGGCGCTGGTAGTATCGTTGGGACGGCTTTGTTTGGAAGCAAGCGAGATTGGCGACTCCTACGCGACAAACCAGCTGCTTTTACAATCTCACAAATAGAAGGCAAAACTGGGACGGCCTCGGTGTATTTCTGTCGTGAACAACCAGAGACAAAGAATAATAAAAAAAATCATCTCGGGGAGAGTCAACTTGAGGGTGAGGGATAAGACCTCATGCTATACTTACGAACCTTTTCCCCCAGGAAGTCACTGGCATGTGCCTGGCTGGACTATGTCGCATCAAACAAAGAACATCATTGCGTTCTGCGACTAATCCGTGGGTGTCACACCCAGGGGCGACTGCAACAGTCACCAACTCACAACCACTGGCTGCTATTTCCTCAAGCGACGGCTGTTCGGGCTTGGTTATTCCATAAAGTGGATTCTACTCTTTCTTCATTTTCTTCAGCAGCAGCTATAGCTCTCTAGTTGGCACTGCAGGACTGAATGTGATGTACATTGTTAGGTTACGGAAATCAGATAAAGAGGCATGGAATATCGCTGCAGAGCATCTGTGTGTGATAAAATGTGGGCGTATGTATTTTCACGTGTATACCAACCACAACACACAGCCGGATACATGTCACACACTTCCCTCGTCATTTCGCCAACTCCTCTGGACTTGGCGAAATACGAGGGAAGCGAAAAGTGCGAAATGACGGACTTGGCGAAAAGTGCGTGGTGATATTTATTAGCGGTGTCCTAGAGTCAAGGTGTCTTTACATATGCGCTTCTCTAGAACTGATACATTGTTAATTATTTCATTCATTCATTTGAACAATGTCCTACCCTCTCTCTTCTTCTAGATCTCCAGCCCTTCAATATTTAAACCAGCGTGTACGCAAAATGTTTGTCGCCCTAACATTTTGGAGCGCTTTTGTTGAATCGTTATCATTAGTACTACCTCCTGAATATGCAAGACAGATAGATATGGGGTGTTTAACGTCCCAAAACCACTGTGTGATTATGAGAGACGCCGTAATGGAGGGCTCCTGAAATTCGAACTACCTGGGGTTCTTTAACGTGCACCTAAATCTGAGCACACGGGCCGACAACATTTCCGCCTCTATCGAAAATGCAGCCTCCACAGCTGGGATTCGATCCCGCGACCTGCGGGTCAGCAGCCGAGTACCTTAGCCACTAGACCACCACGGCGGGGCAATATGCAAGACAACGTGGCAGTTCTGAACGTGCAATGCACGTGGCAGAACACTATTTGTGCACACACCTGGTTTCCGTTAGGAGAATACAATACAATGATGGCGTTAGTAACGCCGATGTAGCAACTTATACACGAAAATACGTTTCTCTGCAAAATAATTTTGTGGAATTCCGGGGTAGCACATAAGTGATGCACAAAAAATGTGCGAATGAATGAGAATCAAGATCAGAAATTTTTATTATTGCCATGAAGTCTGATTATAGCGATTGAATACACAAGAATTAAGAAGTCCCGGAGTCAGGGACTCAATTGGAACCTCCTATGTTGGCTAAACATGGAGAAAAACTTGACATTTGCATCAACAGGAAGGAGGAAAAATTACGATGTGGATATTGAGAAGGGTTGGTAAAAAGAATTCCAATACTTAATATAACTAGAAGAAAACAAGTAATACACTTGAAACAGAATAAAAAAGGGTTTGTAATATATACGAAAATAAAAAAGTGACACCGAATTATTTTAGGGGCTGTATAAACGAAAAGGTATTTAGTTTTGTACTGATTGACAAGGAACTTTTTTAATTCTTTGACAAATGAGCTTTGAGTCATTGATTTTAAGACAGGTGGCAATCAGTTCCATAGGGAAAATGCACTGAAATGAGTGGTTTGTTTACCGCAGTTCAGATTCTCGGCAAAATGAAGTTTTTATGAAGGAAATATTTTATTATTAGGGTTAAAAAATAAAGAAAAAGATATGATGGAGATAGGGCATATATTATTAATGTGCTTAGATAACCAGGTGGCTAGATTGTATTTTACTGTGTAGTGAACTGAAACCGTCGAATGAAACCGTCGAAGGGTTTCCGTCGGAAACCGTGGGAAACCCTTCGACGGTTTCCGACGTCGTCTCTGTATGCCAGCGGCTTGATACCTTGCAGTCAATCCGCCTGCGACCCGACTTCTCTGAGAACCCCCTGGCAAACAGTATGGAGCTCCGATCCATTATTCGAACCATAATTCGTGAGGAACTGCAACCAGTTTACCTCCTTCTCACAACGTTCCCGCTCAACCCGCTTCTAGCGATCTGCGTGGCATTATTAGGGAAGAAATGTCAGCGTTTCAAAGCACCCACCGTGCTCCACCATGCACCCAACCCGCTTCGTATGTACAGATCGCTTCAATGCAACCCTTGCCGTCTCAAGTACCCAGCACCTGTGCCTGATCACGAACATCTCGCACCTCTAGTCGCCCGTCCACCGAACCCTAGCTACCATTCTTCCTGGCGGGCCCCACGGCCTATTTTCTACAACTGCGGAATTCGAGGACACATTTCCCGGGTCTGTCGACGTCGGCAGCAAGATGAACGTCGTGGTTATGCCGCGTTTGGACGAGACGACACATGTGCACGAGGTTACTACCGTTATGGCGACAGTCCTGCCAACCACCGATCCCCGTCTCCTATGCGCTTTTCCAACAAGACCAACAATACACGTGCCTCCCGACCACGCTCCCCTTCACCACGCCGACGCTCTGTTTCACCCCTTCGACGTGCCTCTCAACTGGCTGCCCAGTGATCGGAAAACTAAACAGTGCAGTTTTTGGAGGGAAAACTGCATCGCGGCGAAATGTCACAAGTCCTCCTGAACGACCATCAAACATGTTATTGGTAACTGTGCAAGGTGTACAGGTGTTCGCTTTGGTGGACACGGAAGCAACTATTTCAGTTATGCGAGCCGACTTGTCTTCTCGATTGCGGAAAGTGAAGACACCCTACCTTGAATTATCTTTGATTGGGGCCAATGGAGCAATAATTAGACCATCAGCCCAATTTACAGCGCGTGTCTTCATTGATGGTATTCGTCACCACATCACCTTCGCTGCCTTAATTTCATTAGCTCATGAACTAATTTTAGGTTGGGACTTTCTCTCATCAGCATCTGCATTACTTTCTTGCCGTCAACGTGTAGTCGAAATGACCGAGACCGATCACTGCAGCGAACGTGTCGACGAGAAACCATTGCGTTTTTTCACAGCTTCCGATATCATACTGCTCCCGGGTCAGGAGCAACTCATCGCCATCACTTCTCCGAATATTGCCAATGGTGACGTCCTTATCACCCCTTCCAGCCACTGTCTAGCTCGTGGCGTTGTAGTCCCCTCCAGCCGCGTGCGGTTCAAAGACAGTGCTGCGATAATCCTTGGCCTAAACCCTACCCCGGAGCCTGTGCTCCTACCTCAAGGTTCTGCATTGTCGTGTTATGTGGATACCAAACCAGTATCTTTGGTCTCTCTTGACACCTTGACAGCTCAGCCACAACAGGCCTGGTCTTTTACTTCCTCCTCCTTTGCTCCCGGTATAAATCCTCACCTTTCGGCTTCTCAACGTGAGGCGTTGCTAAATTTGCTAACAACACACCAGGCCTCCTTTGACGCCAAGGCTTCGGCACTAGGACAGACCACAGTTGCGCATCATCGCATCGACACTGGAGGTCAGACTGTTGTACGCCGTCGTCCCTACCGAGTCTCCTTGGCCGAGTGCAAAATCATCGACAAAAACGTGACCGATATGCTAAAAAGAAACATCATACGACCCTCTGCCAGTTCTTGGTCATCACCCGTTGTCTTGGTACAAAAGAAGGATGGATCGGTACGTTTTTGTGTTGATTACAGCGCGCTCAACAAGATTACCCGAAAGGATGTATATCCGATGCCCCGTATAGATGATGCACTTGACTCATTGCAAGACGCCCAATACTTCTCCACCCTTGACCTTCGGTCCGGGTATTGGCAAATACCAATGAACGAAGCAGACAAAGAAAAGACCGCCTTTTCTACGCCGGACGGTCTTTACGAGTTTAACGTAATGCCATTCGGCCTATGTAATGCTCCCGCCACATTTGAAAGGATGATCGACACTGTTCTTCGTGGCCTCAAGTGGAAAACTTGTCTATGCTACCTCGATGATATTGTCCTGTTTTCTTCCACTTTTGCTGATCATCTACAACGCCTAGATCAAGTGCTCACATGTCTCTCTAATGCTGGACTTCAATTAAACACAAAGAAGTGCCATTTCGGCAACACAGCTATAAGAGTTCTAGGACATCTCGTTAGTAAAGATGGCACCCAGCCCGATCCGGACAAAATTTCCGCAGTCCTCAATTTTCCGCGACCATTTCGTTCCAAAGAACTACGCAGTTTCCTTGGACTCGCATCGTACTTTCGCCGCTTCATTCGCAACTTTGCCACTATTGCCGCTCCTCTCCACAAGCTCCTTGCTAGTACCAGTTCCTTCGATTGGAATGATCAATGCGAAGCCTTGTTTCAAGAGCTCAAGCAGGCAATCACATCCCCACCAGTGCTTTGTTATTTCGATGACAAGGCACCTACGATATTACACACTGACGCTAGGGGACAAGGAATCGGCGCCGTACTCCTCCAGCGCGACCATGCCTTTCGCGAGAAAGTTGTCGCGTATGCAAGCCGCACTCTGACCTCTGCAGAGAAGAGGTACTCGATAACCGAGCAACAGTGCTTGGCTGTTGTCTGGTCCATCCAAAAATTTCGTCCGTATCTAAATGGTCGACATTTTACTGTTGTGACAGACCACCATGCTCTTTGCTGGTTGTCCACAATCAAAAACTTGTCGGGACGACTTGGCCGCTGGATTCTCCGGTTACAATCGTATGACTTCGACGTCATCTACAAGACTGGAAGACAACACCAAGATGCCGACGCTTTGTCACGATGCCCTTTGCCGCAGTCTTCGGCGCACGTCACATCCCCTTGTCAAATCGGCTATACGCAGGACGCCTCGTCGATATTATCGATTTCTTCTCTATCTTCATCCACCCGTCCGTCAGTACTTACCACTCACCAGCGAGCCTATTCTTATTGCACTGACATCATCGGTCGGCTTACCAGCGCTTCATCTTCCCCAAATGCCCGAGTCCGGAAACAACTTCGACTATTCAAGTTGGAGGACGATGTGCTACATTGATACATTTTCCACCCGGAAGGCCACCGATGGGTTCCCGTCGTACCACGCGCACTACGCACTGAAATTCTGCGCGCTTCCCACGACGACCCGACGTCAGGACACTTGGGTTACTACAAAACATACGAGCGCATCCGCAGTCGATTCTTCTGGCAAGGTCTTTCCACGACGGTAGCTAAATATATTGCCTCGTGTGCACTTTGCCAACACCACAAGCGGCCCACTACTGCTCCAGTCGGGACCCTACAAACACTTCCTTGTCCATCAGAGCCGTTCTCTGTCGTCGGAATTGACCTCTTCGGGCCCCTCCCAACTACATCAGACTGCAAGAGATGGATCGTCACCGCGGTTGATCACTTGACCCGGTACGCTGAGACGGCCTCGATCACTTCAGGAACTGCTTCGGAAGTAGCAACTTTCTTCTTGCATTCTATTTACCTACGTCACGGAGCCCCTCGTGTTCTTTTGAGCGACCGGGGCAAGGCATTTCTTTCAAGCACGCTCAGTGAAGTTCTTCAAGCATCAAAAACAGTTCATAAAACAACATCTAGCTATCACCCGCAAACCAATGGCTTAACGAAAAGATTTCATCGCACGCTGTGTGACATGCTGTCCATGTATATCCGACCGGACCATCGCAATTGGGATGTCATACTTCCCTTTGTCACGTATGCATATAATACGTCAGTTCAACGAATCACAGGCTATTCTCCATTCTTCCTAGTATACGGACGCCAACCGACATCACCACTCGACGTTTCATTCTTTTCTGGCCCCGTCAACTCTTCACCATTCGTTTGCGACCAGTTTCTGTCCCGTGTTGCTCGATGCCGTCGTCTTGCCCGTGTAAACACCGAAGCTAGCCAAGAAGATCGCAAACATCGTTACGATGCCACTCACCATGTAGTTCTCTACCACCCTGGCGACGATGTACTTCTGTGGACTCCTGCGTGAACGCCTGGCTTATGCGAGAAGCTTGAGTCACGCTATCTTGGCCCCTACAAAGTTATCGAACAGACCTCACCGGTGAACTACCTTGTCACACCTGTTCATGTCCTCACTGACCAACTGCTGCCGCGGGACAGAGATTGTTCACGTTTCGAGTCTCAAGCCCTATCGTATGCGTTCCCCAGCGTAATTCGCGGCCAGGCTGGCCGCTTCCGTCGACGGGGGAAATTAGTGTAGGAATTCATTGGACGTCATCCTCATCTGTCAATAACCATCATCAGTCTTCGCCCGTGCCTCTTCATGATCGGCGCCATTTCGCTGTTGCTTCAATAAATTGTCAGCTGAACCCGTGGTATTTCAATATATATAATATAATATATATATATATATATATATATATATATATATATATATATATATATATATATATATATATATATATATATATATATATATATATATATATATATATATATATATATATATAACCCTTTTTGTCGGAAGCGTACGTCACAGGTTAACACGCGTTCTCTACTGATGATTGTATGTTATGCTGCAATTCTGTCAATATACAATAAATTCTTTTCGCCTCTAATGTTTTTGATTATGGTCGAATAAGAGTTTTCTGAATTGCCAAGGCACTCGGTAATGCAGATAGTAGGTACAAGAACCTCTACCCGATACATCAATTATGCGTCTAAGTTGAAGGCTGCTAACTGGCACAGGGTATGGTATCCCAAACAGGCACCCAAAGTAGTACCCCGCGTTGTCATTGAATATGAATATAACCGGTGAGTATAGGTGAGGCTTCTTTCAATGCATCTATATTACACTAATCATTGTATCATGATATCAAAATGAGTTCCTGTGTTCATGTACGCCAATATTGTCTTGTATATTAGGGAAATGATGTCTTCATTGCAACGTAGTGATTTTTTTCTTGGGTCATAGATATACCAAAGCGTCATCATCATCATCCTCATCATCATCAGCCTGACTACGTCCACTGCAGGACAAAGGCCTCTCTCATGTTCCGCCAGTTAACCCGGTCCTGTGCTTGCTGCTGCCAAATAATACCCGCAAATTCCTAATCTCATCTGCCCACCTAACCTTTTGTCTCCCCCTAACCCGCCTGCCTTCTCTGGGAATCCAGTTAGTTACCCTTAACGACCAGCGGTTATCCTGTCTACGCGCTACATGCCCGGTCCATGTCCATTTCTTCTTCTTGATTTCAGCTATGATATTCTTAACCCCCGTTTGTTCCGTAATCCACTCTGCTCTCTTCTTGTCTCTTAAGGTTACACCTACCATTTTTCTTTCCAGTTGCTCGCTTCGTCGTCCTCAATTTAAGCTGAACCCTCTCTGTAAGTCTCCAGGTTTCTGCTCCGTAGCTAAGTACCGGCAAGATACAGCTGTTATATACCTTTTCTCTTGAGGGATAGTGGCAATCTACCTGACATAATTTGAGAGTGCTTGCCAAATGTGCTCCACCCCATTCTCATTCTTCTAGTTACTTCAGTCTCGTGGTTCGGCTCCACGGTTATTACCTGTATAGTCTTTTACAACTCGAAGTACTAAAGCGTATGTGCCCTTATACTGAAATGTTATTAAATCTATGTTCTCTGTACATAGTGTAAATAAACTTTTTCTAAACAGGCTTCTTGGCTTCCGACATATAGCCGCATCCAGTGTGATGCCCTCGGCATGGCTATATGCCTTCCCATAGTAGAGTACCTGGTACTCTTAAATCGTTACCCCCTTTTTCTAAACTTAGGTTCGTTCCGGTTCCGTTTGAGGCCTACGGGATGGCTTTATGCTATCCCATAGGGAAGTACCAAGAACTCTAAATCATTAACTATTTCTTCTAAACAAACACGATTATTATCACGCCCCACGTTAGTGCAACCGAGGAGGCTTCACGTTCTCTGATGTCGCTCTCACGTGTTCCATCTTGTGCATGTGTAAACACTCGCACGTTACCACCCACGTCCATCTTCACGTGTCTTAGTGACTGTGGTCGCAGTCCTCTCTTTTGCCGACTGTGTATCCTGCCTGGCTGGCCTTTCATCGCCGTCCACAGGCTATATGCCCTGGAATCTATATGTAGCTGAAGTGAATGTCGTGGACACAGTAGCCGCCCTTGTGAAGCCTTTGATGCCCTGACACTGCCGTGCAGTCATGAGTCACCCATGGGAGTAGATAATTGCAACGGCGTTGCCAGGTCATTTTCGTGGCTTTGTTTGGCGATGTTAGTGGGGCTTGCTCCCTACTCGAGATCGGCTACAAAGATGGTATAAGTAGTACGCGTGTCTACTTGCCCCAACTGCGTCATGGTTGAGACCAACCGGCATGTGACATTCGAATGTGTGGTTGCCCGCTCCTTTTTTTTTTTTTGCATGCAGTCCATGCTGGTTTTTGTGGTCAACGTGTCCGAGAGTTCGTGTCTGGCAGCCGGTTCCCACAGGGGCGTTTTGCGTCACTCTTAGTAGTTGCCGGCCTGTTCAGCCTTTGGCATAACCACTGCGAAGCTGTCACTAAATGGCCGTCAACGTGCCCAATGACCAATATTGGGGCACATAAGGCATTAGATAATCGAATTCCTCTTTGTGGAGCTCTTCTTCTTGGGAGAGCGTGAGTTTCTGCCATTGGTCATGCCCTTTTATCCGTTGGACATGAATGGGTTCAACTTATTTTTCGGCTGACATGGTGCTAAGCCGTTCCATCAGGTGAGAGTTTATGTGCTTGTCGCCTTGCCCTTTTTAAGTGTGCTCGCCCCCTTGGTATCTCATGCCCTGGTGATTATGCCGCGAAGTTGATGTATCCTATGAAAAATGTATATGCACCTACCCATTTACCCATTTGAGCCTTTCTCTATAATGTCAGTAGTGAGTTATACACATTTGTTATTCTGTTGATCTGAACTCTGCTGCTTACTCCATGAGAAAATGCTGGTTTTTGTGTTGTGGTATGTGGTGTACATTTGTGAAAATATGAATGCATTCCTGAATACTGATTCGTTACACACGACCCGTGCCCTGTACTTAGTATAAATAATTTTTTTTTCTAATCACAACTACTGGTCGTGAACTCTTTCGCGTCGTAATTTCTGTCAACAGAGCCTCATCAAGTGTGCACCCTACGGGATGGCTTTGTGCTCTGCCATAGTAGAGCACCTAGTAGTCTAAATAGTTACCCACTTTTCGGAGCGAAGCCCCTCTCAGTCTACCCTTGACTCACGTCAGGTGTAACCGGCAGTATTTCCCGAACAGTATAATAGATGGTGCTGTCTCGTAGACTAACATATAACAAACTGCAGTCGAGTGAGCGTATTCTAGATAGCGCTGTACTCTCCTATTGGCTGCTGCGCGGGCTGTGTCTGGGTGTGCAGGGAATGAGTGCCTTCTCACAGTCTCCTGGATCGTCGCCGTACGTGTCGGATCGTTGGTGGGTCATGGACGAAGCGGAGCGGCGCGCGCGGAGGGCCGTGGCAACTCGTGCTCATCGCCAGACAGACAGACAGACAGACAGACAGACAGACAGACAGACAGACAGACAGACAGACAGACAGACAGACAGACAGACAGACAGACAGACAGACAGACAGACAGACAGACAGACAGACAGACAGACAGACAGATGGACGTAAGCTCGGACGGACGAACGCATGCACGGACGAATCGACGGACGAACGAACGCATGGACGGACCAACACCTCCTTTATTTCAGTGCCAGGGCAAACGCGCGCTTCTCAACGGGAGCCGTTGGTCCGCCTTAATTCAGGGAGTGGTCGTGATGCGGCGCTTATGAGGGGTCGCGTTGCTCGCGTCACACGTGTGTCCGAGCGCTTTCCCCCGAAGAAATGATAGACGTATTTCCAACACCAATATACGGCGTCTCATAATCGTAAGGTGGTTTTGGGACGTGAAACCCCGCATATCAATCAATCAGGAAAGTGCGTTTGAAATGCCGAGCGTTATAGGGGTCCAGGCTGTAAAGTGAGCTGTCATCTGTCAGCTGCAGTCATCTCATGTTGCCGCTTGGCGTTACGCAGGCCGAAATGATGTATAGCATAGCTATATGTAGTAAGGTATAGAAATTGGCGGAAAAGAAAAGTGAGGGTGAGAAGGTGTGATGTAAGGGCACGGAGAAGAGAAAGCAGAAGAGGAGAGGGTAACCCGAAGGATGTATGGGCTTGTAAATACCCTGTCGTCAGCAGGCCCATATAGACATATCATCATCATCAGCAGCAGCAACAGCAGCCTGAGTATACCCATTACTGGGCAAAGGCCTTTCTGATGTGCTGCCAATGAACCAGGATTTGGGCACACGTTAAAGAACCCCAGGTGGTCGCAATTTCCGGAGCCCTCTACTACGGCGTCTCTCATAATCATATGGCTGTTTTGGGACGTTAAACCCAGCATATCAATCAATCAATGAACCAGGTCCTGTGCTTTCTAGTGCCGCATTATACCGGCAAGCTTCTTAATTTCATCTGCCTACGTGATTTTGTCTCTCCGTCACGCGTTGACCCTCTCTTGGTATCCAGTCAGTTACCCTTAATGACCCGTGGTCATCCTGTATACGCGAATACAGATGCACAGGGCGCAAAAATTTACGACAGTTTATTCTCAGAAACTAGCGTAGATTTATGCACCACTCGCCTCGCTTGTCACGGCACGTGATCCTGGTGAACGAAGCGCAAAACACATTAAAATTTTGATGCATGCGGCACACATATTCTAATAATTTCTCTGACAACACAAATATCAGACAACATTGTATGTGCGCTGCCAACATTGTATGTACGCAGCCAAAACCATGTATAGCCTAGTCATGCAAAGTATGACAGAGTAAGAGCACATAAAAGAACATTGAGCCTGAAACAGTGCCGCAGACGGGAAAGAAAACTAAAAAAACTTGGGGGACCCTTAAGCTTCGCCTTTAAGCGTTGAACGCGATAGTGAAATCCGGCCCCTTGTGCACCCTTCAACCACTAAGTGCATACTGTTCATATGTTCTGTTACATACACACGCACGCGCACAAACACGCACACAGTAGATTGGATTGAACCAGCGCGCTATTATCGTCGAATGGGTTTGTTTTTGTTGTGAAACCTGTCGAACAAAATGCGTTAAAGGGGCCCTGAAACTTTTTTTCAAGTAACCGTGGAATGAATTCTTAAGAACAGCTTATTGCCTCACGAATTCAACGCCTGAAAAATTTTAACAATCCGTCCAGTGTGAGTGGAGCTACAAGCATTTGTCACATGCTGGAATTGCATTCTCTCTTCTCTCGTCCTGACGAAAGCGCAAAAAGCTATAGATATATATAAGCAGGGAGGGGTGGCAGGGCAAAGAAGCTACAGCGCCTCGTGACCTTGAGCACTTTTTTTTTTCTTCGAATGCGTGGCTTTTTTAGTGTGATCGCGCGCACACGCGTGGACAAGTAGCGGGCCTCCCGCGGCTATCCTGGCAACTTCATTTTTCGGTCACACATGCACAGAGACAATTTTTCGCTCAACACCAACGGGGCCGACGCCGGCGGTGGGTTTGTGGCCACTGGGTATGTGTTAAATCTTTGTAAATTTACCAGAATAGACGCGACCCTTAGGCACAGTGAGTATGAAGGCACATGTGCATTAAATCGAGCCCATTTACTTGCTATTTTCTTGGTTCTCGGCATTCGCAGTCATTTTCTCGCACAAGAGGTCTTGCAATTACCACAAGGGGTAATATTCAGTGCTTTGAAAGTCAAGGTTTCTGTCTTCTTTTGTCTGAGGTAGCGAAAGAGATATTTAGTGTGGTTAACCACCTCACCTTTCCTTCCTTTTGACTCATTGTGTCTTTGCCATGGATAGGTAAACAATTTATAGTGACGCTCTCTTGTACCATTTGGTCCTTGCGCTCCAAACGACGTCATTGTCATCATCTATGTCTCTTTATGGGGTCCGTGAATAAATCACACCAACTTATTACTTACTGTGCGTAAATGTTACGTTTTAACGTCCCAAGACAACCGTGCGAATATGAGAGACGCCGTAGTGGATGCTTTCTCCAGAAATTTTGACCTCCGTGGTTCTTTAATGTGCGCCTGAATCCGAGTACACAGGCCTCGAGCTATTTCGCCTCCATTGAAAGTGTGGCCTCTGCTGCCGGGATTTGATCCCGCGACCTGTGGGTCAGCAGTCGTGCGCTATAACCACTAGACCTCTGTAGCGGGTAGAGCACAGTAACTGAAACGTGGTTTTGGAAAACTGGTCGGGGGAACTGCAGTGTGCATGAGCGAGGGCTCCAAAATTTGTGGAAGAAATAGGAATCGTGTTCAACCAATGTGACCCTGGCAGCCAACGCAGGCTTTCCATATAGTAATTTATCCTACATTCATGGACGTCTCCTACAGTCATGGACAGGATAACCGCTGGTTATTAAGGGTAACTAACTGGATTCCCTGAGAAGGGAAGCGGGTTAGGGGGAGACAGAAGGTTAGGTGGGCAGATGAGATTAAGAAGTTTGCGGATATAAATTGGCAGCAGCAAGCACAGGACCGGGTTAACTGGCAGAACATGGGAGAGGCCTTTGTGCTGCAGTGGACGTAGTCAGGCTGATGATGATAATGATGATGATGATGATGGTGGTGGACGTCTGTGGACGAGAGTTACTGGCAGATTACGAAGGTATCTAGAGCAACCATCACAAAGATATGCAGTTGCTTAGCATTTCTTTTCTTTTTTTTAGGGGCGAAGCTCCTTAGTGGCTATAGGTCGTCCTCTCGTAGTATTTTTTTAGTGGCCACTTCTAATTAGATTTAAGAATTGTTCATTAGAGGGCGTTATGTTGATATGTCCTTGCGGAAATTGTGGAGGGGGGACCTTTCAAAGCACTGCAGGGTTTAGGGACAGGGAGGGCAAAATAGACTTTAAGTGGGTAGAATTAACTAGAAGGAGGTTATCTGATTGGTGGCTAAAGTCAAGGCACGAGTGAAAATTAAACCCTTCACTGCAAAGTACGAGCCCTCAACCTCACTATTTAAAGGGAAAAAATTATTCTATCTTTTGGTACACTAAGTATTACGGCTTGTTGGCCCTAGCCACCACCCGATCTTAAGGGTACAGCAATATCAATTCATCCATCCGTCCTTCGAAATTATTTCACTAGATGGCGTTAGTCGTTTTCGTATAGTTGCCGATTAAAGGCCAACTCCGGTGATTTTTTGACCATCTAAAGGTAATGGTGTTTTTATCTTCATGAGGCACTCTTGTCACGAGCCCAATTGCTGAAATGCTCAAGAAATGTGAAAATAATTTTTAATAGGCAAAAATGTGCAAAACTGAAACCGAAACCTGACCGGGCGCCCTGTCTGCGTATGACGTACCACTTGGTAAGAACCGGAGGTGGTATGCTGGTTCCGAGGGCGCGTAGTATGAATACTGTGAAAGCCAGACTAGCAAAGCGCCGGCCAAACACCACAGAGGAAGGAAGAAAGCTTTCCCGTGCTATACCCGTGCCAAAGACCAACGACATCGCTTTGTGGACAGCACAATAAACGCTGTAGTGGCGGAAGTAGCAATGCCATCGGCTGCGTCACTTCGGTTGACGTGCCAAACATGACGTCACACACAGAGTTGCCAATAATTCTGGCAAGCATGGGGAGCTTTTCGAGGCAATCTTTAATATTCATTTGCAAACAATCAACGCATCTCTCAAGCCTGTAATTCAGCATAACTGGCGGAAATGTGCAAAGGAACGTACACAGCGAATTTCATCGAGATCCATTTACCTGGAAAATCGCCGGAGTCGGCCTTTAAAGAGGATTGATGGCGCTGTCACAATAAGAAATTCACAGCATATCCACGGAGTGAATGATTATGAGTGGGGTGAAGCGTCCATCCGTCTGTCCGATTCGTGTCCAGTGTCAGTGTAATAGGAGTGGACAAACAGACAGATAGACAGACATACGTACCGACAGACAGACAGACAGACAGACAGACAGACAGACAGACAGACAGACAGACAGACAGACAGACAGACAGACAGACAGACAGAAAGACAGACAGACAGACAGACAGACAGACAGACAGACAGACAGACAGACAGACAGACAGACAGACAGACGGACGGACGGACGGACGGACGGACGGACGGACGGATGGACGGGGGATGGACGGGTGGACGAATGGATGGATGGATGGACGGGCGGGGGCTTTGCCCCACTCATCATCATTCACTCCATGGATATGCTGTGATTTTTTTCTTTGACCATAGAAAATTGCTGTTTGTGCCCTTACCTTCACTTATCACTGTCCCGAAATATTTTGTTTGTTTTCAACTGTAAACTCGGCCAAATTAACCCATATTTTAGCTTCATATACTAATCAGCTGAAAGTTCTGTACACACCACTGATTTTGCGTTCTGCATGCGGCGTAGCACTATGATGTTTATCTCTTGTTTTAGTAAAAGCTTTACATCAACATTCTACTGACTGACTGCCAACAAGGGTTGTGGCGTAGTTCACAGATGTAAATCATGGATTACTGAAACTTTTGTTGTTGATTCATTGTCCGCAAGCTGTGCCCATGCCACAAGAAATGTACCAGCAATACCCACCGCCCAGCCTCCAATTTTTCTACACTTTCTCCTCCTTCTTCATTGAGGGCGGTGCTTTATGTTCACTTGCTACTTCGGTGAACCAATACTCATACGCTAGAGGCAAGTTACGCCCGCTTCCAAAGAGAAGCAATAGAAAATTTGACGCTTTGACAAATTTATTAGCAAGATAGCAGCGTCAGCGAATGGTACGCACGCGACCTGATAACCCATACAACTTTAACGCCTTGTGTTGTGAAAATTAAGGCAATGCATGATGCTCGGATATCGTTCATGAATGGTGTTTCCATGAATTGGCATATACTACACATATATAAATATTTTTGAAATTCCCACACTGTTCGTGTGGCAGTGAAACGTGGCCACCCCAAAGGTAATATATGGGATGAATATTATATTCATTTTTACAAAGCTAACTAAGATTTAAGTAACTTTCGGCATTTTACATGACAAAAGAGGGATGTGATTATCAGGTCCACGCCTTCATGAAACAAATCCGACTAAAGTTGAGCACGTGGGTTTTATTAAATATGTCTAAGTTGGATGACATTAAGCCAGCCTGAAGTGGAATAGCTTGGTATGTAATGGTGGCAAACGGCTTTGAAAGCAGTTGCCCGAAACTAATCTGCGTTTGCTTCTCTAAAACTCGCTAATAATGAGCGTTGCCGGGGCACATCCAATGAAAGAGCATGCCTCGCGCGACCTTTCTCACCGGGGAGAACGTTCCTTGACGGAAAGCCTCCCGCTCAGGTGTCTCCGTCGGCCAACAGAACTGCACAGTACACAACTGACGTTAAGCACGTGGCTTTCGCCGACGCAGCCGTGCTCGCATCCGGGCAAACAATAAGCGACGACGAATTTTTATGGCCGCGTTCAGAAATTCCACGGCACCCCCCGCACAACTTCCTGCGCTCTTTGATCCTGCACGCGGAGGCCGAACGCAGCGCATTCCGCTGCCGCATTGCGCTTGGGC
This sequence comes from Rhipicephalus microplus, assembly GCF_013339725.1. Classification (NCBI taxonomy): domain Eukaryota; kingdom Metazoa; phylum Arthropoda; class Arachnida; order Ixodida; family Ixodidae; genus Rhipicephalus; species Rhipicephalus microplus. The sequence goes on from NC_051170.1 coordinate 107,849,793, forward strand.
AACGCTGCAGCGACGATAGCGGGCGCGCGCCTCCACGGTTACCCGTTGGATGGCCAGCGATTCACTCGCCGCGACCGATAAGCTCTTGACGATGCCGCGTGGCACGTTTTCTCGACACCTCCGAAACGCGTGACGCTTCCTCCTCGAATGTGCGTACGTGCACTGAATCGACCCTCCAAACCTTCCGCGCTCGGAGCATCTCTACTGAAGACAAGCTGTAACAGGAACTGTAAAAGTACTGTCCCTGTCAGACCTAGTTCACACGAAGGCCATTGAAGAAGGCTTTAATTTTACTCTACAGGCACAAACTAAGCCTCACCTCAACTGAGTGCCCCCGAGGGTGGCTTACAATATATTTTTCATTTGCTTCCTTGAATTTACGATGACTGTATTTTGTCTTCTTCACCACAGGTATCAGCTGTATGAGAACTGGGCAGCAGGGTATGATGCGTACGTTGCAGGATTAAGTCCTTTCTTCCGGTAACCAAGAGATAACAATAATATTTTGGGTTTTAGCGCCCCCAAAGCCACGATATGATTATGAGAGGCGCTAGGAGGGATCTGGAAATTTTGACCATCTGGTTCTCTTTAGCGTGCACTGACAACGCACAATACACGGGCCTGTAACATTTCACCTTCGTCGAAATGCGGCCGCTACGGCCGGAATCGAACCCACGACCTTCCGTTCAGCAGCCGTGCACAAGCGCTATACCAACGTTGCGGACGGACGTTAAACCCCACAAATCAATCAATCAACGTTGCGGACAAATACCCGCGAGAAATGCTCTCGACATTTCTAATTACAGTAACTGAATGAATGATAGTCATAAGTCTAGGTGTAACTAGACTTATGACTAATATATATTTATAACTAATATAAATTTATAACTAATATATATTTATAACTAATATAAATTTATGACTAATAACGGGTAATTGTCACAGGTGTCGTTGCTTTGTTATCGGGGTGTGTTTGGATGATCGAATGTTTTAAACAGGTGGCCTGATTATATGTGTTTCAGTGGATGCTTGTGGCCTGATTATCACAACATGTGGAGCGATGCTATTTCGATGTGAACGAAAGCCTTACTCATTTTGAGATTTGAGATTTCGATTTTAAGAACTTTATATATGTTAGTTACTAGTGTTTTCTGCTAACTACAAATGCCTGTGAAATACACAAAAAAAATGCCACGTGACAAACATACTGGCGCGCCTATGCGCGCCGTAAGTCTGGTGCTCTCTAACGTTCCGCCTACGAACGAAACGCTTCCCTCGCAACGGTTCATGACAGCGACAAGCAGTCACAGTGATTATGGCTTTTGTAGCCTGTAGCAAAACGCGTTCATCGCAAAGCTACCACCATCATCGTGGCCCTGTCGAGACAGCACAACCGGGCAAAAGCTATCTATGGTCGTTCGTACGCGGAACGTTAGGGGCCACTGGAATCATCGAGCGCACTGTCTCTTGAGTGGGCTTGTGACGTGGCATTTTATTTTTTTATTTTTTTTGGAATGCGAAACATTTCTTAGCGAACTTCGGCGACTTCAAGCGTATCTATCTATCTAGCTGCCTACGACTTTCTGGTCTTCTGGTCGTTTCGATGATGGTATCGATACCAAACTTGGTATGGTATAACATAACTGTATGACTGCATATTTGACTAGTCATAACACGAAAATCATGACGTGTATGTTATGAATGTCACGATTTACATTTCATTATCCGCCAGCTATTGAAGTGGTTCCGTTTGCATGGAATTTTGCAGAACTGGTATGGTTCGACATGAATGCACGGCGAACACAAGCGACAGACCCTAACATGAAATCGTGACATGCATGTCATGTAAGAACATGACTACAAGTCAGGCTCATGATGCGCTGGCGGCTGTTTCGCTACCTTCGCTTAAACCGAATTTAGTATTACGGTACGTGTACAGATGACGAAGGTATGTGACAGGTGCAAACATGATAATCATGAGATCCGTGTCATGTAACAACGTGACTACATGCCACGCTCATGATGGGCTGGGAGCTGTTTTGCTAGCTTCACTTATACCAAACTTGGTATTACGGGACGTGAGTGGGTGATGAAGGTATGATACTAGTGCAAACATGATAAGCGTTAGATGTGTGTCATGTAACAACATGACTACATGCTACGCTCATGAGGCGCTCGCGGCCGTTTCGTTAGCTTCACATGTACCAAACTCGGTATTACGCGACGCGAACGGGCGACATAGGTAAATGACGCATCCAAACATGACAATCACGACATGCGTGTCATGTAACAACATGATTACATTGCACACTCCTAATGCGCTCGCGGCCATTTCGCTAGCTTCTCATGTGCCAAATATGCCGGGTATTTCGTGACGCCAATGGATGACGCAGGTATGTGACTGGTGCAAACACGATAAACATGAAATGCGTGTCATGCAAGAACATGACTAGATGCCACTGTCAAGGCGCCAATACATTTCAACGTGACGCGGTGCGCGTGCTCGGCGGAATTCATTTCGTCGCGTCACGCCGGTGTTGCCACGCCAGGCGCCGGTCCTGCCATATACCCGCAGGCGCGCGCCGCACTGCGTTGCTTTGACGCATGCGTGTTTCAGCGTGTCTGGCGTCTCTCCGTCGTGAAAATAGGGAGACGCAGTGTTGTCTGGGTAACGCATCGGCACGAAATGCAGCATGTGGCATTTCGCGCCGGTTTCTATCGGGCCGCGTCGACGGACGCTGGTCGCGCCGGTCGCGCCTGGCGTCAGAGTATAGCGTGCTCCCGTCGCGCTAACGTAGCGCCGCTGCGCCCAGCGTGCGCGCGCGTCAACGCTACATAGCAGTATGTTAGACCCTTCATGATGCACTCACGGCCGTTTTGCTAGCACCACATATACCAAATTTGGTGTTACGTGACGTCAATGGATGACGAAAGTATATGACTGGTGGAAACATGATAATCCTGACACGCGTGTTATGTAAGAACATCACAACATACCACGCTCATTGCGCGCTCGTGGCCGTTTCGCTAGCTCCACATATACTAAATTTGGTATCACATGACGTGAATAGATAACGAGGGTGAACGACACATCCAAACATGATAATCATGACAAGGAAGTCATGGACGGCATCATTTTCTTCCACCTCGTAACGTTGCGCTGATTTTAAAGTGACATATCAAGCTTTCTCGTTCTTGCTTCGCATATCATCGATTCCCACTGTACGTATACGATCTGCGATTTCTTTTTTTGCATTTCGTGAGCATTCGCAGTTGGTAGAAAAACGGTAAAAATTAATTCAATCAGCTTTATTTCTCCTTGAGAAATATGGGGGTAGCGGGAAAAAAGCCGCAGTACTGCAGCTTGGAAAATCTCAGGCCCAACAGCTCAAAACTAGAGAGTTTTAGTACTGCGTACGCTGCGTACGTGGCGGCGTTGCGTACGTAAGGACGCCACGTTCTGCGTAGTGCGCATGCGCAGACCGCAACGCGCACGTATCGCGTTACGTACGCAGCCGCTACGTACGCACGCATGAGATGCGTGCGTGCGTACGTATGAGGTGATCGCGCCACTCTCGAACAAGTTCGCGACAGCGCGACACTTCGTTTTGCGAAATGGCGGCATTGAGGGCAAGCACCGACCGGCTATGTGGCTTAAAATATGGCCATAATCTGGCTATAACACTTGGATTGGCTCACATTGGCTGTCAACAACACGTGCTTCTATTTTGATCTACCAGATGACGCAACACGCTTTACGCTCGTTACGTACGCGGGTACTACGGCGTACTAAAAGCCGATTAGTGGCAAACGATGCCACGTAACGCAAGGCGCTTGCGTGATGCCTACGTAGCACCATTCCGCAGTACTAAAACTCTCTACTGTCTCATCAGACGCTTTGCAAACCGGTGAACAACTTTCTGATTGGAATGCCCGGCCCACTTTCGTTGCTTAAAAAGTTCGTTACTGAAAGGATTTAATAAGGCAAATAATGAGAACACAAAGGAAAGTCTGACTAACTCCAGCTAACAGCGAGCAACATGCATTTGATCGCGTCGTCATTGCGTGCGTCGGCATATTTTTAAACTCTATAGCTAAAGCCAGCGGCGGTATCCTGTATAGTTGACTAGCAAGTGATATTTCACTAATACACTTCTGGTTAGATTTTGTATAAGTGTTTGGACAACGTTCTTACAACGTATAGGCATTTAAAAAGAACTTTGAAACTTGCAATTATAAGGCCGCACAAATTTTGCGCAGCGGTGCGCCAAAATTCATCAGCGCTACAATTATTTCTCTGTTTCTCTCTCTCTTTTCCAAACACTTTTATTAGGCACTCAAGCTATGAAACGACTGGACCACAAAACGTGCCAGTAACATTTTAAGAAATTTTGGGAGCACACACTTAGAATCTAGTGTCATATTCAGAACTCGTACCATATAGCTATGTGACTTCAAAAAACACTGGTTACTATTCCAATATTGCAATATATGCTTTGAAATTATTTTAATGTCTATTGACTTTCACTTGTAATTATAAAATATTCTGTTTTATCATTCCTGCCCTGCAAAGTCAATCCAGCTGAAAGAAATCAAATTGGACTTCAAACAGCATATATTTTTTGTATAGTTTTGTTGACAGCAATAAGTACGTCGCCCTGTGCAATTGTTTTCGAAAAAAGGCTCCTGCTGAGTGTTTTAGCCATTTCCAAGTGCTTCCATTTAAATTTCGTACCTGCCATTTTCGATTGTTGTTAATGCGTGAAAATTTCCCATTTGAATACTGCTGTCTCGTAAGGGTTTTTATAAAACACATATCTAATTATGCCGCCTTCAACACACTCCGCCGATATATGATAGAGCTGTTACGATGCTGAACTGTTGGCGGCTCATAATTATATGGTGGTTTTGGGACGTTAAACCCCACATATCAGTCAATCAACTGTTGGCGGCAACTTCGCAGCTGTAGATTATACCGGTCATGGCGGTCGCATTTTGATGGCAGAGAAATGCTGTACTGTATACTGAGCGATACCAGGACACAATAACCGAAAGCATGTGGTCGATGTGATCTGAAGCCCTGAACTACAGCCTTTCCAATAGGACAGCATTAAGGATGTTAAACCACGTAAACCAAGCAACCAAACGAGCCAGAGCAGGTGATCTTGTTGAGGCTGCGCATATCCACAAGCAGTCATTATTTCGGGTCAGTGGACTCGGTGACATTGGATAAAAACGAAGTACGTCGCATTAGACTTCCTCTTGAGTGTTCTTCGCCTAGTGCATCGCAGATTTTTGCTTGTTGGTCCGCTTTGCGTTCCTTCCCCCCTCCCCTCCGGGTCTCTTGCGCTGACTCTGTACGTTCTTGGCCTTTTCCGATCATATCGACTCGTTCGTAGAAATAAAGCCTCGTTTGATAGTCACCGCTTGTTTGTGTCTATTTCTCATCTTTTTTAAGGTGAAATTCTTTCTGTGCGTGTGCCATTCCCCGATGAACTGGCGCAGCACACCATACTTCAGCGGGCATCAACATTGATTTATGAATTGATTGAATTTATCACTCCTCAGAAAGGTTTTAGACTATTTTGCGGGGATTAGGCATAGGTCGGCAAACTCACTCATGAGTCGCCTTCTAAGACTTATTCGGACTCAGATGAATGAATGAATGAATGAATGAATGAATGAATGAATGAATGAATGAATGAATGAATGAATGAATGAATGAATGAATGGACTTTATTTAAAGTCCAGCAGGTTTACCGGGCGAGGTGGGGGACGAGGGGATTAACCCCTGTTTCTTCCCACTCTTCTTTGATTATGATGGCGGTGTCTCAAATGACCGCTTGAAGTCCTTGCACCTGGACGGCATATACCGAAGCTGAGTCGACAGAACGAGAGGTCGGCTAACAACGTGGGGCTCACTTGGACTCACTTATGAAATATAACTCCCCCTTAGGGCTCATTTAGATTCATACTCATTAGATTTCCCCAAACGGACTGATTCGGACTCAAGCTCACTGAAACATTACTCACCCGGTTCACTCTGGACGGCATCTTCAGCAAGACAATAATGTGAGCCAGAGTGAATCCGGGTGAGTAATGTTTCGGTGAGTTTGAGTCCGAGTCAGTCCGTTTGGGGAAAAATAATGAGTATGAATCTAAATGAGCCCTAAGGGGGATTTAAATTCCATAAGTGAGTCCAAGTTAGCCCCACGTTGTTAGCCGACCTCTCGTCCTGTCAACTCAGCTTCGGTATTACCATAGGCCTCATGGCGGCTCAATTTCGTGCTGATCATGTATACACGCACATCAACATAGTAGTTCCCACACTCCACCTCAATATTTTTATTTATTTATTTATTTATTTATTTATTTATTTATTTATTTATTTATTTATTTATTTATTTATTCGACAATATATGATTGTCATGATGCAGGAGATGAAAGGCAACATTATGAGTCACCTGACTGGGCCTCTAGCGTGAAACCGCACATTGTTCACACAGAGTGACTGCATTGGGACAAATAAGAGGAAAGATAAGAACACAATGACATTGCGAAGAACAAGGGGAGAGCTTAAGCAAAATAAAGGTTACAACATGGCTTCGAAAAATCGGTTAGATTACATTCACGTATCATTGCAAAGCATAAAAAGAAAAAAGATAAAGAGAACAATAGTGGTGCAGACACCAGTGTTTCATATGGGAGCATAAACACAGGTACATGAATAAATGACATTGTTGACGTGAATATCACTCGAAAAATTGGTGGCCTGGTTAAACATCTCGCGTGAGTGATCACTTTAAATTTTAGAAAAAATCGGCAGATCCCACGTACCTTGGGAATCGATGTTATGCGAAGCATGCATATAGAAGGTGAATATGTTTTATTTTTTTATTGAGCGAAACTTTATGAAGTGGCGCTGAATGTATGTGCAAATAGACGCACACACATACGTTAAACAGCCGAATATGTTTTATATTAGCAGGTATTTACAGTTGCCTAACAATGACAACAGCCACACGGATATTAGCAACACCAGAAGCAGTAAGCTCATATGAAGCGCTAGTGTTTGCGAAGGTGCGCGCAAGATGGTATCCTTTCACACTGCTACACAAATCAACCTCAGCGGACAATGCCTAACAACAATTTACGTTAACCCGACACGACGGCTGTATCACAGAAGTACATATGCAATGTTTATGAAATCGGATAGCCAGTATTGCAACCACAATTGGCGTTCCAGGAACAATAAGGTATATTTGAAAAGTATATCTGAGGCCTGGCGTTGCTCCGTGGTAGATTACTTCATTGCCACGGAGAATGCTAGGGTTCGATTCTTGCCGAGACACTCACATTTATTGTTTGCATTCGTCTTGTCAACGCTGCCTGTGTGAGCTTTCTCTTAACTCTCAATCATTAAATTACCCGTGTGTGTTCTTGCCCTTCCTGTAAAGATATAAAATGTCTATCACCTGTGGCACAACACCCCCCCCCCCTCCCAGCTATGTGCCAGAGTTTTTTGGAAAGCGTTTGACGACGTACACGACAAGATTGTGACATTATTCATGCCATGACCAGCGAGTCGTATTTGTCAAACAAACCATCTTACCCCCCCCCCGTACTAATTTTGGTTTACCCCAAATCAAGGGGGTGACCACCAGAGCCCCCAGACGTAAGCGGATAGATAGATTGATTGATTGATTGATTGATTGATTGATTGAGTGATTGATTGATACGCAAACAGACGCCAAAATTGCTTGCAGTACGCAAAGATATGCTTTGCCTTTAAAATGTCTTTGCGGACTGCAACCACTGCGAACTCGTATTCAAAGATACGAGATGAAAAGCGCCAATGAGAGCACTGATTTTCGAAGAGATCGGTGCTAAAAAGCACTGACATCTTGGACGAAACAGTTAATAGTACTTTAACGGACTGATGGGTCGACTTGCTTAGACTCAGATGAAGTCGTGAGTGTTAGTCTAAGCGAGTCCAAGTGATTAATATTTTAATGATTTTCAGTCAGTGAGAATTTGATTCAGTAAAATTTTAGTGAGTCTGAGCACGAGCGAGTCCGGTTGAGGGGAACACCGGTGAGTGCAAGTCCGAGTGAGTCTCGAGAACGAGTTATGTTTCATTAGTGAGTCTGAGTGAGCTTTGAATCTTTCTCTTACTAAGCTGTAAAATACGTCTTGTGATGCAAATAGGATCAAATGCAAGCTGTCAGAATAGCTTACGATGCCTTGCATGTTGGTCACTTCCATGCATTGTAAATATTTTTTGGTATTGCATTGTATTATTCGAAGTCAAGGATAGCCGAGAGCTGAAAGTATAAGTGCTATATATAAAGCAATTCATGGCAGTATACACCCGAGGACGCTGCCTGCCGTACGAAATGAAACGTTCTGTCTGGCCATTTGAATTTTTCACGGGCGATTGCCTTATTGAAGTTGTTCTCTCTCTCTTTTTGTGTTTTTGAATAACTCGATATGCCAATTAATTTTTTACTACAACAATTATGCATTTAAATAGGCTAACTGAAAAGCAAGTACATAGTGTGAATCAAACGTATTTTATTCAGTGCTGTAAACTCGTACTGTAACCTGAACGATGATGTATTTATTTGGGAACAAATTTGTATTATGTGTGAACGAAGATGTATTTCAGTTATTTATGATGAACAAAGCTGTATTTCTGTGCGAACAAAAATATAATTTACTTACTTATGTAGCCCCCTTTCTATAACACCTTCGGGCGCTGCGGAGTATGTGATAAATAAAAATATATTTCATTAATATAATTGTTATTTCGATCACACAGGTCTTGTTAATCCTTGCCACCACTTTAATTTCGAATGAAATATGTTCTATTACATCACGCTGATATTGCTTATTTTCTTTGAAAGATAGAAGACCAAATTTACAGAGCGAGGTGTTGACCTCCACGTGTCGCGTAGGAGTGATCTGACAGCATCCCAGGCGAAACTTTTATATGCATACAGTTTACATGCATACATGAAGCCGAGAAGGGTTTTGCTGCTGTTGCTATTGGCTGTGCTCAAATACTTGTTCTGCTATGTTGCATAGGAAGAAAGGAAAATAGGAGGAAAAGAACGGCAGGGAGGTAAACCAGTCTATAGGCAGCCGGTTTGCTACCCTGCGCATCGGAGGGGAAGGGGGGAGATGAAAGATAGAGAGGAGAGACGGAAGAGAAGATAAACACAGCACATTAGGCAGCACACGCGCACACACAGCGCTATGTTGCATAGATTTTTGAAATAGTACAGACGCAAACAAAGAATGGGTACGTTGATACCAAGTATCTAAATCATAGAAGTTGATTAATTACTATTGTAAATGCACTGACGTGCAAGTCTTCACGTTTTGGTCTAATGCCTCCACGTGCAGAGGGTCGCGCGCTCAGTATTTGACAATTGTTGCGCATTATTTGGCTCTTCTGCTGGTTTTCTGTATATATTAAAATAACATCCCCAAAGAGATTATTTCGAATGTGTTCAGCGAACACGATTACAACATTACCATGAGGTATGCAGAGAAACAGTCACAGAGAACACTGAAAGCGGACAAGAAAGGCAGAGAGAGAGAGAAAGAACTGACCTCCACCACGATGACAACAATGCCAGCTGGTTATAGAAAACAAAGGTTTGGCGCACAAGAAATAATCTAAGTCATTCTCTTATACAATAATGGCACTCGACAGGTTTAACGAGGAAGGCGATATTAATGCAAGTTATTTTTTTAGAACAACACTTTGTATCTACGTAATGTTTTGACTTGGAACGGTGTTGCAATGCTGACTTCACGAACATATATATATCTTCGGGTCCGAACAGAATCGATGCCCGTGCATGCGGTTGGACTTTGTGTGAATCTCGGTACCGTTTGTGAGCAGCTATTATGTTTTCGAGTTGTTTTCCCGTTATCGCTTGTCTTAAACACTGCGTTTTGCCTTAAGGACCGATGGTATACAATATTAAAAAGGGAGATTTTGTGATACTTATCATTTCTCTGATGTTTCCTGCTCTTTACCTTCGGTAAAAGTGTGTGCCGGAAGCCGTGAAATGCACCAAAACGCCATAAATTTCATACGTACAATATTAGCAAAGGAACACAATAGCCTAGTGATCGGATAGGTAATGCCACGAAGAATCAAAGATTAAAAAGGGAACAACAAATTAAGCATGTAGTTAACGTCTTGGCCAATCTTAACGTCCTGAAAGCTCTCCATAATTCAGAAAAGAATTAAACAGTATATTACAGTATAACAGAAAATCTAGTTCTGCCTCATCCAAAAACCGTGGAAGTGTTACGCTGTCCTTTTTTTATATCCTACAAAACAAAAATGAAATTTAAAAAAGGTTGTTGCAAGAGTCTTTTGTGAACAAGGCTGTTGTAAAGCAAGCCTGCCCAGGGAAAATTCCGAAAATTGGCTTCAAAATATTTGTTCATCTAATAAGAGATAAGCTCAATATTCTGGGCAAGTTGCTCTAAATGATTCTTGCCTCAGTATTGCTTATCGCGGGGCCAAAAAAGGGGCTGACAGTATTTTCATAGTTTATTTTTGTAGATATATCTGGGTAGGATAGAAACCAATAACGTTCCGGGAAATCGCCTCTTGTATAGGCTCCATCGTAAGATATATCTAGAAACAGATAAACAGCTCAACAAAAAATTCATGAAGAGAAATTTGCAATACCAGTGTGTTTCCAAACCCTCAACTGCACAGTAAACGACACCTCATAGTGTTTAATCAAAGATGCACGCAACGTATTAGTATTTGCAGGTTTAGTTCACATGGCTGGACCTACTCTTCCTACAATGATCTCACGAAGTCGAAGAACAGCGCTAAGACATCGATCGGTCTCGCGCTTGCCGCCAAGGTATTCCGGCACATGGCTAGTGGGATTGGGATTCTTGAAGGTAGAAATCAAAGCGTTCTGCTCCATTATCCGCTACGGCTGTTGAAGAATACAACCCTTCTATGCTCGTAGCAACTCGACGCCACGATGACAAACCATGGGTAAACAAAAGAATTTGAACTTTAATTAGCAGAAAATGCCACCTGTACGCTGCACAGTTACAAAATCTCAAACAAGTTGTGTCTGAAAACAATGCGTGACATAGGCTACAAAATAGAACATTCTATTAAAGTTAAAAAATAAATAAATACGCTTCTTCGCTTGATGTAGCCCTTAAAAATTATCCTAAAGAATTCAGGAAATTTATCAAAGTGAGCAGTAAAGAGGTGAACAAGACACCAAATCTTTTGGTCAGCGGAGAAGCAGTGTTTGATGATTACTAGAAGGCTTGCTATTCTAACTTTTATTCTAAATCCATGTTTTTTAACACGTGCGCTAATCAACTTCCTGTAATGCCAAATTTACCCTACGAGAATATGCCTGTGGTTACTGTCATATTGCTATTAAGCTTCTTAGGAACCTGAAAAAAAATTCAGCTGGAAATCCTGATTGCATACCAACCAAGGTAATCAAAGCGTTCCCTAAACAAAGTTATCATTTCTTAGTCGTCTTGTTCAATAAATCTCTACACAGTAGTTCTGTGCCAACACAACGGAACACAGCAGGAGTTGTTCCCATTCATAAAAGTGATCCCAAGCGTTCTATTCAAAACTATAAAGCGATTTTGCTAACTTCAGTATGTTGTTAAACTTTAGAACATATCATTTACAGTGCTGCGATGAAACACCTTCAAAACGATGATTTATCTTCACATGCTCAACATGGATTCAGGTCTGGCTTGTCCTCCACAACGCAGTTGGTTGAATTTTGCCATAATCTTTTTTACTCCTATGATTCTAGATTTCAAGAATAGTTCATTTTTTTATTTAAGAAAGGTCTTTGATACTGTTTCACATAGTTTGCTATTGCATAAATTATCATTCATCTGTACTTATGCTGCCACATTCGACTGGATTAAAACTCACCTTACCGAGATTATGGCGAAATTATGTGTTGCCACTTTTTCTTGCTGCATACATCGCTTTGTTATTAGCTCATTTTTTATCTTTGTATTTGTGTAAACATATATTTTTGTATGTGACTAGTTCTTTTCGTGTTAACGCCCTGCAAGAATGCCCTCGTGGCGCTGCAGGTACTTGTATAATTTAAAAAAAATGTCTCTCTTTCTTTTAGTCTCTGTCACTACAACTCTCTCTCTCTCTCAGTGAAAAAAAAGCATACACGTGCAGATTAGTAGCTCGATAATCAGGCAAGTTTCTTGAATCAATGCGGTTGTTAAAAAAGCTGAAGTAACTTGCCGATCTTTCATTAAGAGCTACCCGCCATGTCAGGCATGTGGCGGAGGAATATACCTGCTGATGTTCAATATTATTAGATAGTGTGGTCGTACATGAAATGCTAGAATTTAAGTCGAAGTAATATTGTAGCGCAGGCGTATAGCTTTTAGTGTGAATCACTGGCTATTAAATGGTGCGAAAGAATCTTAGCGCCCAACCTGCTTGTGGAAGACATGAAAGCCAATTCTGGTTAATTTACAACTTGTTTCGTTTCACCGATACGCATGCGCGAAACTATTCAGGAAGTTTCTGACTGCTCATTCTAGGTCATACTCACTAGCGCACTAATGATACGTGTGTCAAATAATTCTGAAAATGGGCTGCTTACATTCACTGGCGTATATCGAGGGTGTGGCAAACCAGACCGGAGCTCCCCCTCCTCCACCTCCTACGAAATTCTTTTTTGCGATGGCATACAAAGTGAGAATTGACAATTTGAAGCGAGTGTCCCACCCCAACCCCCTGGAAGCATTTCTGACTACGCCCCTACTTACAATGTGCTTTATGTAATGCATATCAATCATCACACAGGGAAGAACTGGTGAGGAGTGCACCTGTCCTCGTCTGTTTCTCGCTTGTGTGTCATGTATAGTTGCGCTCTCACCATGGTTTCTCACCAACTCACCCAACAGTCAACTCTTTTGATATCAATACCATGCTCACGTTTCGTTTCACCCAAAATATTTTCTAATGATTTTGCCCTTTCTAGGACTGCTTACCTTACAAAAGAAACCTTGATGATTTGGGCTTCAGCACCTTCGTTGGTTCCTGCTGTCCGTCTCGCCGAAACCCCCGAGTTCAACACGCTCATGTGGAGGTATCGCCTGCGTGAGCAGCATTGTTCGGGTTGGTAAGAAGCGCCACTGTAAGCACAAGATGCAATGAGGTGTGTGCAGCCCACTTACGTGCAGCGCGCTAAAATCATTAAGGTAAGCTCCCCTTTGTAACGCCCATAATGGCTCATTACCTGACCATGCGTTTTGTTTTTGTACGTCAGTGTTATACATTTGTTTATCGCACTAATACAGTCCTACTCGGTTATTCGTTGCGTGACCGTTTTGGAGAGAACCAAATTTTCCTTTCAGGAGTGTTGTTAACAAGATTTAGCCTTCAGGTATTGAGTGCAAACAACCACGAACTGGTGCAAATAAATTGTACAATCACCTCTGGAAGCAATGACACTGAGAAGTACAATATTACGGAATAAGAAAATGCGCCAACACCGTACGGTGTCATTGCAGGTCACTTTTGCTTTCATGCTCTGATGGCAAAGCATATGGAGTGCAATTTAACATTGAAGTAAAATAAGCATTTATCTATGATATGCAAATACTGGATGAATTATGTGTGCCAAACAGTGTTGGTGTAATAAGTTTTGCCTGCTTCATGCAAGACAAGTTCATTCGAACGTTAAAGTGAACTAATGAGAGCCCCCTGAAAATCAATTACTTCGTCATTATAACATTCATTGAATTATACTGGACGAAGTAACTTCGTATATCTATTTTGACGTTCACATAGCTGCTAACCTCTACTGGAAAGCTCGTGCTAACTACATTGTTTATAAATAGCAATTGATGCATTAAATAAGACATTGGCCCCACCAAGCTAGCAAGACGACATCATATCATATATCAGTGGCTATCCAGACATATCGGTATTACTGGAAAGTGATTAGCCGATGATGCAGCCCGCTCAACCCAAAAAGGAACGAGTGTGGTTCTGATTCATCTGTCAAGGACTGATGCAGCAAGACAACTTTACTTGCTGGCTTGAGATCTTACCCGCACGTTTAGGTCGTCCAATGGCTTCCAAAGGTGTCACTTATATGAACTGGATGCTTCGCTCAAGCTACAGCTATATACCTGCGCAACTTTCCCGCTCCGATGCGACACTGTTATACCGTTTATAGTTTGGTGTAGCATTCACAAAGGCACACTCGATTAGCATCGGTGTGGCGAACACCTCTACATGCGACTTCTGCGGAGCTGGAGATACCATCGAACACGTCCTTTGCAGCAGCGCTTGCTACGACACCCAGTGAAGCCAGCTCCGGATAGTTTTGAACCAAGGGCACTCTAGACCATTCTCGCACCTTCAGCGTGTGCTTCAATGGAACAGAAAGCGACTACAGCGCTACTACAGTACTTGAACAAAACAAATCTGAACGACTGTCTGTAGACTGCATGTGCTCCCCCGAGTGTGCTAGTGGTTATGCGTATCTTTCTCTCTCTTCTATCTTTTTCTCCTCTTCATTCCTTCCCCCAATGCAGGGTAGCAAACCGGACGTGCGTCTGGTTAACCTCTCTGCCTTTCCTTGCATATATCTCTCTTTCTCTCTCTGATATCGCGTTAGCTACTTCACAACTTTACAACGGCCTCAATATATCCAAGTCTCAAATCAATAAAAAACATCACTCAGCTAGTTGCTAGGTGTTAACGGCATTTAAACACGAACAAAAGATAGAAGTCAAGACACCTCAAAAGCCGACTAACTACGAAGGGGCACAATGGCAACAAGATGATAGTGCTGGCGTATACGTGTGAGACAACCTTCAGTTAACTTGCATGTAAAGTAAATATATGTTTTAACAGTTACATTTCACGTAGGCCTCCACTTGTGTCGTATCGATAGGTTTGGCCATTTCTTGAGCATGTGCAGATGAGTTTTATGGCCTTCTTGTCGTCGTTGTGAATTTTCGCAGTTGTTAGTCAGCTTTTGTGATGTCCTGAGTTATTGTGTCCGCGTTCGCTCGCCTTCTCTTTTAAAATCTTACATCCAATTTGGCAAGTAACGAGCTTAAATATGCGTGCTCATTGTGAAACGCTAATGAATAAATGTTCGAGTGATCGAACGTGAAATGGGCTGATCGCCTTTTCCCGCCCCTCGCCTGAAGCCGGACAAGTATTTAATAAACTTGATTGTTTAACTGAACAATAACAATCTGTACATAAAAGCAGATCAGGCTTCACCGGGTGTAATTGTTTCCGCTTTCTAAGTGCAGTATCAGTGAAGCTCACTTTGCAACTTCCAAGCGTCTCTATAAACAGAAAAAAAATATCTATCATTGATCCCCAGAAGTTTTTGTAATAAATGAACTTATCGCGGTGTCGTCTTATTTGTTATGAAGTGCAAATTACAAAAATATAGCTGAGTTCTTTTGTGTCATTCTAACCTGTTTTTTTATTCATTCATATCGAAGACAATCATGCAGTGGGCTCATCTTTATCATCGGCCTTCTCAGCCCCTCTGCGTTGGAATGTCTCGCTCATGATCTATATTGTAAGTGCTATGCTATACTGGCTAACAACATGTACTCTTGGCTTTTACGCTCTGTATACTCTCCCGTAGCACCATCGCACATTGAAATAATCTAAATGTATATTCAGTAAATATCGCCCCGCCACGGTGGTCTAGTGGCTAAGGTACTCGGCTGCTGATCCGCAGGTCGCGGGATCAAATCCCGGCTGTGGCGGCTGCATTTCCGATGGAGGCGGAAATGTTGTAGGCCCGTGTACTCAGATTTGGGTGCACGTTAAAGAACCCCAGGTGGTCGAAATTTCCGGAGCCCTCCACTACGGCGTCTCTCATAATCATATGGTGGTTTTGGGACGTTAAACCCCACAAATCAAGTCATGTATATTCAGTAAATAAAAAGATCAATTCCGTTTTCCTATGTTACCTGTTAGTGAAGTAAGTTCGTATATGCCAACGTTTTTAAAAATTCTAGCGCATGTCATTCCTCTTTGTGACAAAGAAGGATGCAATGGCAGGCACCATTAGCACGAATCTTTAAATGAGCTTCCACAATACTAGTTTTCAATTATTTATTTAGTACGCTATTCATTCAAACTTGTGGCAATATACTTTTTGTGATTCGTCGCTTGCTATTTTTATGACGCTGTCCTAATCTTAGCCTACGTTGTACCTTTTCCCGTCCGCCGATACTGAATGTCTACAAGATGTTAAGCAGCTTTCATTATTACATAAATATGATACATTAAACGTGTAGGACTTGTTAACTTCAAACTTTATAGCAAATCTTATTCAAAAGTTGTCTGGTTTTGCATTTTTTGACGTGTACGTTGTATATACATGGTGTCCTGAATATCAGGCAGCTGAATATAAAAACAGATGAATGTCTCTTTAGGCTGTTTAAATGCTATAGCTTTAGCCATTATTAGCTTATCCATTAGTGGTGTTTTGTTAATGATTTCTAATGATGTTTCGAAGGCAAGAAATACTCACCACCAGTGGTACCTCTTGTTATTATTTGCTTCCACCCACCATCTACCTAGCTATTCATAAGCAGCCACTCCATGCTCTCGGCCATAACTAGTGACAGCGATGGTGGTTGGCGACCTTATTACGTTACTGCAAAAGCTGTATTGAGACTCCAACAAGCGCCGATTCAGGCGCCCAAGTTATGCGCCACCACCCATGTTGATGTCCGTAAACGCTTCGATATCCAGAGAAATAAAAAAAAACATCTGGTGACAAGAATTTCTAGGAATAGATAAGATTCAAACCCGGAAACTCTGCGTGGCTCGAGTATTTCCAGAGCCACGCTGGTTATTTAAACTCATTCGCTGAAACACGCCATATGCAGGTGCAATATAGGATAAGGAACCGTGTTACCGTATATAATATAGCACCATAGCAGAGTAAAACAGCAACTATAGGCGCCACACAATGTGAATTGTGCAATGAGTGGTCATTCATTGCGTCCAAACCAATATAAACGACTCGGCCATAATCGATTCCCGTCATCAGCCACATAGCAAAGTGCGCATAAGGCTTTATATATTTATAGCGAGTACTCGCTTATCCACAGAATAACAGTGGATAAGCGACTATACTCGCTTACTTATACTTCTTGAAAGTTGTGATAGTTTATGGCGAAGTGGTATCTTCATAGGCACTTGTGTTAGTTGCCCCAAGGTAGTCTACAACGGGCTCTGCAAAGCACGCTGTTCCAGCTTCAGCAGTGACTGTGGTGCGTGCTCTGCGCAGGCCTGGCAATATTCTTTCACCCTTACGTGGATGAACAGAGTCTGCAGGTGCTGCAACGCTGAGGACAGCGTCGATCATGTACAGTTATTCCGGGTATTAACCACTTTTCAGGTAATCATTGTGGGCCATCTGTTTATCGGTGCACTAGATTATTGAGTGTAAAGTAAATACGTTTAGTTACTGGTGGAATTTCACAACGCAAGTTGTTAAATTATTATACTCTGCACCTGTCACAGTTTGTCCCGTGGGTATCAATACCACTGTTGTATACTGTTCTCGCACTGGGCCATCAGAGGTACTCGCAGCAGTAACCATGTAGTAAAGCACCCTTTCTTGTTAGTTTTTATTGAATATTATGTCTTCTAACCGAGAAGTAGTCGGTTCCAGCATTAAGGTACTAACCTCTCCTATTGAACTTTTAGGGGAAAAGAAGCATGGCTTGAATATAGGGTCTCACATTTACAGTAAGATAATCAGTTGCAGAAATGTTGCATGCCTTTCTATTCACACCAGCCCAAAAACATATTAGAGTAGGTTGATAAACAAGAATGGAACTGCTGGAAGAATGACGCAACAGTGATTCGAAACTGTGATACAGGTGTTTTTACTTGATTTTATTTTGCGTATTTATGCTATAATGTCGTACGAGGTCAATGCAGGAAATTGGGATTACAGTAGGTACAACCGGAAAAAGAGCTCGGTTTTAACTGTTCATAAAGCAACATATTATGCCACCTTAAACATGCAATCAGCAAAATGATGCGTCAAGGTTGCACAACAACGCGTGATAATCGAATAACTACAAAGACAAGTTAAATACAAGTTTCACAATGTACTATAGATCATTCAGTACAAACGTACAGAAACAGAATAAACTAAACAATAAACTAGCCATGGTTACAAACAAATCTCCATGCTATTAGCATTGTAAAGCAAGCCCAAACTGTTGCAATTTTTTATTGTTTTCATTATTCCAGTAAAAGCGATTTCTCGATGTCTGCCTCTTAAATAAAGAGACAGGTGTGTCAATATCTGATAATCAAATTCTCGTCTGTGTCGGACTTTGCAGGTGTGTACTGGTTTAACGTAACTGCTGGGCTACAAAGCGTCACGGCCGGAGCAAGTGGCTTTCGACCGAAAGACGCCATATTCAAGTAAGTAACGCCGCACGTCGAGATGACATCATTTGCGCCGTAGGTAATAACCAATCTCGAACGTTCCACCATCGTGGTCAGAAAAAGTTCCACGATGGCGAACAAGAATTTGTGTTTAAAAAAAGGGGGTAACGATTTAGAGTACTATTTGTACTCTACTATGGGACAGCATAAAGCCGTCCCGTGTTAACAATTTAGAGAACACAGTGGCTCTTTCTGGCCCAACGAGTTTGTATAGCATTCAAACTTGTCGACAGCCAATTTCACAAAGTCCGCAGTCGTATAAATAGGCCGAATGTCTAAGACGACAACGCATACATATACAGCAACCAGGCGTGAAGAAAAAAAAGACTAATCACGACAGGGAATGATCAGGGGCAGATTTTTGTTTATGTCATGAGTTGTTCTACACAAGGCACAAGAGCGTTTAATTCCAACAAACTCTTAAAACTTCGAAATGGTGCAAAAAAGTATATATTTACGTCAAAATACATAACTATCGTGCGCAGCGGTGACTTTTTTGTTTGTCAGCGCCATATTATGAAAATACTATTTTTGTGGACATGTGCTTTCTGGGCACGCCCTTGTCCTCACCCTTTTTTTTTTTTTTTTGAACGCAATTCGGCCATACGACGAAGATACAAAGACAAAGTCTGCTGCTCGTGGACGATACTTAAAGGTTTTGGAAGCTGTACATTTTACATTTAGGTTCTATCCACTATAGCTCCAGTCGGACATCTCCTATGCACTCGAAGTTTTCTGGTAAAATAAAAGTCGTATCCTTTGAGCTTTAGCGAAAATTCATATTCACGGATTGCTGATATCCCTCCCGACGAAATACGTACTTGCAGAGGTTGTTATCGACTCGCAGTGTCGTATACGAATCGCAGTCATAATTATCAAGTATTGTAATGATTCAAGGGGAAACATTACGGCTGAAACAACGTAATGGCGATATTAAGTAAATGCTTAGGCGTTGCCATTGAACTGATTCGTAAACCAGTTACTGCACACACATTTGATTGAACGGCAACTGGACGTAAGTCTGTAAGTGCTGTATAAAATTCTTCACACGTATGAACGCGCCTGCTTTCATGTTGGACATTATTGGAGGTCTTCTACGTCACCTGATTGGTCATGCGTCTGCAGCGTATGCATATAGTGTTTAAGAGCAACGGGATTCACTTCTACAGAGCCGGAGTCCAAGGGCAGGCTTCAGAACACTTTTGAAAATTATTACAGCGAGGCTGCATATGCCTATGTTCTGGGAGATGATACCTGCGGACGAAAAGACGGGTAAGACAGCAGTTTTTGGTTAATTATTGGACTAATTGAGGGTTTTTCCGTAAAAAAATGGATATGCCGTAAATGTAACATAAGGATATATGATTTCACCGACATGCTAGAATATCGGGAACAGGTTTGCCTCAAAAACCCCACCACCTACTTGGCAAACGAACTTCATGTCACGTTTGTACTTTAAAAAAAAAAGAGGTACTACATCATTTTTAAGCCATCGTTGGCCACTGTTAATGATAATATGGGCGTTATGCGCACGAAAAATGCCAGAACTTTGAGTTTATTGCGACCCACTACCCCTTCAAGGCGATCACAGGAGAGCCGGTAATCGCCTTGAAGGAGGAATAGTAGTAATCTTTCCGTTGTATATCGGCAACAAATGGTTGTTTCGCTCGCCATGAGAGGACGCGAAAAGAGACATCAGTGGTTGCTCTCGCTCCCGCTTGAGCACGCTGCCAGCAGCCGCCGGAGTGCGCGGGCCACGCGCTCCCGTGTTCCCTTTCATAAAAATTGAAACTGTGCCTGGCGCTCAAGATTCGAATTTTCAGTGTTCTATAATAACCAACCATCTAAATTTACACGCATAGCTACGCCTCTACGCGACGCAGTACCTTTATAACAACAACTAACAACCGCAAACTGTGTGCGGCATGGCAGAGCAAGCGGTGCGTCGTTTGCGTCATTGTCATGCTTTCTGCAGTGGTTCCATTCAAGTGACCTAATGCTTCACTCGAAAAAGTAATTGTTTTCGCCAGAAAGAGCCCTTTCGTAAACATAGTGCATTGAGTGCGTGAACCTGCCCAGTGCTGTTTGTTGCATGTTGCATCAATGTCCTCTTGTATGCAGTGCGTATGTACGAGGGGTGCCTAACGCATTGGCCTTGTACTCTCTAACCCCAATAATATTATCTGTGGTTTAACGTCCCAAAACCACCATATGTTTATGAGAGACGCCGTAGTGGAGGTGTGCGGAAATTTCGACCACCTGGTGCTCTTTATAATGGGCACTAACATCACACAGTACATAGACCTATACTATTTCACCGTCATCGAAATGCGACAGCTACGACCGGGATCGAAAGCCGCAACCTGCGGGTCCGCAGCAGAGTACGCTAACCACTACACCAACGTGACAGACTTGTACTCTCTAACCAATGTAACCGCTCTCGTGAACTTCGTATGTGGATCCCCCAAATAAAGGAAGCAGAAACTGAAGGGGCAAGACATATCTCAACGCGATAGCGTTAAGTAGCTTTTACCTCAGAAAAAGCGTGTCGGCGTTGGTTCTGGCGTCGTATGTTGTGCGCCAGCGGTAAATGTCGATGGATGAAAACAATAAATTGCAGGATTCGAGCCAGAAAGAAATCCAGGTATTATGCGTGTCATTTGAGTGTTCTACCATGAAGCGATGCCAGTATTAGGGAGTGATTATAAATTATAAAAAAACACCCTACAAGGTTATATACTGTTAGGTGGCAGAAGTGTGCGATCGTACCAGGAGTCTCGCCATGTGAATATCGTAGCGACTGAGTGGTAGGAACCGGCCGATCTCCAACAAAAGGCTCGGCTGTAAGTCATCATCATTGTAATCTGTTCTGTAAGTTGTGTTGCAGCTGTATTGCTGTGGAGAGGTTGAGCAGTGTTGCCACCGACTTTCCAATGAAATTCGCCAAAGTACGAACGAGAAGTCACCAATATTCACCATTTTTCTTCGAAATTCGCCAAAAATGTCGCCACTCAACATATATGTGTGGCGGGTCTAGAAGTATAAAGTGCTAATTATATATAATTGCCTGGAGTACGGTACCGTCCATAACTCCTACAGACTATATTGACGTTTTTCAATTCCAGTCAAACCACCCATTTCACCATGGGAGGGCTTAGAGGGCTTGTAGTCCCATTATCCGCTTCACCATGGTAGCACTGAGAAAGGGCATGCACCAGCAGCGTCCCTGAAGGCTAACGCCTCATAACAAAAGTCTGTGATAGTTTCAGCTGCATCGAATACAGGGCTAGAGAGCTGCTACAACAAGAAAGGGATGGCATGCGTATCCTTCCCGCAGATTTAGGGTCTCATTGCTGTGGAATAACGTGTCTGATAATTAAAAAAATGTAATTGCAAAATAACAAAATTAAGTAAGAACTGACCACCTAACCGAGGTGATGCCGGCCCCCTGATTTCTCTGCAGCCATGCTTACGCTACACATTCGCATTGATGTAGTTTCTGAAGACTGCGAAAAGAAGCCGACTTCTTGCCTGGCCCAAAACGTATGTTAACAAATTTAAACTTCACATACGAAATCAGGGAGTTGAAAAGATGATATTGAAAAGACGATATTACCCATTCATTTCGAAGACACCGAGTATAGAATGCATAACTTAGTGGAGACCTATGCCAAAAATTGCCGAAAATTCGCCATGTCGCCATTCATAATTTTAGATCACCACGGGCCTCTCAAATTCGCCAGTTTGGTGAAAAGTAGCCACCAGTAGCAACCCTCCGGTTGAGGTTCATATTGCCCGGCTACTCCATATCTCTGAGCTCTGCACTGAAAAAATCACCGCCATCTTCACCACCAGGAGCGCAGCAAGAAATTTTTTCTGGGGGCGGAAGGGGTGTTTCATCATAATTTTGTGCTTTCGTGTGGGCGTTTGTATGTGTGCGCATATATTACTCAATCAAAACTGAACGAAAGATCGGCAGACCCCACGTATCTTGCGAATCGACGTTAAGCGAAGCATGTGGAGGGAAGGCGAGCGTGTCGCACGTTTTTTTTTTTTTTTTGTGAAGCAACACGTCATGAAATGACGCTAAATATATGCAGAAATGCTGCACGCACTGACATAGGTTGAACAGTCGCAGATGTTTATATAACCAGTTGTTTGCACTTGCGCAGTGATGCCAACAGAGAAACATGCGTGTTAGCAATACCAGAAGCTGATGTGCTGGCCCTGAACACTGCGACATAAATCAACTTCAGCGCATGACACCTAGCCACGATTGACGTTAACCCGGCGTGACGGCTGTATTGGTCAGAATATTGTGTATAACACGAGTTCGTTGAGTCTTTATGAAAGGTCTATGTGTGTGTGTGTGACCGAAAACGTGTGCTTCGTCCTTGTCATTTCTTTTGAACCTGCCTACGGTGAAATTCACTACACGCTGACTTTTTGGCGTCCGCAGGACAGGATGAAGTTTTTCTCTGTTACACAGAACACTAGTAGCTGCTACGGAAACGTAGACGTTAAGTGAAATTGTGGAGCAAGTAGGCTTGTCGGAGACAGAGTTGAGAGAGTCGATAAGGCTGCCGGAAAATCGTAAGCGAGATTATAGGACAGCTGAGCATGAACAGTGAAGGAACGCGATGTAATGGCCCTTGAGCATGAAAGAATAGCTGCCGAACGTGTGGCCTCGGAGCTTGCACGAGCCGAAGCAGAGCAACGCAGCCTTGAGCTACGCATAACACTTGCCGAGCTAGATGCAGCACGAGCGGACAGAACGCCACCGGGAAAACCAGCTGAAGTACAAGCAGTGCGCTCCCAGACAATAAATCCGCGAAAGTTTCTCCCGCAGTTTGAGGACGCACGAGACGACCCAGACGCGCACCTCAAGAGGTTTGAATGCGTGGCGACCAGCCAAGGCTGGGACAAATCACTATGGGTAATTGCCTTGAGCATGTGCCTCACAGAAGAAGCTCTGAAAGTGTATGGAAGACTGCCTTCTGACGACTGCCTAGGTTACACCAAGATAAAGGTAGCTTTTCTGTGGCGTTTACGTTTCACGGCAGAAGGTTACCGCGAGCGTTTCCATGCGTCGAAACACGAGGACGTATACGCTACACAGTACGCTGCTAGGATTGAAGGGTACTTTGACCGGTGGATTGAGCTCTCGAAGATTCCCAGCACTTTCAAAGGCCTGGTTGAGTTGATCGTCAAGGAGCAGTTTTTATCGAATCGCAGTAAGAAGTTGCTCACTTTCCTCCGCGAGAAGGAATGCTCCACATTAGGCGCTACTACCAAAGCCGCTGATCAATTTATGGAAGCTCATTAACAGAAAGGCTTGTTGTACTTGCATAAGCATGCGGAGGTAGCCTGCGCTGAGAAGCAAAGCTTTCGCGTTGACATGAAACCTACTATTGTAAAATGTGCCGTGTGCTACAGGTTGGGCCCCACAGTCGCCAGCTGCCGAACCAAAGTAACGACATTTTGCACGAAATGTCGTTGACACGGACATAATACGATGCGGGGCCTAAAAAATGGGTCGTGGCCTAACCAAACTTGCATTGTGGAAAGCAACCAGTTGACGCCCGAAACAAGGCAGCAAGAACGACGTGTCGGGCTAGCAGTTTCTGAAGCGCTGCGCATAAGCATAGTTGGTGAAAATACCTCTGCCAATGACATTGTGAATATGGGACAGGAGGACCACCAAGATTATAGTCCTCAGAAGAATGCCGCTGACAACAGGCGTTCTCAACAGACACGTGGTATCTCTACTTCGAGATACCGGGAGTAACACGGTGGTAGCGCGCAGAAAGCTCGTGCCTCTAGAATCCTTTACCGGTAAAGAACGAGCCCTTACTTTGGTCGATGAAGCTACTCACATTCTATCAGAATCGTCGGTTATATTGTCGTCACGATATTCTATAGGAGAAGCCAAAGCAATGAGTATGGATTCCCAATATAAGATGTAATCATTGCTAACAATCCCAGAGCTAAAGAACCGGGCAACCAAAATTGTGCCGGGGTGCACCCAATATACCCAAGAAATAGACAAACAAAACTGAGTAGCATCTCTCGACAACCGAGAAACGGTAAATACGACATACGTGTCCGAGAGACCCTAATACGAAGAAAAGCAGGGAAGTAAATATCATCACCAGTGTTATTGCAAAAGAGGGCGGCATTAAGGCTTGGATACCAAAAATTCGATACAAAGCCAGAACGGTTGTAAATACCAAACGTAGAAATGAAAGTTGGTGAAGCTCCCTTGGCTTGCTATTGTTCGCGATGGCGCCATTTCACAAGACCTGTTTCTTCACTGAATAGTGCTAATCACACTCCAGTGTGATAATCCAGGACTATTAGTCATTACGGTAGTGCGAGTAGAGCAGTACCAGACTCACTGTCATTGGAATAAGGTTTATAGCAACACACCATTGTTAACAGGAAAATGTGTTGCATTGCATTGCTCGAATAGCATAATTACTGGTATATATATAGTGAGGCTCCGTAGCTTATGGTGGGCGTCCTACATTTGTCCACAAGTGTTCCTGCATTCAGTCGACATCATGCTAGTGATGCTCGCATTCCTACACCTCTCACATTTTCTATGCGTTGTTTTATTTCTTTTCGAAAAAAATATACTTCAGCTGTGGGGTCATGTCATGTGTTGCTTGTAAAGGACGCTGGTGAAATAAGGAACTCAACGTTGACGAGAGAAATAAAAGAACAAGAAGAGTGGTACGAGAATCTTGGGGAAGGGGGGGACGAGGGGAAGAGTGATGTGCAGGAGCAGCGCGTGGGGGAGAAGCAGAGATCAGTGGACGAAGCAGCCATGCGGACAAGAAACCCTAGCTCCTGCCGATGCCTGGTGCCGCCGAGCCTGGGGCTCTGAAGCGTTGGCGAAAGTTCTCGGGCAGGGTACCTGGACGTCAGTCTTCTCACGGTGTACAGACGACAACCGTTCACGGCACACCACCTGGCTACCAGACTACACCAGGAACATCCATCGCCGAATTCGAAGCGTCGCGTCTGGGACGCTATTGGTTTCCCCTGCTGGCACCAACGGTGATGTGTGCACCTTGACTGTGCCTTCCATATGCGAACTGTGAACTGAGTATATGCTTATAGATACTTATCTAGTTATTGTACATAACGCGAGTGTTGAAAATTGTGTACAACTTGAGTTGATTGAGTCTTTTAAAATGTCTGTGTGTGTGACCGGAAACGCGCGCTTCGTCCTTCTCATTTTTTTTAACAATATAGCCACGATGAAATTCACTTCATCGTGACAGACACCTAGCCCTTGCCTTCTTCCGATATTTCGTTTCACCATGGCATAACAAGCACGAAATGACACTGGATCGCATCTACCTTCTCGGCCGATGCGCTTCAAGTCAAAAAGGTTGCCCCCCCCCAAAAAAAAATTATATTTCTGTCGATGCTTTTGATAACGAACAACGCCACGCACACACACCTTCCTTTCCTCACAGTATACAGTTGAGGTGTCAGCGACAAGCGAAGCGCGGATGGCTGATGAAAACGCGATGTAAATGGGACCTGATCAAGCTTTCACGTTGCACTCTTAAATGCAGAACTTAAACGTCATCCAAACTCAGGGGTATCACAAACAACAAAAACGCACAACGTATGCAAACGTACAGTAAGGCTTGCGCCAGAGAGCATCCGAAGTTAATTTTCGCCGTATACTCAACCGACGAGACTCCTCGGCGTTGGCTTTGGAGCTTTGAGTATGCTTGGCGCTAATATTCGTTAACTTTTTGTCATTTTACACAGGCCTCTTGATCTTATAATGTACCGGGTGTGAAACACCTTACTGATTAGGGAAAGTAAGAAACCTCCAGGCCTGCTCTGAACGCGCAGCGAAAGCTAGCAATAACAATCTTTAAGAGCCTTTCTTTAACACTCTTGGTGGAGCTCCT
Source organism: Rhipicephalus microplus (assembly GCF_013339725.1). Classification (NCBI taxonomy): domain Eukaryota; kingdom Metazoa; phylum Arthropoda; class Arachnida; order Ixodida; family Ixodidae; genus Rhipicephalus; species Rhipicephalus microplus. Next base: position 107,876,259 of record NC_051170.1, read on the forward strand.
GGAAGCAATTTGCAAGGTACTCATCTACGATAGTTATAGCGCGAGAACTAAACTGACGACCAAGAGACTAGCACACCTTCGTGTCCTTCAAGGTCTATTTGTCGTCGTTCTGTTCTCGCGCTATAACTATCGTCATGTCATACCAACTAGCCCAAGCTGCTGCACTTCTAAGGTACGCACTACGCCATTAATCATTGTGTAATAGGCAGGTATTTACTACGCCACATTTTTCGGAGAATGCGCGGTATCTGCTGAATACTTGCAACGAATTTCGGGCTTCTTCGAGTTTCTTTTTCATGCAGTGCATGGCTGACGACAATGAATAATCACGCCTGAAGTGGGTATGGGCCAGAGTTATTAGGTGATGAACAACAAGCTTTTGTAATAAGTTGGAGACTTCAGGCGATCCACTCGTGACGCAATTCGCATTGTGGGATGCCCGGTTTGTTTCTTTAATGTTCTTAAACGCTTTATTAGTCATACTAACGAGATTCCTTTCCCGACATCAAGCCTGCCGAAGACGAGTTTGCGAACACGCCCCGGCAAAGCGCGGCTCAGCGGTAGTACGCTGGGCTGGCACGTAGTGGTCCCGGGTTCGAATCCCACTATGTATTTACTTTGTTTCTTTAGGGTCAAAGCTTCTTATAGCGGCAACCGTTCGTCCCTCGTAACCATTGTTGTGTGTAACAATTGTTACATTTTGACCTGCAAAATGGTGCCGGTGGGAGATTTCTGTGCGTTGTTGAACACTAAAAAATAGTGCTCAATGTACATGCCAATTGCTGCTAATGGGGAATGAGAGACAGGAGCATTCGTCTTTTAGTGAACGCGCACACTGTGATCCCCATTAGCAGCCATTGGCATGTACATTGAGCACTATCTGACAAGAAAGGGTTGCTACGTTATATTCGCTGGGTGTAACCTCCTCAGTTTTAGAAAGATTTAGCGAGCGTTGAGCAGCAGTGCCATGAATACAATGAACTAGTATATACCATGAATGGGATCTAGGTGTCTAAAGGTGGGAAGTAGATACGAAGCGCAAGCCGTCGGAAAGTAAAAGCCGAATTCTCTTGTCTCTCATTTCCCATTAGAAGCCATTGGCATGTACATTGAGCACTATCTGACAGGAAAAGGTTGCTACGTTACACTCGCTGGGCGTAACCTCCTTGGTTTTAGAAAGGTTTAGCGAGCGTTGGCCCGCAGTCCCATGAATACAGTGAACTATTATATACCATGAACTCGAGGTGGTTAAATGGTGGAAGTAGACCCGAAGCGCAAGCCGTAAGAAAGTGTGCGTGTACCACCTCTCGTTTAGTCCTTGGAATGTCTGCTGGATGGCGGTGTTTTTATATGGGGAATATATGATGAAAAGATGTGAGATGGTGGTACTTGGAGGATTGAATAGATGGACGAACGGACACACAGACAGATGCATGGATGGACGCATGAACGGACGCAGGGGTGGATGCATGGATGAACGCAGGGACGGACGGAAGAACAGACGCACGCACGGAAGGGTGGATGGACGCATGGATGGTCCCACAGACAGACGTATGGACGGACGTAAGCAAGAACGAATGGACGGACGAATGCTTTGCCCCACTCTCCATCATTCACTCCGTGGATATGCTGCCAATGTTTTGTTTTTTTTTATTATTTCGTGCGATAGTGTATACGAACACCTGCGGCAGCGGCGGCGGACAAATACGGCGCCGCGCCTGACCAGTGTTACGATCTCATTACAGCTTTCGCTGTGAAAATGAGCTTTTCGCAATAAAAGAATGTGTGTTTTCGTAGCTGGAGAGAGATGTCCTAAAGTGTCCTTCATACAAGAGGTTATTATGGCACAATGGCAGCCGTCGAAAATGGCTTATAAGTTGTACTCCATCTGCACCTTTAATCAAGAAAGCTCTTTCGGACGCACATTGGTTATCTCTATATACTCCTGCTATCTCGCAACTGAATGGGGATTGTTCTTCCTGTTGAACATAGCGGGACGGCTCAGTGCTCTCCCATAGTTGAGTACTAAGTACTCGAAATCGTTCAACATTTTTTTTCTAAACAGTCCCACAATTAGACCAAATCATTTACAGTTGTTTTGTAGGACGAGACGGCTTTTTGTTGTCTCATAGTAGAGTACCTAGTACTATAAATCGTTAACCACTTTTTCTAAACACAATTTTTCTCGTTGCTGATCATATTAGGCTCTTAGCGGGACGGCTCAGTGCTCTCCCATAGTTGAGTACGAAGTACTCGAAAGCGTTAAACATTTTCTCTAAACACAGTTGTTTTGTGCTTGTTTTCCGAGTACTCGATGCTCCTGGCTGAATTATTGGGAAAGCTGACTGCTCCACCATCGTTAAGTACATAGTACTCGAAATCGTTACACTTTTTTTTCTAAACACACAAAGCTCTCATTTAGTATAGACACGACAATAATTTGATTGGCTTAATTTATTTTCCGAGCACAACCCACTGCACTTTCGTGAGCGAACACTTAATTGCCGTTCCTGCGGCAGTTCTACGGGACAACCATTCACACAGCTGTCCGATGCATACAAATAATCGAGTACATAGCACTCTGCAAAAACCTTCGATGCCTCATAAAACTCGATAATTTATCGTAGTCGGCGTCTGCGTCAACACGAGTGATGCAGATCATCATCATGACTTGATATGTCACCGTGTTACGTCGTCATGACGCCGCAGGACGCCAAATTTTTGACTTTGTAAAGACGTCACTGGGATGTCACGGTATGGCGTCATCCCGTGACATCAACTCTCGATCGTACTATCAGCCGAAAAGAAAAGCAAGGCTTTCGCCTTCGAGCTGACTTAGGTCAAGACAAAAGGGCCCATGTGGCCTTCTTGTTTCTTAAAAATTGTGCGCAGTTCTTTTTTTTCAGCAAACGTGTCTTACGAGCGTGATATTAAATAACAGATGCATGTACAACTCACCCATATTACAGTACAGTGGCATACACTTTCTGATTGAAGCACAGCTGGCTTGGTAGGTTAGTCGTTAACCGCTTAACTAACCAAATAAAATCATTGGTTAGTTAAAAATCAGCTATGCCCACAGTATAGTTCGTAGTCAGACAGACAAAGAACTTTATTGGGTCCTGAGAAACGCTACTTTTTAGAGCAACGTCGCGGGCCGCTCCGACGTAGGAACGGGGAGCTAGGCCTAGCCTCATTGCCACGTAGTACTTGAAATCATTTTGAATTCATATTTCGGGCGGTATGAAAATGAACCTAAGCCAACTAGCCCAACTATACTTTTTGCTGCAGTTAATTCCTTGTTCTCAAAATCATTCAACGTTCGTTCTAAATGAAAGCTGCGTTGCCCTAGGTGTTTGACTAGTGCGTCTAAAAGAGACTTTACCTGCTTTCCTATCTAGTAAAGCGTACAGTTCGCTAAATGGACTGTACTTTTTCTAAACATAAGAAGATAGTTCACCCTGCTCTTCTGTACACTAAAGATGTGCAGAATTTCGCCTCGTACGCTTCCTTCTTTACTTCAGTGGGGACGGTTTTCTTTCACTCACAAAAACTGCTTCCTCACTCAGAACAAGCGGCGTATAAAATGTATCGCTACGTTATCGTATGTTGTAGAAAATTTTCATCAATTTCTTGAGCAACAGGGCAAGCCATTTATACAGTTGCGAGCAAGGTTTTAGAGACCGGAACTGATTCAAGAAATAACTTTGATGCACTAGTACACAGCAAATTATCTTACATGCGCAGCACCTCAGATTTAACACCGAATGTGTGTTGCTAAAAAATCAGAAACCGGCCCACAAAAACACCAAATACTCATGAAAGGCTGCGAATGTAGAGTTAACATGACTCAGAGAACGCAATGTCAACAGCATTACGTGATCATCAATCACGAATATGTGCATATGAGGCGCACATGGAAATGAAAAAAAAAATCACCACCCAAGTACTCCGTACGAATGGTTAACCAGCGAAAACTTAAGCATTCGGCCCCGGTGTTTAGCAGGGGATTGAACCTGACGCTGCACTGAAGCTTTTCAAAATTACTGCTTACATGTTCATGCTTCCTAATGAGGTTAGACACACGTTTGGCTTGGGTTCACTACACCGTTTATTAGCCGATCCGCACATTGTGCCTCGCATGATCACGGTCATCGAGGAACGTAATGAACGGTTGAATGCGTTTCGCAGCGCGGTAATCACAGTGGTTGTTCTCGAACCACAGGTGGTTACAGACGTTGCAACCGAAGCCTATACGTGCCGCTGAAGAAACTCCCGCTGAAAGCGGGCATTCGTTCTGGCGAACACGCTCCTGCAATGATCACAGTGACACCGCGATGTCACGTTGTTTCAAGCGTTTGACATCGCGAGCTAACACAAAACGCAGCCAATGGCACGCGGGCCTGGGTAAGAAGCTGTGAACGATGTAACTGATAACACAGCCAATGTACACCGCTCATGACAGCGCTGCCAGACGGTTTTCGTGAATCATAGTGACGTACAACTTTTGCTGTAAACTATCGTGTGTCAAACGCTTTAGGATTGTACCAATAAACAAAACGTAATTACTCTATTGAGGTCGTTTTAATTTTCTTTGCATCCCAAACATGTTGATGGGAATTGAGTCCATGCATGGTGGAGCTTGACATCACACGTTGTGCCAATACAATGCGTTAATGGAATCATATGCTGTACACATGGACGTGCACACTGGGGGCGGGGGGGGGATGCCCCCCCTAGCCACCTAAGAAGAGGGGGGTGCAATGTTTGCCCCTACTTCGACTCACTAAGGAGGGGTGAAACGCGCTTCCATGAGTCTAGAGTACTTTCATGAGTCTAGAGTTTAGAGTCTAGAGTCATGAGTCTAGAGTACAGGGAGACTTCCATCGTACACTACATGGGGCCTCTGTTGCCCTATAGGGACATTGTCGGAACGCTATATATCACGGGTCCCAAACACGGGGCTCGCGAACCTCTCGATTGTGGGCCGTGGCCCACACTTCACTCTTTATTTTTTTAAATTTTCTTATCTGTGTGGAAGCTACGCAGACAGCACTGGTTCAAAGCGTCGCTTCCGTGACACATCTCATGTGTTCACCTTGTTTCTAAACATAACCATGAAACAAAAATTACACTTCACAATAGGCATCCAGATTTGAGTCATTTTGGAGATTTGTGTCGACGTGTTGTTGAAACACTGACACCAAATCTCCTTCAGAAATGACCTGTATATCAAATATGGAGAAGGATTCCTTCAAAAAGCAGCGTTTACTAGCAAGCTGTGCACCCCCATTTCCCCACTCGTATACTTCCTTGAGTGCCCCGGCCCGTGCAAGACTAAATTCAATAAACATAAACAATACAATACGGGCTGAACAAAACAAAATTAAATAAAAAAAAGAGCGAGATCGCACCGACAAAAAGAAATCGGAGCAAAATGGGAAGAATAAAAGAGAAGACTAGAACCACAAATTGGCATTAAAAATAAAGACGAATATACACAACTTTGTGCTTCCTGAAAAACGGAAAAGGGAAGAATCTGTACATTGTGAAAAACTATCTTAAGGCAGTGCAAAGCTGAGATAAAAACAATGACAGTGGACTGTGAAAAACATCAAAATCATGAAAGTTAACATTATCCAGACTTTGTATTCTGTGAGCAGAGTAGTGTCGAAAAATGGCAGGTGCATGACTTTGTCGGTTCTCTCTGTTTAACTTATGTGGAACCCAGAAATTTACACAAATGAAAACCAAAGGGCAGGATAACAAACCATAAACTAGAATAAATGAAATAAGAAGTCAGCGTGATTTCCTCAGCAGTGAAATGATGGCAATGATAATGATCTGACAGTGATAGAACGAGAGAGTCATTTCTAGCAAAACGATGGTTGTAAATGCTTATGAATTTTTCATGAACTCGCTCAATGGCGTCACTGCCAGATTTAGTGACGTCATTTCCGATCCCAGAAGCACACTGAAGTTGAGAAAGATATTGCGGTGTACAATTTCTGGAAGGCTGCAGAAGAACTGAATTCTCGAGAGATTCTGCAATTTCAGCCGAGAGAACGAAAACCTCGCGTGGCAGTGCGTTTAGTGGTAGCAGAAAATTGAACATGCTATCAAGAAGAACACCAAGATCACTGAACTCATAAATCTTACACAACGATACGGTATTTACAGGGTATGTAAATGACACGATGAATGTTTTGCGAGATATACTCATGAACTTAGTCTTTGAGATATTCAGGGAACTTAGGTTATTGTTTCCACACTAATCTGAGACAGAACCCAAATCTGACTGCAGCATATGACAGTCGTTAACTGAATGAATTTTCTTGAATATATTATTGTCATTGGCATACAAAGAAAACAAAAATAACGAATTGCAAAGAAACGTTGTTAAGGTATATTAAAAGTAAGAGTGGGCCTAATAACAATCTTTTCAAAGACCCCACTAGTAACCTTGTACAAAAAGACGTTTGCCCATTTACGGTGACATAACATGACCTATTAGGCAGACAGCTGTGCAAATGATTCACAACAGACGAGTCAACATGAAAGTTTGCAAGTTTAACAATAAAAAATGTGAGTGCCTGACTAGATCGAAATCCTTGCTCAAGTCACAATAGACTATATACGTCAACCTGTCTTCTCTGGCAATTTGCGCAACAAAACTAGCAAGATTTGTGGTAGTTGAGCGGCCATGGATAAATCCGTGTTGAATAGGGATCAATAATTTTTTCGCGCTAACATACAATATGTTGTGAACAGCCAGCCCAAAGATCTTTAATGTGGCACACAGTAAACAAACCGGGCGATATTTACATCCGTTTTGCCACACGACAAAAATACTGAAAAAACACGTGCAGTTTTTCACATTCTGGGATTTGTTGTGGCATTCAGACAGTTAATAAATATTGCAATCAGTGCTGTGGTAAATATGCTACCATAAACATTTAGTATGGCGGAAGGTATGCCATCTAGTAACGTTGATCTGGGTCCCATGATAGGGGCGGTTTCAAGCGCCTAAGGCATGAACAGATGAGCTTTTCATCCAGAGACAGACCACTAGATGTGCTAATTACATTGTGCTGCTGTCCTGAGTCCTAGAGTCTGAAGCCCTATAAACGGAATAAAAGAAGGAGTGGCGAAACAGTGAGCAACGGCATTCACTTTGACACTGTCCGAGTCCAATAGCCTGAAGGACTCCTCACTTTTGCTTAACCATTTACGTGAATACATGCAAAACTCAGCTGACCTGTCAGAAAAATTTTTTCTTATAATGCAATATATGAACAGTGGTCCCGTTTAATATTATTATATTGTTAGTATCAATCATAGTTTTAACAATACTAATGATAAGAAGAATACCTGGAGTTCTTATGTACACATTCAACTACACAGGCCTCTACTATTGCCACTCTTTTTTTTTAGTATTTGAATTTCAATAAATATATTTTTAGAGGCACTTCTTCTGTGCCGTCCCTGTTTTTCATGCTCTCAACTTCGCAGCGCTGCCTTTCCGTACTCTACTATTCCACCTCCACTAAAATAGGCCATGGCGTGGTTCAAATCTGCGACTTTTGGGTCAGCAACCGGGAACTGTAAACATGGTACCACCAAAGCGGCTTAGCATATTGATATAACCGCTGCTTTATGCGGAGGCAGAGCGTTAACTGGGCCGGATACTACAGGCAGTTTAGGAATAGGGTACTCAAAGACAATATTCTCGGCGTACGCATGCTATTTGCATCATTTAATTGTGGTCCACACGAGGATGGTCTATGAAGCACGCGCAGTGACAACAAACACTAAGGCAAGGCTTAGTGAACCCTATTCTTAATAAAGTCTCAAGTAAAAACTTTCGAATGAACTATGTGACGCACGAAACAAATTAAACGCTTCACTTCGTGCTGTATATCTGTCATAACTCTACAAACCCAACTACCACTCATAAACAGCCTTTCTTTCCCCTATTCTTGCGACCATCTGGAGTCCCGTGTTTGATAAAAAGTTTTTTTTTTTTCAGAAATTTGAATACCCCTTTCTAACAGCAAAGACAGAACCGACCTCCAGCGAGTGGTCACTAATGAATGATAATGCCGTCAAATGTCCGCCGTGATGGAGCAGGCGTTAGGGTGCTCGGCTACTTACAAGAAGGTCGCGGGTTCAATAACAGGCGCGGCAGGATTGAACCCACCTACGAGGCCTTTACCATTTCTATGGAGGCAATATGGTATAGACGCCTGTGGCCAGTGCACTATCTGTGCACGTTAAAGAACACCAGGTGGTCTGAATTCCCGGAGCCCTCTCTCATAATCATATCGTGGTTTTGGGGTGTAAAATCCCAGCACGTATTATTATTAATACCACCAAAAATAAACAGCCGTTCATGCAATGAACCACGGGCTTGTGGCATCTGTAATATATACTGAATATTATGGATGGTTGAATTGGTTTATATTGGACACTACAATCTAACTCAAACACAGCGACACACAGTGCTCGTGTCGTTTCGTTCCTCACCTTATGTGCCTGTGTTTGTGTTGCTTTATACCATCCACCATGAATACTGAATCTGGAGTATAGACGCAAAGAAATTTTGCAGTTTACATTGCACATTGATGAGAGAGACTACAGGTCGGTTTCTAAATCCTTTATATGGCAGTGTACATTTTCAGAAATTGCTTGATATTTAGAGTATACAGTATACCATTGATCATCAGAGTAATTAATAAGGGAGAGAGGCTAGCCATGCCGAATCGTCAGGGTCAAAAAAAAGAAAAGAAAAAAATAAGGATCAGTTTTTGTTGATTTAAACACTTAAAGCCAAAAATAGAATGTAGTGAGCACAAAAATTGACCATATAGACTAACAATTATACTCTACTATGTTAGATCGTCAGGATATCCGCATATTGTGCTTTCGGGGAGATTTGGGTATCGACCGAGCATATTGTGATTGAAGAGGTGGAATTGAAGTGAAGCTATGTATCATGGTGCTTCCAGAATACGTCAGAGTAGCCGCGCAAAAAAAAAAAGCATTTCTCTCCTTTTCATCAATCAAATTAAACCATGTATGCCTAGCATGCACCTATACTATAGGTCATAGTATGGAGTCATAAGAAGATCTGTTCAATCTCTGACAAGGTGCTTTCCTTCATCGCTATTACAAAGTACTCAACCGTCTCTCGAGCCGAAGCTCTGTTATTTTCAGAATGACGTCCACGGGTTAATGATGGCTTTGGGATACCGTACTATGCAAGGGCTGTTCAAATGAGAAGGTGCGAAGAATGTGTCTGATTTCAACGGTCCCATTCCTAGTTTCCAGAGTTCCTTTGGCCGGGACAAGAGCCAGTCCCTCACAGCGTCCTTGAGTTCGTCGTTCGACTTGAAGCGCTTCCCTTTCAGACGTTCTTTCTTTTTTTTTATGGAACCGAGCGCCTTGAAATCACATGCGATGAATGTATAGCTGATTTTAATACCTTCCGCTGTCAGAAATCTGATAGCGCTTCAGTATGCTTCTCGTGCTTCTCATTCTTGAATTTTGCATTGTGAACGCCATCCTGTACACACACACGCACACTGTCGTGTCAATTGGACGGCGCTCTTTATGAGAGCATCTCTCTCTCATGCGCATGGGGGTGCCACCTTGCTCCACCGCATGCTTCGATCTACGGCGGAGACTCCATAGCGTTAACAAATGTATCGGTACGTTCTCCTATTAGGCATATTTATCCTAATGCCCATCATTGTTATGACGTTTCGCACCTTTTCATTTGGACATCTTGTGTACATATGACTGTATTTAAGTGACTCAAGGTTTGGCTGAGTGGGGGCATTGTACACCGGCTAACTGCGAATGAGCGGCTGACAATGCAATTTTTTCACCTGTTGTGAAAGTGTTTAAAATGCTTAACGCTTGCCAGAGGGCACTGCGCAATATTGCAAGAGTTTTTTTTTTATTTAATGCGAAGCATGTCTTCGCGTACTGCAAGCACTTTTGGCATCTATCTATCTATCTATCTATCTATCTATCTATCTATCTATCTATCTATCTATCTATCTATCTATCTATCTATCTATCTATCTATCTATCTATCTATCTATCTATCTATCTATCTATCTATCTATCTATCTATCTATCTATCTATCTATCTATCTAGCCGCCTACGTCTTGGTGCTCTCACGATCACCTGTTCAACTCGGGGCACACTAAAATTATATGGTACTGGGGAGTAAGATGGTTTGACGAATACGCCTGACTGGTCGTGACATGAATACTTCAACAATTTTGTCACGAACGTCTTCAAACACTTCCTGAAAAGCAGTGCTACATACCCGGCCTCTGGTATGTGCCTCACAGCCCCTAGCCCATACCACTGATACCAGAGACCGAATATGTGCTACAGGAGAAAGACATTTTGTATCTACCAAGAAAAAGCGACAGCAAGCGTGGGTAATTTCAACGCCTGAGCATTAAGAAAAAGCTCACAGAGGCAGCGTTGACCGGATGAAAGCAAACAATCAGTGTCAGTGTCCCAGCAGGAATCGAACGCTAGCATTCTGCGTGGCAATCAAGTATTCTACCACACACAAATACTTCGTAAATACTTCGCAAATAGACCCTAATGTTCATGATAGGCCAATCATGGTCTCAGTACGGGCTATTAAACTTTATATATGTTACATATGTATTCCTACGATGCAGCTGTGATGTCGGCTTGACGTCAATTGTAGTTAGGTGCCACCACTGAGGTTGATTTGTGTAGCAGTATTGAGCGCTATCATCGCGCACGCTCCAGCGCATACACTATAGCGCTTCATATCAGCTTACCGCTTCTGATGTTGCTAATATCCATGTTGCTGTTGGAATCGTTACGTAACTACAAGCAACTGCTACTATAAAACATATGGGGTTGTTTGACGTATTTGCGTGCTTGGATTTGTGCATATGTTGAGCCCCACTTCATAACGTGTCGCTCAATGAAAAATTAAAACGCATTCACCTTCGCATAACATTAATTCCCAAGGTGCATGCGACCTGCGGAGTTTTTTTTTTTTGCTTCTAGGGGCGAAGCTTCTTAGGGTATAGGGCAGTCCATCCCTCCGTTGTAGCCAGCACACACACACACACACACACACACACACACACACACACACACACACACACACACACACACACACACACACACACACACACACACACACACACACAGACGGACGGACGTACGGACGGACGGACGGGGGGGGGGGGTGGACGCTTCGCCCCACTTATCATTCACTCCGTGAATATGTTGTGATTTTTTTTCTTTTGCTTCGCTTATAGCAAGTGCCACTCATCGAGAACCACGACATGATATCATTGTTAGTGCCTGTCTAGGAGAGCCACTGTTGTAATCATAACCGAGGACTAATGAATGCGTTTGACATCTGGATCCTTCTTGAGTGCGAGCTACCATGACAACGTGCTTCGTGTTTCGCCGCCGAAAAAGCAGCAGCGCAAGAACAAGACTACAGAACAGAAGTAGCGTAGCCAAAAAGAAAAACATTTGGGGGGGGGGGGCGGAGGGGGCTTCAGCAGTAATTTATATACTGTCACACGTGCATTTATAGGTGTGCGTGTACACATACGCATTGAGAACTTAAAAAATGACAGCATATCCACGGAGTCAATGATAGAAAGTGGGGCGAAGCATCCGTACGTTCATTCATTCTTGCTTCCGTCCGTCCATGCGTCCGTCTCTGTGACCGTACATGCGTCCATCCGCCCGTCCGTGCGTGCGTCTGTTCGTGCATCCGCACGTCCATCTGTGCGTCCGTCCCTGAGTTCGTCCATGCATCCGCCCTTGCGTCCATCCATGCGTTCATCCGTCCGTGCAGCCATCCATGCATCTGTCTGTACCCGTTCGTCCATCTATACAACACTCCAAGTACCACCATCTCGCATCTTTTCATCATATATTCCCCATATAGAAGCACCGCCATCCAGCGGACATTCCAAGGACTAAACGAGAGGTGGCGCACGCACATTTTTTTACGGCTTGCACTTCGTGTCTACTTCCCACCTTTAACCACCTCGAGTTCATTCATGGTATATACTAGTTCACTGTATTCATGGCACTGCGGCTCAGCGCTCGCTAAACCTTTCTAAAACCAAGGAGGTTACGCCCAGCGAGTACAACGTAGAAACCCGTCTCGTCAGATAGTGCTCAACGTACATGCCAATGGCTGCTAATGGAGAACAAGAGATAGGAGAATTTGGCTTTTAATTAACGCGCACGCTGCGAATTTTTCATTGTTCAAAAACGCACAGGAGAAATCTCCCACCGGCACCACCGGCACCACCGGCACCACCTTGCAGGTCAAAACGTAAGACTGGTTACACACTACGACTACGACTACGAGGGACCAACGGGTGCTGCTTTAAGGAGCTTCGCCCCTAAAATTTTCTGGAGAGCCATTTGAACTAAGGTTGAACGGCGGGCTTGTTGCTTATCCATAGCACCCGATCTATAGTGCATCCAAAACGGGACAGAGTGGTTTGTTATGCGTCTTCTGCTTTGCCCCTTCTTGGATTAACTCTACATCATGTCATTTGAAGTTTTGAACCCCAACCCTCCCCCCACCCCACCATTCTACGCCATTAAAACCAAGGTACGCATGTGTTTGAAAAAAACGCGCTCACACAGACACAACATGCTCAGCGTAAATATCGTAAATGTGTCCTCTGAATCAGCCGGCATTTATTATCTGACAAAGCGTGAAACTCGGCTAATTCTCAGGCTATTTCACACAGCCGACATTTCTGGGCTCCGGAAAGGCTCCACGCCATCCTTCCCTGCCGGGCAACGTCCGAAATCGGGCCAAAACAAACGAAAACACTCCTCCAGCGTTCCACCTGTATCTACGTGCACGTTTACCCACAGCTTCTGATAAGCGAGGTACGAAAGACGCTCGTCCGTCGCTTTTAACTGCCGTTGGTACAAAAGGCACCGAGCGGCAGCGAGCCAAGAGCTCATCTTTACGTGTCGCGTAGATTAGGAGGCCAGGCGAGCTAGGCGCGGCCCGACTATCGCAATGGTTGACGAGCGCCGCGACACTGACATGTTTTCCGACGGCTTCGGCCGTTGTCAAGCGGCAATGCGTAACTTCGGGCTATCAAAACGAGCGAACGCACACAATGCTGGCGCGTGATACGCTGGTCTCGCACGATATACAGTGGAGGCTGCTAGCAGCGTATACGCTGGTTTCCAGAGGAGAACAATAAAATTAAACGCGGAGAGTAGGAGACGTCCCTCGTACGTCCCTCGTACGTGTACTGTGTACTGCACACACACACACACATACGCACACGAGCGAGGCCGACAAGTTGGACGTTGCCGCGAGTGCCCACTCTCGCACAGCCTGAACCAATCAAGAGCAGGCGAGTTGCGCCCGCTTTTGTCTTTTTTATCGCTCCAACTTGAACGCTTCGGCCAATCGGGGTCGCTCAGGCGGCTTCGTAAACGATGCGCCCCGCCGAGCCAACCGGTTTTCAGGCGCGGCGATTCCGAAAGCTCACGCAATCAAGCGCCTTGTGCACTCTGCGGGCGTGCGCGCGTAGGAAGTAAAACGAAAAATGGGAAAATGCGCTGGGAGACCGGATTGGGCGAGGGGTCAGGCGATGCTTCGGCGCTGTTCTTTTGTTTAATTACAGCGATGCTCCCAGTGAACGACACGTACATGTGCGCCTCTGGCTAAGTCGAGGGGAGTGGTCAGTCTCCCGCTGCGCCTACCAGCCACGCTGCAGTGAAGAGCAAGCGCTTTGAGGGACCAGCGGCAGCGTCGTGATTGACGAGCTATTCGAATAACGCCGCAGAAGAAGCCCTCGGTTGCTGCTCGGGCGCAAGCTTGCCGCTCCAAAGCTCCCACTCCGCCTTCCTTCACGTCCCTTTTCTAGTCGATCAGCTTCTTCTATCAGGGTTCCAGCACAGCCGAGCCAAGCCGACGACGACGTCAATGTACCCGTATATTTGCATCGCACTAATGAATGACTCTTGCCGAATTATGTAAGGGCGGCCGTAAAAACGAGTCGCTGCCGTGAATGGCTCTACGTCCCTCACATTGCCAGAGGCACTTGCGCCTACAGGAAAGCGCTGCGATGCATCCTCCCTGATTGCTCAACAATTTTTGTTTTTTGTTTCTGTTCTTTAGCTGTCTGACTGCATCATTCTCGGAATCAACAGTCAGCGATTTTTTTTTCCTTATTTGCATGTGCCAGTGCCAGTCCAAGCAAGTTTAATTTAGTCTTTTTTTTTCTCGCATGAAGCAACAAGGAGGCAAAGAAAGCAATCATGCTGAAATAGTATAAGCCACAAGCAAGAACAAGCGCAGTTATTTTTGCTGAATCTTCTTTGTTTGTGACGAATGCGACGAAGACAAAAGCACAAGGGTTTTATGGAAATCTAGTACGTCAAAAGACAAGCTTTCAAGCTTGTAAAGCCGTGAATCCAAGCAGGCCCTCGCTTAATTTTCGCAATGCAACACACCACTTCTAACAAATACACGTAACACTTTCAATCGCTTGTAGGCATGTAAGATATTTGTTGCAAGAGGCGCAATTAATCCACACAATCTGGCATTGTTGTATTTCGTGAATATAGGGCCTTTTGATCCGTGATGAACAGCGCTGCTCACATTCTGGTAGTTTTATGATTTCCTCCTAATCATCTCCATCATCAGCCTAAGTACGTTCACTGCAAGACAAGGGCCTCCCCCATGTTCTGCCAATCAATCCGGTCCCGTGCTTTCTGCTGCCACGATATACCTGCAAACTGAATTTCGACTGCCCACCTAATTTTCTGTCTCGCTCTCGCGCGTTTGCCTTCCCTTGGAGAATCCAGTCAGCTACCCTTGATGACGAGAAGTTATCCTACCTACGTGCTACGTGCCCGTCCATGTCCATTTCTTGTTCTTGATTTCAACTATAAAATCCCTAACTCCGGTTTGTTCCCTGACCCACTCGGCTCTCTTCTTGTCTCTTAAGGTTACAGCTATAATTTTCCTTTCCATCGCTCTCCCTGCGTCAACCTCAATTTAAGCTGAACCATTTTTTGTTAAATCCGTAGGTTTCTGCTCCATAGGTAAGTACCGGCAAGATGAAGCTGTTATATACCTCCCTCTTGAGGTTTAGTGGCAGATTACCATTCATGATTTGACAATGCTGGCCGAATGTGATCGACCTTATCCTTATTCTTCTAGTTCTTTCACTCTCACGGTTCCGCTCCGTGGTTACTACCTGTCCTAAGTAGACATATTCAAGTCGTCATCAGCGGCTGCACTTCCGATGGAGGCGGAAATGCTGTAGGCCCGTGTGCTCAGATTTGGGAGCACGTTAAAGAACCCCAAGTGGTCAAAGTTTCCGGAGCCCTCCACCACGGCGTCTCTCATATTTATATGGTGGTTTTGGGACGTTACACCCCACATATCATATCAAGTCGTCATCATAAATACATCATTATTCCTGGACGTTAGTCTTCGGGATGGAGACGAATTGTTAAGCATCATTCTGGATGCAATTACGAAAAACGGTGCTTAAGGTTAGCTGTCAAACACCAACAGAGATTGTATAACCTCTCTTATATCAATGTACAGTAAACGATAAACTACTTCTGTAAGTACACGTTCTACTTTCGTTACAGTGCTTATGGAAACGATTCATGGTATCGCTTCAGTCAAGTAGACAGTCCATACTGCAATAACTGTGGCTCCATAGAAACTGTAAAACATATCTTGTTTGAGTGCTGAGCGTATGCCGATGAGCGTGCGCTCTATGAACAGTGCATGCATCTGTTAACCCAAACAACTTTATCAGTGTATTGTGTCCTGGGCCCTTTCCCCAGCTTTACGCAACAGAGGCAAGCGATGAAACATTTATTCACGTATTTAGACGATATCAATCAGCTAGACAAACTGTATAGGGACGCCTTGAAAGCTGAAGTCATGCTGTCAGCACACGTCCCCGCCCAAGAGGGAGAAAAATGTCTGTATATTTATTTTTTTTCTTTTCATTTTAATTCTTAACGTTTTTTTCTCTCTCTTCTTGCCTTTCAGTCCCCGATCCCTTTCCCCTCGCAGAGTAGCAAGTCAGCGACACACACGCGCCGGCTAAATTCTGTGCTCTTCAATAAAGAGCTCTCTCTATCTATCTATCTCTCGTTATACTGATTTCTTATAGGGGGGGAGTTGAACCATACATTGTTTTCTTTTTCTTTTGCCAGCCTTTCAAACCACGTTATTGTCATTATTCAATTTTAGGCTTAAATTTGAAATGCATTGAAGACCTTTTTTTCAAGTTAAAAAAAGGAACTTAGTACCTGGACCAGTGCACCAGATATATTAATAGAAAGCATGAACTATAGATATGGCAAGGTTCTTTACTCTTCAATTCAAAACGCTCCTCTCTGACTTTCTGATATAAGCACCCTTACAGCATTACGAGAGCAAGGAGAATCCGAGGAAAGTTGCAATATAGAGGTTCTTCGGATGAAGAATACTTAAGAAATTTATTGACTATCAATCCTGCTAAGCCATCCCAGGGTAGCCTACCCAGTTCAGCCTTGATTGACCTCCCCCTACGTCTTTTTTTTTTCTTCTCTCCTCTACATGTGTTTTTTTGTCTTTGTTTTTCTGTCAGTAGTTCACGGCAATTTCCACGCAGACAAAGAAGGCACGCTCTGCATAGTGACGCACATCACATTCCTCCCAGTTGAGTCTGTCTACGCGGCCGCCGAGATGCAGCGCCGAATGTAACCCACAGCATGTCATAACCTGCGCAGCAAGCTTGAAGTTCTTTTTAACGGTGGCCAGTAACTTCACTTATATGTCTACTCGAGTCAGGGATGACAGTCCCATCTGCACCCAGAATGTTCACGCACATTCACACAAAAGCGCGTCCGCTATAAAGGATTCGTTAATACAGTAGCGATGGATACTTGCGATGCAATATACCCTTCTGTGTTAACTGAGTCCGGCTCGCTGGGAGCTCTGCATTGCCGGTATAATATACAAAGCCCAGAAATTGGCCGCAGCATTATGGTGATGTGCGATTCGCTGGGCATAGCTCCGCACTTGAACATCTTTAACGAGTATAGATGGTTATAAAGGCGTTCATTGAACGCTGTCGTATGGGTAGGCTGCTTACTCAACGGCTGACATCACGTTCCACGAGTGCGAGCGGCGACCAGGAGCGATTCGTCGTAGAGACAGACTCACTAGATGTCACTGGATATGAAGACCCACAATATAGTTTGTTCCTCTTCGCTATAATTTTAATCACTGCGTTTAAGTAGCGCATTTAGAGCTCTGACTTCGTGTCACAGGACGGGGTTACATCGATACCAAACAAAGTGCCCCATAGTCGCCCATTAAGTCTGCCATCATGTAGATGCAACTTCGTGATCGGGCTTTAAGGGCAAATACTTGAAGTAAAATTTTGCATCCCGTATACGCTGCGGTAAAATTAGTTGGCGTAACCCATTCGTCACTATGCATGCAATCAAGCAGGAAAACGATGTACTTTTCAGAAACGTGGTAGAGCAGTTTACCCATAAGGTCAAAGGAAAGCACGCGTGAGATTTTTCAGCGACCCCCCAGGACAGATATACCGCCAGAGCTTCGAGGAGTTCCATGTTGATATGCCGACTATAGCAAAGCCTGAGCGGAATGGCGCTCTCATTATTTGCAAAGCTCGTAAAAGCCCTGCTCAGAGATCTGTGATTCGACTTGCAGATAAAAGAGTTGGCGTTCGCGGCTGGCTAGTAGGTATAGATATAAGTTTATTCGTTCGCAAGCGAGGTATATGCCTGATATATATGAACCCGTTCTTCCTTGAGAAAGCCTTTGGTTTGGCGCGGCATGACTAACCAAAACATTGTAACTGCCAGAGTGTGTAAACTCTCTGATGTCTGCATTTATTAGGTTCGTTGATCATTCCTTGCACTCGTAGCTTTTAAAAAGCTAAACACGCTAACCTTTTTTCCGGAAGCTGGCCCTTTCAAACAGCTTTTTTATCTTCGATTAGACACTACAATTCTTTACCTCCAGATGCTTGTGCTGTGTCATCTTGCAGCCTTTTGTCTGCAATCAACCTATCATGTGTCATCCCTGCTCTTAGGCAATAGCCCAGCGGGGCAGCAGTGTACATCGTTTAATTTATAATGAGTAATGAACGCCTAAAGCAGGATGTTTATTTATTTATGAAGGGTCAGTTAAATCACCTATAATATTTACGAAGCTAACCGTAAGCTTGGCAACTGAAAACTCTCACATGCTCATATGGTTAGTGACAGCCTTCAAGCAATCTATGATGCATAAGACTACAGTATAGAACTATTGTGTATATCAACAATCTTGTCGCTGGGTCACCGATGGTAGTCCTATATTGGCGCATCACTTTCGCAGTTCTGACTAGCAGGCGCTGATAGTTTTGACACGACATAATGCTAATGCACGTAATGCTCCCTGGCACAGAGGTGTCACCACGCGAAACACCAGAAGCGAACGTATACGAATATCGTCTACCGCTATAAATTCACCGAGACATTTTGCTAGTAGTGCAATATCAGCAAGTTCAAGGAGGGTTATCAGCAGAGTGAATAAAGACGTGCCTACGAAAAACGTAACGGTGGTGGCTCGATGGCTATACCCGTTTTGCAATAAGTCACGGTCATAAAGATGGTACGGCCTGTATAAGGTAGTTTACGATCCCGCTTTAACTCCTTCAAATGCACCGAGGATGGCGTCATGAGACGCACCATAATACGTGCTTTTCATACGCCTTGAAAGAGCTCTCCTGGCAAGTGAGGTGCTTTATTCATTCTTCTCACCGATAACTAAAATCAAATTAAGTGCACTGTAAGTGGAAGGTCTTTCTTTGCCAAGACCCGTCATCATGCCATGAAAGGTGCATGATGTACTTCTAAGAGAAGATCGTTACAGCCCCAATCAACACCCTTCTATAACACTTTACACGACAAATTGTCGTGGCGTCGAACTTCGAGAAACTGGTGAATCACCCTGAGTTTAGAATGACACGAGCAAATTTGCAAGGCTTCAGCAGCGTCGCAGTGTGACTGGCTCTTCAATCTATCTGGCACAATTTAAATCAACAATTCATCAAAAAAAAGGGGGGGGGCGAACAGGTATGCATATAGAGGTATTGTGTGGACACCTAGGCTTATACTATTTTTTTTTACTTTTTACAAGCGATTGCGGATTCCCGGAGAAGCCGTTTATTTGCCGTGACCCGGTTATGAGCGAGCAGTGATAACGAGGATCTTCAATTAACCCACTAGGTGTCACCCGTCCATCGTGTATATTATTCGTGCTTGTTTGTGAAGGTTAAACGGGTATTGAGAGAAAAAAAGTAGAGAAGAAAGGCAGGGAGGCTAACCAAGTTTGGCTCGGTTGGCTACCCTACACTTAGGGGCGGGCGAGGAAAGAGGTAACAATAGAAAAGAAAGGGATGCAGAGAAAAGAAGAACAGTTAGAAAGAGATAAATAAATAGTAAGCTCGAGACTACCCAGCACTGTCTCACGCTGTTCTTTCGTAAGCGCTTATGAAGTCGTGGCACAAGAGAACTTTCGTGGCCTTGCGCATATATGCGCGACCATCGGCCAAGGTCCCCTGCAGGATTTTCTTTTCTGTAAGTGGTCGTGAATCCAGGTGATTGAGTTTGGCTTCCATAGTGCGTCGTTCAGATTGGTATGATGGACAGTGGCACACATAAAGCGCTCAAGCGTCTCTTCGCAGGCGCAAATGTCGCATGCCGCACTGCTGGCCAATCCAATGAGACACGAATACGCATTTGTAAACGCCACGCCCAATCGTATGCAACACAGCAAAGCTTCAGTGCATCTTGGGAGGCCGGATGGCAAACGAAGTTGAAAGTTTGGGTCGATCAAATACAGGCGTTTGTTGTAGAAATCCTGCGCATTATATTGTAGGAGCGTGATACGGTGAGCACGCTATAGTGACTGTAGTCGCCGCGCAGCGTCCATTCTCAAGAGTCCATGGTATGGGCGTGTGCAGGTATTGAACATGAGCCGATCAAGCAGCTTCATCCGCGCAGTCAGTGTCGACATTCCACAATGACTCAACAACCACTGAAATACAATATCATGTCCTTCCTCGAGCGCTTGGTGGTAGTCGTGCCTTATGTGATATACTGACTGTTCGTGTAATACGTGTGTAACTTAAAGCGTAGTGTCTGTAAGGCTGACCTCGAGTCGCAAAAGATGGCCTATTGATTAGGTTGCTTCTGACGAATGTACTTGACCGCATCTTGAAGTGCTGCTAGTTCTGCTGCTGTCGACGTTGTTATGTGAGTTATAACTTATACTGCAGTGATGCGTTACCAGATGAAACAGCCACTGCTCCCGTAGAGCTGTTAGTATTAGTGGAGCCATCGGTGTAAACATGTATGCGGTCAAAGTGCGTTTTGTCCAACAGACGCAAAATCAGCTGCTTCAGGGCTAGCGGTGACATGCGTGCCTTCTTAACAATTCCAGGAACCGACAAGCGCGCGTCAGATTGATGGAGACTCCACAACCCAGATGCCGGACGCATCGCAAGTTTGAAGCCATCAGGCGGTAATAAGTCGCGGTGTTTTGTCACAATGACGCAGAATGAAGAATGGGTTCTCCACGCTAGCAAACACGCTAAATGATCAAAACAAATGATTGCCCAGTTGGTGATACATGATCTAAGTATACTACGCTGTAGAAAACACGGAGACGGGAAAAAAAAGCTTGTATGCTTGTAATTGTCCTTTTCCCGTCGATGTTTTCTACCACGTAGTATATAGTTGGACCACGCTAAATGATGTGACGGAAGCCGTGATACATGCCGATTGTGCGCTCTCACATTCGGATTAATATACGTTGATATGCAATAATAAACGGTGATACGTTGTGACCGTCTGCTTTTGTGTGATAGCGATAGTTTCGACCGTCGATAAGCATCCTGGAAGGCCAAGACATGTCCGAAGTTCTTGGCTTGTGCACGAATCTTAGTCTTGCATGTGCAGGACATGGCAGGAAGGCTGTGTCGGAAAAGTCCGAGGAAGAGGGTTCTATAAAGTTGCAGCATTGAGCGCAGGGAGGCACCCCGTAATTTTCAGGCAAGAACTTGAATACATTCTCAATGCCAATGAGCTTTTCTTCATGTATGCGACATACGGACTCCAGGTTAGGTCCCTATCTACAATAACGAATCTATAGGATGCTTCTATTCACCTTTTCGGATGGTGTCAACATAACAATAGCAGCAGCATGTGTTTCTTCCCTAGAAACTTCCGGTTACTTCAATTGTCACTCTCTAACAATGAAGCAGAAAATTTGTTTGTTTTTTGTAGTAGTGCAGGGTAGGAAAAAACTCTTTTTCCGCTTTCTGGTTGAAGGAAGGCGCTTGAAGTTACCGACTAACTTCTATATTGTTGTATGTAGCTTAGGACAAAACGTGTTTAAATTATTTGGTCAGACAAAGGGCAGAAGAGTGTTGACAATGAGCTGGCTACTCGCTAAAGCATTTGTTCCCTGTCAATGCTCCCACGCTACGCTGATGCTCAAAACCGGAAGCAGTCAAACGAAGTACTAGAAATTGTTAAACATTTTTTCTAAACACGCATCTCTGTTGGTAAACAGCGAAACGCTCTGTATGCAATAAGTTGCGCAACCTCTACGGCATACATTTACGACGAAAAAGCTAAGGCCGAAAGTTGGCACACACTCCCAAGACCCATTTTAATGGGACAATAAACTCCCCTTGTAATGACTGATTTCGGCGTTACTGGGTTGTAATGAAGTAGTGTTATATTTTCTTCCGCCCCATAGCATCCATAGTTTATATGATAATGTAAGTTGTAAAAATACTCTTAAACGACAAGAATGCGGGCGTTTATTTACACTAAGCACGCGCGCATCACAGGAAATAAATACGATGGATGCTTAGAACTTTCCAAGAAGGAAAAGGTGGAAGCTCTTGTTGGACCAATAGGGATTAGAATGGAGCTCCGACTCCGTTCGACATAGATGCCCTGCGATGGAGTCCTTGAAGTGCGACAGCAGCGTAATAACAGTCTAGCGAGCACAAGCAGCTAAACTTGATGGTCCCAGAACCAGTATGCACATGTATGCCAACATATTAGAGCAATGATGTCTTCATTGCAACATAGTAATGTTTGTCGTGGTTCATAGTTGTGCCGAATCGCATGTGCCCTTATTACTGTAATGTCATGAGACCTTCGTTTTCTGTACATAGTGCAAATAAACTTTTTCTACTACATAAGCGGATACGACTGGAGCGTCACCCCGCTTCTAGACCTGGCCACTGACCAAGCATTCTTGACAGGACAGTCCCCGGCGGTCTGTGCGAAGCCCGTGTCTCACCCTTCTTGGGAGCCCACCCTCTTGGGAGCCCCATATTCTACTCTGCTGACGCGATCGGCGCGATTAAACACGAAGTGGACAAAGTGGAAGCTCAGCCTCACGCTGGCGTGCTTTATTTTCTGAACAAACATCGTTGGGCTTTACATAACCTTGAAACACTCACATTCAAAGGGATACCGGCACTAATTTTCACAGTTGATTTAACTCCGTCATACGAACCTGCAAACAAGGACGACTTGGACCAAGCGTGAAGGCAAATGAAGATAATTTATTTTCAAATTAAAATCAATTGTCGAACAGCATGCCTGCTGACACCAATGCTAGCGTGACTTCAGGCCCCGTCGTGCTTCAGAGAGGCTACGGTATGGATTGACATTGACTTCACGCACCAGTTTAGACTACATTATGCCCCAAAACACACAAAATAACCACTTGTGCGTTGTCTATTGGGCTACGTAGCTGATAGGCCGAGAAAACAGCATGATATCTGGCGCAAGCACATAACGTGAGGTCCATTATCACTCGTGAAGTCGGGGTACTGTAGGAACCGAAATTTCCATTTGCAAATATGTTGTAATTGATTTTTGGAATGCACTCGCACTAAACAGTACGTTTTCTAAGCTCTTGAGGAGTGCGATCTTTCCTTTCACACACACACACAGAAAAGCGACAACCGTATAATGTCCGTGTCAGTATTCTTGATATCTTTCGACTTAGAAGCCAGCCTACAGTGACGTCATGATTCCGCGGCCTTATTGGCACAGGGAATGAATTATGGATATACGCAGGAGATGTTGACACACAAATAGGATGCCAACTACTCCTTTTTATCCCCACTAGAGGTACCCAACATGAAGCATGAAGCCTGTTCCTAAATCAGCACCTTAAAGGTGCATAGAGGGTATTCAATGTGCTTTAGTTTCACCTCGTTAAATGTTTGCGGAAGCCGTAGCTTAAGCCTTAATTTAAGCGTTAAATGTATTGCACGCAGAGATAGCAACATCAGCACTTCAGAGATGGCAGTTGAATTAACTTGAATACTCTCAACGCTTAAGCTTATGGTAAGGCCTCCTATAGGAACATAATGCAGTACACAGAAAACTTCAACTATAAGCTTCATTGGTTTGTGGCACGTGTAAAAGTTATTTTATTCAGAATAAGACGCCTCATGCGTTTTCCTAACAGTTATTCACCCCACAACTCCTTTACAAATCAGGCGAGATCACTGCTTATTAGTCACAACACTGTTCTTATTTTCTTCTATTTCAGTGGAAGCAACATTCCGCATCAGGACCTCAGCGTTGAAGTCCAGGCGCGAGCCGCCGTTTCTGTGAAGTAAGACTTCAGGGTGCTTTCATCGAACAAAAAGTAAGTCTATTAGACCTTTTTATTTTTATGGAATGTCAATTAGCAATGAGCGAATGGTTCATAATTTTTAAGTGCCCCAAAATCACCGCGTATACCGTACACGTGTTACATTAACCCAGCCTTTTGAGATCATGACAGACATCAAGCACTTTTTGTCGAAATCTTAATGGATGAATTCTTAATGCAGCCATCAATAAGCTATAATTGAGAGGCCACCAGCTTCGGGACTGGCTGGCTATGGCTGTTTGAAAAAAGCTCACATAATTTTTTGATTGATTTGGGGGGTTTAATGTGCCAAAACCACAGCTCACATAATTTTTATTGCATTCACCTAAAAATAGCTAAAAGGTGATGCCACCCTCTTCGGCGTCTTCATTCCAGGTATACAGATGAACTGCTGATTCAGTAGTTATAGTTTTAAACAAAAACAATGTCACGCTTAAGTACACGAGGGCTGTACGGTGACGTTTAAAGTGTATGGGTTAGTTTATTGCTTCAAGAATTTTTAGTATAGCCGTCTACATTTTTTTAAACAACACAACATTTTATAAATCGACAGTCTTCCTGTCCTTCACAGTACACTATATAGGAGGCCGTCCAGACAAGATACTTCTTTCCCGTTTGGTTAATTATAAATCTTTTCATATATCGACCCATTAACAGCGCAGAAACTTGCAGCATGTTGCTACCTTACTTCTTTCACCAGTGATCTTCAGTTGTCAGTAAGTTTGTCTTGAAAATGATGTACTGCCAAAGAGACCAACGGTATTGCTCAAACGAAAAAAAAAAAAATAGGCGGAACCTTCAGAAATGCACGGTAACTGACCTATATATGCGAAGCGTCACATGATCTGTTTGGCGCATGCGCCGTCGTTTGAATAGAACACAGATATATACATTTGTGTACTGTCTTATGAATATTCTTCGTGGTCTTTACGGTATATACGTCTACTATGCGTCGCATCTTCACCCTGTTCTGTACTATATGTAGGCATTGCATCCAAATCATGGCCACGCACGTTTTCTGTCTTCTCGTGGAATTTCTTAACCAAATGTCCACGCGATTAAAATTAAGTACTAGGTGCAATGACAGTGATAGCAAATATTGCCAGGAGTTGCACCAGGACTCGTCACAGTGCTGTTGACTGACCTGCCCGCGGGATTGACGTGTTGCCTCGACCAAAACAGGAGGCGCTGGCTCCACGCAGCTTGTCCTGAGAGAGAGAATAAATGGTAGAGAAGGAAAGATAGAGAGGTCAACCAGTTCAGGATAACCGGTTTGCTACCCTACATGGGGAAGAGGGATGGTAGATATTGAAAGAAGGAGAGAAAATACAGCAAAGAGAAAGAGCATGCCAGGGTGCACTGGGTGGATGTAAGAACAACAACGACCTGATGTTGCTAAACCAATCATCCCACACTAGAGATCTTTACAAGATGAGGTACCCAAGCCTCGGGCCTCCTTGAGTTTGAATTACGAAACTGTTCTAGAACAAGACGAATAGGAGATGACACAAGCAAGGCGCTGACTAGCAAACCATATTTCATTGCATTTGCCCTGTCAATATGCACCGTAAAGAAACACAATCAGTATACATATTTGAAAAGACATATCAACGCGTGTACAGAGTAAAGGCACAGTTTTCATGGTACATCATTTCAGTTATGCGGATATTGCGTTTCCATGTTTTTATGCATACTGATATCCAAACGCACTAAAATTTGGTTCTTGGCACCATGCTTGTGTCCGATCGTCTTTATTTTGTTCTAGCACCGTTTCATCGTACCAATTCAGTAAGTTTACGAAGTAACCATATTCAGGACAGTTAGTTCCTTTAGTTAATACAGTTAGTTCCTTTAGTTCATTGGGTTTCCATACCTACGCCATAGATGTTTTAAAACAAGACTAATCCCCCGTAAACCTACAAACAATTGGAGCATCAAGTTTGAATCCTGACAATATTACACAGTTTTAGTTGGCTGTCATCAGCAGCTCTCTGCTGACGCAGGCTGCCATTGGAAATGGCTGGAAACCTACGTCCACAGATCCGCTACAGACACCCAGCTTTCTAATATTTTGATGATCCTCCACGCAAAAGAGCTATAGGGCTGATCTTCGCTTTGTTATCCATCGATTTTAAATACAGAGGTGTCGGAATGTTAACAAAAAAAAGTGGTTAGGTCATGACACATGCAGCAGCGAGTCACAACGTAAGCACATATGCAAAGTGCCGGATGTCAATTGTCGAAAAATGTCTAATGTGAGGCGTCTCGACAAGAGACGCTCAGCGATTGTGCACAATAGAGAGCATGTATATGCGCGCAAGTAAAGCGCATGAGTTGAGGTTGGCGGCAAACTGCCGGCGTCATTCAGCGCCGAGTTAAAAAAGTTTAGCAGCTTATTACACTGGCGTTAACACTTGAAGACGAAGGATTGCTGCACGCTTGGTAATGCATTAAGTGATACAATAAGGGACGATATTTAACGCAAGCTTCAGTGTGAGGGACACGTGTCAAATTATCTTGCCTTGATGGTCTGAGTCGATTTCATTGTCCCCCCAACTCCTTTGTGCACCCCACGTGGTGTTGCTCTGCCTCAAAGTTTACGACCCTCGTTTTTCACCCTGCGATTATGTCAAGCGATGACGTCATGATGATGTCACAGGTGTGGTTTATACGCGACGTCGTGACAGTGTCACAACCAGCCGTTGTCGCTCTACGCGCCACTCTCACGCAGAAAGTCAGGTGTGTTCATGCACCACTTCATTCGTGGTTCGCTCTAAGGTATGGCTTTCGCCTGAAAGAAAATGCTAGAAATGAGTAAAAGAAAAATGCTCGATGATGATTATTAGGATGATTGTTAGCGCAAGGACCACTGGGTTATAGTTGAACCAAGAAAACGTTGCAGTAATGGCAGCAGGTATACTATATTAGCTTACGTTTGCCAGTGCTGTAGTCAACACTCGTCATGTATGTCAGTCATGAGAAGTTGAGGTCTTTTGGAAATACCTACCGACATCCTCACACCTCTAAACAGAAAGTGCTTGAAAGAGGTGTACGAACCTACTGCTTACAAAAAAATTAAGCACGGAGTAGCCCAACATAGCGTGTTTGTCACAGTGTTGTATACGCTGTATTGAAAAAAAAGTAACTAAATAGGCTACTTTTCCCTCTATAAAAAATAATAAACGCGTTGCCACCCTACGTCACTTACAGGAAACTCTAAGGCGTTATTATTAGTGAAAAAAAAGTAACGCACGTTACCTCTGCCATTCATTAACAATCACAAATTTTAATCAAAGTTTCTGCAGCAAAACTCCTTTCTGGTGGGTCACGAACACATCGACACCACCCGTGTAATTTTTCCTATGTGAACGCTGTGAGAAGCGATAATTTTTTACACATACGAAGGTAGACAACTACCAGCACCTATCGCTGAAATTAAGAAACAAAAAAGTGCTTTTTTTGTATTAGCTACAGAGTTCGCCTTAGTCAAAATATTGTGTTTTGCTCTGTGTCTCATTTTACCTCCCCCCCCCTATACCCATACATAAGAAGGGTATATCCTAGGTTTTGTCATTTGTTCAGTTATAAATCTCCCTTAGCTTTCTGGGATTTTACAACGCTAGCTGTGATAACAGTGTGCATGTTTGTGATTAGTAGCGTAGTGAGGGACACCTTGTGGCCTTTGACATTGTTGTTCAAAGGTGTCATGTAAATTGTGCTTATCCATTTGTTTATGTTATTGTGCTTGTTGCATAGACAATGTTTACATGTGTTTACAGCGTCCCTCGATGGAATTTTTTTTCTATACAGCAGTTCTATCTAGTTGGCTCCTACTTTAGCGTCAATGCCAATAAACCGAACCTTACCGGCAACCCCAACTATATATCAGGAAACCCAGTGTTACAGAACATTAGACCGATCACGGTTCAGTATCTTACCGAAGAGATAGAAATGGAAGGGGAAGAACATTTCTTCAGAAGGCTGCATAAACCATTCTCACTGGTTCGGAAGGAAAATATTGAACTTCCTTTAACGCCGCTTGAAAAGCACCTACCATGGGGAAAGAAAAAATTTGCAAAGTATCGTACGAGCCGGCCTAAGGTGGCGACACGTGGGATGGCCGCATGAGTGCAAATGCAGAACTTGTTCCCAATCGTTCTATGTGCGCTTCTTTGTAAATTTAGCCTTTTTAAAATTTTTATTCAGTGATTTCTAATATGTGATTGCGTCGCAGTGCCATAAGTTACCTCGTACCTGGGCCCTCCGTTGTGCACATGCCGTTAATGAAGTATTTCTTATCCGGTGCATTTATGTTCACCTGAAGTGTTGTTACCAGTATGCAAAAACTCAAAGGTTTCCTTGTGCTTTAGGCAAGACAACTCGAAGGCGAGAGCCATATTTTTCTTCTCAGTCGATGTGTAAGAAAGCAGCAAGCACGAGTCGTGGCATCGCGTGTCATCTGTCAAGCACCGCCTTCACTTTCTTCCCTCGAGGTGGCGCGCGCATCGGGTTTGTTCACCGTACAAAAGAGGGCGCTGCAACGACACAGTGTGGTATTGCGTCACATGACGTTACACCAGCATTTGTGACGTCATTAAAACAGCCCAAATTTTCTGTATCTGTGTCGTCTCGAGGACAACATCACACGATAATGATTTTTTTTTTTGCATCGTCATGACGCCACTTTCACCGCCGACGGCCAAATTTTTCGTTTGATGAGGCATGTAAGGCCTTCACCTTGAAAAACTTCGTTGTCGACCACGTGTGCAGTTTTTTTTATTGATATGATATATAAGGAGATGTTGGTGCACCATTATGGCGCCGGCTACTCCTTAGCCGTTGATTGAAATTTGAACACGTATCTTGAAGCAAAACATACAAAGCAGTGCATGGAAAATAGAAAACTGGGGAACAGATATGCAAAGACACACTTATACGCACATATCACAATGGTAAGTAAATGTTCGAAAGTCAATGTAAGAAGTCTCTGGAAATGTCCCTCGTTAATATTCGGTCCACCAGCACAAAACAGCATAGCACACGTCTGGTCCTTATAAAGATGCATTCGCTCGTATGTACATAATAGTCGACACGTCATTCATTTGACAACACACACGTGATGGGTGTCACATGATACTGTACATAATAAGTACATGTGTTACAAATGAAAGTTTGTTCTTTGATAATACTTGTCAGCAATCCCGCTGTCTTGTAAAAAACGTGTTAATGCTTTTAAAGCGTGGGACTGTAAAACTCCAGCTGGCCACGGGCCCAGAAGTTTTTTCATGCTAAATGATCTGCGGTCCAATGCGAACAGTTCGGACTTAAGACGGCGTCTCGGCAGTCATTAATGACGTGTGCAGTCATTAATATCCGTGCTGAACCCTGCTGAAGAGGCGCCCTTACCACTCTCCCGTAGAGTACCTATATCGCCATCTCAGACATTGCTTGCAGCTCTGTATAAAGGGTACAGAAAAAGTTCGACTCCCTCGCGATGTACTCGTCAGTGCCGTGTCGCATATTCGGCGCCTTGATGGAGTCCGCGCGCACGCATTGAACGAGTAAAGCGATCAGACGGCAGCACCGCAAACGAAAAACATGAATCGCGACACCCGTCTAAACTGGTGGCATGTATGATATATCGAGAACATCACGTGATTAGTGTTGCATGTTCACGCTCCTCATCACAGGCTGCAGTGATTGTACCATCACATTCATATAGCGGCCATCTATGAAAAAGACTATAAGATGATCTGCAGGCTAGTGCATTCATGCATGACATTTAAACATTAACGAATAGCGTGAATTTACGAGGATCCTTGTAAATTCACGCAATTAATTAACATCGCCAGACAAGTGTGCCACCAGACTTGCAAAAAAAAACGAAAACTTTATTTTCATGTTCGCCTAGTGCATCATCTACTTCGTTTAAATTGACGTTATTGTAACAAAAAAAATACAAATTCACGGTTAATTTCTCGGTCTCTTCGGGTAGAATGACCTCATTTTTGTTACTATTTCTGCTCTTTATCTCTACTTTTGTACCGCCACTACTCCAACCGTCTCTTATTTGCTTCTATCGCGGACGTAGTCAGCTTTGCATGGTTGTCCCTAAAGCCCAAAGCCTCTTGCAGGCTTGTACCCAAATGTATACCTGTGGATATCACCACATTAAATTAAAACATGTTCCATCGTTTACTTAGCTCCCCAGAACATGTACGTTGTTCTTCTTCTTTACCAAATCGCGCTTTATAACAACGCCCTCTAAGGCAACCTGACCTCGCTTCAAACAGTAAAGCGTTTCCCATCCAATTGTCATGAAACCACTAACCCTTCATTTCTCTCGCTGATGAGCACCAGCGTCAATTAACGAAGCGGTAACAAGCGGAGCTACAACAAAACGCTCGCGTCGGGAGCTGGCGCGAATTTACGGAAGATGGGAGTGTAGGCGAAACATCAGCGAACGTGAGTTAGCCCTCAGCTTCGAACAAGCCGGACGCAAGCCGAGCGCCAACAACAGACTCGTGAACGCACAGCCTCGACTCAGACAAACACACGCCGTGCGTCAACATACGCAGGTGAATTGTGTGTTTAGAAAAAATTGTTAACGATTTAGAGTACGATGTACTCAATTGTGGGAGAGCAGAAAGCCGTCCCGTGATGACAATCAGAACACTGCAAGGTGAATTGTCAGTGACCCTTGATGACTTCCGATTTCGTACACCGATGTGCCAATATAGCATAGGTGAGAATGAAGAACGTGGGAAAATAGCCCTCTGGTTTTCTACACTTTCCTTCCATCATTAGGAAAAATATATTCAAATAAACGTCTTTTTCAGCTGCATAAAATTTACTAGAGATTGCTTTGACCATTACGCACGTTCCTTTTATCTGAAAAACTAATAAGAGACTTTTCTTACCCTTGAAAAAACGAGACAAGTCCTTTAAGTTTTGACGTTGCGAGTTGGTAAATGAGAGGACCGAAAGTTTTTTGGGGGCACAAAGCTTGCAATCTTGAAATCTTTTATATACTCCGCAGTTTCTACTGTTTTCAAGGTGTGTAAATGGCTCGAATTCAATAGACCTCCTTGACTTGGTGTTACGGTAATTCTATTGCCATCAAGCCTGCAACCAGCTACGGCAAAACAAAGCTGCTTTCTCGATAGCTACAGCTAATAGCGATCGCTATAGCTTTTCATTGCAGCAAAGACTATCATACACCTCAATACCTTCTTTGTTACTCCCCTATTCAATATGTTACTTGCTATAGATACACCGGCATGGAACTCACCGTTGATCTTTTTTGGGTGCTCCACAGAACCAATATAACGAACAATGCTAACCTTGTACTTGGCTACCTACGCCGGAATAAGAATGGCAATTTGGGCTAGTTGGTTTGAATTCATGGTAATAAGGGCTGCAGCGCGAGCACGAATGAGCTAGAAGAAACGGACGAAAGTCGAGCACTCAGCGCTCGTGTTGTCCTCTTTGCTTTCCGTGCCTCGACTTTCGTCTGTTTCTTCTAGCACATTCGTGCTCGCGCTGCAGCCCTTATTACCATGACTACGCCGGAATGTACGCCTAGCTACATTTTCACTAAAACTATAAGCATATAAAACTCTACTGCGACCAAAGTTCGAATGTGCAAGTGCTATATGGGATGCCAATCAAAATAACCTGATTAATACACTACAATAATTTCAGAATCGTGTGACCACGTTTATCCTCTCTGATTACTCATACAACAGTAGCATTACAAAGCTAAAATGACGTGTTAACCTTTCCAATGTTTCGATGTTCGTCGCGAAATCGCCCACTTTTGTCTTTTTCATAACCTTTATACCACTACCCCTCGCACATCTGTGATCATTCCAGCTCATCGCTACTCTAGCAGACTCAACCACACCGAAGCCGCTCACCAGCCCCATGCTCAGATCATAGCTCACTCGTCATCCTTTTATAGGGGCGAAGCTCCCTATGCCGTGGGTCGTGCGTCCGCGATATATGTAGTAGTAGTAGTAGTAGTAGTAGTAGTAGTAGTAGTAGTAGTAGTAGTAGTAGTAGTAGTAGTAGTAGTAGTAGTAGTAGTAGTAGTAGTTAGCCACCTCCATGGACGGACTGGAGGAGTGGCTCGCACGCACCCTTTTGAATTGCGGAGGAAACTCACGCACGTTAATCATGAAGAAAAGGAGCTGTTTCCGACGAAATAGCCTAAAGGGACGAGTATCGGTGACTTAAATCTCTTATGAAATTTACCTTGAATTTGATGCTTGATATAAAAAACTAGTAACAGAAAGACGCACTCTGAGAACTATCTGACCAGGAAGGGTTGCCATGTTAAACTCACTGGGTGTAACCACCTTGGTTTTGGCAACCTTTAGTGAGGGTTGGGCTGCAGTGCCATGACTATAGGGAAATAGTATACAGCCGTGAACTATAGGCGGTGAGAGGTAGGAAGTAGACACGAAGCGCAGGCCATAAGAAAGTGCGTGAGTGCCACCCCTCACTAAGTCTTTAAAATGTCCCATGGATGGCGATATGCTGAGTATATGATGAAAAGATGCGAGGTTACGGTACTTGGAGTGTTCACTAGATGGAAGGATGGATGGACAGACATAGAGATGCACGGATAGACACACAGGCGGACGGGTGAATGCATGGACGGATGGATAGGTGGCCGCACGGATGGACGCAAAGACGGTCACAGAGACGGACGGACGGTAACAAGAACAAATGGACGCTTCGCCCCACTCATCATCATGCATTCTGTGGATATGCTGTGATTTTTTTCGTGCTCATGCAAAAGACTGGAACGCGCTTCCTGCCGGTAGCGTGCACCACTCCAGCTCGGTACTCTTCAAAGAAGTCAAACACTTGTTATGTTGAATTGTTGACCAACTCTCATGTAATACCCCTAAACAGGGACCTTTGGTGTAACAGTGGGAAATAAATAAATAAATAAATAAATAAATAAATAAATAAATAAATAAATAAATAAATAAATAAATAAATGCATACAACCTAAAAGTGTCTATTTGTTACACTGAACCGGTTTGCCCATTTAAAAGGAGATTTGCGTTTCTATAATTTACAATAAGGGTGTTTTGCTTTGTCAGAACACCCTTATCGCAGTATGTTAGTTATAGACACGCAAATGCTCCATAAGGGTGTGAATTGGTTCGAAGTGTTTGTACTATTGGCTGAACTATATCTAATCATGATGCGGCTAACGTACTGAATCGTTTCTTTTGGTCTGATTTCACTAGCCAATGGGCGGTTTCAAGATTGTGATAGTAACACCAACTGTTGTACTATAAGAAAAAAAAGACATCCGGTCACCTCACTTATCAGCCCCTAACACCAATGTCGAAAGCGCGTTTTCAAGTGTTTCGGGATAAGGAAATTCTCTCTTTAGTTTTTTTTTTTCATAAAAGGAAGGTGCACAAAGTCCAAGGCGATCTCTCGTAGTCTTCGTGTACTTTATAAGAACATTTGCTTGAAGATATTTTGGTAAATAGTGGAATAAAAGACGAGAAAATTAGCGGTCTTCTTGTTAAGGCTCTTTTTGGCCGCCGATGCCACTACGGTACACTGGTGGGCGAAACTGTGAACGGTCATGGGTGTACTATTTCAGCACTGCACTATGTTGCCCAAGGGTCACGCGGCTATTCCTTAATGATTGTTGTCAACAGGGCCTCATCAAGTAAAAAGCTGCTAGGTGTTCTCCCATGGTAGAGTACCAATAGCTCTGAATTATTAACCACTTTTTCTAAAAACACTCATGGCCTACTGGGAGCTCTAAAGCGTTAACAATTTCTCCGTTACTGTGTTACGCGCATTCACAGGTGAGATGTGGTATGCTTTTAGCCCAACAGCTATTGCAGCGTCTCATCTAGTTTATCAATGCCAGCCAGACGCGCCCGATCCAAGTGTTCATCACCTTTTCCTCTAGCACAGTCATGCTCTATATAGCCCAGCTTTCGCGTGTGCTCCGCGGTCATGTAGAAGAGAGCCCATTATATGGCGCCTCACGACGGAAATAGTACAAGCTAATTCTTCGTTCCATTCTGTACAGATCCGCCGGGAAGCTTCTTGCCTCTCTCGTGTTCAAAACCTTGGCTGCCACGCCGGCTCTGTAAGAGATAGTGCGTTTTGAAATTGCGTGTCGCCGTTCGTGGCTCTATGCGGAAATCCAATTGCGATGCGTCATTACGACGCTGCTGCATCACTAGCGCTGTTCGGTGGCGGCAGCGTCGCTTCGAGCCGCAAATAACCAGCATAAAGGAACGAATCTGGCAGGCGCATGATATTGCAGAGGCACAGACATCCATCGCATCTCAAGGGAAACCACGTGCGCACGGCC